>OZ005742.1:210326624-210926624 GCA_963930735.1 Dioctria linearis | reverse complement strand
ACTTATCAAATAGCTCAAGACAACAAACAACAATACCCTACGACATCATCAAGAATCGAAAATTGTTTCTATGTAGATGACCTGCTTACTAGTTGTGATAGTGTCCATGAGGCCATACAAACGCAAAGGGAATTGTCCACAATTTTCAACTCAAGCCGTTTTGCACTACACAAGTGGAAGTCAAATTCACATTGACTAATTAGTAATCTAGTTGCAGTCAACAAATCAAGCACCACCCTTTCAATTGATATCGATAAAAGCTTTGGAAAGGTTTTACTGTTATTATGGGATCCTAACAGACACCTTTTCATTTTCAATTAAAGAAATTGAGATCCCGTATTCACAAAACGAGAACTGCTATCAGAATCATCCAAAATCTTCGATCCCCTGGGCTGGTTGTCACCATTTATCATAGTCATCAAAACTTGTTTCAAAAACTGTGGCTTCAACCATATGGGTGGGACGATTTTCTTCCACACGAGGCAATCAACGAATGGCGACAACTGCGGGAAGAATTTCACATCATTGCGAAAATCAAAATAGCTCGTTCCTTGTATTTCAATAAGCATTCAGTTCATCTCTAGTTTTTCAAATGCTGCGGTAGTTTATAGTAGCGTGTTTGATTCTAAGAGCGAAAAGCAAACAAATCTCATTATGGCGAAATGCAGAGTGACTCCTTTAAAGCAGGTATCCCTTCCGAGGTTGGAGCTATGTGGTGCTGTTCTCTTAGCGAGACATGACTAAAGTCTAAGACGCCTTAAATTCACCAAATATAGAGTTATAGTCATGGACGAACTCCGAAATTTATTTTGCTGATTATCAGATGTCCCGCTTCGATGGAATAGACATGTTACAAACAGAACATCTGAGATTCTCGAAGTAATTCCACGAAACAGAGGGCATCACATCCCGTCAAAGCAAAACCCGGCAAACTGTGCCACCCGTTGTTTAACACCTTCACAACTTGTAAACCATGCTACTTTGGAACGGATCACAATTTCTCACAGACAACACGTCAATCAACGCAAGCAAGGATAATTCGTCAACATCGGAGGACATAGCCAAAAGGAGAACGTAAAAAATTCTGCCAAATGTTTCATGCCAGAATTCTCTTCGCAACTTGCTAAATCTGCAAGCTAACAAGCATGATTGGCTTTATAACAACACAAGAGTTACGCATGGCAGAACAACAAATTTTTTGATGGGTTCAAAAATCAGAATTTGAAGAAGATATCAATGACTAGTTCGAAATCAGCAGTTACAATCAAAAAGTAAATTAAAATCACTTAGTCCTTTCATTGATCATGAAGGCATACTAAGAGTAGGAGGTCGCCTTCAACATGCACCATGTACCTATGAAACCATACATCCTAAAATTCTCCAAAAAAGTCACATCTTTAATCATTAGTAATATGCATGAACGATAACTACAGCATTGCAATTGGAGTACGAACTCTAGCTAAGAATCTCACCCACAGCTGCATCCAATGCTTCAAGCAGAAATCAAAAAAGCAATTAATGGGGTCACTTCCAATGAGCCGGGTTACACCTGGACGCCCTTTCTTAAGAACAGGAGTAGATGCAGGTCTATTTAAGCTGCATATCCGAAGAAAACGGGGAGCCATACATTGCAATTTTTATCTGCATGTTCGTAAAGGCCATCCATATCGAGCTGGTCACCGATTTATCAACTGAGGCCTTTCTGACAGCATTCAGAAGATTTATCTCTCGTGGGGTATCCCCGTCGACGTGTACAGTGATAATGGCTCAAATTTTATAGGACCTAGTCGCCGACTCTCAGAGCTGCATGCTTTACTTATGTCAAGAAATTATAATGCTTTAATATCAAATTCTATTTCGCAGATAGGCACTAGTTGGCATTTTATTCCACCGGCTGCCCTACATTTCGGAGGAATTTGGAAGTCTGCAATGAAACTAGTGAAGACATAACTGCAACGTATTTTAGGCGAAATTAGACCAACCCACGAAGAAATGAACACGTTTCTTACCCATGTAGAGGCCATTGTCAATTTCCGCCCTTTATATGCAATATCAACAGACCCAGAAGTAAAGTATATAGCCTCCAGCTGTAATGTCTATCTTTTCTATCTAGTATAATCTGTATGTACATAATAGAATCCCGTTGTTGCAAAAATTCTTTGACATTTAGATCACTGCTCAATAAACCTTGTTAAGCGATACAAGTGAGTTTCATTTTTTCAAGTTCCCAATTCCTAAGTGCTGGACAACTATTTCTTACACCCTAAGCACCTTAAGCAGTAAGATTAGTCAACACATATAATAAGAACGAGTCGGGCTTGTGCAATCAGGGTTCCGTAAGCTAATTAGGTATATTTAAATCTAATCCAAATTTCCCTGCGTTAACTGAATAATATTCGAATAGACGGACGCAAGAGTAATTTTATATGAGTTTGTTCTTATAAGTTAATACAAAAACATTTTTTCCCAGCAACTATGAGACTGACGAAAATAGCTGAAGTTTTCCTCTTATCTATGACCCTAGAAGATCAGGGGAAAGGTATTTCTAGCCTAATTTGGGTTATATCTTTATAAACAATTCACAAAAAATTTTGATTTAGCTTTGAATCCTTTAAAGTAGCTCTTCCAAACGATACTCCGCAGGAAACAAAAGCCCCATTACAAATTAAAACAAAAAAATATTTAATAATCCTTGGCTCTTGAAATATGAGCACGTCATGAAGACCTAACATTCGTCTTCGAGGTTTGTGACAGAGAGACGGTCGGACGCACGAGCGATCTTAAAAGGGTTTCGCCTTTTCCCTTTTGTTGTACAGAACCCTAAAAATGTTTGAAGTGTTGTCATAAGCCGTAACTTTTGCCACTTAAAACTAGCGACAAGATTCATAATAAAAATAAATAAAACTATCAAAAGTGTAGATATTAACTATTGCACAATTTACGGCCTAGTCTTCGCGAAAATAAACACGCATTAATTAAATCGCAAATTTTGCATGTTTGCTGTCATTTACATTTATTGGTAGTCCAGTAGATAGAAATTACAGTTTGAAGTACAAGCGAAGCGAGTAGTGAAAAGCAAAGAAACTGACGGGCCGTGAATTTGTGCGATTAAGAAAAAGTTATCGAAGTGTCTGTCGAGAATAATTCTATATAAAATCTAGTGTATATATATATAAATACACAACAAATAGCAGTAGTTGTAAACTAATAACCACCATCTCCAGAATCGAAAACGATACCTGTTGTACCAGCGGAAACATACAGTGATAATACAGCTTGGATGGCGACATACCTATGCTAGTTGGTATGCGGTTAAAATGTGTAGATTTATTACGTTGGTGTTGATCTTTGAGAACCAACCTTGATCTGCATTAATTTCTTTCAATGCGCTATTTAACTTAGTTGTGAATGAATTTATTTTCTCTGTAATGCGTGTTTCCGTATCATTCAGATGGGAGATTGTTGTCAACATAATGGATGATTAATGCAATGATGCTTGCTGCAATGTCTGCTGATTTTGTTGTAGGGTGGAGATATCAGTATAAAATTGATCGTTTACTCCGAAGACGTATTGTAACGCTTCGCCAAGGAGTCCTCTTTTTTTCGATGATGATTTTGGTCATTTAAGACATTTATTTCTTGCAGGAGGTATTGCCCCTGAATCTTCAAATGATGGAGCAATTCTTCGCAATGTATTTCCTCAGATACCTTCAACGACGCATCACAAACCGTTTGCATTTGCCCGATCGTATTTTTGACTCGATAACTGTCTGCTGTTGTATTGAGTGGTAACGTCAGTTCAACTTGTAGCGTTCCACGACGAAGTCTTGCGTCTCCGATGTCTTCGATGTATAATCCTGGTTGTGGATGAGTTATGGTATATGCGCAGTTCCCTAAAGATATTACACAGAGAAGACTTAGGCAAGTCATAGTTGAATTCCACAATGATGGCGGTTTTCCCTGTTTTTTAGTCGTAGCTTGATCATGCTCGGCTCTTAATGATGACTTCAGTGCTTCATATTTTTCCCTGGCTAACTGTTGCTTTTCTAACGGTACTAGATTGCTGTATCCGCTGACTGGGCGGATTCGAACTTTCTTATGGCTTTGTAGACTTCTTTGGAGAATTGCTTGTTCAATCTCCTGTATATATCTCTTCTTTCCAAGTTGTTTTGCTTGTTCAATATCTTGCATATATTTTTTCTTTTCAATTTGTTCGACAGGAGCTGGTACGGACAGCTTCCTTTTACTTGCTTCCGTTTTCTTCGGTGATTTATCATTTGTTGGGGCAAGGTTATTGTCAATTTGAATGGAGTGCGTGATTGTGTCGTTAAGTTGGGTATGTTCTTTTAATTTTGATAGTTCCTCATTCATACTATCTTCCATCGGTAATCGGCACAGTTTTGCTATTGGTCGTTTCAATATTGTATTGTTTCCACAACGCAATGTTACTACCCGTGTTTTATCGTCTTTTCCAGGATGTACTGCTATTATTCTTGCCAATCTCCATTTTGAAGTAGGTAAATTTTCGTTTTTCACCAGTACCAATTCACCAATATTGTAGTTGATTTCTTCCTTTCTCCATTTTGGTCTCTGCTGAAGTCGGGATAAATATTCACTTGACCAAATTTTCCAAAAGTCATCACTAAGCTTGTTTACCATCTTCCATCTTGTGAGGCAACTATGCGTTTTTTCTTCATTTGTTACATGGGGTGGACTTATTGGTGCCCTTCCCATTATGAAGTGACCAGGGGTTAGAGCGTTGCAATCTGATGGATCATTACTTAGGGGGCAGAGTGGTCGTGAGTTGAGGCTTGCTTCAATTTGGTTTAAGGTTGTTGTTAATTCTTCGAACGTAAGTGCTACATCTCCCACTATTCGTTTTAAGTGATACTTTATGGATTTTATTCCAGCCTCCCACAGTCCACCCATATGAGGTGCAAATGGTGAGTTGAAGTGCCATTGTGTCCCGTCGGATGCAATTAAATCTGCTACTTCCTGTGTGGACATTTGAATAGCTAGATGTACGTCTTTTTCAAGTATTTTCTGAGCACCAATGAAGTTAGTGCCGCAGTCACTATATATGTGTTTGCAGTGACCTCTTCTAGCCGTAAATCTCTTGAAAGCTGCTATGAATGCATCACTCGTTAGATCACTTACGGCTTCAGTATGAACGGCTTTGGTGGATAGGCACACGAATAATGCTATATATCCCTTGTACAGCTTCGTTCTTGCAACTTTTGAGGCTTTCAGTTGTATAGGTCCGGCATAATCCACGCCTGTGTGCGTGAACGGTGGTGATGGTATTACTCGTGGTGACGGTAGATTTCCCATAATCTGTTGACTTGTTTGTGCCTTAGCACGGAAACAGATCTTGCAGTTATGGATGAATTTTTTTATAAGACTGCGAGAATTCGTTATCCAATACCTTCGACGTAAGTAGGCTTGTGTTGACTGATTTCCTCCATGCAGTGTCTTGAGGTGGGCATCTTGTATGATAAGTTGTGTGAGGTGGGATTGATGTGGTAGAATTGCTGGATGACGCTCTTCGTAAGGAAGTATTGAATACTCCAAGCGCCCACCAACCCGTAATATGCCTTTCTCGTCAATAAATGGGTTTAGCGGTAGTAATTTGCTTTTTGCTGATACTGCTTTCTTTTGTCGTAACCTTTGAATTTCTTCTGCGAAGCCTATACGTTGAATATAACCAATTATAATATCGTGGGCCCTTTCAAGCTCCTGGCTTGAAGGATTTTTACCCGCCATGATATTGATATTTCTGCATCTGTCGATAAAGCGTTTGCAGTAGGCAATTACTCTGATGCATTTCTTTAATGATGAGAATTTGCAAAGGGGGATGTTTGGCGATACTATACTTGTTACCACCGTGATGTTCTTTTCGAGTAAGTCTTCGGAGTTATCGACTATTTGGATTGCTGGATTTGGCCAGCATTCTTTATTTAATTGAAGCCACGAGGGTCCGCTCCACCAGAGCATGTGTTCCTTAATTTGGTCTGGATTGACTCCTCGTGATGCGCAGTCTGCTGGATTATCATCTGTTTTGACATAGTTCCATTGATCTGGACTACTTGTTGCTCGAATCTTTTCAATCCTGGTTGCCTCAAAATTCGTTTGTTTCTTGGTAGTTCCTTTGATTCTAGCAATGGTTATCATAGAATCTGACCAAAGGTATATCGTCGGGTTTATTAGCTCTAAGGTTTTTATGGATTGTTCCATTAATCTGCTTAATAATTCCGCACCGCACAGTTCCAAACGTGGGATTGTTAATTTTGATTTAACTGGGGCTACCTTAGATTTTGCTGTAAGTAGTTGAATTGTGGATTTTCCGGCTGTTGTTATTAATTTACAGCAGATGGCTGCAGCATAGGCGTGTTCAGATGCATCACTGAATCCATGTAGTTCTATTTTTTCAAGATTTGGATCGTAATTTATCCATCGTTGGATTTTTAATTCTTCCAATTTCGACATTTTTTGTTGGTAATTTAGCCATTCAGACATTATTTTTGGAGGAGGAACTTCGTCCCAGGATATGCCTGATTTCCATAACTCTTGGATCATAAGTTTTGCACGTAATGTGACTGGCGTAATCCATCCAAGTGGATCAAAGATCTGAGCTATCTTTGATAGCATCAGTCTTTTGGTTAATATTTCGCTTGATATGCTGGCATTCACCTTGAAATTAAAAGTGTCCGATGTTGGATTCCAATGAATGCCAAGAGTTTTGATTGTTTTGTCTTCGGAGATTGTCAAAATTCCTTTTTCTCGTATATCCTCCGGTATTGTTTTTAAAATTTGTTGGTGGTTACTTGTCCACTTCCTTAATTTAAAACCACCAGCCTTTAGTAGACTTATAAGTGCGGTTTGAAGTAGTTTAGTATCTTCCAACGTATTGCCTCCAGACATCACATCATCCCCGTAAAAGTCTCTAAACACACTCTTACTGGCTTGAGGGTAGTTATCTTTCTCGTCGCTGGCTAGTTGTTGTATGGTCCGAACTGCCGGGAGTAGATGTTGTTCCATAAGTCACGGTTGTTAATTTATATTCCATCACAGGTTCATTCGGATTGAATCTCCAAAGTATTCTATGATAATTTTGATCTGCTTCCGCTAATTTAATCTGGCGATACATTTTCTCGATGTCAGCTGAGAAAACGTATCGATGCTTTCGCCAACGGAGAAGTATCTGATATAGGTCCGGCTGCAACCGAGGTCCGGCAAGCATGTTATCATTTAGGCTAATACCTGTAGAGGTTTTCGCAGTGCATCAAATACAACGCGTAATTTGGTGGTAGTGCTATCAGTCTTTAGCACTGCTTGGTGGGGAAGATAATGTACATCTTCTGATGTCTCTTTTGGATTTTTGACCAACTTCATATGCTTTAAATATATGTATTCTGCCATGAATTTTTTGTATTCTTCTTCTATATATTTATTCGAGTAGAACTTCTTTTCGGTTTGGATTAGCCGGGCCAATGCCTGTTTTCTGGATTCTCCTAGCGGTTTCGATAATTCCTTAAATGGAATTTGAACAGTATATCGCCCATCTGCATTGCGAACATGAGTTTTTCGATAGTGTTGCCCACATGTATCATCGTCTGATTTGGTGCTGGACTCGGTTGGCGTTTCTTCAATTCCCCAGAAACGTTTTAATTGGTCATCTACATCCGTTTGGGATATCATGGCTACTAGTCTGACTTGTTCTTGCGTATGTGGTATCTTGCCGGAGATTATCCATCCGAATTCCGTGTTTTGTGCTAATATATTTTTATTTGATTTTCGGATTCCATTCAGCACAATGGTGGTGTACGAGTCAGATCCTCTTATCATGTCTATAGGTCCAGGTTGATTGAAGGTTGGATCTGCAAGTAAACAATTTTTCCATGGTATGGAAACGGTAGAAATAGTACTTGGTAGTTGCTTTGTCAGTTTTGGTAGTATGAGTGCCTCGACGTTGATCTGGAAAACTGATGAAAATCGTGGCTGAAGTTGAACGTCTACCTTTCCTAAAGCTGTTGGCGCTTCTGTGGCTCCTAACCCGGATAACTTGACATGAGTTTTTGTTCTAGGCAATGATAGCATTTGAACGGCCTGTTCTGTGATAAACGATGCTTGGGAACCTGTATCGATTAATATGCGAAGCAGTTCTTGTTTCCCGTTGGATGAGGTTGCCTTAATCAGGGCTGTAGCTAATAGCAATTCATTTCCTTGCTCTGCCAGAGTATTTTGTAAATGTAGCTGTCTTGGCTTGCCAGAGTGATTTGGTGGTTGATGGAGAAGTGTATGGTGTGGCTTTTGGCATATACTGCAATGACGGCGGCTTCTACATTTCTCGTCCGTGGAATGGTTGATGCAATTTCGGCATAAATTGTTTCGTCTTATGGCCTCATTGCGTTGTTGGGCATCCAGGGATAAGAATTCTGCGCAATTGTAGATTATGTGCATCTTTTGGCAATAACGACATTTCTGATCGGCTGTTGTTAAGTAGTTGCGTACAATAGGAGATCTAGGTCTCTCAGAGTGTCTGAATTGTTCCCTTTGGGAATGATGACTACGATTCTTATTCTCACCTATCGCTTCTAAAGATTGGAATCTTCTTGTGAGGAATATGTAAAATACTTCATATGATGGAATCTCTTTTGCACTTGCATGGGATTGCTCATATAACTTCAGCGTCTCATAATCGAACTTTTGTAGCATAAGGTGTATTATTATTGGAGCCCAACTTGTAGTGTCCACCCCGAGATTCGTTATTCCATGCAAACACTCCTTCATTGTGTCGTGAATTCTCTTAAGCCCGTTAGATGATTCCACTTCTAATTTGGGTAATGTAAGTAATGTCTGAATGTGGACTGATAGCAATTTTCTCTTATTTTCAAATCGTTCCTTTATAATCTCCCAAGCCATCGTATAATTGTTGTCAGAGATTTCCAAGTGATTCAAGAGCTTGCCTGCTTCGCCTTTTAGGTTTGTTTTTAAATATTGCATTTTCTCGACATTTGCCAATCTTTTGTTGCAGTGAATTAGTCTCATGAATATGTCGTGAAATGCAGTCCAAGTTTCGTATTTTCCTTCAAATATAGGAATGCTTAGACGTGGGAGGCGTACATCGTTTTCAGCTGCGTTGGTTATATTTGTTGTTTTCTTCTCTTGAAGTTCAATAACCATTTTCATATAAGTGCTCCTTAGTTCATCAAATCCGTTATTCGTGTATGGCTCGTCATCGGTGTCTTCATGATACATCAGAGTTTCATCATGTAGGGATTCCAAATATCTCCAATCTTCGGTTAGCGTGTTGCAATAAAATTCTATGGTATTATTACTCATTTCGTCATCCACATTTATTTGTTGTAATTGTTTACGAAATGAGTCAATGCGAATTTTTTCCTTTTTGCAACGTAGCGAATTTACCTTCTCATCAAAATTTTTTATATTATCTTCGGTATTTGCCCCATTCTCTGACGTATCGGTAGTCACCTTTGGTGTTGTGAAATTTGATGACCCACTTAAAGCGGCAGCGTAGGCGCTGAGCTTATCAATTGCTTTTTGTTTTGCCGTCTCCACTTGCTGGTAATAACTTTTGGTGAAGTACTCGTGCTCTGGGCAATTTAATGCGACGATCTCTTGATGGTTTTGGCTGAATGTCTCCCAGAGGTTGTTAATCGTATCTTCTTTCTTTTTTATGAAATTCTCTGTCCTCCTATCGATGGGCTCTTTTCTTATTATTTCTAGTTGATCGCATATGGCGGTACCAGTTTTTACTTGCTGTGAACAGAGTTTTTCCATTGTGGTAGGTCAATTTGGAGTTGAATATTGTTTTCTAAGACGATATTACACTGCTTCTGTTGTCTTTTTTTTTACGTAGTTTTCTTTTAAGAACTCGGGCGGTTCTTTATATTTACTTTTGTATTTTAATAGGCTCGAAGGACCATGTATAGCTCAATGTTAGATGAGCGGACTGATTTGGATAGGTATTAGGTATATTACTTGCGCTTACCACTGGTGGGGGCGCGAGATAATAACTTGGATAGGATAGGCTACGGATGGGACGTAGAAAGAACTTGTTAGTGACTTTAGGAAAACTTTATTATCACTGAAAATGTTCTTACAATATATCGATTTATATATATTTTGAGAACTACATACTAAGCAATAATTACATTTATTAATGGGCAGCGAGTAATGAACTGTGAATTATGCCTATATCGATAATTTGCTTTTCAACAATCAATTTCTCAATACAATTAATTAATTTAAATAACTACATACTAAGCGGAAACTGTTAAGAGATTTTGCAATTGGAATTATTGCTTTTAGGTCAATATATGCTGGTTTGAGACATGTTTCCTAAACAGATATCCTTCAGGATATAAAAGATCAAATTCAAGACATAAAATCACAAACATAGCTCCATTTTCGACTCCTCTCTCTAGAAAGTCGGAAATCCCCCTGAACATTTTCACCGTCCTAACTGAAGCAGATGAGGCCATCAAAAAAACTTATCGCAATTAGGTATATTCTTTTAACCAGAGTACGTTGGGAAAAAAAGGGCACAGAAGAATATCATAAGATGGTTCAGGTGTCAGAGATTTGGCCACACCGATGACTTCTGCGCCTATGACCCCAGATGTGTCCTTTGTGGAGACAAACATGACTCCTCTACCTGCATCTCGAAAGAGAAGATGATTCAAGACTGTATCAAAGCTATTAAAGGTGTAAACAAAAAGCCGAAAAGGATCCCAAAAACTGCGAGACGCTTTTGTGTGATCTTGAGAAAATCGCAGTTAACACATTCTTAGTAGGTCTTTTGGACCCGAACTTACGTTTATACTTTTTACGTGAAAACGAAACCTCACTCGAAGAAATTTTGGATAAGGCCGGAAAAATTGGAGCAAGGGAAAAAAAATTGAACCAACAATATAGCCTTGTGATACCAAAATGGAATGATGCCTTCCAATATTTTATACGAATATTTTTCTAACGTTCAGCCCAATATCAACAGCACTTTATCACTAAATAATCCTTCTAGTCAAGTTATCACTCCACCGGAAATAAAAGCTGAACCCACTAACAACTTTCATACATTCCCTTCCAGAAATAACAGCTCTAATGAAGTTTTATTCAGAAATTACAAAAATGAGCTGAATAATGGAATAAAATGTAACTTTTGCAATCGACTTGGCCATTCCTTCTCTCAGTGTCGTATAAGACAGAATTCACCTTTTTGCATTAATTGCCGAGTTAACGGGCACACCGCACACAATTCGGTCAACTCCGAGACAGATTCACGCATTTAACAAAAGTAATACACAATTCAAACCATGGAAAAAGTGCGATTTTTGTAAACGTTCTTCACATAATTTACAAAAATGTCGTGCTAAACAGGAATGGGAACTCAAAAACTACAAACGTAACATTAAATCGGAAAACTAAGCTTGGGCCCCCGAAGACACCACGGGCAAAGCCCAGACAGCGAAATTCAACGGTGTCGCTCTCCAATTAGTCTAAAATCTTTCATAAAAGTTCGCATTGATATAGCGAATAAACCCGAAGTTAAACTGCTTGTCGACACGGGTGCAGATATAAGTCTAATCAAAGAGTCAGTAATTAAACCAACCACTAAAATTTTGTACACAAATCTCGAAATAAATTGTGCTTTTGGAAAAGATAAAACCTTGGGTAAATGCGAAAGCATAATAAAAACGCCATTGACTAAGCCCTGTGAATTATACATCATTAAAGATAACCCAAATCTACCAGGGAATGCCATTTTAGGTAATAATTTTCTTTCAAAATACTGTAATATTGAAGGTCCAAATAAACTCCTAAGAAAAAACTAACTCACGAATTCACTGCCGACAAACTTCAAGAATCCAATCCGATCTCAGACTCCTTTAGAAACCATAACTGAAGAGTCAAGGGTAAAATCGCTTAAGCATAACATAGTAAATTGACAAACCCAAGACCTTCACGAGGGAATCTGGTGTAAATTAACATAATACCATTCTATATAGTTCCAACAAAACTTCTAAAAGTAGAAAAGTAATTAAAAATACAAAAACAGTCGAACAAGCAAAATTAGACAACCTGTTTTCAAAATGGTCTAATGTTGAAATTTATCCGGAATTGGAGTGTAAACTGCGGTGAATAAACAAAATCGAGAGTCCAGTATGAAAATTGGGAAGAAATGTGAAGAGGCTCCGAGAGAAATTCGCATTCCAGCGCATGCGGAGAAATTGGTTGAAGTGCCTTCTGAAGCAGTTGAAGATATGCTTTGTTTGTCCCAGGAGATTAAACCTGGCATTTTCCCTCCCAACTGTTTAGTTCGCCCCGTGGGGAAAAAAGTTCTGATCAGTATCTTAAATGCAACAGAATTTGATCATAAGCTTGAATCAATTAACCTAAATTTATTACCGCTAACACAATTCGAAATTAAAGAAGCTCGGAATACGCTCGATGACAGGTTTACAAATAATAGCAAACAAACGTGTATTACAAATATATTTAATATGTCTAAAAAAACGAATGAGACAAAAAGTTTTTTAGAAAATGAAGTTACACATGATAATTTGAACACAGAAGAGAAACAAGTGTTATTTTCTATTTGTAACGAGTACTCTGATATTTTTTATCTACCAGGTAATAAGTTGACACACACTAACGCTATTAAGCACACTATTCCTATTAAAGCAGATCATCCTCCAATAAACCAGAAGATGTATCGGATGCCGGAAAAACAGAAGTTAATTACACAGGAACAAGTTGAGGAAATGATAGAAAATTACATCATCGAACCGAGTAAAAGTCCGTGGAACTCACCACTACTTGTCATTCCAAAAAAGGACGGGCCTCAAAGAGAAAAAAGGTGGCGAGTATAAGTATAATACTCGTAATAATAATAATAATAAGTATATCAGTATAAGTGATGCTTTCCCCTACCAATAATTGAGGACATTCTCGATCAGCTTGGCCATTCTCGTTATTTTACAACACTTGACCTAGCTAGCTAGGTACTAGTAAGTGAAAAGACCGACTAAAACAACGTTTAGTACAAATTTGCGACATTACCAATTTAAACGAATGCTTTTCGGACTCTTTCAAATTACTACAGGAATTTCATTCCTAATTTTTTAAAAATGGCGGAACCAATACAAAAACTTTTCCAAAAAGGCGTAAAATTCAAATGGACCGAACAGTGCCAACATTCTTTTATATCTTTGAAACATTAACAATAGTCAGTTTTTTTCGTGTAATTTGGTCTCATTTTAATTTTATGTGTATAAATGTTTAGTATAATATTTTATTTCATTTGATTGATGTTTATAATTATGTGATATTTAACATTTAATTTATTATAATCTTAAGCCCCAAGAAGAGGCGGATCGAAACGTTGGGAGTAGGTATATATTTATTTTAATAAAAGACGTCATAAAAACTGCTCTTTTTTTTTAATTTTTTCAACTGAACATAGATCGGAGATAATCCTAAAATAATCGCCAATATAACCCTATAAAGCATTATTTGGTAAATCCACCACTTTTGAAATACCCAGTTTTTTCTAGACCTTTTATTACAACGGACACTAGTGCAGAGGCACTAGGGGCCGTTTTATCCCAAGGCGATATAGGTGAGGACCAACCAATTGCGTATGCCAGCCGTTCACAACGAAACTATTCAACTATTGAAAGAGAATTGCTAGCAGTAGATTGGGCTACGCGAAATTTCCGTTGTTACTTATACGGACGGAAATTTATTGTATATACGGATCACAAGCCTCTTCTGGGAATCTTTGACACAAAAGACCCAACATCTCAGTTAGTTAGTTTTCACCACAAACTTTCAGAATTTAATTATGACATTAAATACAAGCCTGGAAAGTTCAATAAAAATGCCGACTGACTCACCGATGAAATATTTTTAGATAATGAAAGTCAGGGAAGCAATGAACAACTAAGTCGAAACCACCCTGAATCGATTAATGATTCACAGAATAGAAAGGTCAATAAGGACCATGTAGATAAGGAAGGAGCGAAAAATTAGCTAGTAGTAATTGCTCTGGTACATCATCCTATGAACTCGGATGGTGAGAATGATCTCGTTAAGTCATCGGCTTGCCATGTTGTAACCCGAGCGCAATCGCGTAAGGATTTGGTTAAGCCATCGAAATACAGTGATGAAGTAGGCCTAATTTCTTCTCGAACTATTAGCAGTAGTAGTTAAGACATAGCTAGTAATTATGAATCTGAAACTGAATGCTTTCCACTGAGAAGAGATTCAAAGATTCCTAACTAACCCAGAAGATATTAAAACTGTTTTACATGATTTTCATAACTCCGCACTCGGAGGTCACAAAGGCATATACAAAACGTAATAGCGAACAATTCAAATGGAAAAATATGCTTAGAAATATTAGAAAGCATGTAAAGAAATGTGTTAAATGCCAAAACAATAAGTCTGGGAAACAAACAAAAATGTATATGATAAGGTCCGTGTGGATATTGTGGGCCTTTACCTGTCGGGAAAAGGAAACAAATATATTCTTACTTTTGTAGACGATTTCACCTGCCTATTCCTCTTTTTTTTCGATCCCCGACGCAGAAGTAATAACAGTTGCAAATAATTTCTACAAAAATATAATTCTCCGTTACCAAGTCCCTACAAAGGTCATTACAGATCAAGGCTCTTACTAGTGGTTTCTTTAAAAACGTGTGTAAATTACTAAGGATTAAAAAGATACAAACAACAGCATATCACCCGCAATCAAATGGGGTTTTAGAGGGAGCACATGGCCCATTGCTCGACTATTTGCGCAGTTTCGTTGATGACCAACCTGAGAAATGGGACAAGTGGGTAGCAGAAGCTGCATACGTACATAACAACACTGTTCATACTGGAACGAAAACGACACCCATTGAAGCACTCTACGGTTTCCGCAACCCACTCCCCACGAATCTAAAACAAGATCCAGAACCGATTTATAATTATGACGGCTATGGTAATTACATCAAATACAAAATGCAACAGATACACCAAAAGGTTCGCGAAAATCTAATACAAAGTAAGGAGATAACTAAAAAATATTATGACCGTAATACAAATATGATAACAATTCATATCGGAGATCAAGTTCTTCTGCGAAACGCCCAAAAGAAACACAAACTATCGCCTATATTGACAGGGCCATACGTAGTCAAGAAAATAGACAATGATATAAATAGCACTATCCAAATCGGTAAAAAATTGCGACATATTCACAATAACCGTCTCAAAATTTTTTAGAATTAGTCAAATATGGTATACGAACATCTTTATTTTTCCCCATTCAATTGGTTTCTTTTTTTTAATCCAGGCTACTTTCAGGAATAATGCTGTTGGTAACTTTGCTTCTTCTGCCAGTGATATTTTGTTTACGACCGGAGATCCAAGAAATAAGAAACGCTGGCATTGTATTTGAGCAAATTGGAAACGCTCTAATCACCAAAGTGAGATTTGCAAACGATGTGATAAGATTATAACAGAGATGTGTAAGGTTTTAAGAGCAGAAGGCGACCTAAATAATTCTTGTATCTCTTGGCAGGAACAAATCACGCGAATAGTTAAAAATATAAGAAATAAGTTAAATTGCATAGAATTTTATTCAAGTAGAGTTAGAGGAAAAAGAGAAGTACTCGATGGTATTGATAGGTTATAAACTTTCTATTTGGTACCATGGATGATAGGGATTTCAAAAATATTTACAGTCGTTTAGAGATAATTGAAGTCCATAATAATGAAAACCTGCATTTAATTGTCAAGCAAATAACAGTAGTAAAATCGAAGTTTAGCACAGTAGATACTATTCTGCACCATCATCAATTAGATCTGGAACCAAGGTTAATGCATTTCTCGGAGAGATTAGGCGTGCACCTCCAATATGTTACGGCTGAAATTCAAAAGTTTCACATACAAGCACATTTCAATGAAATAACCATTCTCATGTTATTAAAGCTCCAAGAAGTCTACTTCCACCTCGCAGAAGAGGATACAATTTTTACACCACTACACCAGAAAAAAATTACATCCGGAAATTCTATCAGGGCAAGATCTTTCCAAAACCTACCAAGAGATAATAAAAATAAATCACGGACACCCACTCCTAAACGATTTGACTTTATTGAGCCAAGTAATCTATTTAGACTATTTGCAAATTAATAACCAATTCCTGATTCGAATTCACATCCCACTCACAGAATCTACAGCTTACACAATAAATAAAGTTTACTTACTTCCGATACCGATTTCAAATACACAGTCTTACTTTCTGGATATCCACACAAATTACCTTTTTAATAATACTAAGCATCGAAACTATTTAGAATTCTCAAAGCAAGATTTTACAACTAAATGCGATTCGTACACATCAGCTAATTATACCAGCATATACATTTGCAAACAAATCCAATCTAAATGTATAGGCCAAGATAAGAATAACTGCTTAATAAACGATTTTGATAACCCTTTCAGCGATCAGTCGTCTTGTTTGCACCAGATCAGAGAGCAAAGCAAAGATTTCTTTATCAAAATGGTACAACAAAATATGTGGCTCTGTAACTTTCAGCAAAAGATAAGGTTAGTAGTACGTTGTAAGCAAGCTAATTACGTGAAACCTTACATGATCAAGGGATCCTTACTCTCAAAGAAATGTGTTCGTATCAAATGAGCGTTTCCGAGATACCTTTCGAAAGAACATTTGAACAAACCATTCCTGTTAGGGAACCAGACCAACCTAAATCCCGAACTAAGGGTTAGTATAGATTCCCAGAAAATTCCTAATTTTCCTAAATTGGACGTTATGAATGCGGACCTCGTTCAAAATAACGATTACTTACACGCACTAAAGTCTGGCACAAAGGCAATTGATGACCTGGAAAAGGATATAAACCTAGTCAAATTAACCAGCGAATCAAAACGAAGCGAGTAGTGAAAAAGCAAAGAAACTGACGGACCGTGAATTTGTGCGATTAAGAAAAAGTTATCGAAGTGTCTGTCGAGAATAATTGTATATAAAATCGAGTGTATATACGTATCTATATAGATACACAATAAACAGGTGAAAGGAAAAAAAAGAAAAATTATTATCATGTTTTAACAGTGTTAAATATGAGAAAGGCCAAAATGAATTATAATGTACTAACAGTGCTAAATCTTTGAAAAGGTATTGAGTATAATAATAAAATCATAAACAAAGTGTTAACCTTCTTGTGTGCTGTAATAACCCATGATAAATCCCTAACTATGTAGCCATTGTTAAATATTGTGGAGAAGTACCTAATACTTAACGACATACAAGAGTAGACGTATAGGGTAAAAATTCGTATCTTTATATAAAAAGGAGTATTACAAAAGATACAATAAGGATTCCTGCTTCTTATCACTTTAGGTAAAATATACAGGATCCGATTCTTATCAATCAAAAGAAAATTTATAAAAATTAATCTAAAAAAAATTGCAAAATACCTGTGGATACATAACAAACGATAGCTGCACAATTATTCTCATAATTCCATCTCCTCCTGATAGAAATTGTATAATCACTTATAGAGCATCCAGTCTCTTCATCTAAGAAAAATCATTCAACATTAACTTCTAGAGAAAAGAAAAGAGAGCAAGACAAAAACTCACAATCAAATCGATCATTATGAGTATGAGCCCAGACCTGCCATTCAACAAGGGCGTCACATGGCAAAGCTGGAACAACAATATAATCTATAATTGCATTTGCTGTCCGTTTCTCCCATTGTCGACGAGCATCCGCAATATAATTGGGATGAGTTAGAAAACAAATACCCTGAACAACATCTCGAAGTTGTCCCTGAGCAGCATTCATAGCTTTCGCTATTCGACTTATATGACGTAAGGCTAATTTACATTGTGGACGGATTCCTCCTTCAATGATTTTCATACTTCCTGGAACTAAAGCAATTTGACCTGAGATGTAAATTATATCACCAACCTGAAATTAATAGGATACATTGTACTTGCACTAAAACTTATGTTATTTATATGAAAACCTACTCTAGTAGATTGACTGTATGGGCCAATATTAGCTGGTGCCCAATGCGAAATTCCTTGGATATGCATAGTATGTCTCTGACAGTTACCACCATTACCATTAACTGGTTTAAATGCAACAGCCTCCAATATAACATGACAACCATCTGGTAGCGGACATTCTACACAAACGCGAGTAGGAGGATTCGTAAAATTAAATGTTCGTGAGTAGATTTCGTTTAGTAAATGATATTCAGAAATATTTTGTACATATAAAGTTATATAACAAAATTCAAATAATTGATAATCGTTTTTTTTAGCGATATCCTTTAATTGTATCATAGCTGCTTGCATTCCATCTTCTGCGCTATCAGCTTTCCCTTGTATACCAGCTATCCACATCCATCCTTTACTATTGACTGCTGACATTGGTTTATTCGAAAGTCGTCGAAATTCTCGTTTAAATTTAATAGGACTAGGTGGACAACTTTGAGGTGTACTACTTATACATAATCCTATCGTTGTTGGTTCATCAACACTAGCACTTTTTGTCACTATATGTATTGGAGATGAAACTATTTTACGCCCAAAAGAATTACTTCGGGGTAATGTCAACTCATTCTGACTTAAAGATTCCCTCATTCGAGTCTCTTTTTCAATTAATTCCAATTCAGTCTCATTAAAATCAGGATCACTCAGATCACTGTATGTAGATTCGTTCAAATCGTTAATATAATCCAACGAGGTTTTAACAAGGACATCACATGATTGTTGCAATTCCTTTGATTTTAGGGTTAATTTTGTAAAATTTATATATCCAACAGGACAGATTTGATCAGCAGAACTTACTACAGTTTGCATGTCTTCTCTGAAAAGCATAATTATTTTATTTTTGTTGAATATTAAAAAAACAAGTAAAAAAGCTAATATTGGTCTAAGACCAATTCTTATGATACCCTAGATGAATGCCCGTATAAAATTTCGTATGGTCACCGATCTACATATGTAAGCTTGATTTTTGAAGCGGTTTTTCGCATATATTTCTAGAACGGTTTGTCGCACAGAAAAAATAAATATAACCAATTTTATAGGATTCCGTATTCTGAAGAAGTTTTTAGTGCAATAAAAATGTCTTAGACGGATGGTTTTCAAAGTATACGTAAAAAACCTAAATTTTTATATGGCACACCAAAAAAGAGGTGCCCGATTTAGTCCATTTTTCAAATTTTATTCGCTAGTATAATGAAAACACCATGTACCAAATTTCAGCTCTCTACGTCGACGCTTTCTCAGGCAGTGTCCAAATATATAGTGGAAAACGAAATTTTTGTATGGCAACCCCACGAAAGAGTTGCCCGAGTCTCATTTTTGAACTTAATTTTACTTTTTTTCTGTGTACAAATTTTAAGCTCTCTAAGTATACGCGTTCTCGGATTATCGTGCGCACGGATGGACAGACGGACGGACGGACATGCAAAAATCAAAATAACTTTTAATATTATGCGTGGGTGTCCAATCCATTTTGCCCTACGATCATTATTTCGAGGTGTTACAAACGGAATGACAAACTTAGTATACCCTATAGATTTCATCTAGGGTATAAAAATGTTTCTGACTACTATAAATGCCTTCTACATACACAACAATCCTTTGCTTAAACAGGGGGCAATCAAGTGTGAATGTTTCATATTCTCCACCTTCACCGCAAACATTTAGTCCATATTTATCTCGCATTTTTAGTAAATGCGGTTGTATTTCACGTAAAGATTTTCCTAAATGACGATCAGGAAGTAAACCTAACGCTGCTACCTGAAAAATTAATTTCATCACAAATTATTATCTTTTAATCTTACTTTTAATTGTGAACTTACTTTAATTATAATTGCGTGCACTTGACAGTCGATCATTTCCTGTAATACTTCAGTCTGATCTCTCCTCCACAGGTAAGCTAATGGGATTAGATTAAGGCGACTACAGCTATAAAGAAAAAAGAAAAGTTTAAACTGAAAATTCTTCAATGAAATAACATTTTTTGTACACATTCTCAACTCGGACTCTTTGGTAATCTGATAGAATAGCACCAACTGCAACAGCTTCAATATTGAGTTCTCCCTACAAGTAAAAGGAAAACAAAAATTAAAAGTTTATTTAATAGTAGCACAGTAGTCTACAATAGTGTGGTACTTCTGATTAATAATCAAAATTCCAAATTACAAGAGATTCAGCTGCGTAATAATATAATTGATCTAGATTGTGTGTAGTACAGCTTCATTGAAAAAGCAAACTGAGGTGCGAATATAGAAATACCCAAAGCATGGGATGTCCTATAATAGAATACACAACTCCGATAAAAGGGAGATGTGTGTGTATGTTTCATCGGAACAGATATTGTATGCAGAGAATACGAAAAAGGGTAAAGCAATCCACATCATCAGTATAGGAGACAGCATAACAAAACTTAACAAAAGGAGAAAAACAACGGAGCTACTTAGGGAGAGCAGAACTAATAGGGGTAGTATTGGGTCGGGTCATTGTTCCATAAGTAATCATGGTGGAAGATTGTATCTAGAGTCAAAGGATTTCTGTCGAAGCTGTAAAGTTCGTCAGGAAATCATGTAACGAACGGCCATGTTCGTTATATTGTTATTTTTAATGTTCTACATTAAATTTCCTGCTAATCTTCTGGGTAGTACTATTCGGCATTCTATTGTGGGAATGCTTATTCATTTTCTTACACGTTAGTACCCGTTTTAAAACCTATCAAGTCATTCCCTAGTTGCAATCATTTGCCGTTGATTAAAAGGCAATTCCGGCGCATCCCAAATTCTCTGTTTCATTGCAAAACTAAAACCCGCCACCATTGTATGCCATGCGCAAATGGAGTAGAATAAAGGAAAGAAAAGGGAAGGGAAGCTTAACATAACCTCACTCTGTGCATGCTTGTATATAGCGAATTCATGTTTCATGCCCTTATAGGCTAGCTTTTTGGAACCCATCAAGTGTATTTCCATGACGTCAGGGCTGCATAAGTCCGTTCCGGCTTTTCGAATGAGACAAGTTTCTGCGGAGACAGGAAAAAGGTGACGCTTGATTACGATTGTCTATCGTGCTATTTTTCGAGTAGTAGGGATTATGCTGCGTGACAGTTTGGGCTTTGTGGGATTTTTGCATGGCGAACTGGATGATTGGTTAAGTAGAACTGAAATAAAGAGGTCGAGCTTGGAGTTGATGTGTGCTTCCTTTCCTTTGGTGATATTCCTTGAAACAAGGGATCCTTTTCTTTTGAGTATTGTTTCTATTTTTGTGACGACACCCAGTTTGAATTTTTGGTAATTGATTATTAGTCTTGTGAGTACAAATAATTGAGAATTTCGTTGTGAAGTTCCAAAAAATAAAGGACAATAATTTTAAATTTATATACTCCCAATATATAAATTGTGTAAATATAACCAGATTGGATTACTTATTGTTGGAGATATCTTATACATATATATATAGGATCAGAATTTTGCTGATGAATTATTAGTTTTGTGAGTACAAATAATTGAGAACTCCGTTGAAAAAGTCCAAAAAAGTAGATAATAATTTAAATACCAAAATTTTTGCTCATTGAATATTAACTTTTTGAGTACAAATAAAAAAACAAAAAACTAGAATTGGTCTAAGACCAATTCTTTGATACCCTAGATCAGGGGTCTGCAAACTACGGCCGGCGGGCCAACACCGGCCCGCGAGCACCGAGCCGGATATATCCGATAACATATTAACTGACATATATAATGAAATCGGATACTTTTAATTGTAATTAATTATATGAGATTTATCCTAACAATTTGCAATAAGTTACATACATAGTATAGGTAATTCACAATTAAACATTAAGATTACGATCAAGTTTACTAGTGGAAATTTTCAAGCAGCGACTTCAAATGCTCATCACTCAATTTGGATCTGTAAATACTTTATGTATATTTCATTTTGGAGAATGTTTTTTTCACACAGATAAGTAGTAAAATTCCAGTAATGATGACTACCCGCAATGATCGCTACCCTGCAAATTAATCATTTCTATTTGAATTTCTGGGGCAAGGGTTTCTATATCGACTTTAAAAGGATTTTGAAAAATCTTGATATCAAAATCTGAAAAACGAGACTAAAAATTTATTTTCGAAGCAACCAAAGTTTCACTTACGAAATCTACCGGAAAGGGGTCTCAGTTTGCTGACTAAATGTTTGACATGTAGGTATCAAAATGCGTGACGCATTTTATGTTCAATTGAGATTGAAATTCTTTGTCGAAAGGACTTATTATTATGAGTATATAAATCAGGCAGAAGATGGTTTTCTTCTGATAATTTTAAATTAAGGTCATTCATATGTTTAGTTAAATCTGTAAAAAATGATAACTTATAACCACTCATTGTTTTGGAACTAGCTATAGGACGATTCTTTTCATTCAGGAAATTTTTTATTATTGTTCGGAGCTCAAAAAATCGCATCAGAGCTTTTTCGCAGCTAAGACAGCGTACTGCAGTATAATAAGGCTAGTAATTTTCTCCAATCTCTTCAATAAACTCTCAGAATTGAGGATGATACGCATTTTTCGCACAAATACTGTTGATGAATGATGTAATGTACGATTAATGGTTTTGATCCACCGTCATTTCCTACGGCCTTTGATACGAGAGCAACAACACCTTTATTATTTCCACATACGAGTATGTTGTTGCCTCCATCAGTCACTGACATATATAATATGGATTGACTAGGTTCACAGAAATGCACTGCAAAAAGAGAGAACTGTAAACAAAAAATAAATAAATGGGTTCGTCGAAATAAATGTTTTTAAAATAATTATTTAGGGTTATTACTGATAATAACTGTCATACCAAAGACAATATATTCATCAGGTATGCAGAAAAAATTCCAAAGGTTTTATTAAAATCACTTTTCAAGCTGCGCGATCACTCTTTCAACTTCCCGGCAATGATTTTTTCAATGTTGGCATCGACGTTAGAGCTCTGTTTGCGCCCACGTTAAGCAGTCTATATTATATATGTCAGTGCCATCAGTAGTGATACACTTCAAGTTTTTCCATTGAAAATTGTTTTTTTGAACAGCATTTTACAACTCCTTTAAAAATATCTCCTCCAGTAGTCATGCCGCGAATACTATGAACACCAAAGCTCTTTATACCCTACATAATTTTTATCTATCCCACGAATAAGTGTCGACTTTGTCAGTCAATTGAGTTAATATATTTTCAGCAATATCATCTCGAGCCACAGCGTTTGCTGACAAACTAATGTTTTGAAACAAATTTTCTTTTTCTGCACACATTTCTTCTGCTGTTGCAATCATGCAATCCTTGATTAATTTCGCTATTGAATGGGCAATGCTGCTTCTTGTTCAATATTTACTTTCTTAAACAACATTTGCTGAGATTTCAAACCGCGTTTCAAAGATTCAAAATCTTCTAATTGTAGGCTTCCTGTAAATTTGGAGTAATTCTGCGAATGTTTTAGTCCCATGTCCCCATGCTTCGTTGCAAATATACACATTGCCTTATTACTGGACCCAATCACGAAATATTGATGTCCTATCGATTTTTAATTATTCTGCACTTCCTATCTATCATTCGTTTCTTTTCCATATCTCAGATCAGAATTTTGCTGATTGATTATTAGTCTTGTGAGAACAAATAATTAGAATTCCGTTGTGAAATTCCAAAAAAATAAAGGATAATAATTTTAAATTTATATGCTTCCGATATATAAATTGTGTAAATATAATCATATTGGATAACTGTTGGAGATATCCTATATAATAGTAGGATCAGAATTTTGCTGATTAATTATTAGTTTTGTGAATACAAATAATTAGAATTCTGTTGTGAAATTAAAGAATTATAATTTTAAATATCCGCATTTTGCTGATTGAATATTGGTTTTGTGAATACAAATAATTAAGAAAACCGTGGTGAAATTCCAAAAAAGAAAGGATAATAATTTTAAATGTATATTATTCAGATATATAAATTGTGTAAATATAACCAGATTGGATTACTGTTGGAGATACCCTATATAATAGTAGGACCAGAATTTTGCTGATTGATTATTAGTCTTGTGAATACAAATAATTAGAATTCCGTTGTGAAATTCCAAAAAGAGAAAAGGATAATAATGTGAAATATCCGAATTTTTGCTGATTGAATATTAGTTTTGTAAGCACAAATAATTGAGAAGTCCAATGTCGCCAAGAGCAATTGCGGTAATTAATAGGAAATGCAACAGTAGAAAGAAGTAAACTACAGATGCAGGGATTTTCCAGCCATCGAGTGAATGCCTAGAAACTGTAGTGCATGTTTATGAGGGTTAATGACTTGTTTATTAGAGGTAAAGGTTGGTTCCCGGTGTAAATAAGTTGCTTCCTTTCCTAGATTCCGCTTGCCTTCTTCAATTCGATCTGTTAATTAAATAACTTTTAATATCAGAGCTAAAGAGCTCAATCTTTCAAAAGAGCACCAAGTTAGAGCCAAAGGCTCAATATCTGGTGTTTGAATATGGATATCTTCAATGAGAGCTGCAAAGCTCATTACCTTTGATATCAGCCATGTTGGAGCTAAAGAGCTCAATATCTGGCAATTGAATTAAACACCGAGAGTTGCAGGTAAAACTCTGAATCTTTATTTCATATTGCACTTAATTTATACTTTTGAAAATTGCTTACATCGTTAAAACCTTAATACGAAATATTGTTTCTCATGAGAACTATTCTATATTACAAAGAGTATTACAAAATTGCTTACCTTGCTCATATTAGCAATATTGATCAAAAATATATATTATCGATAAATGCATATACATTAACCCCTACATGAACAAGCATAGCATTGCTTAGATGCTTACTTTGCAATCTTTTTCTTATTGAACAAATGCTAAGTAGATATGACACAGTTATCGATTGCGTCATTGAGCAAATTACTTTTTTAAGTTCACATTTTTACAACTTTCTTTCACTTAGCGTAAATTCGTGAATGGATCGTAGAATGGCGCATGGCTATTCCGATCATATTTCTTTTTCTTTGTTGATATTTACTTTTGTTTGTTTCGTTTATTTTTATTTTTTATTATTATTTGTTGTTGAGGTACGTGCATATGCCTTTATTATTGTGGTATGTAGGTATGCTCTACATCCTTACCGTAAAAAGAGAAAAAAAAATTTTTATAGGGATTTTTTTTTTTGATTTGCTTATAT
This sequence comes from Dioctria linearis, assembly GCA_963930735.1. Lineage (NCBI taxonomy): Eukaryota > Metazoa > Arthropoda > Insecta > Diptera > Asilidae > Dioctria > Dioctria linearis. The sequence goes on along the minus strand of OZ005742.1, from coordinate 210,901,322 downwards.
GAGTGCAATAGGCAATTTGCATATAAATGTTAATATGTATATACATGATTTTGATACAGATGACAACACTATCTTTAATTAATCAATTATTTCACATTTTTAAAGAGTTATAATGTTTCTTTATAATATATATATATATACTATAACACATATTATAATAAATGTCAGATGTCGATATCATAGTTCATAGTATTCTAATGCTATCAGATTTCTATATTCTAATGAAATGGTATGCTATTTAAATTTTATATATTTTTATGGGTTATACATAAGTTATCTATGTTCTAATGTAATGGTATGCTATTTAAATTTTTATGTTTTTATTGGTTATGAGTTATCTTTTTTAGCCTATTCTTATGTATTTTCTTTCTTTTATTGTCAATATCTAAGTAGACATTTACTCCTTCTATTTCTTTTACTTCATATGGGTCTTTATAAGGGCTTTCACATTTTCTTTTATCTTCTCTTTTTAGAAGTACAAAATCTTACTTTTATTTCAATTGGGTTTATTACTTTATGTAATTTCTCTTTACGTTTTGTTTTTGCTAAGTCTAATAATATTCTAGCTCTATTGTGCTTGTGTTAACCTAAATTTTAGTTCTTTTGCGTAATCTTCATAATTGTATATAGGCGTATTATCATTGAAATCTACATCGTACGCCAGGCTAGCGAGTTTCCCAAAGACTAGTTCATATGGAATGTAACCCGTATCAGAATGTGGTGTCGTATTATAACAAAAGGTATAGTACGGTATCCATTCATCCCAATTGTATTCCTGTGTGAATGATAGAAGATATTGATTTAGGACTTTGTGGTTTCTCTCAATTGAACCTAATGTTTGGTGATGATATGGTGTAGATGTTCTGTGCTCTATCTTCAAGTATTTGCATATGTTGGTGAATATTTCATTTATGAATTCCGTTCCCAAGTCTGTTTTTATCGTATTGAAGGTACCATATTTTAATATGAATTTTTCAACTAATGCTCTGGCAATTGTAATTGCCTCCTTGTTCTCCAATGGTATAGCTTCAATATACTTGGTCAGTTCACACTGTATGGTTAGTATGTATCGAAATACTTTTGACATTTTTAGTGGACCAACAGTATCTACAGAGATTACTTCGAAACTCCTTTTTGGGGTATCCGTTATCACTAATTTTTCTCTAGTGTGTTTTAGGATTTTATTCTTTGCACACAATTCACATCTGTTTATATAGTCTTTAACCATCTTGTTTAGATTTTTCCATATGTATCTTTGTTTTATCTTATTTATCGTTCTTTTGACACCTGAGTGTCCGCCATGTGGTGAGTTGTGGAATTCATTGATTATATTATTCTTCATTTTAATATCTTTTATTTGTATGGGAGTTTTATATATTTTAATTTTTAATTTTGTTTGCCTATTATTCTCATTTATATTTTGTTTCTTATTTTGCTGCAGCTTGTTAAATAACTTTTTAAATTCGTCGGCGTTTATATAATGAAATATGATGTCATCTTTCGCTAACGATAGTGACTCTGTTTTCATTTTCTTCATTTTCGAAATCAGTGTCTCCAAGATCAAATCTAAGTCGTGATATGGATTATTGCTGAATTCGATTATCACTCCCTTATTATTTATTATTATATTTGGCAAACTATTATTTCCTTTTGTAGCGCTTTATTCTTGTTAACCTCAAATTTTAACTTTGGTATCCTCCTTACTTCATTATTGGAAGTGCATTCCCATGCATAAAGGTGATCAGTCTCTATGTTAGTTGGGCTGCTATCCTGGGGTTTCTTCTTGTTAATTTTTTCTATCTTGTTGGACATTGTTCTTGTAGTTACTTTTATGTTTTGCTGTGGGAATCATTGCTCTTAATATACCAGAATCGATTTTTATTCTTGATAAGGCATCGGCATTCGCTCATTTTGTTTATAATTAATTTCAAGCCGTAGTCGGCTAGATCTAATCTTATTCTTGTTAATTTGGAAGATGGATTTCTATGCGTAAAGAGACTTACTAAAGGTCTATGGTCTGTTACCACGATAAATTTTCTACCATATAAATAAGGTCTAAAGAAATTTATTGCCCAATGAATGGCTAATAATTCTTTTTCAATAATTGGTTTATTAAGTTCATGCTTTGTTAGCGTTCTGCTAGCATATGTAATTGGTAAATCAGATCCTATGTCACCTTGTGATAATACTGCTCCAAGAGCAAATTGTGAAGCATCTGTTTTTAATATAAATTTTTCGTCAAAATTGGGGTATTGTAATATTGGTGAATTTGTCAATTTTGACTTTAAACATGAAAATGCTTTTTGACATTCATCTGTCCAGTCGAAAATGGTGTTCTTTTTCGATAGAGAATTTATTGGTCTTGCTATTTCAGCGAAGTTTGGAATGAATCTTCTGTAGTAGTTACAGAATTCAATAAATCTTCTTGCGTCATCCGCATTTTTTGGGGTGGGATAATTTAATACAGTGTCAAATTTTTTAGGGTCTGTTCTAATACCATCTTTTGTTATTAGATGTCCCAAATACGTTACTTCTGTCTGTAAAAATGTACATTTTTCCGAATTTAGTTTTAAATTATATTTTCTTAGTCTGTTAAATGTCGTTATCAGATTTTGATTGTGATGTTTTAGACTACATCCAAAGATAATAATATCGTCCACGTATAAGAATGCTTCAAAATCTAGTCCAGATAAAGCTATTGAAAGCATTCTTTGAAAACTATTGGTTGAAATTTTTAAACCAAATGGCAGTCTTTTAAATTGATAGTGGCCTTTGTTGCTTGAAAATGCAGTCAATGGCCTAGAATTCTTATCTAATTCGATTTGGTGAAATGAACTTGTAAGATCAAGTGCGGAAAAGTATTTCGCTCTTCCAAGCTTGTCAGGTACATCATCAAGTCTTGTTAAAGGAAATTTATCATCCGAAATTTTTTTATTTAGTTGTCTGAAATCTACAACAAGACGCCATTTTTTATTTCCGTTGTCGGATTTTTTTGGATCAATTAATAAAGGAGAATTGTATGGACTTATTGATGGTTCAATAACGTCTTCCTTTATCAGCTTGTCTATTTGATTGTTTACTTCCTCGATTTGTGTCTGAGGAAGTCTATAATTTTTAATATATACTGGATTCTTGTCTGTGGTGGAGATTTTTTGACTGTAGAAATTATTTGTAGTTAATTTGTCATCCGGTAAATGGAAAATATCTGAGAAACAGAATTTCTCGCATATTCATCTAGATTTTCCAATTTGAGTTCTTTCAGAAGTTTAGTGAATCTGTTGTTGTTTTTATACTTGGTACTAGTGTTTATTATGTGATAGTTTTCAAGAGGTTCTATTTTGAGTTTGAAATTTTTTAGGATAATTTCTCTATCTAGCGTATTTAAAATTTTGACGTGTGCAACGCCTTTTGCAGGAATTATAGAATTAGCTATGAAGATTCCTTTTTGTATTTCTTCGTTTAGAACTATATTATCTTGTTTTATATTAACATTGATTGCTTGTATTATCTCTGTTCTTGGTGGGATCTTTATCAAATTTAGATTTGGTAGTTTAGTATTCATTGGCAATATAGATTCTATCTCATTATGGAAGATAGAGATTGTAAAATTTTCATAATCAATATTACATGAATTTTGAATTAAAAATCTCTTCCTAGAATTCCACTTGTCAAGATTGGAAAATCATCATCTACTATATGAAATTCTTGTGGAATATCTTGTCCTTCTATTTTTAGATCTGCCTTTAAGGTTCCTAAAGAGAATGATTCTGACTGAGTGAGGCCCGTTATTTTGCATTTTTTGTGTTCTTGAATTCCTTTACCAGATTTCAATTCATTGTGTTTCAGAATTGATATGTCGGCTCCAGTGTCTATAAGAAATGACTTCTGGCCGAAAGATGCATTTATGGATGCTGCAATATAGTTGGTTAAGTGTTTTGTAAGACTATATATTTTTACTTGATTTTTTAATATATTTCCCCCGAATCGGTTACTTGGGGGATTTCTCCGTTTCCCGATTGCGTCAGGTTGACTCTTCTATTGGGAAGATTTCGAGATTGATTGCCATGTCTATACTGAATATTTGATTGGTTGTAGCCTTGGTATTGATTATGAACTCTATTATTTCTTGAATATGAATGTGAGTTCATATTAGGACGATTTATAGCATAATTTTGCGAAAATCTGCGGTTATTATGATTGTTATTTCGTCCGATGTTGTTAAATTGTTGACCTCTTGGATTGAATGAATTCTGTGTATGTCGGTTTTTTCTATAATGATGGACATATGCTTGCTGTCTTGGTACTTCAACTTCAACCACAATTTGTACTGCTTCTTGCAATGTTTTAGGCCTTGCGGCGAAAATTGTCGGCTTTATCTGTTCATTAAGTCCATTCTTAAATGCTTTCAATGCTATTTGGTCATTGAGTTTCGCAATTATTTTCTTCACCTTGCTCTGTTATCTGTATAGAGTTTAATTGAGCAACCAAATTTTCTATTTTTGTTGCGTAGTCTGTAATTGTTTTACCAGATTGAGTTATTTTTGTTAATTCTGTTTGTAAGCTGAGTGGTGTTTTAGTGCTTTTAAAGATGTCACGCAACGTTTTCTGTAGCGAGTCATAGTTTTTTTCAATTGTGATATAGCTTATCTTGTTTTTGACTGCTGCTGAGAGTCTTGTCTTTAAAACAAAATCTATTAATCTTGTTTTCTGCTCATTATTTGCTAGATCAATATGCATAAAATGCACTAAATTCAGAAAGTTATCCAGATTTTTTATTTCTCCATTAAATTCTTGAATAATTTTATGGCTGTAACTATATCAAATGTTGCCATTTTTGGTTCTGAGTCCTTATCTTCTAATAATTCATTTGGTTCTGAATCCGTATCTTCTATGTAGTAATTCATTAGTTTTTTGCATTAGTATTAAATCCAGTTCTGTGTATTTTGCCTCAAATTTTTCTTTTTGTTTGAGTGCGACAATCTCATCTTGCTTGTATGCAGTTTTATATATGTTATTAAAATTATCTTTTATCTCTCTGGCTTGTTTAGTTTTACCTAGTATATGTGCGGAAGAGTATGTTCTGTTTGGAGTCTTTTTAATATTTTCCAATATTTTATCTAATTGTGAAATAAACTCCTGTAAACTCATTATTCTATCTATATACATGTCTAGTTATACTCTAGCTATGGCTATCTGTCTATCTACAGTTTTAATAAAATAATTTTTAATTTTAATTGCTATTAAATATAAAATAACTAGAATTCCTAAAATGAGTAATATTAGCTCTAAATCTGAAAATAGTCTATTCCTTTGTTCTATGTTATTTATTGCTGAACTTCCATTATTGTTATTTTTAATTTTAATTGCTATTAAATATAAAATAACTAGAATTCCTAAAATGAGTAATATTAGCTCTAAATCTGAAAATAGTCTATTCCCTTGTTCTATGTTATTTATTGCTGAACTTCCATTATTGTTTATTATTACTTTTTCTTTGGATTCTTTCGACTGTTTTTTACCCATTTTGAGTGACAAAAGAAAGTGGTAAGTCAACAAGAAAAAAAATGAAGGGTTTGGTGTGAGCCGATATTGAAGATAAAAGAGAGAAAGAAAAATAATTTTGATATTTTATTTTTTTGTTTTGTATATATATAGAATATAATAGTTTTAATGATTATAATTTATTTATTAATTAAAGGCTAATCTAGGACATTTTTATTATCATTATTATTATTAGCTGTGGTTTTTTATTTATTCCTTCTCTTTTTTTGTTTTTCTTTTCTTTTCTCCTTTCTTTCCTTTTTTTGCTTTGCGATTTTCATCAGCAACTTCTTTCTCTGCTCCCCTTGTGATATCACAGCTAGACGGTGATATTCGCCCATTTCCATTTCCATTTCCTTTCTAAATTTTGCCTCGAAGCCAGCTCTGCTTTTTGTGTAGTTTTCCTTTGGTGGTTGTACTTCAGGTTGTTGGTTCTTATTTCTGCTTCGGTACTCCTCTATTGTGATGGGCCTCGGTCCTTTGGTGGGGTCCCGCAAAGCGTCTATCAGGGATTCCTTTAATTTTTTGAATTAAACACCGAGAGTTGCAGGTAAAACTCTGAATCTTTATTTCATATTGCACTTAATTTATACTTTTGAAAATTGCTTACATCGTCAAAACCTTAATACGAAATATTGTTTCTCATGAGAACTATTCTATATTACAAAGAGTATTACAAAATTGCTTACCTTGCTCATATTAGCAATATCGATCAAAAATACATATTATCGATAAATGCATATACATTAACCCCTCATAAACAAGCATAGCATTGCTTAGATGCTTACTTTGCAATCTTTTTCTTATTGAACAAAGCTATGTAGATATGACACAGTTATCGATTGCGTCATTGAGAAAATTACTTTTTTAAGTTCACTGAGTAATGCATTATATGCATCATCGCGGTGCAACGGTGACCAGTGGTTATCATATTTCATTTTTACAACTTTCTTTCACTTAGCGTAAATTCGTTAATTGTAACGAGTAGGTCAAACAACAAAAAAAAATATTTCGTTACTGCACACCACTTTTAAAGGAACCCGAAACGCGAATTAAGAAATAATCACCCTGTCACGCGTCGGCGTCGACTGGTCTAATTAAATGGAGCCATCTACCCCCGCCTAGGAAAACCACAAGAATGTCTACACCATGAACTTGGCTACCAGTGGCGTAAGCAACGACCGCACGCGTAATAGAAGAAAAGGGGAGAACGTAGTGTCAAAGTGCGGGATTAGGTCTTTTCCTACTAGTACGTCGACCAGTCAACATCGTGGCGAATAAATTCTATATTTCGAGGTGTAAAGTAAAGGGCACAGAAACCAAAAAAAAATCTGAGAAAAGTATAGCTCGTGTCGCGGAGTGCAGTCGAAAACTCAGGAGAAATAGAAGAAAGATACTCCTGCAATATTGAGTCTAACCTCAAAAAAAAATTTCCTGTAAGTAAAAAAATTACTTTGTGATTTACTTTTCCTCTCCCTAATGTGCCGATTTCAGTAGGGATAATATCCAGGAGGTGAGATACTATAAGTCGTAGCAGTAGGATCGCAGAAGCGAGGGAAAGAAGCTTTGCAAGGAAAAAAAAACAGTAGTCAGAATTAGCAGAACCAGAAGGTCTGCCACGCGACTTCCCAGTACGGTGCCGGATTAGTGAGTCCTGATGGCTGGGATAACAGCGGGAAGCACCAGCATTACTGTATTCATTAAGGAAACTCTGGAATTCTCAAAGGTATGGCATAGCGTCTGTTTCCAGGGTAGATTGTGATACCGTTTTCGTTATAGCGTTACGGGGGGGGTGCGTCTCCGACAAGAGGAACGCGCACCTCCGATCAATAATGGTTCTTCTAGCGCTGAACTAAGCACCGAGGAACCAACGGCAAAGAAAGCAAGAAATCTTCAAAAAAAAGGGGGATATCGCAACGTGGATATTCCGTAGATTAGTGGTCCACGTGGCCGGAACCCAGAAGGATTTTGAAATTAACATTGGAGGCCGACGTTCAGGCGTATATCGCGGCACCAAGGCACTGCAGCTGAAGCCGATGGCACCAATTCGGTGCATAGATTAGATGTGACTAGATTTAGAGAAAATTTTAGTGGAATAAGTCTTAACAACAAATGAATTTATAAACAGGTAGTCCCAGTCACACAAATGCGCATTTGGAGATTGCGGTGAGTACTTTTTTGTTAATGTGCTTATGATTGAAATTTTAAAAAATTATATTACTACCTGCCAAAAATATTGCTAGTGATAAGGTTGCACCCACATGTTGCATTACATAGATACATAGGCCTAAGGATAAAGTTAAATACTTGATGATCTTGATGGCGATTCTGAGGAATCTAAGAAGAAATATATATAGGTATGATTGAAAAAAAAACAAGAGAATTACCAAGAAGTATATGAAATAATTCTAGTGTTAATATATTTAAATTGAACTATCGTATAGAGGATGAATTCTTGTTGTCCAACTATGCATTGATTGCGAAATAGAACTACTTTTACTAGTATGTATTAACTGTTCAGGCAGGATAGGAATTTTTGTAGGGAAGCGTCATGTACAAATTTATAGATAATTAAGGATTGCTCTGTGGGTTTACGCCTATAGTGATAGAGGAAATCGTTTAGCGGTAAGACAACCATATAGTATACCTAGATGTCATTAAGAATAGACAGGTTAGGTAAGGTGTAGGATAGGAGGCTTCGTTGTACGGCCAAGCCTGAGTATCTCTCAGAGGTACTTGGAGATTTTCAATTAGGATTAAGTGACGTGGAAGGTTAGACTCTCACCTTGTCGGATAAAGGAGAATAGTTGCTTCCTTTTTTTCTTTTTTTTTTGGTTCTTAGTGCCGATAAGTGTAGAGTTAAGGTGTAATTGTGTTCAATTTAATACCAAAATTAAAGCGGAATTGTTTGAAATAATATAAATTAACTGTATTCAATCATGGAATAGAGAGAAACAAGATGTTGCACGTTCCCGTTCCCTTTCGTTCTCGACGGAATGTAGTGAGCCATGCAGGCGGTTAGATGCCTGATGTTGAGTCAGGCGGCGTATTGCTGGAGGAGTAGCGTTCTCCTCGTCCACCCCGATTCAAAGGTGGGAGAAGGTACTCTGATCTTCCTCCCACGCCCACCCGACGAGTTCTAGCCGGAACCCATCTCAGGAGGTTAGGAAGATTAGGATACCTTAATACATGCTCGTAGTGAATTTGGTCCCAGTGTTGTGCAACCACAGCACCTAACAGCTGAGGGAGAGTTCCCCATGGGGCCTGACGCCCACCTACATCTTATCTTAGTAGTGCGAATCATCGACGACCGTAGCAAGTTGTTAGAATACCTCCGACTTATTGACCCAGGGCGCTTCCGAGCCAACCCTTGGCGTTACATATATGGCGCCCAACCCATAGGCTTTTTTCTTCTTTCGGCATTAGTCAGGCTTACCTTGATTTAGTGATGGGTATTAAACTTGATGATTTATAAAGTAACATTTTGGGGTCTTCACTGATTTTTCGTAATTAATCAAGTTATCGGGGTTAAGTATATATAAGGGACATAGCCATAATACAGCAAGGTCACGTAGTTAATTGCTGATTCGATTTAACCGGACGGGAATAATTGCCATTCGTGCATATTTTTTGGTACAATTAAATTCGAGGGCAGCGTGATTGTAGAATTCGGAGTTTACGGTAACGAGCGGTTCTTAACCTTCCTTAGAGAAGTTGGTCATCAGGGAGATGTTCGTGGCGACAAAATTTTTCGTATCTTCGGGAGAGTCAAGGCCTAAGTGTCGGAATTTCTGGTCACGCGACATTTGACCACCTTGTGACCATGGTGTACGAATAACTGCAGTCTCCGGGGATTCATTCAGGATACTGCGCAGAAGAATTAGGTACATTAGTAGTTGATTAGAGCAAACAGTTATTGGACCCTGTTGTTGGCATGTCAGTCAGGTAATGCTTGCGGTATTAAGTGCAGTCCATAGTTCGAGAAAAGAAAAAGAAGAAAAAAAATCCCAAAAGGGAGGACGTTAGTTAAGATGTAATTTTAGAGCATTCCGACCGGATTGAATCCAGCGGATGAGGATGAATAGTAGTCGTAGTAGTGGCTATTGTTGGTAGAGCCGTGCGCTTAAATTAGAATCTGCCCTAGCAGCATCTTTAAGCAAGTGTCAGAGTTAGAATTAGCGTTGTGGTCATTGCTAATTTCCTCGGATGCGGAAATTTTGGGAAGTTAGACCGGCCGACGAGTGGTCTCGTTGCGTCGTGCCTTCCTGAATAATTCATCGTAGGCGATTAGATCCTGAATTAAGTAGTCTTGTTCAGTTCTCGGTTACGAAAGGGCATACTGTCCAGCCACGTCTGCAGTAAAAATATCCTCAAGTATCCAGTACCTGTAGTAAGATATTATCCACTTGTAGACTCCGCCGCTGGCTTGTTTTGTCATCTCCTCAGGATAAGAGCACAGTGAGGCTCACGAAGCGAAGGAGGGATGGGAATGTGCAACATTATTATGGAATTTGAATTTTCTCTTAATTAAGTAAAGAATATAGTTTACAAAGTTCTGGGGTATCAAAATTTGCCTTGGAATTCTTAAGTATAAGGAGAGCAATTAGGGATGAGAGTGAATTTAGATCCCTTGTTATCGTATTTTGAACGACGGTCCCTTGGCCATTAATTAACAAAGGTCATCCAAGCATTGAAGCTCACGAAACGTCCGTCAAGGTATTATAAGTTGGTAAGTGATCTTATTTGAACACGAATGCAGTAAATACTTGCACTTCCAAAGCAAGTTTACTTACCTTTATTAACAAGCCGTGTGCCATAGTTGATAGAAAGAAAAAAAAGGATTGCATTTCCACGTTGAAGTGATCGTGCATACCAGGTGCTGTTAGCTTACTGACTATAAGGAGCTAAGGTAGATGTACCAATATCCATAATAAACCCAAAAGTGAAAGAAATTGGCCTTAACCAGGTCGTCAGTTCGTCCTTCCAACCTTATTGAGCAATTTGGCATCACGAATGCTCACCATTTAGAGCCAGATGAGCTCGAATATGAGCTTAAATTGAGGAAACTACGTGGGTCCAAGAACTCACACCCTACCAAATCATTGCAAGACCTCCTGCATAAGGAAGAGCAAGGGTTAATCCAGAATCCTACGGGGTTCCCTCCCACTTCTGACGTAGTAGAAGAGTGGAATAACTGTCAGTGCAAGACATCCTCGCTGCACCAGATAGTAAACATCGCTGTAGCGGCTAAAAACAGCATTGAGTTAATAGGTGCTGAATCACGGTTGCTACAGTTGCTGAACCGGGTAAACTTGCTGATTAAAGCGGAGCATACTCCGAATCGCCTTCATGTTGAATTGCGGAAATTTGTTGAAGAGACTTTAGCGAGAGCGAGGAGCGAGTTATCCTCTAATGTGAGGGAAATCGTGATGCCAGACGAACACACTACCGGGGCAGGGGGTATTGAGGAAGCAAGCTATGAGGAAATAGACCCTCTAGCCAGTGTGTCAGGAAATATAGTAGGAGCTGCAAGTACCTCGTCGCCTTTAGTCCCGAATATTTCAAGTATAACTAATTCCAACGACATCTACGCCGTGGCAACCCGAAATAGTAATTACCTCACTTCAGGGTCCGCTAGTTGGACCAATAATCCCCCACCTCGAGCTACTAACATTGGAGCTATCCCCAGGAGAATTGTAGATACTGGGGAAGCCCAGCTGTACTCCCGGCCAGTCGCTACTGCAAGGGTATGGCCGTCCAGATTCGAGCAGGTAGCTCAATCGAACGGGGACCCGTAGGAACCACGTCACCACGACACTGGTCAGGCCGGTATCCAGTGACTAAACCTGGTATCCTTCAGCTAAATCAGATTCATCCAAAGCTGATCAGATAAAACTTTTATGCTGCAAGATTTTAACAGCATAGATGATTTAGATCGCGTGTGTCGCAGAATCGAGCGGGTGTGGCTTGAAGTGGGCGAAACTGCGGACGACCAAGTCCGAATGTGAAGATCTAACCTCTGTGAGATCGATTATGCTTATGAGTATGAGGACCCAAGCGCGCCTCACCATTCTGATTTTCCAAACAATCCCGCTAACGAGATCGCAGTAATGCAGACACCAGTCGCCGACAAGAATGTCTACCTTATCTGTTGGAACTGTGAGGATATAGGTCACTCGTATGTTGACTGTCCGTCCGAACAGCGTAGAATTTTTTGCTATACTTGTGGTGCGAAGAATATAATAAGACCCAACTGTATCCGTTGTATGAAGGGAAACAGACGGGCGGGGCTAGGCCTGAGGGGAGACCTGAACCTGCCGAACTACCCGTCCTCTCCTCCACAAAGGTTATCTCGGTTAAACCAACCATCAAAGATTACGCAGACCATGACAGATGGCAATCAAACCCACACTCGATAAGATCACCGATTACTAGTCAGATGGCGAGAGCTCGAGCGTACCATCAAGGCCGTAAGGTCATAAGGAAGAGTATATCTTCCCTAACAATTGCGACGGAAGGAGATGGACGACCGGTCGCCAGAATAAGATTCAAGGGCAAGCAAATGTACGGCTTGTTAGACAGTGGGGCGAGCGTTAGCTGTCTGGGAAGAGGTGGCTTTGAACTTTTGGAACATCTTGAGATTCCGTGGTCACGTCTTTCTGCATCCGTCCAAACCGCGGATGGAAATAAACAAGAAATTCTAGAATTCGTGTATTTACCTGTCGAATTTAATGACCGAACTCAGGAGTTGAGATTTTTCCTCATCCCAAGTATAAAACGCCAACTTATTCTGGGCGTAGACTTTTGGTCCGCCTTTAATATACTTCCAACCATTATCTCCGAAGTCCAAATGGGTGCAAGTCCGAAAGAAAATCACCACCAGCTAAGTCTCGAACAGAAACAACGCCTGGAGGAAGTAATGGCCGCATTTCCCTCCTATAGTAAGGAAGGTCTGGGTAGAACGTCCCTTTTGAAGCACTCCATAGATGTGGGCGACAGTAAACCTATCCGGCAAAGACATTACCCTCTGGCACCTCCCATGCAAAAGCTTCTGGACAAGGAAATTGACAGAATGTTGGAACTAAGAGTTATTGAGGAGAGCGAGAGTGAATGGTCATCTCCACTGGTAATGGTGAAGAAGCCTAGCGGAAAGGTCCGAATTTGCTTAGATTCGCGGAAAATTAATGAAGCGAGCCGCAAGGATGCATATCCACTACCTCAAATCAATGGAATTCTAGGTCGGGTACGAGGCACAAAATACATATCGAGTCTTGACCTAAAAGATGCATTCTGGCAAATAGAGCTTGAGCCGACCTCACGGGATAAAACCGCGTTCGTAGTGCCTGGCAGGGGATTGTATCAATTTGTAGTCATGCCTTTTGGCTTGACTAACTCTCCAAAAACCCTGTGCAAATTAATGGATAAGGTTATTCCGTACGATTTGCACAATCACGTCTTTGTGTATTTAGATGACCTCCTGATTCTATCCGACGATTTTGAGACACATCTGAAGGTTTTGAGTAAAGTTCAAGGCTGCTTGAAGAAGGCAGGCCTAACTATCAACCTTGAAAAGAGCAAATTCTGTCAGAAAAGCATTAAGTATCTAGAACACATTATAAGTGGGGAAGAAATACAGACAGATCCGGAAAAGATTTCTGCCATTCGAGATTTCCCACGTCCCAAAACGGTACGACAAATACGCACGTTCTTAGGAATGTCTGGATGGTACAGAAGATTCATTGCTAACTACGCCAGCTTAATCAGTCCGATAACCGACCTATTAAAGAAAAAAAACACTAATCTCTGGTCTGACGAAGCTGCGGAAGCCTTTAAGAAAGTTAAAGCTTGCCTTACCCAGGCACCGGTACTTTCGAGCCCAAATTTTGAGAAACCCTTTATAATACAGTGCGATGCATCCTCCGTAGGAGTGGGTAGTGTCCTCTGTCAGGAAGACGGCGAAGGAAGTGAGCACCCTATAGCGTTCATGAGTCAGAAGCTAAATGCGGCTCAGAAAAATTATAGTGTCACCGAACTAGAGTGTCTAGCTGCCGTCTTGAGTGTAAAAAAATTTCGCCCATATATTGAAGGCTCCCGCTTCACGATTATCACGGATCATGCCAGCTTAAAATGGCTCATGACACAGAAGGATTTATCTGGTCGCTTAGCAAGGTGGAGTCTAAAATTGCAAGGGTTCGATTTTGAGATCCTACACAGGAAGGGTTCAGAAAATGTGGTAGCGGATGCACTATCTCGGAGAGACATTGAGGAAATTGGCAAGGGAGTCACTCCCTTAGGGCTAGACCTAACCCATCCCGCGTTTAAAGAGGGGGAGTATGCGGATAAAGTTAAGATCGTTCAAGACAACCCAGGACGATTCCCAGACCTGCGAGTGTCAAACGGGGTACTCTACAGGAACTCCACTAACATTAATGAAAATCATTTAAATGAAACGCCATCCTGGAAAATATGGGTTCCTACTAGCTTAACGCTTTCTTTGATAAAAGGTAGTCATGACCCTCCTCTGGCAGCACATAGTGGTATTGCGAAAACCACAGAAAAATTGCAACGCTTATTTTATTGGCCTCGAATGTCGCTACATATCGGGCAATACATCCTGAATTGTCAAACATGTAAGGAATGCAAGCCTCCAAACGAGTGTCTCCGGCCACCCATGGGTGAGCCTATCATATCACGACGCCCCTGGCAACTTATAAATATCGACCTCCTCGGGCCGTATCCACGTTCCAAATCAGGGAATACGACCCTAATCATAGTAGTAGACCAGTTCACCAAATTTGTTACCCTCAAGGCAATTCGCAAAGCGACGACTAAGGCAATAATCTCCTTCTTAGAGTCTCAAATTTGTCATCTTTTCGGAGTTCCCGAGAGATTGATATCCGATAACAGCTCTCAATTCACGGCAATCGAATTTCAGAGGTCTCTTGAGGTGTATGGAGTCATACACCAGAGAACGGCCTTATACACTCCTCAAGCAAACGCATCAGAGAGAGTCAACCGAAATATATTGTCCGCAGTGCGAGCGTACATATCGGAAGATCATCGAACCTGGGACGAGAATATTTCAGCCATAAGCGGTGCCTTAAATAATGTCGTTCACCAATCCACCGGATTTACCCCTCATTACCTGAACTTTGGCCGGCACTTGATTACCCACGGATCGAATTATGAGCTTTTACGTAACTTAAACGCCGTTGAGTGTGGAGACATCTCCATCAACAGTCCTCACGTACCGTTCGAACTGATTCATGAAAAGGTAATAAATAATCTGAGAAAAGCACAGAAATGGCATCAGAAACAATATAATTTACGCTGTAAGGAAAGAAGATATACCGTAGGTCAGGAAATTTACAGGAGGAATTTCGCGCAGATTAATGCTGCTAAGAGTTATAACGCCAAACTCGCTAAGAAATTCCTGAAGTGTCGAATATGCCGGACGATGGGATCTTCTTGCTATGAAGTGGAAGACAGGAGTGAGAAAATCGTAGGGGTTTTCCATGCAAAAGACCTTAAGCCCGGTTAGCTCAGTCGGTAGAGCATGGAACTCTTAATCTCAGGGTGTGGGCAGCCCCACGTCGTGCGTTAGTCCAGATGCATAATAATAGTCCCCGGTAGCCCTAAAAAGGCATCCGGCAAGCTTCACTTGCAAACGGTAGGTTATCGCGTATCCCTCCTATTGCCGCGTCGATGGTGGGAGGTATACCTGTTGTAATCCAATCAATTTCAATCTCTTTCCCTTGTTTGACAATGCGTCAACCCCAGCCCATACGGTGCCCTACGAATAGGACCCTATCGTAGGAATTCCGATTGTAAAACCGTCTTCGAAAATTTAAATAGTTACTGTGCCGCAAGCAGATGTCAGGATTCTTGCTCGTTAGTTAACGTAGTGAGCCGTTCACGAGTAGTCACCGATCACCTCGCCGACCCCGTATCAATTAACAATACAGACAGAACCCCAGACTCGGGAATACCGCTGGGCAGCAATAGTTCGAGTCTGCCTTGTAACGAGTAGGTCAAACAACAAAAAAAAATGTTTCGTTACTGCACACCACTTTTAAAGGAACCCGAAACGCGAATTAAGAAATAATCACCCTGTCACGCGTCGGCGTCGACTGGTCTAATTAAATGGAGCCATCTACCCCCGCCTAGGAAAACCACAAGAATGTCTACACCATGAACTTGGCTACCAGTGGCGTAAGCAACGACCGCGCGCGTAATAGAAGAAAAGGGGAGAACGTAGTGTCAAAGTGCGGGATTAGGTCTTTTCCTTCTAGTACGTCAAACAGTCAACATCGTGGCGAATAAATTCTATATTTCGAGGTGTAAAGTAAAGGGCACAGAAACCCAAAAAAAAATCTGAGAAAAGTATAGCTCGTGTCGCGGAGTGCAGTCGAAAACTCAGGAGAAATAGAAGAAAAATACTCCTGCAATATTGAGTCTAACCTAAAAAAAAATTTCCTGTAAGTAAAAAAATTACTTTGTGATTTACTTTTCCTCTCCCTAATGTGCCGATTTCAGTAGGGATAATATCCAGGAGGTGAAATACTATAAGTCGTAGCAGTAGGATCGCAGAAGCGAGGGAAAGAAGCTTTGCAAGGAAAAAAAAACAGTAGTCAGAATTGGCAGAACCAGAAGGTCTGCCACGCGACTTCCCAGTACGGTGCCGGATTAGTGAGTCCTGACGGCTGGGATAACAGCGTGAAGCACCAGCATTACTGTATTCATTAAGGAAACTCTGGAATTCTCAAAGGTATGGCATAGCGCCTGTTTCCAGGGTAGATTGTGATACCGTTTTCGTTATAGCGTTACGAGGAGGGTGCGTCTCCGACAAGGGGAACGCGCACCTCCGATCAATAATGGTTCTTCTAGCGCTGAACTAAGCACCGAGGAACCAACGGCAAAGAAAGCAAGAAATCTTCAAAAAAAAGGGGGATATCGCAACGTGGATATTCCGTAGATTAGTGGTCCACGTGGCCGGAACCCAGAAGGATTTTAAAATTAGCATTGGAGGCCGGCGTTCAGGCGTATATCGCGGCACCAAGGCACTGCAGCTGAAGCCGATGGCACCAATTCGGTGCATAGATTAGATGTGACTAGATTTAGAGAAAATTTTAGTGGAATAAGTCTTAACAACAAATGAATTTATAAACAGGTAGTCCCAGTCACACAAATGCGCATTTGGAGATTGCGGTGAGTACTTTTTTGTTAATGTGTTTATGATTGAAATTTTAAAAAATTATATTACTACCTGCCAAAAATATTGCTAGTGATAAGGTTGCACCCACATGTTGCATTACATAGATACACAGGCCTAAGGATAAAGTTAAATACTTGATGATCTTGATGCCGATTCTGAGGAATCTAAGAAGAAATATATATAGGTATGATAGAAAAAAAACAAAAGAATTACCAAGAAGTATATGAAATAATTCTAGTGTTAATATATTTAAATTGAACTATCGTATATATATATACGGATGAGAGTGAATTTAGATCCCTTGTTATCGTATTTTGAACGACGGTCCCTTGGCCATTAATTAACAAAGGTCATCCAAGCATTGAAGCTCACGAAACGTCCGTCAAGGTATTATAAGTTGGTAAGTGATCTTATTTGAACACGAATGCAGTAAATACTTGCACTTCCAAAGCAAGTTTACTTACCTTTATTAACAAGCCGTGTGCCATAGTTGATAGAAAGAAAAAAAAGGATTGCATTTCCACGTTGAAGTGATCGTGCATACCAGGTGCTGTTAGCTTACTGACTATAAGGAGCTAAGGTAGATGTACCAATATCCATAATAAACCCAAAAGTGAAAGAAATTGGCCTTAACCAGGTCGTCAGTTCGTCCTTCCAACCTTATTGAGCAATTTGGCATCACGAATGCTCACCATTTAGAGCCAGATGAGCTCGAATATGAGCTTAAATTGAGGAAACTACGTGGGTCCAAGAACTCACACCCTACCAAATCATTGCAAGACCTCCTGCATAAGGAAGAGCAAGGGTTAATCCAGAATCCTACGGGGTTCCCTCCCACTTCTGACGTAGTAGAAGAGTGGAATAACTGTCAGTGCAAGACATCCTCGCTGCACCAGATAGTAAACATCGCTGTAGCGGCTAAAAACAGCATTGAGTTAATAGGTGCTGAATCACGGTTGCTACAGTTGCTGAACCGGGTAAACTTGCTGATTAAAGCGGAGCATACTCCGAATCGCCTTCATGTTGAATTGCGGAAATTTGTTGAAGAGACTTTAGCGAGAGCGAGGAGCGAGTTATCCTCTAATGTGAGGGAAATCGTGATGCCAGACGAACACACTACCGGGGCAGGGGGTATTGAGGAAGCAAGCTATGAGGAAATAGACCCTCTAGCCAGTGTGTCAGGAAATATAGTAGGAGCTGCAAGTACCTCGTCGCCTTTAGTCCCGAATATTTCAAGTATAACTAATTCCAACGACATCTACGCCGTGGCAACCCGAAATAGTAATTACCTCACTTCAGGGTCCGCTAGTTGGACCAATAATCCCCCACCTCGAGCTACTAACATTGGAGCTATCCCCAGGAGAATTGTAGATACTGGGGAAGCCCAGCTGTACTCCCGGCCAGTCGCTACTGCAAGGGTATGGCCGTCCAGATTCGAGCAGGTAGCTCAATCGAACGGGGACCCGTAGGAACCACGTCACCACGACACTGGTCAGGCCGGTATCCAGTGACTAAACCTGGTATCCTTCAGCTAAATCAGATTCATCCAAAGCTGATCAGATAAAACTTTTATGCTGCAAGATTTTAACAGCATAGATGATTTAGATCGCGTGTGTCGCAGAATCGAGCGGGTGTGGCTTGAAGTGGGCGAAACTGCGGACGACCAAGTCCGAATGTGAAGATCTAACCTCTGTGAGATCGATTATGCTTATGAGTATGAGGACCCAAGCGCGCCTCACCATTCTGATTTTCCAAACAATCCCGCTAACGAGATCGCAGTAATGCAGACACCAGTCGCCGACAAGAATGTCTACCTTATCTGTTGGAACTGTGAGGATATAGGTCACTCGTATGTTGACTGTCCGTCCGAACAGCGTAGAATTTTTTGCTATACTTGTGGTGCGAAGAATATAATAAGACCCAACTGTATCCGTTGTATGAAGGGAAACAGACGGGCGGGGCTAGGCCTGAGGGGAGACCTGAACCTGCCGAACTACCCGTCCTCTCCTCCACAAAGGTTATCTCGGTTAAACCAACCATCAAAGATTACGCAGACCATGACAGATGGCAATCAAACCCACACTCGATAAGATCACCGATTACTAGTCAGATGGCGAGAGCTCGAGCGTACCATCAAGGCCGTAAGGTCATAAGGAAGAGTATATCTTCCCTAACAATTGCGACGGAAGGAGATGGACGACCGGTCGCCAGAATAAGATTCAAGGGCAAGCAAATGTACGGCTTGTTAGACAGTGGGGCGAGCGTTAGCTGTCTGGGAAGAGGTGGCTTTGAACTTTTGGAACATCTTGAGATTCCGTGGTCACGTCTTTCTGCATCCGTCCAAACCGCGGATGGAAATAAACAAGAAATTCTAGAATTCGTGTATTTACCTGTCGAATTTAATGACCGAACTCAGGAGTTGAGATTTTTCCTCATCCCAAGTATAAAACGCCAACTTATTCTGGGCGTAGACTTTTGGTCCGCCTTTAATATACTTCCAACCATTATCTCCGAAGTCCAAATGGGTGCAAGTCCGAAAGAAAATCACCACCAGCTAAGTCTCGAACAGAAACAACGCCTGGAGGAAGTAATGGCCGCATTTCCCTCCTATAGTAAGGAAGGTCTGGGTAGAACGTCCCTTTTGAAGCACTCCATAGATGTGGGCGACAGTAAACCTATCCGGCAAAGACATTACCCTCTGGCACCTCCCATGCAAAAGCTTCTGGACAAGGAAATTGACAGAATGTTGGAACTAAGAGTTATTGAGGAGAGCGAGAGTGAATGGTCATCTCCACTGGTAATGGTGAAGAAGCCTAGCGGAAAGGTCCGAATTTGCTTAGATTCGCGGAAAATTAATGAAGCGAGCCGCAAGGATGCATATCCACTACCTCAAATCAATGGAATTCTAGGTCGGGTACGAGGCACAAAATACATATCGAGTCTTGACCTAAAAGATGCATTCTGGCAAATAGAGCTTGAGCCGACCTCACGGGATAAAACCGCGTTCGTAGTGCCTGGCAGGGGATTGTATCAATTTGTAGTCATGCCTTTTGGCTTGACTAACTCTCCAAAAACCCTGTGCAAATTAATGGATAAGGTTATTCCGTACGATTTGCACAATCACGTCTTTGTGTATTTAGATGACCTCCTGATTCTATCCGACGATTTTGAGACACATCTGAAGGTTTTGAGTAAAGTTCAAGGCTGCTTGAAGAAGGCAGGCCTAACTATCAACCTTGAAAAGAGCAAATTCTGTCAGAAAAGCATTAAGTATCTAGAACACATTATAAGTGGGGAAGAAATACAGACAGATCCGGAAAAGATTTCTGCCATTCGAGATTTCCCACGTCCCAAAACGGTACGACAAATACGCACGTTCTTAGGAATGTCTGGATGGTACAGAAGATTCATTGCTAACTACGCCAGCTTAATCAGTCCGATAACCGACCTATTAAAGAAAAAAAACACTAATCTCTGGTCTGACGAAGCTGCGGAAGCCTTTAAGAAAGTTAAAGCTTGCCTTACCCAGGCACCGGTACTTTCGAGCCCAAATTTTGAGAAACCCTTTATAATACAGTGCGATGCATCCTCCGTAGGAGTGGGTAGTGTCCTCTGTCAGGAAGACGGCGAAGGAAGTGAGCACCCTATAGCGTTCATGAGTCAGAAGCTAAATGCGGCTCAGAAAAATTATAGTGTCACCGAACTAGAGTGTCTAGCTGCCGTCTTGAGTGTAAAAAAATTTCGCCCATATATTGAAGGCTCCCGCTTCACGATTATCACGGATCATGCCAGCTTAAAATGGCTCATGACACAGAAGGATTTATCTGGTCGCTTAGCAAGGTGGAGTCTAAAATTGCAAGGGTTCGATTTTGAGATCCTACACAGGAAGGGTTCAGAAAATGTGGTAGCGGATGCACTATCTCGGAGAGACATTGAGGAAATTGGCAAGGGAGTCACTCCCTTAGGGCTAGACCTAACCCATCCCGCGTTTAAAGAGGGGGAGTATGCGGATAAAGTTAAGATCGTTCAAGACAACCCAGGACGATTCCCAGACCTGCGAGTGTCAAACGGGGTACTCTACAGGAACTCCACTAACATTAATGAAAATCATTTAAATGAAACGCCATCCTGGAAAATATGGGTTCCTACTAGCTTAACGCTTTCTTTGATAAAAGGTAGTCATGACCCTCCTCTGGCAGCACATAGTGGTATTGCGAAAACCACAGAAAAATTGCAACGCTTATTTTATTGGCCTCGAATGTCGCTACATATCGGGCAATACATCCTGAATTGTCAAACATGTAAGGAATGCAAGCCTCCAAACGAGTGTCTCCGGCCACCCATGGGTGAGCCTATCATATCACGACGCCCCTGGCAACTTATAAATATCGACCTCCTCGGGCCGTATCCACGTTCCAAATCAGGGAATACGACCCTAATCATAGTAGTAGACCAGTTCACCAAATTTGTTACCCTCAAGGCAATTCGCAAAGCGACGACTAAGGCAATAATCTCCTTCTTAGAGTCTCAAATTTGTCATCTTTTCGGAGTTCCCGAGAGATTGATATCCGATAACAGCTCTCAATTCACGGCAATCGAATTTCAGAGGTCTCTTGAGGTGTATGGAGTCATACACCAGAGAACGGCCTTATACACTCCTCAAGCAAACGCATCAGAGAGAGTCAACCGAAATATATTGTCCGCAGTGCGAGCGTACATATCGGAAGATCATCGAACCTGGGACGAGAATATTTCAGCCATAAGCGGTGCCTTAAATAATGTCGTTCACCAATCCACCGGATTTACCCCTCATTACCTGAACTTTGGCCGGCACTTGATTACCCACGGATCGAATTATGAGCTTTTACGTAACTTAAACGCCGTTGAGTGTGGAGACATCTCCATCAACAGTCCTCACGTACCGTTCGAACTGATTCATGAAAAGGTAATAAATAATCTGAGAAAAGCACAGAAATGGCATCAGAAACAATATAATTTACGCTGTAAGGAAAGAAGATATACCGTAGGTCAGGAAATTTACAGGAGGAATTTCGCGCAGATTAATGCTGCTAAGAGTTATAACGCCAAACTCGCTAAGAAATTCCTGAAGTGTCGAATATGCCGGACGATGGGATCTTCTTGCTATGAAGTGGAAGACAGGAGTGAGAAAATCGTAGGGGTTTTCCATGCAAAAGACCTTAAGCCCGGTTAGCTCAGTCGGTAGAGCATGGAACTCTTAATCTCAGGGTGTGGGCAGCCCCACGTCGTGCGTTAGTCCAGATGCATAATAATAGTCCCCGGTAGCCCTAAAAAGGCATCCGGCAAGCTTCACTTGCAAACGGTAGGTTATCGCGTATCCCTCCTATTGCCGCGTCGATGGTGGGAGGTATACCTGTTGTAATCCAATCAATTTCAATCTCTTTCCCTTGTTTGACAATGCGTCAACCCCAGCCCATACGGTGCCCTACGAATAGGACCCTATCGTAGGAATTCCGATTGTAAAACCGTCTTCGAAAATTTAAATAGTTACTGTGCCGCAAGCAGATGTCAGGATTCTTGCTCGTTAGTTAACGTAGTGAGCCGTTCACGAGTAGTCACCGATCACCTCGCCGACCCCGTATCAATTAACAATACAGACAGAACCCCAGACTCGGGAATACCGCTGGGCAGCAATAGTTCGAGTCTGCCTTGTAACGAGTAGGTCAAACAACAAAAAAAAATGTTTCGTTACTGCACACCACTTTTAAAGGAACCCGAAACGCGAATTAAGAAATAATCACCCTGTCACGCGTCGGCGTCGACTGGTCTAATTAAATGGAGCCATCTACCCCCGCCTAGGAAAACCACAAGAATGTCTACACCATGAACTTGGCTACCAGTGGCGTAAGCAACGACCGCGCGCGTAATAGAAGAAAAGGGGAGAACGTAGTGTCAAAGTGCGGGATTAGGTCTTTTCCTTCTAGTACGTCAAACAGTCAACATCGTGGCGAATAAATTCTATATTTCGAGGTGTAAAGTAAAGGGCACAGAAACCCAAAAAAAAATCTGAGAAAAGTATAGCTCGTGTCGCGGAGTGCAGTCGAAAACTCAGGAGAAATAGAAGAAAAATACTCCTGCAATATTGAGTCTAACCTAAAAAAAAATTTCCTGTAAGTAAAAAAATTACTTTGTGATTTACTTTTCCTCTCCCTAATGTGCCGATTTCAGTAGGGATAATATCCAGGAGGTGAAATACTATAAGTCGTAGCAGTAGGATCGCAGAAGCGAGGGAAAGAAGCTTTGCAAGGAAAAAAAAACAGTAGTCAGAATTGGCAGAACCAGAAGGTCTGCCACGCGACTTCCCAGTACGGTGCCGGATTAGTGAGTCCTGACGGCTGGGATAACAGCGTGAAGCACCAGCATTACTGTATTCATTAAGGAAACTCTGGAATTCTCAAAGGTATGGCATAGCGCCTGTTTCCAGGGTAGATTGTGATACCGTTTTCGTTATAGCGTTACGAGGAGGGTGCGTCTCCGACAAGGGGAACGCGCACCTCCGATCAATAATGGTTCTTCTAGCGCTGAACTAAGCACCGAGGAACCAACGGCAAAGAAAGCAAGAAATCTTCAAAAAAAAGGGGGATATCGCAACGTGGATATTCCGTAGATTAGTGGTCCACGTGGCCGGAACCCAGAAGGATTTTAAAATTAGCATTGGAGGCCGGCGTTCAGGCGTATATCGCGGCACCAAGGCACTGCAGCTGAAGCCGATGGCACCAATTCGGTGCATAGATTAGATGTGACTAGATTTAGAGAAAATTTTAGTGGAATAAGTCTTAACAACAAATGAATTTATAAACAGGTAGTCCCAGTCACACAAATGCGCATTTGGAGATTGCGGTGAGTACTTTTTTGTTAATGTGTTTATGATTGAAATTTTAAAAAATTATATTACTACCTGCCAAAAATATTGCTAGTGATAAGGTTGCACCCACATGTTGCATTACATAGATACACAGGCCTAAGGATAAAGTTAAATACTTGATGATCTTGATGCCGATTCTGAGGAATCTAAGAAGAAATATATATAGGTATGATAGAAAAAAAACAAAAGAATTACCAAGAAGTATATGAAATAATTCTAGTGTTAATATATTTAAATTGAACTATCGTATAGAGGATGAATTCTTGTTGTCCAACTATGCATTGATTGCGAAATAGAACTACTTTTACTAGTATGTATTAACTGTTCAGGCAGGATAGGAATTTTTGTAGGGAAGCGTCATGTACAAATTTATAGATAATTAAGGATTGCTCTGTGGGTTTACGCCTATAGTGATAGAGGAAATCGTTTAGCGGTAAGACAACCATATAGTATACCTAGATGTCATTAAGAATAGACAGGTTAGGTAAGGTGTAGGATAGGAGGCTTCGTTGTACGGCCAAGCCTGAGTATCTCCCAGAGGTACTTGGAGATTTTCAATTAGGATTAAGTGACATGGAAGGTTAGACTCCCACCTTGTCGGATAAAGGAGAATAGTTGCTTCCTTTTTTTCTTTTTTTTTGGTTCTTAGTGCCGATAAGTGTAGAGTTAAGGTGTAATTGTGTTCAGTTTAATACCAAAATTAAAGCGGAATTGTTGAAATAATATAAATTAACTGTATTCAATCATGGAATAGAGAGAAACAAGATGTTGCACGTTCCCGTTCCCTTTCGTTCTCGACGGAATGTAGTGAGTCATGCAGGCGGTTAGATGCCTGATGTTGAGTCAGGCGGCGTATTGCTGGAAGAGTAGCGTTCTCCTCGTCCACCCCGATTCAAAGGTAGGAGAAGGTACTCTGATCTTCCTCCCACGCCCACCCGACGAGTTCTAGCCGGAACCCATCTCAGGAGGTTAGGAAGATTAGGATACCTTAATACATGCTCGTAGTGAATTGGTCCCAGTGTTGTGCAACCACAGTACCTAACAGCTGAGGGAGAGTTCCCCATGGGGCCTGACGCCCACCTACATCTTATCTTAGTAGTGCGAATCATCGACGACCGTAGCAAGTTGTTAGAATACCTCCGACTTATTGACCCAGGGCGCTTCCGAGCCAACCCTTGGCGTTACATATATGGCGCCCAACCCATAGGCTTTTTTCTTCTTCCGGCATTAGTCAGGCTTACCTTGATTTAGTGATGGGTATTAAACTTGATGATTTATAAAGTAACATTTTGGGGTCTTCACTGATTTTTCGTAATTAATCAAGTAATCGGGGTTAAGTATAGTTCATTGTTAGTATTCAGGTCGCTTGCATAAGGGACATAGCCATAATACAGCAAGGTCACATAGTTAATTGCTGATTCGATTTAACCGGACGGGATTAATTGCCATTCGTGCATATTTTTTGGTACAATTAAATTGGAGGGCAGCGTGATTGTAGAATTCGGAGTTTACGGTAACGAGCGGTTCTTAACCTTCCTTAGAAAGTTGGTCATCAGGGAGATTAGTTCGTGGCGACAAAATTTTTCGTATCTTCGGGAGAGTCAAGGCCTAAGTGTCGGAATTTCTGGTCACGCGACATTTGACCACCTTGTGACCATGGTGTACGAATAACTGCAGTCTCCGGGGATTCATTCAGGATACTGCGCAGAAGAATTAGGTACATTAGTAGTTGATTAGAGCAAACAGTTATTGGACCCTGTTGTTGGCATGTCAGTCAGGTAATGCTTGCGGTATTAAGTGCAGTCCATAGTTCGAGAAAAGAAAAAGAAAAAAAAATCCCAAAAGGGAGGACGTTAGTTAAGATGTAATTTTAGAGCATTCCGACCGGATTGAATCCAGCGGATGAGGATGAATAGTAGTCGTAGTAGTGGCTATTGTTGGTAGAGCCGTGCGCTTAAATTAGAATCTGCCCTAGCAGCATCTTTAAGCAAGTGTCAGAGTTAGAATTAGCGTTGTGGTCATTGCTAATTTCCTCGGATGCGGAAATTTTGGGAAGTTAGACCGGCCGACGAGTGGTCTCGTTGCGTCGTGCCTTCCTGAATAATTCATCGTAGGCGATTAGATCCTGAATTAAGTAGTCTTGTTCAGTTCTCGGTTACGAAAGGGCATACTGTCCAGCCACGTCTGCAGTAAAAATATCCTCAAGTATCCAGTACCTGTAGTAAGATATTATCCACTTGTAGACTCCGCCGCTGGCTTGTTTTGTCATCTCCTCAGGATAAGAGCACAGTGAGGCTCACGAAGCGAAGGAGGGATGGGAATGTGCAACATTATTATGGAATTTGAATTTTCTCTTAATTAAGTAAAGAATATAGTTTACAAAGTTCTGGGGTATCAAAATTTGCCTTGGAATTCTTAAGTATAAGGAGAGCAATTAGGGGTGAGAGTGAATTTAGATCCCTTGTTATCGTATTTTGAACGACGGTCCCTTGGCCATTAATTAACAAAGGTCATCCAAGCATTGAAGCTCACGAAACGTCCGTCAAGGTATTATAAGTTGGTAAGTGATCTTATTTGAACACGAATGCAGCAAATACTTGCACTTCCAAAGCAAGTTCACTTACCTTTATTAACAAGCCGTGTGCCATTGTTGATAGAAAGAAAAAAAAAGGATTGCATTTCCACGTTGAAGTGATCGTGCATACCAGGTGCTGTTAGCTTACTGACTATAAGGAGCTAAGGAGCACTAAGGGGTTATACGGATTTAGGTAGATGTACCAATATCCATAATAAACCCAAAAGTGAAAGAAATTGGCCTTAACCAGGTCGTCAGTTCGTCCTTCCAACCTTATTGAGCAATTTGGCATCATGAATGCTCACCATTTATAGCCAGATGAGCTCGAATATGAGCTTAAATTGAGGAAACTACGTGGGTCCAAGAACTCACACCCTACCAAATCATTGCAAGACCTCCTGGATAAGGAAGAGCAAGGGTTAATCCAGAATCCTACGGGGTTCCTTCCCACTTCTGACGTAGTAGAAGAGTGGAATAACTGTCAGTGCAAGACATCCTCGCTGCACCAGATAGTAAACATCGCTGTAGCGGCTAAAAACAGCATTGAGTTAATAGGTGCTGAATCACGGTTGCTACACTTGCTGAACCGGGTAAACTTGCTGATTAAAGCGGAGCATACTCCGAATCGCCTTCATGTTGAATTGCGGAAATTTGTTGAAGAGACTTTAGCGAGAGCGAGGAGCGAGTTATCCTCTAATGTGAGGGAAATCGTGATGCCAGACGAATACACTACCGGAGCAGGGGGTATTGAGGAAGCAAGCTATGAGGAAAGAGACCCTCTAGCCAGTGTGTCAGGAAATATAGTAGGAGCTGCAAGTACCTCGTCGCCTTTAGTCCCGAATATTTCAAGTATAACTAATTCCAACGGCATCTACGCCGTGGCAACCCGAAATAGTAATTACCTCACTTCAGGGTCCGCTAGTTGGACCAATAATCCCCCACCTCGAGCTACTAACATTGGAGCTATCCCCAGGAGAATTGTAGATACTGGGGAAGCCCAGCTGTACTCCCGGCCAGTCGCTACTGCAAGGGTATGGTCGTCCAGATTCGAGCAGGTAGCTCAATCGAACGGGGAGCCGTAGGAACCACGTCACCACGACACTGGTCAGGCCGGTATCCAGTGACTAAACCTGGTATCCTTCAGCTAAATCAGATTCATCCAAAGCCGGTCAACCGACCTCCAGAATCAACCCGTCTAGTAGGCGGTGATCAGTCGGAAAGGAAAAATGTTCAAGGAAATTTCCACAGCACTCCAACAAGTTTAAATGCTGGAATTTATTACAAACAAGTACCGAATCTTAACAAAGGTCCCAGGCAGACCGGGGTTAGTAGAAATAATCAACTGCTTAGAGATCCCACTCCACCTCAGCAAGGAGAGCCTAATTGGCAACATCAGTCTCCGCCCTTACAGGGGCGTAACCTCCCTCCCTTACCATCGCAGGCTCCACGGGCTATGCCTAATGGATCAGGAAGACGAATAAGCGGAAATCCAGTTGCCAACTGGCAAATTCGCTTCGATGGATCTCCCCGGAGCTTAACAGTCGACGACTTTCTCTTTAGAGTCGAAACCCGCGCGCGAGCGGACGGCGTGCACCAAAACGGTTTAATTTATGCTATTCATCAACTACTTAGCGGTCGCGCCGCCACGAGGTATTGGCAGTTTTGCAGGAAATATCCGGGTGCTAATTGGCACCAGCTTTGCTATAGTTTGAGAAGGGAGTTCGAAGATAACCTAAGCGATTATGATGTCAAGGGTATGATCGAGAGTCGCAGGCAGAAACCGAGAGAGAAGTTCAGCGATTTCCGACTAGAAATAGAGGGAATGGCACTTAGATTGAGAGAACCCATGAGAGAGGCTGAGCTGATTCAGCTGATCAGATAAAACATTTATGCTGCAAGATTTTAACAGCATAGATGATTTAGATCGCGTGTGTCGCAGAATCGAACGGGTGTGGCTTGAAGTGGGCGAAACTGCGGACGACCAAGTCCGAATGTGAAGATCTAACCTCTGTGAGATCGATTATGCTTATGAGTATGAGGACCCAAGCGCGCCTCACCATTCTGATTTTCCAAACAATCCCGCTAACGAGATCGCAGTAATGCAGACACCAGTCGCCGACAAGAATGTCTACCTTATCTGTTGGAACTGTGAGGATATAGGTCACTCGTGTGTTGACTGTCCGTGCGAATAATATAATAAGACCCAACTGTATCCGTTGTATGAAGGGAAACAGACGGGCGGGTCTAGGTCTGAGGGGAGACCTGAACCTGCCGAACTACCCATCCTCTCCTCCACAAAGGTTATCTCGGTTAAACCAACCATCAAAGATTACGCAGACCATGACAGATGGCAATCAAACCCACCCTCGTTAAGATCACCGATTACTAGTCAGATGGCGAGAGCTCGCGCGTACCATCAAGGCCGTAAGGTCATGAGGAAGAGTATATCTTCCCTAACAATTGCGACGGAAGGAGATGGACGACCGGTCGCCAGAATAAGATTGAAAGGCAAGCAAATGTACGGCTTGTTAGACAGTGGGGCGAGCGTTTAGCTGTCTGGGAAGAGGTGGCTTTGACCTTTTGGAACATATTGAGATTCCGTGGTCACGTCTTTCTGCATCCGTCCAAACCGCGGATGGAAATAAACAAGAAATTCTAGGATTCGTGTATTTACCTGTCGAATTTAATGACCGAACTCAGGAGTTGAGATATTTCCTCATCCCAAGTATAAAACGCCAACTTATTCTGGGCGTAGACTTTTGGTCCGCCTTTAATATACTTCCAACCATTATCTCCGAAGTCCAAATGGGTGCAAGTCCGAAAGAAAATCACCACCAGCTAAGTCTCGAACAGAAACAACGCCTGGAGGAAGTAATGGCCGCATTTCCCTCCTATAGTAAGGAAGGTCTGGGTAGAACGTCCCTTTTGAAGCACTCCATAGATGTGGGCGACAGTAAACCTATCCGGCAGAGACATTACCCTCTGGCACCTCCCATGCAAAAGCTTCTGGACGAGGAAATTGACAGGTCATCTCCACTGGTAATGGTGAAGAAGCCTAGCGGAAAGATCCGAATTTGCTTAGATTCGCGGAAAATTAATGAAGCGAGCCGCAAGGATGCATATCCACTAGCTCAAATCAATGGAATTCTAGGTCGGGTACGAGGCACAAAATACATATCGAGTCTTGACCTAAAAGATGCATTCTGGCAAATAGAGCTTGAGCCGACCTCACGGGATAAAACCGCGTTCGTAGTGCCTGGCAGGGGATTGTATCAATTTGTAGTCATGCCTTTGGCTTGACTAACTCTCCAAAAATCCTGTGCAAATTAATGGATAAGGTTATTCCGTACGATTTGCACAATCACGTCTTTGTGTATTTAGATGACCTCCTGATTCTATCCGACGATTTTGAGACCCATCTGAAGGTTTTGAGTAAAGTTCAAGGCTGCTTGAAGAAGGCAGGCCTAACTATCAACCTTGAAAAGAGCAAATTCTGTCAGAAAAGCATTAAGTATCTAGAACACATTATAAGTGGGGAAGGAATTCAGATAGATCCGGAAAAGATTTCTGCCATTCGAGATTTCCCACGTCCCAAAACGGTACAACAAATGCGCACGTTCTTAGGAATGTCTGGATGGTACAGAAGATTCATTGCTAACTACGCCAGCTTAATCAGCCCGATAACCGACCTATTAAAGAAAAATAAACACTAATCTCTGGTCTGACGAAGCTGAGGAAGCCTTTAAGAAAGTTAAAGCTTGCCTTACCCAGGCACCGGTACTTTCGAGCCCAAATTTTGAGAAACCCTTTATAATACAGTGCGATGCATCCTCCGTAGGAGTGGGTAGTGTCCTCTGTCAGGAAGACGGCGAAGGAAGTGAGCACCCTATAGCGTTCATGAGTCAGAAGCTAAATGCGGCTCAGAAAAATTATAGTGTCACCGAACTAGAGTGTCTAGCTGCCGTCTTGAGTGTAAAAAAATTTCGCCCATATATTGAAGGCTCCCGCTTCACGATTATCACGGATCATGCCAGCTTAAAATGGCTCATGACACAGAAGGATTTATCTGGTCGCTTAGCAAGGTGGAGTCTATAATTGCAAGGGTTCGATTTTGATATCCTACACAGGAAGGGTTCAGAAAATGTGGTAGCGGATGCACTATCTCGGAGAGACATTGAGGAAATTGGCAAGGGAGTCACTCCCTTAGGGCTAGACCTAACCCATCCCGCGTTTAAAGAGGGGGAGTATGCGGATAAAGTTAAGATCGTTCAAGACAACCCAGGACGATTCCCAGACCTGCGAGTGTCAAACGGGGTACTCTACAGGAACTCCACTAACATTAATGAAAATCATTTAAATGAAACGCCATCCTGGAAAATATGGGTTCCTACTAGCTTAACGCTTTCTTTGATAAAAGGTAGTCATGACCCTCCTCTGGCAGCACATATTGGTATTGCGAAAACCACAGAAAAATTGCAACGCTTATTTTATTGGCCTCGAATGTCGCTACATATCGGGCAATACATCCTGAATTGTCAAACATGTAAGGAATGCAAGCCTCCAAACGAGTGTCTCCGGCCACCCATGGGTGAGACTATCATATCACTACGCCCCTGGCAACTTATAAATATCGACCTCCTCGGGCCGTATCCAAGTTCCAAATCAGGGAATACGACCCTAATCATAGTAGTAGACCAGTTCACCAAATTTGTTACCCTCAAGGCAATTCGCAAAGCGACGACTAAGGCAATAATCTCCTTCTTAGAGTCTCAAATATTTCATCTTTTCGGAGTTCCCGAGAGATTGATATCCGATAACAGCTCTCAATTCACGGCAATCGAATTTCAGAGGTCTCTTGAGGTGTATGGAGTCATACACCAGAGAACGGCCTTATACACTCCTCAAGCAAACGCATCAGAGAGAGTCAACCGAAATATATTGTCCGCAGTGCGAGCGTACATATCGGAAGATCATCGAACCTGGGACGAGAATATTTCAGCCATAAGCGGTGCCTTAAATAATGTCGTTCACCAATCCACCGGATTTACCCCTCATTACCTGAACTTTGGCCGGCACTTGATTACCCACGGATCGAATTATGAGCTTTTAAGTAACTTAAACGCCGTTGAGTGTGGAGACATCTCCATCAACAGTCCTCACGTACCGTTCGAACTGATTCATGAAAAGGTAATAAATAATCTGAGAAAAGCACAGAAACGGCATCAGAAACAATATAATTTACGCTGTAAGGAAAGAAGATATACCGTAGGTCAGGAAATTTACAGGAGGAGTTTCGCGCAGAGTAATGCTACTTAGAGTTATAACGCCAAACTCGCTAAGAAATTCCTGAAGTGTCGAATACGCCGGACGGTGGGATCTTCTTGCTATGAAGTGGAAGACAGGAGTGGGAAAATCGTAGGGGTTTTCCATGCAAAAGACCTTAAGCCCGGTTAGCTCAGTCGGTAGAGCATGAAACTCTTAATCTCAGGGTGTGGGCAGCCCCACGTCGTGCGTTAGTCCAGATGCATAATAATATAATATATAATAGTCCCCGGTAGCCCTAAAAAGGCATCCGGCAAGCTTCACTTGCAAACGGTAGGTTATCGCGTATCCCTCCTATTGCCGCGTCGATGGTGGGAGGTATACCTGTTGTAATCCAATCAATTTCAATCTCTTTCCCTTGTTTGACAATGCGTCAACCCCAGCCCACACGGTGCCCTACGAATAGGACCCTATCGTAGGAATTCCGATTGTAAAACCGTCTTCGAAAATTTAAATAGTTACTGTGCCGCAAGCAGATGTCAGGATCCTTGCTCGTTAGTTATAGTGATGGCGTAACGTAGTGAGCCGTTCACGAGTAGTCACCGATCACCTCGCCGACCCCGGGGACCGTATCAATTAACAACACAGACAGAACCCCAGACTCGGGAATACCGCTGGGCAGCAATAGTCCGAGTCTGCCTTGTAACGAGTAGGTCAAACAACAAAAAAAAAATGTTTCGTTACTGCACACCACTTTTAAAGGAACCCGAAACGCGAATTAAGAAATAATCACCCTGTCACGCGTCGGCGTCGACTGGTCTAATTAAATGGAGCCATCTACCCCCGCCTAGGAAAACCACAAGAATGTCTACACCATGAACTTGGCTACCAGTGGCGTAAGCAACGACCGCGCGCGTAATAGAAGAAAAGGGGAGAACGTAGTGTCAAAGTGCGGGATTAGGTCTTTTCCTACTAGTACGTCGACCAGCCAACATCGTGGCGAATAAATTCTATATTTCGAGGTGTAAAGTAAAGGGCACAGAAACCCAAAAAAAATCTGAGAAAAGTATAGCTCGTGTCGCGGAGTGCAGTCGAAAACTCAGGAGAAATAGAAGAAAAATACTCCTGCAATATTGAGTCTAACCTAAAAAAAAAAATTCCTGTAAGTAAAAAAATTACTTTGTGATTTACTTTTCCTCTCCCTAATGTGCCGATTTCAGTAGGGATAATATCCAGGAGGTGAGATACTATAGGTCGTAGCAGTAGGATCGCAGAAGCGAGGGAAAGAAGCTTTGCAAGGAAAAAAAACAGTAGTCAGAATTAGCAGAACCAGAAGGTCTGCCACGCGACTTCCCAGTACGGTGCCGGATTAGTGAGTCCTGACGGCTGGGATAACAGCGTGAAGCACCAGCATTACTGTATTCATTAAGGAAACTCTGGAATTCTCAAAGGTATGGCATAGCGTCTGTTTCCAGGGTAGATTGTGATACCGTTTTCGTTATAGCGTTACGAGGGGGGTGCGTCTCCGACAAGAGGAACGCGCACCTCCGATCAATAATGGTTCTTCTAGCGCTGAACTAAGCACCGAGGAACCAACGGCAAAGAAAGCAAGAAATCTTCAAAAAAAAGGGGGATATCGCAACGTGGATATTCCGTAGATTAGTGGTCCACGTGGCCGGAACCCAGAAGGATTTTGAAATTAACATTGGAGGCCGACGTTCAGGCGTATATCGCGGCACCAAGGCACTGCAGCTGAAGCCGATGGCACCAATTCGGTGCATAGATTAGATGTGACTAGATTTAGAGAAAATTTTAGTGGAATAAGTCTTAACAACAAATGAATTTATAAACAGGTAGTCCCAGTCACACAAATGCGCATTTGGAGATTGCGGTGAGTACTTTTTTGTTAATGTGCTTATGATTGAAATTTTAAAAAATTATATTACTACCTGCCAAAAATATTGCTAGTGATAAGGTTGCACCCACATGTTGCATTACATAGATACATACGCCTAAGGATAAAGTTAAATACTTGATGATCTTGATGCCGATTCTGAGGAATCTAAGAAGAAATATATATAGGTATGATAGAAAAAAAACAAAAGAATTACCAAGAAGTATATGAAATAATTCTAGTGTTAATATATTTAAATTGAACTATCGTATAGAGGATGAATTCTTGTTGTCCAACTATGCATTGATTGCGAAATAGAACTACTTTTACTAGTATGTATTAACTGTTCAGGCAGGATAGGAATTTTTGTAGGGAAGCGTCATGTACAAATTTATAGATAATTAAGGATTGCTCTGTGGGTTTACGCCTATAGTGATAGAGGAAATCGTTTAGCGGTAAGACAACCATATAGTATACCTAGATGTCATTAAGAATATACAGGTTAGGTAAGGTGTAGGATAGGAGGCTTCGTTGTACGGCCAAGCCTGAGTATCTCCCAGAGGTACTTGGAGATTTTCAATTAGGATTAAGTGACGTGGAAGGTTAGACTCCCACCTTGTCGGATAAAGGAGAATAGTTGCTTCCTTTTTCTTTTCTTTTTTTGGTTCTTAGTGCCGATAAGTGTAGAGGTAAGGTGTAATTGTGTTCAGTTTAATACCAAAATTAAAGCGGAATTGTTGAAATAATATAAATTAACTGTATTCAATCATGGAATAGAGAGAAACAAGATGTTGCACGTTCCCGTTCCCTTTCGTTCTCGACGGAATGTAGTGAGCCATGCAGGCGGTTAGATGCCTGGTGTTGAGTCAGGCGGCGTATTGCTGGAGGAGTAGCGTTCTCCTCGTCCACCCCGATTCAAAGGTAGGAGAAGGTACTCTGATCTGCCTCCCACGCCCACCCGACGAGTTCTAGCCGGAACCCATCTCAGGAGGTTACGAAGATTAGGATACCTTAATACATGCTCGTAGTGAATTGGTCCCAGTGTTGTGCAACCACAGCACCTAACAGCTGAGGGAGAGCTCCCCATGTGGCCTGGCGCCCACCTACATCTTATCTTAGTAGTGCGAATCATCGACGACCGTAGCAAGTTGTTAGAATACCTCCGACTTATGGACCCAGGGCACTCCCGAGCCGACCCTTGGCGTTACAGAATGGATCGTAGAATGGCGCATGGCTATTCCGATCATATTTCTTTTTCTTGTTGATATTTACTTTTGTTTGTTATGTTTGTTTCGTTTATCTTTATTTTTTATTATTATTTGTTGTTGATATAGATATTCTGTGTATATATATGTATATATAAGCAGTGTGTTTGTAAAAAAAAAAAAAATCAGTTGTTAAGATGGTAAAATTCCCTTTTAAAAACGGGAAGGAACATAATTCGCGCGAGCGAGGGAATTCTCAAAGATAGAAGAAAGTAGCTTTAATTCTGAGCACAATAATTTGTCCGAATTGTGGTTTATTAATAACATGGGAAAAATTTTAAATAATAGAATTAGTAAATAGTTTTCCTGGTGGAGAAGATGATTCTAACATTCTATTCGCTATTATGTGCATAAAACGAAAAATAAGTGAGTGTATCGAGGACTACTTTTATCAAATCTTTTCCATGTCAAGGAAAATTAATTTACCTGAGAAAACAACAATAAAATATATTATTTCTGGACTTAACGATCAAAATTTAGTTATAATATTAGTAGCATCCAATTGCCAAAATCTTCCAAATCTTTTAAAACAAATAAAAGATTTCGAAGAGATCAATAAACAGGGCAGACGTAGAAACTATCTCAATATTAATAAAAAAAAAGTGAATCAATTACAAATGAAATTCCAAGATATCATCACGGTAGTAATTTTCAAATAGACCAAAGGAGTCAGTCAGCGATATAAGCCATACTCCAGAAATGCAGAGGAAATCAAGTTTCGCGGAAACAGTTCACGACGTCAGCATACAACAAAACTCTGTTTTCGATGTAATGAGCCAGGACACTTTGCGAAAGACTGTAAGGTACAAACCAAGGAAAGAAAATGTTTCGTATGTAGACAAAAAGGGCATTTAGCCAACGAATGCAACGTAAAGCAAATTAATTTTATGGATGCTCCTCTATCAGATGAGTATCATCTTGTAATTGAAGTCGGTGGAAAATGTCTGCAAGCCTTTTTGGATTTAGGAAGTGACTGCTCCACTAGTCAAGAAAAAGTAGTAAATGAAAATGGTTGGCATATTGACAGTACGAGCATAGAGTTACGATGTTTTGGCGGTGGAGTATACAAAGCGATAGGCATTATAAGAAAACCTGTAAAAATCGGTAGTGTTGAGTTAGTAACGGATTTGGTGGTCGTTTCGGATTTAGCGCAGTCATTTCCAGTAATTGTCGGAAAAAATTTTCCTGATCGTCCTAATATAAAAGTTATCAAACAGTGGGGACGATATGATGTATCGAAGTCCACAAATTTCTGCAATACGCATGGGAACACCAGAACTAACGAAAGCGTCAGAACTAAAATTAGAAGATATATACGTTCCAGAAGAGGTCAGCAGCGAGGAAAGAGGAGAATTATTTGACATCATTCGCTAATTTGAAGATTGCTTTGCACAAGAATTGAAAGAAATGGGAAAGACTAATCTATTCGAAATGACAATTACGATTAATGACAACAAAGTCGTTCGCTATAATCCTTACAAAGTGCCATACGGATTAAAAGAAACCCTTAGGCGTAGTGTAGAAGAATTATTGGAACTTGATTTAATTCAATCGTCTACTTCTGAATATGCAAGCCCTGTGTTGTTAGTACCAAAGAAGGATGGAGGTTATCGAATGTGTGTCGATTATAGACGGCTCAACTCTTTAACAAAGAAGGAGCACTTTCCAGTATATAATATCAAAGAAACTTTAAATTCCTTATCGAATAAAAAAATATTTACAACACTAGATTTATTAAGTGGATATTATCAAGTTCCTATTAATAAAGATAGCCAACAACACACGGCATTTGTAACACCAGACGGACATTATGAGTTTAAGAGAATGCCGTTTGGTTTAGCTAATTCGCCAGCAGTTTTCTTGAGATTGATGGCATCTCAAAAGGAATGGTTTGATTATCTATATGGATGATATTTTAATTTCTACAGAAACGGTAAAAGATAATTTAGATATTATAACGGAATTTCTGTCGAGAACTATAAAAGACCTGAGAATACAAAAGAAATTCGTCAGTTTCTCGGTTTAAGTGGATATTTTCGTCGTTTTGTCGAAGGTTTTTCTCAAATAGCAAAACCCTTAAGTGAGCTATTAAGAAAAGAATCTGTTTTCGAGTGGACCAATGAACGAGAAAATGCATTGCAACAATTAAAGAAAATACTAACTGAGCGTCCAGTATTAACATTATATGATAGTAACGCAGAACATGAGCTGCACACAGATGCCAGTAGCCATGCTCTAGCAGGCGATTTAATGCAAAAAGACAAAGATGGACAGATTAAGCCAGTGTCGTATTTTAGTCGTTCAACAACGAGTTGTGAAAGTAAATATCACAGCTATGAGCTTGAGGCGTTAGCTGTGGTTGAAAGCTTGGAGCGCTTTAAATATTATTTTCTACATAAACATTTTACCATAGTTACAGATTGCAATTCATTGAAAATGACAGAAGAAAAGAAAGACTTTAGTCCACGCATTGCCAGATGGTGGCTTAAGACTTCCGAGTATGATTTCAATCTAATTTTCCGTCCAGGATCACAACTCGCACTTGCAGATGTCTTAAGTCAATGTACACAAGAGCAGGGAGAAGAGTCAGCAACGATTGCTGATAAAATTTATATGGTTGGAATGCAAGAAGAGGATTGGCTATCAACTTTGCAAACTGAAGATATAAGACTGGCAGAAATTAGAAAGATTTTGAAAGGTGAGACAGTAAATTCAAAAGAAAGCGATGGTATCAAAGGTAGCTACGAACTAATAGGAGAACGAGTGCATAAAAAGACGGAGAATGGCAGCAAATTTGTTGTACCGCGGGGAGTTCGTTGGCGTGTTATTAAGTTAGCTCATGATGAAATGAAACATAGCGGAGTAACCCGGACTATGGACTTTCTACGCAAATCATTTTGGTTTCCAAATATGAAACCAGTCGTCACCAAGAATATCAATAGCTGTATTGACTGCCTATACAATAAACGTGGAAACGATTAAACGAGATACCAAATCCATGTTCCTGAAAATCAACCAATACCATTTTTCACTGTGCATGTAGATCACTTGGGACCATTTCCGAAAAGTAGACGTCGTAATCAGCATCTCATCGGCGTCATATGCTGTTTCACCAAATTTATAGTGTTGAAACCAGCTAGAAGCACTAATAGTAGAAGCGTGGTCAAGACGTTTGATGAGGTCTCTCAGTATTTTGGAGTTCCAACTAGGATTACTAGTGACAGAGGCACCGCTTTTACGTCCAAAGAATTTGAAAAATATTGCCCAGAAAATAGAATTAAACATGTCAAAACGGCAGTTCAAACGACCAGGGCCAATGGCC
The DNA here is from genome assembly GCA_963930735.1 of Dioctria linearis. NCBI lineage: Eukaryota > Metazoa > Arthropoda > Insecta > Diptera > Asilidae > Dioctria > Dioctria linearis. Next base: position 210,863,344 of record OZ005742.1, on the reverse strand, counting down.
AAATTGAAAGGTATTTTCAAACCATAAGAATGGCAATCGCATCAATGACTAAGGAAGATGATGGAAGGGATTGGGATTGTCATGTATCAGCCATTCAGTGGGGACTCAATAGCATGAAGAATACGACAACAGGAAGAACACCACAACAACTTTTACTAGGATATAATCCCAGATGCTTCGTCAAAAATAAAATCCTGTTAGCATTACAAGATGGAACACATATTGACGATGACGACATACCTTTAAGTGAATTAAGGGGCAGAATATTGGAGCGAATGACAAAAGAGCGAAAGCGTAAGGCCAACAACATTAATTCTACTCATAAATTGCCAAGGCAATATAAAAAAGGGGAGTTGGTTCTCATTAAGCAGGAAATTCCTGCAACGGGTCAACCCAAAAAGACTCAACCGAGATATAAAGGGCCATACGAAATTAAAGAAGTATTGCCGAACGATCGATATGCGGTTACTGATACTAATAACACAAGTTACCAACCGTCGATTCGAATCAGTACAATCAGCTGATCGGATGAAACCCTGGTGTTCTTTACATGACTTAAATTTTGATGACGACGACCCCGAAGAGGAAGAAAATTAGACTTAAATATTGTATAACAGGATTATTATCTTGTGAATACAAATAATTAGAATTCCGTTGAGAAATTAAAAAAAAAAGAAAAGGATAATAATTTTAAATATCCGCATTTTTGCTGATTGAATATTAGTTTTGTGAGTACAAATAATTGAGAATTCCGTTGTGAACTTCCAAAAAAATAAAGGATAATAATTTTAAATATATATACTCTCGATATATAAATTGGGTAAATATAACCAGATTGGATTACTGTTGGAGATATCCTATATAATAGTAGGATCAAAATTTTGCTGATTGATTATTAGTTTTGTGAGTGCAAATAATTGAGAATTCCCTTGTGAAATTCCAAAAACATAAATGATAATAATTTTAAATATATATACTCTCGATATATAAATTGTGTAAATATAACCAGATTGGATTACTGTTGGAGATATTCTATATAATAGTAGGATCAGAATTTTGCTGATTGATTACTAGTTTTGTGAGTACAAATAATTGAGAATTCTTGTTAAATTTCTAAATATAAAAGGATAATGATTTTAAATATTCGAATTTTTTTGATTGAATAGAAGTTTTGTGAGTACAAATAATTGAGAATTCCGTTGTGAAATTCCAAAATAATAAAGGATAATAATTTTAAATATATATACTCCCGATATATAAATTGTGTAAATATAACCAGATTGGATTACTGTTGGAGATATCCTATATAATAGTAGGATCAGAATTTTGCTGATTGATTACTAGTTTTGTGAGTACAAATAATTGAGAATTCTTGTTAAATTTCTAAATATAAAAGGATAATGATTTTAAATATTCGAATTTTTTTGATTGAATAGAAGTTTTGTGAGTACAAATAATTGAGAATTCCGTTGTGAAATTCCAAAATAATAAAGGATAATAATTTTAAATATATATACTCCCGATATATAAATTGTGTAAATATAACCAGATTGGATTACTGTTGGAGATATCCTATATAATAGTAGGATCAGAGTTGTGCTGATTGATTATTAGTTTTGTGAGGACGTATGGTATAGAATTTCGTTCTTAAATTCCCAAAAATAAAGGAATAATAATTTTAAATATCAGAATTTTGCTGATTATCAATTTTGTGAGAACAAATAATTGAGAATTCCATTGTTAAATTCCTAAAATTAAAAGGATAGTAATTTTGTATTTCTATAATTTTTATTTATATAAATTGATTTGTGTCTGAATACAATCAGTGTGGAATTCAGATATAAAGAGATGATAATTTCCTATTTGTATTGTGTATATCAACTTGTTTTGGTGAGTACCTACATTCGATTTGGAATTTCGTTATAATAGTAATTGCTTTTGGTAATATTCTTGGAATTAATGTTAATCTTTATGTATATAGAGAAATAAGGAATATTGTTGGTTCTGTGTCGGTTGCACGCAAATATATTTAAGTGTGAAACTTAAAATTTGGTAGAATTCTTATTTTTTTATTTTTTATTTTTATGTCTTACTAAAATGTGTTAGGGGATTTTCAGGAGGGTGGGATGACATGATGAAGTAGAGGGATGTGATTTGTTCACCGAAACATACACACACACGAGTTTGAGTTGGGATCAAACCATATACATATATAAAAATTTTGTTATCCGCGGGTTGATCATGGTGGAGAAAGGGAGGTTTGGGCTCTATGGCGGCGACAAAGGGCTCCCGTAACATCAGGAGTCCATCTCTCCCTCGATCTTGATTGGAGTATCGCTGAGTACAAGGTTCAGTGGAGACGAAAAATTAAATTTTTGTTGGGGTGTCCGTCCAGTTGTCCATATCTTATATTCGCCTGTGCGTCTGTCCGTATCGTATTATTCGTCCGTCCGTTGTCTGGTTTTTTTCTTCATGCACAACTAACTCAACATGGTGTAGAGAGCAACAACCTTCCCTCCTGGCTGATCGCTGGCGGCCATAAGCTGTCCGGTCTCTACCTTAGCCCTAAAGTTGAATTTTTGTGGCCTAAGTGGTGCCGTGCGACCGGCTTATGGGCTTAGGGGTTTATGCGTATATATACCTGGTTAGGGAGCTTCTGTCGGTTACAACGATCAAAAGAGGCGGGTAACTTGATAGCTTGAAGCTGGGAAGCTGCAACATGTAGAGTTTAGATGTATTCTGAGTGGATCCAGGAATGAGGAGGATGAATTCACTTGAATCTATGGGGCGAAATTGGATCCGACAGTGATCTAAGTGAAGTAGATTAAGATTCATCTTAGAGACACTCTATAACCTTACGGCCAAAATTATAGAGAAAGGAAAGAATGAGCCCGATTAGCAGCAGTGCTGTATGCATAAATTTTTCTATAAGATATCAGCCCAAATATTTTGTTGAAGGAATTAACCATGAAAGTAGCGGTATAAGACAAGCCGACATTTCGTCATTGTTACTTCTACTGAAAGGTTGAAAGCCCTTTCTTTGACGTTATCTAATGCTGCCAACATAGTAGGTACATATGGCACCAAGTCTGATATGGGTTTGTAAATAAACAAGCGCCAGATCAAATGGAATAAAGTATGTTATGGCCGTAGCGTATTGCATATAGCAATATGCTACATGAAATACTGCAGCGTGTGTGCCGGCGGCTGTCAAATAGAATATTCGAATGCACCCGGACCGAGAGAAGTGCGTTTCCTCAAGCTCGGTATGACATGCTGATTGGAAAGAGAAGAACACGGTCGACATCTGTCCTGTCATTCTTTTTCAACTTTTTAATCGTGGAGTACTGATGGAGCTCAGAAGAAATCCAAATTTTTCAACGACATCGAGATTATTAGAATAAACCCTAACTACAGGTAAAATACGGTTGTGCGATCCAAAATTTAGCTGTGTGACTTTTTGGGAAGAAGAGAATTCCAGCAAATTAAAATCATTATATGGCGGGACTACAGTTGATGTTGATGATAAATTCAGCATTGTAAATGGTGCCAGTCTAAATCCTGCAGTGGATAGCGAAATCGCCCAAAGTGAGCTCAGATGATATTGAGAGCTCAACTCCAACGAGAACTTTCGGTCAGATTGACAAGACGTACGTCTATGCTGAAACCACATCCAGAAATTCATAATTCATAATTCAAAGAATTATGCCATAGACATCTATCAACCAAAAGAGGTAAATTTGTCATGGAGTTATCTACATAAGATTCCTACTTAACCATTAAGTAAGTAGATGCCACATTCAGACATTTTTGTAGGAGCTTCTCAGTGTCACATAATAATCGAATATAAAATTTGATGGCATATATCATCCTATTTTTTTTTAGAATAAGGACGCTGTACATATTAGCTGATATAGTTTAGGTAATCACATTTCTCTTAAAAAAAAATACATTTTTATATTCAGAATATTTAATTTAAGAAACAAGGAAAAAACCTTTAGTTAATGGGTAGCTTAGATTCGCTTTTTCTTAGTAGCAATAAGGATATAATTCTTTTGGAAGTTATAAAATCAATTTTCAGATTCTTACACTTCCCGTGATTTTTTTTACTGAAAATGAGTTCTTTCTTTGGTGAAAGGAAACAAGAAAAAAAAATTCCTGAGACTGACAATCAAATCATATAAAATAAGGAATTAATTATTTTCTTTTCAATCCATTCGTTATATAATTTGTTTTGTGGCTATAAATATCCATATTCACTGATCTGACAAGTTCAAGTCTGCTATAATTCAGTGCCTCGATTGAAGTTTTTGAGTATCGCATGTGTCGTATAAGAGCAATACCAAAAGTGTACGATTTTTCTTTTAACATATGAACATTGCAATGTGACTTGTCAATTTGTCAAGTAAATACCACGAAATAATTTAGTTAATAGCGATCTATGGTAGTTGATTCAAACCATTAAGTGACGAGTAAATAAAAACTTGTAAAAATCTACTCAGCGAATTGTAAGTAGGCGGCAGACAATGAGCCAGGAAGCCCGTAGAAGCGTGTAGTATTGTGCCTTGGGCGTTTGTGTTTTTATTTGTGCGTACTGGACACTTCATTTTGTTTTGTTTAGACCTGAAAGGATTTTGAAATAAATGGTACGACTTGCTTATATGTATTTAGGGAGCACTAGTTTTTCGAAAGGTCCGTGATCAGGTTGTGACATATTCCAATTAGGCATTCTCGTCCGGTATATAGTTGGTACAAAACTAATTCATAATAAATGGAACGATCGTTGTTGTAGAATCAGTTTGAATTTTATGGCGGCGATTAACACTATGTTTAGTCTAAATCGTACTAGTCTTTCAAGCACGCGATTATGATATGTTTGCTTTTACCTTATGATGATCCTTACTTGTACCTTTCTGTGAAATATTGTTACAATATTCCGATGATCTTTCTAGACTAGAGTTAAATTAATCTACTCGACATTCATAATCTAAGTAATCCATCTCGGTTCTCTTTTAGGTAAAATCGCTAAATTTATTTTCGTCTATAAATTTTAGTCAGTTTTAAATAAAGACTACTAGTTGAAAACTTAAGTCAGAAAGATTAAATACAGATTACTAGACTTTTAAATGAATTTGATGCTCCAAACATAAAACAGAATCTTCGATTTCATAGTTTCTTTTGTTTCACCGTCATCAGTACAAAGTTTCCTATCTATTTCGGCCCATTGAACTTTATTGATTGTCTTGAAAGGATACGATTGATTAAGGAATTATATGACTAATACTTGCTAATTGTATGACACTTTCCAATTTTATAATGTTTTCGTAAAAGTATTAACTGTTTTATTCTAAGTTACTCTGAGAGAACGCGTCAATAACTTCGTCTTCTTTAACTAAATTATAGCCGAAATATCAGAGCCTCGATAAAATCTTTATATTGAACTTTTTCATATTCTGAGCAAGATAACCACTTTAAAAGTAACCTAGAATTCAAGGGAAATGAAATTCGACAAGTTAATTTTAGGTATTGGGATTTTAAATTGAAATTGAATTTGATTGAAATTATTATGATTTGATTCAACGTCTCATATAGATATCGCCAATATATATATTTTTCCCACAATTAATTGTATGTCAGCAAAACAGGTTGTCTTTTTTTTCATCCTAAGTCTAAAGTAGATTTTTATATTTTAATATAATAAGTAGTACTGTGCCCGATAGGTAAGCGAAGAATAATATTGTACAGGGTACCTTATAATGAAGTAGGAGTGAATTGTAAGAGAAAAATTTAATAGGAATGGAAATTTTGGGTAACAATAATGAACTATTATAACGTAATGATGTTCTAAGAGCTTTTATTTTCTCCTTCACAATCCTGGAGCCCTCTCGCATGAAGGTCGCCTAGGTCCGTTCTTTATTCTCTCTTTACAGGTCAACAAAGGGACTCTGAAAAATCTTGCCCTCAGAGTCAGATGGGTGGCTGGGGCATGCAAAGAAGGTATACCATCTGCGCCTTCGACGATGGATATAGGTAAGTGATGTAACAGTCCCTTCAGGACTGAATGTGTGCCGGCTTGTTTGATAGGTAGGCACGATGAAATTTTTTTTTATTATGGCTGACGGCAGCGGCAGGTTTTTCGTGGAACCTCCCCACACTCTCCGCCAATGAGCCGAGGCGAGCTAGCGTGCCGCCCTGCAGTCAACGCTGTCCGTCGAGTGATCTGTCAGCTCATGCTGGCAGTCTGGACTTTACGTCCAAGCCAGTCACTCAACATAGTTTCATAACAAGTATCTATACACCGCAGGATAAAATCGAAGTATTTCATCAATAACGTAAAAGAGTGATAACTCCAACTTAAGGTACAGTTACACATTGCAACTTTTACAATATTTCAGAACATACTAATAATAATAATAATTTATTGCATTAACAAAGCCACTTTTACAACAATAATTTACATTTTCTCTCTTACATAAGATATAATATTCTTTCCGAGATTTCTAAAAAAAAATTAATTTACGCGTGTTACAATAAACTCTCAAGCATTGATAGATTACATAATAACAAACCAAAAATATCTTGAAGTAAAAGTAAATAAGGCCTTGAAAATAAGCGACCATGAAACGCTAGAGATTTTATTTGATGTAAATAATAATAGAGCAGATATTAAGGAACAGTGGATAGAATGTTTGAAATATAATAAAAATGAATTTATGGAAGCTTTAAAGGGATCTAAAATTAAAAATGTCATATTACATGAAACCATACACGACTGCACAAAAGAATTTGATATGAAAATGGAGTTGAGTTTTACAAGAAAAAAGAAAGTTAACCACATTCTGCGTTGGTTTTCTGATGACTAAAAAAAATGAAACAGTTTAAGATTAATACGTACACAGCTAAGCTATTGACAAATGACGAAAGTACTTGGAAAATGTATAAAACGAAATGAAACATATATAAAGGGAAAATTCAAAAAACTAAAAAAAAAATAGTATTGAAAACAGAATAAACAAGGCGACAACGCAAAAAGAAATGTGGCGAGTTTTAAAGAAGATAGAGCCAGAAATATGAGAAGTAAAATTTGGTAACATTAATATCACACCTAATACGGAAATGGCAGACAGATTTAATAAATTCTTTATCGAAAGTATTAATGAAATACATAAAACAATACCTAAAGAACAGTACGTGAATCAAATAAGTGAATTTACCAATATTTTTCAATTCAGGGAAGTAAGTGAGGAAAAATTGAAATCCATTTGCACAAAAATCAACCAAAAAAATGATTTTAATAAGTTTAGTGCGAAGATGATCATAGATTGGTCGGCGTTAGGAAACACCCTGACTTATCTCGTAAATAAATCGATGTATGAGGGCAGGTGCCCGGCGACTTGGAAAGAATCAATGATAGTCCCAGTGCAGAAGTCATTAAATCAAAAATATGTGAGGATTACCGTCCAATAAACATGTTGCCGATATTTGAAAAGATATTAGAGTGTGTGGTTCAGCAGCAGTTGGAGATATACCTGGAAAGCAACCAATTAATAGTCAGTGACAGTCCGGGTTCAGGAAAAATCATTCATGTGGAACTTCTTTGCATTTTATTATCGCACTTTGGAAAGAAGAAATGGATGCAGGGAAGAAGATCGCGACCATATTCTTGGACTTAAAAAGAGCGTTTGAAACGGTGGACAGAAACATCTTGTTACAAAACTTGTGGAAGTATGGAATAAGAGGTAAAGTGTGGAAATGGTTCAAAAGTTATCTGCAGTACAGAACGCAAAGAACGAAGGTGAATGGGATTTACTCTTAGACGGTAGGGACGAAACTGGGTGTTCCCCAAGGATCCGTACTGGGCACGCTTTTGTTTATTATATACCTGAATGATTTCAAGTTGAGTTTAGTGCACTCGAAGGTAAATTTATATGCGGACGATGCTTTAATATATTGCTCCGCGGGTAATGCTATAGAGGTTAAATCAAAACTCGAATTTGTTCTAGACAATATGCATAAGTGGTTAAATGGAAACAAATTGAAAATTAACATTATGACAACAAATGGTATGTGGTTAAACACAAATGATAATCTACCTATAGAAATAGGAAATAAAAATAATAAAAATAATAAATAAAATAATAATGCTAGATGAAGTAAAGTACTTAGGAGTTATATTGGATTGCAAATTAAATTTTAAAACTCACGTTGTAAGAAGTTAGGGAAAAAAATTAGGTATTTTAAGAGAATGAGAAAATCACTTTCATTATTTTCTGCAATAAGGATATACAATGTGATAATAAAACCGCATCTTGAATACTGCTCCATAATAATGTTTCTGTGCACAAAAGAGGGAATCGAACGCCTCCAGAAAATGCAGAATAAAGCGATGCGAAGTATAATGTTATGTAGTAGATATTCATCTGATAAGTGGATCTTAGATACGCCTAAGTGGATGAGAGTACAACAACGAATTGAACTAAATGTACTCTTATTCATTTTTAAAATAAAGAGTGGGATATTACCAAACTACCTTAAAGAAAAGATGACCGTCGTGGCGGATGTTCAATCACAATTACAATTTAAGGAATATTGATGTCAATGTGAGATTGGAGTCTTACAACAAAGCGAGAACGCCGAATTCGTTAATATACAAGGGCTTCCAGTTATACAATAAGAAGAGAGACAGAAGAGAGAAAGAAATGTATAGAATTTATAAAATATTACCGTTGTTGAAAGTATATTCTAAATACTAATAAAGATTATTCTATTCTATTCTAAAATTTATTTCGTACTTTAGTTCCGGAACTCCGAAAAGATGGCAGTCTGAAGTCGTTTACAGATCTCAGTTCATACGACTGAATATCACGCACGTAATTTACTTGTCCAGTTAAATACTCTGGTAGCATTTGTCTCATTTTGAATATGAATACAAAAACGTTCGTAGCTATTCTTTGCGTTGCACTTAGCCATTTTAGTGCCTCCAACATTAATGTAATAGCTGTAAATCTGCTACATCTAAGAATAATTCGCATTACTTTATTCTGTAAGGTCTGCAGTTTTTGCAACATATGCTGGCCTCCCATGAAAATAATGGTGGAGCAATATTCAAAGAGGGGTCTCACAGTAATGTTATATACATTGATTGACGTATGACTTGATAGGTTACCTCTAATTCTTCTTAGGAAGTAAATTTTGTTCGCTATTTTGATATATTCAATATGTTTGGAAAATGTTATATCCTTATCAATAACAAACGCAAGATATTTTATTTCTTCTATTACTGCTCCGTCAACCATTATGCCCATTCTACAATGCATGGTAAAACCACGTCGTCAAAACGATATGGATTTTTGTGTTTGCTTCCCACTCCTGCATTTGAAAATCTATGCTTGATAAAATTTCCCTTCTCTCTCATTCATTTGACGACATGAGCTCGAGCTTATGTGTAGTAGTTAATCAGCAAAAACGATATAGTAATACCTAGGTGTATTCAGCATAATTTAGAACCCTGTAGGGGAATTTAAAACAAAACAGCTGTAACTGGAACTTGTACTTTCAGTCTTAAAAGCAAAGTTTTATATTAATTGTCTTGTCAGACTGCACTCTACATAACTTTTAAGGTTGCTATGATTATAGTATAAATTATTGAGACTAAATACTTTCTTTGATGTAATTCTGCAATGAAATCGAGAAAGCAATTACATTTATGATAATTGACAGGTCAACAGCTGTTTAGTTTGGCGGCTTACCACGACTTACATATTTCGTGTATTTATATGCTTTCTTCACCAAACGATATCGTTTTGACGAGGTGGTTTTACCATGCATTGTAGATTAGGCATTAGATTCAAATTACCTTCATCGTTAATTAATAATGACTTAGTTTTTGATACATTTAATTTCAATTTATTTGCTTTAAGCCATTCACTAAGTCCGCTGAGGTCCTCATGCAACAATCTCTCCACCTCGATATTGGCTTGTCCTGCTATATATATTAGTGTGCCGTCTGCAGAGTGTCAGCTTTGAATATTGCAGAGTAGTAAAATATTCAAATTATCGTTAATATACAACGAAAACAAAAAGCTGCACTCTTAGTGTTGTAATATATAAAAACCTCTGAAACAGGAAAACTTGCAGCTGCAATTCGTTAACCTGTAGCTTTCATCTGTTCTGACAGCCTTCAAAGTTACGATATGTAAACATGTAAACAACTCAATAAACTACGAGGATTTGCATGTGTAGAAGTACTAGGGGTTACTGCTGCTACCATCTCCTACCATAAACCTGCACATACAGAAAGAAACTAGGCTAAAGGTGAAGATAAAGATTCAAGCAAAACAGCTGACTTCGAATTAGTGGTAGGGATTCAAAAACATTCCAGTATTAGCATTCTGTTAACACACAACATAACACCAAAGTACAACTAGAGCGACTAAATTAGAAGTGAAACAAACCAGAATTTGAAAAGGGAGCGCAATAGCTCGTTTCAAGACAAACGAGTCAAACAGTAAAAGACCCAAAGTCAACATAATATGCCAGCCTCGACGCAACCAATACTCTTTTGCTGGTCCGGAAAAACATCAATAGAGGTTACAAGAACCACAAGAGCGACCGTAAATCTATATTGACTCTCAGTTCCAACCGTTTTAAGTTGTCATGGAACTGTCTACAAAAAGTAATAAAACTGGCGTGCTCAAAAATAGTTACTAATTTGGAAGCCCGATCAAAATTGATCTACACGAACCCGATTACTTTCTGCGGGATCTTGACCGCGACAGCCAAACAAATATGCCATAATAGCTGAAATCCACTAAGTTGCAGACAATCAAAGCTATTCCTAAACGATCGAATAGAATAATTAAGCATAAAAGTCTGTTAGTGCATCCAGTTTTTTTCAATGTTTTACTAGTTTAATTAAATTTTAATTAGGCAAAACGTGTCAGCTGGAATTTAGGTACATAGAATTAAAAATCAATTGTTTGCGTATTGTGTGGCCCAAGCTGACCATTCTTCATTCCTCGATCGAATTTTAAAAAAACCCAAACATTTCTAGTTGTAAGCAAACAAAACTAGAGAGATAAGTTTCTGTGAATTTCTTCGTAAATTAAGCGCAATTTCAGGCGACGAAAAAAACATCATTGGAGAGATAACGATTAAAGTTAACCAGACTTTATGATCCTCCTCGTGTTCTTCTACTAAGCAAATAAGAATCTCAATTCAGTGTACATAGAAAGAACTATTCTTCTCTCATCGAATATGTAAGTAAACAAAGATTATCGCGTGTTATTTATCTTTGGTTAGGTAGGTATACATTATCAGATGACAAGCCATATTCGTGTTATGTCTTATTGATAACAATAAAAATTAATTAAGAGTATCTATGTATAAAGCTTGATAAAATTCCGCGCTATTTCATTTAATGTTTTATGTACGCGTCATCATAAAATTAAGACAACACAATGAACTTACTTTGGTCCACTCAAGAAGACTGTAAAGATCTTCAACCTCATCTTCATCTGTGGGAATATATTGTTTACCAGTTTGAGTGCTCTTCCCACGCGTCTCTCGGCGATAAAGTGGTAAACTCATTGCTTTGGCTAATATTTCAATTCCCATATGTCCAACAGTTTGATACATATAGCTGTCCAGTTCATCTGGTAATTCCGGTTAAAATAGCTATTAGCAAGACCAATGTATGTAGATAAGATACTTATTATATTACTTACCTCTATCTTTGGGATGAAGATTAGCTAGGGCTACAATGTCATGACCCTCAGCAGCACATTGCATCATATTATAACAGCTATCCTTGCCGCCACTAACCAAGGCAACAACACGCATTCTGATGATTGATTTACTATCCTCAGGTGGTGACAGGTGAATTGTTAGGAGAAGACTGGGAGCATTCGAAATAGTTATTCGTAACAGGTGAATACCCATGCACACGTTTCTATTTATAAATTAAATCTTGAATACACAATGGAAAACGGAAATTTTTATGGATACATATACATAAATATTATTATTGTGAAAACAAATCTCGTGTTGAGAACCTAAAATATCCACTATCAGATTGTGTTACACTAAAATTTTCCATTAAAATTTAGAAGAGATCTCGAAAGAGGATGATATTGATGATGTATTGACGATGACAACAACAGGAACAGATGAATAGTGCACCACCAAAACATTTTCAGCAAGCAAAATTCTCGCTTGAGTATATAATTTATAGTAGAGAATAGAGGAACACTAAGGTTTAAGTACACTTCAACACTTCTTTTGTGTTCATTGCATAATTATGACTTCTTCCAAATGAAAGGATTATTCACGTTTCCATATGATGTAGATAGATACTTTATATGACACTTGACCCGAAGGTCAAACACTCTGATGATTTCTCATGCTGTACATCTTCTTGAATTGAAACTTGAACAAATCACCACTGCACTACTGAAAACATATAAACATGAACAGCTGATTTCTGACAATCTCTCTGCATAAATCCGACCTTGCTTGCGTTTACTTTAAGGTTTTTTGAGAATAGTTATGTTAATGCTAAATATAATAGAAAAAGCAAAACGATTAAGATCTGAAAATTGTTTATGTTAAACGGGATATCAATAATCAGACAGAGGCAGGGTTGCAAGTTAAAAGAAAGCAAGTTAACTAGTTACTAGGTAAAAAAACATTTATCGATGCTCGTGAGCGGTGTAAACGTCACCAGAGCTATGATAACCGTTTGGTAGCGAAAATATTTCGATTTCCGAAAAAATTTCATAGCACGTGTTTATGGATAAATTGTCAGTGTCAAACTGACATTTCAATATTCTTGTTATAGCTATTTTGTGTAAAGGAAGAAGTAAAAAATATGGGTAAAACCAAAAGAAAACAAAATTTAGACAAAAATGGAGACGAAACTGAATTTAATTTACCGAAAAAGCATTTAAAGACTAGCCACATACGTGCTTTGGACAAAAGATTGATTGTTATTCTTGATGGAGCACAAATGGAAACTGTTAAGGTGAGTTATTAAATCAGCAGAAAAGTTACAGGAAATTTAATAAAAAACTGCAATTTAAATTGTGCTTAAACTAGTAAAATTAAATCGCCGTGCAACAATGAAAGGGTAGAGGTTTGGAGCGCGCGCCATACAACTACAGAACTGTCTTCACCGGGGTTTGTACACAGTTCGGTGGTGCTTTGAAATAAATATACCTTGATTTGAAATTGCATTTCTGAGTGGAGCCGTTTTTTGGAGTCGTATGTCAGATGAGGCTAGACACAGTGCTTCACTAAACTCAAATCAAATCAAATCAAGGTATATTTATTTCAAAGTCCTTGCTTAAATCAACGTATAACGCTGGGCTCCACGATGATACATAGTTTAGTAATCAGTTTACATAAATAAATGAATGAATGAATCAATCAATAGCAAAATAAACAAGTTTGAAGCTCTGGACTTCATGACAGCAGCTATCTAATGGCTTTCCGTCTTCTGTCCTGGCAATGATTATTACCTCAATATTGTCTCCGGTGTTCCTTCATTTTTACTCCAATTGCCTGACAACCTCGTGATCCAGGTATGGATACGTAACCTGTTATCTATCATTCAGAAGCTTCAACTATCTATATAGGACTTTTTAAACTATCTGCACGGAACCCCATATTAATCAAATTAATCTAATTCTAAAACTCGATGTACTATATTTCTAAACTTGCTACTCTAACTTACTTCTAATTAGAAAGACTTTGTACATTTGTACCTGTAAATCTATCTGCTAGGTGCACTCCGCACTGGACTATGTTATGTTGTACTGCACTATACTATATATTAGGCTCCTATTTCTATTTTATTATATTTTATACTGTACTATTTCTCTTTTATGCTGTACTATATATCAAGCCTAATGTTATTCTCATACTTTTATTATTTGTTTTGCTACAATGTAAATCTACTATGTAACTTTGGCACGCGTACTCAAATAAATACATGTTTATGTTTCTCTTTATGAAAATGATAAATTAAGTTAGAATCCGAAGAAAGCACTCAAGGAATTTACGTCCGAGGAGAAAGAGTTGCTGAGTTAACACTTCTCTGATTATTTGAACTTTGTTTTATTGTGGTGTGGTGGGTACTAACATATCTTTCTCTTTCTACAGTTTAAAATGGGACAGTGAGAAATTGCCACAGTCGAAATACTTCGGTAGAGTACATAAACATTTATTTATTTGAGTGCTGGTGCCAAAGGCACGCAATGAGTTGGCACTGCATAGAAACATACGTGGTAGAATTACAATATAGCAAAACAAACAATAAATAACCGGCCAAGTGCGAGTCGGACTCACGCACGAAGAGTTCGGTACACTGACTTATAACAATGAACTGAGCGATTTGCTATTACATGTAGCACAAATATTGTGTTTCTCTATATCACCGTTAGAGTACCCTTTAAAACATTTACTACATAAAAAACATGTAGAACAACTCAACCAATCAGATAAAATTTTATACCCGAAAATCGAATTAAATTTAAAAAAAAATATTTTCTTGTGCCCGAGTGATATTTTAATCGCTTATAAGGAATTAAACTCATTCCGACTTTAATTTTCAAAAGTTATTCTTAACTGAATCCTGCCTATGGGCAAGAGAGATGGAGCATGGTAAACACTATCTTTACCTTATTCTTTCTGTCGTGATTGCATCTGCAGGCAACATAAAAACATCAAACGGCATATGAAAACGTTTAGTAAGAAATATTTTGTGTTGGTAGCTCGCCATAGGGCGAAAGAGAAAACTGTAAAACTTGTGCCATTCTTTCCTATAGGAAAATGGCAATACACTCAGTCCATTGTTATAAGTCAGTGGCTTCGTACCATCGTACAAAATTTAACACTATGTTCTTTTTATTTATTTTTTCAAATGAGAGTAGGCGTCATGTGAAAAAATAATAATGCTGTCATTTGAAAAAAAATGCCTACTTATGATAATAATAATGAATGAGAATAAGGCCCAACCCAGACGAGAGTTTTTTAGGGAAGGAATTTCCTCCCCTTGTCTTAGACGTGCCATAACAATAATGTTGCTTCGCGTAGTTCCTTATATGATTACCGAAATTAATTGTGTGCGTGTTCAATTAAGTCACAGTTTTTGATATAAACAATAACTGTATCACAATTCAGACTAAGGAAAAAAAATAATAGTTATTATAAAAAAGGCATGCACTAAAACTATGTATAAATGCTTAAAAAAAAGAAAACAAATACATTTAGCTTCAAGCAAAACCACAATAAATATTTACATAAGAATGAATTGAGTAATACTACGAGCTAGGATGTAAATAAAATAAGTAAAAAACGAGTTTTCAAACAAAACTGAGGCCAAGCCGCATGAAAAAGTAGAACTTAAACTTTTTTTCACACACAGTGGACTCAGATTTTTTGATTGGGACATTTCTCTTGAATATTCTTTCTCTTCATGAATCAAATCACTTATTACCTCTGATTGATCATACTGAAATATATCGGTGATTGTCAGCGAATTAAATCTGAGTCCACCTCTGTGTGTGAAAAAAGTTTATTTTCTACTTTTTCATACGGCTTGGCCTCAGTTTTGTTTGAAAACTCGTTTTTTACTTATTTTATTTTCTGCCTTTTTCACGTTAACTAAATTGTTATTACGTGCTGCATGGAGATATTTTAAAACAATTTTATGACGGCTGAAAAGGCACTGATTTACCAGTTTTTCAAAAAATTTATTCGAGTAAAAATTATTATGCAACTCATTTCGCTCTACAACTTTGTCTTAGGTTGCAAAACGCTCAAACGCTTCCTTGGTCGGAAAAACTCCGGAAAAGCGTTTTACATGAATTTTCCTCGATTTTTTCTGCAAGTTTTCACCATTGTCGGAGAGAAAGTAATAATGCCAGTTGATAGGGAACTTGATCCTGCATAATTTAGAAAACTTTTTTACCGTAAAATTCTGGAAAATTTTTCGGAAAAATCGGAAAACTGCATTTTTCCTGAAACGGATTTATCACTAATCAAATTTGTACCAAATTTTCAAATGATTTTTCCCGATTTTCCGGGTTTTCCATGGAAATTTCCGGTTCAAATTTTGATAGATGTGCCAAATTTCAGCTCGCTGTGATGACGAAAAGTGGGTCTACGAGAGTGTCGAAAATCGTAAAGAAATATATAGACAAATTCGTGTACGAGTTAAAGGGAATGGCTGGGCTCAAAAAGATAATAATGCAATGCGTAACCATAAAGAAGCTAGACAATAAATAGTATAAAACGATTGATAGTAACATTAAGGAATTAACAATTAATAAATAGTTGAGTAACATATTACATACAAAATAATAATAATAACTTTGGAAATAAAATGAAAATAATAATAACAACTATAACAGGAATAAAAATCACATGACAATCATGGTAAAAATCTAGCAATGATACAATTATTTTGAATACAGAGCTATCCTCCTTCCACCACTCACTCCATCTCTCTAGTCAAACAACTTTTTTTTTTCTTTCTTTTAATCATTCTTTGAGCATCTCCACAGACAGCCACAGGCTGGTATTAGTGAAGAGCAACTTTTAGCTTCCCTCTTTATTTTTTATCCTTTTGACTAGTTATCTCTATTACATAGTACTCCGTTTACACGTTATACTATTGTAACATTATCTAGTGCAAATTTCTTTAACAGTTTGTTGAAATTGTGCACTTGCTCTGTTTTCTTTATTTCATCAGGCAGTCCATTGTAAATGGGTACAGCTGTATGCTTTAAACTCTTTCTTCCTCTGTCAGTTCTAGCATAAGGCAGTCGTATATGGTGACGCAATCTTGTGCCATGGCTATGAATCTCCCCATGCTCAATTAGGCTTATGTTGGACATTATCATATTATTTCTTAGCTTATATATCATTTTCGCCTTTTCCAAGTAAATTAGTTGCTTTAAACTTAGAAATTTAGTCATCTCATACAGGACAGTCGTTGGTGTAAGGCTATGTAAATTAAAAATGGACTTTATTGCTCTATTCATCACTCTATGCATGCAATTTATTATATTATTGTTACATTGTGACCAGTTGATTATGTTGTAGGAAATTATCGGCAGAATAAAAGCATTGTAGATCAAGATTTTCGTCTGATTGTTGAAAAAGTTTCTTCTTCTCATGACCCCTATTAGTGGTGCCACTTTTTTCCTAACGTATGTGGTATGCTGTTTCCAGGTCAAGCTCTCATCCATTATCATACCCAAATATTTTATGGTTTCAACTCTTTCCATATGATTTCCTTCCACTTGTAGTCTGATGTCCACATTTTCCTTGCCTCGCTGTTTAAAGGCCATATAGCTCGTTTTTGATGGATTTATTGTCAGTTTATTGCCATATAGCCATCTCGTGTATCTAATTAGGTCTTCATTTATTTCACTCTGTAGTGTTTCTCCATTACTTCCACTGTACAGAAGCAGAGTATCGTCCGCATATATATAATATTCTGCCGTCATGCCAGATTCCATTAAGTTCTGGATGTACAGAGAGTAAAGGAGCGGCCCCAAAATCTAACCCTGTGGGACTCTAGTTTTCATCACCTCTTTCTCACTGTAACAGTTTCCCACTCTCGTGCAGCACTGCCTGTCCTTCAAGTAATTGTTTAGCAACTGTTCAGCCTTTCCTCTAATTCCCAGTTCACTTAGTTTTTCAATTAGAACCTTATGATCTACAGTATCAAATGCCTTCTTCAGATCCACAAACACTCCAATGACATAGTTACCATAATCTAGCTCCTTGTTAATGTGCTCCATTACATCAGATAAGATAGCAGTAGTGTTACTTTGTTTTTGGAAACCATATTGTTTTTTGTCAAAACCCCCATGGCATTGTATAAATTCCGTAAGCTGATCATGGATTAGTCTTTCATATATTTTACCAAATACATTGAGGAGTGAAATGGGCCAATAATTATTAGGATCCGTTTTGTCCCCTTCTTTAAATATTGGCAGTATGCAAGTTGATTTCAGACAGGCTGGAAATTCCGCATTCTCAATACAGTCATTTATTATTCTCGCTAGTAATTCCATTATAATATCTTTGACATTTTTAACGTCCTTTACTCTTATTCCATCAAGGCCAGGTGCCGCGTCTTCTTTCATCAGAGATAATACCTTCTCCACATCAGCGCCATTAACCGGCCTAATAAAAACACCGTTTGACCTTGTAACATTTTTTATTGCTTGCCTATTAGCACCACACTTGGCCTCCAGTTTTTTCACAAGTGAGGGGCCAACATGTATAAAATGATTGTTCAGGTAATTGGCAATTTGCTGTTTGTCTTTGATGACATTAACCCCATCTTTTAGTTCACTGATACTATCGTGTCCACTCCCCGAAGCACCGTTCCTTATAGATTCGTTAATAGTTTTCCATATCTTTTTTGCGTCACTTCCTGCTTTTTGCATCCTATGTTGGACATATTTCAATTTGAGCCTTCTTACATAGCCAGTGATGTCGTTCTTAATTCTCTTGTACTTTTGTATTAGATGTAGATTAACAGACCCATTTTTTATTTTCTTATATATTTTATTACGTTGTTTTATTTTGTTTAATATTTCTGCCGTAATCCAGCTGTTTTGCCGAGATCTAATCACTTTAGTGTCTGTTGATTCCTGCTTCGCTTTTTGTATTATATCTATAAGGCTGTCAAAGTTTAATATATCGCAATTATCAACTGCATCTCTAACCTTAGTTCTTAAAACCTCCGTGTTTATTACCTCCACTTTTCTTTTGGATATTTTTGGTCTGTTTATTAATGCCTTCCTAATCGAAGTTATTATAATGCGATGGTCCAGTTGGGGCCAATCTTTGAGCTCCAATCTATAGTTATATCTGTCAAGGTTGATATTGGATACCACATGGTCAATTAGAGTGCAGCCTTGTTCAGTAATTCTTGTAGCATACTTAGAGTCAATTTTATTCATGACCGTTGCGTTATTGCATGCTAGTGTCTCCAAGTATTTCCTAGTTCCCTCATTTTCCGTAAGCAGGTTTATGTTGGTATCTGATATTAGCAAGCTGTTTCTATATTTAGACAGTATTGCATCTAGTGCTTCCAGAAATAGCTCACCATTAGCATCTGGCGGCTTATAGTATGTAACGATCGTTAGGTTCGGCACAAAATCAACTAGCTTAATAGGAATCACATTATAAAAAAGTAATTAAGAGAGAGAAGCGATGAAACTACTAACAGCTTTTTTAATTGAGCATCTACTTTCATTGAAGTCAATCATGCAGCTACAAAGATTAAACTGACGAACAGAAGGAGCAATTGGACCATTAAGACAGTAATTTGATTTATGAAGCGATTCAAATAAGATAGAGAAGAACCTCAAATTTCTGGATGGAGTGTAAAAGTAAATTGTCTGCCTGTTACGGTGAAAGAGATACAGCCCGGTGACAGACAAATAATAAAAATGAAAAACACTGAAAAAATCACTGTATTGTATGGGAGCCCTCTTTAATTTTTATTATTTGTTGTTATATCGCCAATAGAAAAACACAGTCTGTGAAAATTTCAACTGTCTACCTATTACGGTTTATGAGATACAACCTGGTGACGGACGGA
Source organism: Dioctria linearis (assembly GCA_963930735.1). NCBI lineage: Eukaryota > Metazoa > Arthropoda > Insecta > Diptera > Asilidae > Dioctria > Dioctria linearis. The sequence goes on along the minus strand of OZ005742.1, from coordinate 210,843,717 downwards.
CAGTGAAGTTTTAGTAATAGGGTTCTCGTTGTTCCCTTTTGATATGGAACCCTAAAAATAGGACTAATAAGAACTTAGAGTATATATAGAATAGAAAGGAGTCATTACTTAACAGCAAAAACAAGTAGAAGTTGAGTGGTAAAAAAACTTAATAACTACATAGTATAGTGCAGATGGATATGGAGCAAATTTTTTTATTCGTCACACAGCCCACTAACATCAGTAGAATTACATAAAAATCTAGTTATTAATTATTATAACAACAATAATTCTGTTTAACGAATTATGAATTTAAATTGCTTCACGGATATTGCGTAGAATAATGTTGGGCATCCAATTAGAGAAAAACCACTGGTAGTGAGTTTTTTTTTATGGTTGTGATATTGGTTTTTCCAACTGTCACAAAAATTTGGGAGTTTCTATTGAATCTGTTAATGCACAGGTACTTTCAATTAATACAAATGTGAGAATAATTTTGAAAAATTTATTGGGGATATCATAATTTAGCCTTATTGTAGACGAACACGATGGATAAAAGCGTTAAATTTAGACCAGGAGATTCTTCACAAATTAATACATAAATATCTGCTTAGAGCCACGGGTTTTTTATCGTTCACAGTCTGTATTAGAGGTTTACTAAAACCTGTTTAAGTGAGCCTTTTATATTTGAGGGATGCTGTTGTGAAATGTGCTTAATGCATTTATGTTTGTCATCCTTATTTTTCACTATTTTAGATTTTCTTTGTCCCACATTAGTAACCGAAGAAAAAATCCTTTTTTTTCTGGAGAGCAGAGCTACAAGTTAACAATTGCTTAAATAATAAAAATAAATTAATTTCCATTCGTTTTATCTTTTATTCCAGGTATACCCAAGCAACACATTTGAGCTCTTAAATTGTGACGATCATGCAAATATTTTACGAAAGATTAATCGTGATCCTGGCTCATGCCGGCCAGATATAACACATCAATCATTGCTTATGTTAATGGATTCACCATTAAATCGTGCCGGCCTTCTTCAAGTCTATATAAAAACAGAGAAAAATGTTCTAATCGAAGTGAATCCTCAGACAAGAATACCGAGAACATTTAAACGTTTTGCAGGATTAATGGTGCAATTGTTGCATAAATTTTCAATAAGAGCAAATGATACTTCAATGAAGCTATTGAAAGTTATTAAAAATCCTGTAACGGATCATTTGCCAGTTGGATGTAAGAAATTCGCAATGTCTTTTTCCGGAAACATTGTTTCGAATTGCCGGGAACTAGTACCAAAAGAGGAGGAGCCTATTGCCTTTGTTATTGGGGCATTTGCACATGGAAATGTTAACACAGATTACACTGAAGGTACTGTGTCTATTAGCAATTATCCACTCTCAGCAGCGATTACCTGTTCAAAACTATGTAGTGGTTTTGAAGAAGTTTGGGGAATTGTTTAAGATTTACAGATTTATATAAATATTTTATTAAAATTTATATTAAGAAAAAATTGTGTGAATTATTCGGTAATAAATGCTATTTAGTTTTTCTCTTTTCAAGCTTAATTTTATGCACGTTGGTCCATTCGCGCTCCCAAATATGGATTCAATAGTTACTACAAAGTATAAAATTTTCTCTGAAATTTTTGCAATTCAATCTTTCGTGAATTTAAAGGTATGTATTCCATACTCTTTGAAGGATTGCCAGCAGGATGGTAGCAAAAATAGAAGTATTAATATTGTTGCGAGCGTGGCCTTTGGTTCGTTTTTTAAAACACAGTATGTATTAAATAATTAATATATAAGTTCTTTATTTCACTCTAATCATATAAAATTCACAATTCCTTAATTAATCAACTCAACTCTAATTATCGCTAAGCTAACACTGTACTTACAATTATCGCAATCTAATTACACACTTTCGCTTCTTTACTACTTTCACTTGTTAACACTGCAACGTCTAAGACAAGACTTTTTCTGGCGATGACAACTGTTATATTTATACCCTAGAAACTCTCCGGATTATTCTGGAGTGTTCTATTTCCAAAAGCTTCTTGACTGTTCTATTCATTCTATTTCTGAACCTTCCTGTAGATTCCATAATCAATTCTCCGAACCTGAAGTCGTTCATTGTCCATTGCCAGTAGATGTCACCAGTTGTCTCTTTCTATTGCACGTAACACTGCCCCTTCTTAAACTTGTTCGTCCCGAACAACAAATGGACGATTTTTCGTTTGCCTCCTGTACCACGTTGAATCCTGTATACTACGTCATTTATTTTAGTTACTACTAAATACGGTCCCTCCCACTGTTGTTGTGATTTTGAAGAGCATCCCTTACGTCGGTTCGGGTTGTATAGCCAAACAAGATCACCTTGATTGAATCCTGTTGAATTCGCACGTAAGTCATAGCGGGTCCTCATCCGATGGGTACTTACTGCTAATTTCGCCCCCGTGGCCCCTTGTACATCAGCTCTCCGTTTCAATGGGGCTCTGACATTACACTTATACATTTCCTTTCTGCTGCTACGTGGCGGCCCTTTGAAAGAAGCACACACAGTGCATCTGCGACACCACTTCTCTACATCCTCCCGCATATGTAGCCAATAAAACTTTTCTCGTATTTTAGAAATTGTTGTATTCACTCCCAAATGTTGTCCAGATGCTCCACGATGCATTTTACCTAGAACATCGTTGACCTTTGATGCCGGCGCGACTATTTGCATTCGGAACGATTTACCGTTAGGTGCGTCCCACTTGTGTTTTAATATACCGCATTCAACATGAAGAGAATTCCATTGAGCACAGTAGCTTTTCAGCTTTTCACTCCTCCTCGAAATATCCTTCCATTCTGGTTTTTCTATATCTGCTTTCCAAGCAAGAATAGGCGATATGTCCGGATCTTCTCGTTGCGCTGTTCGCAAACTCTCGATGTGCCAACCTGTTGATGGCTCCACAGTTCCCAACTGTATAACAGCTGTTTTCTCATTTCCTTTCTCCCAGCCGTAATGCTTACATTCAGGTTCCCATTGACGTTGTACCAAGGCTTCTGCATTTCCATGGATACGTCCTTTCCTGTGTTGGTTCTCAAAGCGATAAGGTTGGATTCTAGTCTCCCTAAGAATAGTTTGCTCTCTAGCTCGCCAACTTGGCCATTTTTCTCTCCCTTTCTTTTCTGTTGATTCCTTTCGACGGCGTTTCCTGCAGTCGCTTTGAAGGTGTCCCAGTTTATTACAATCTCAACATCGAAATACACTACGTGAAAGGGTGCTCAGTGATAGCTGCAATCTATTGCAAGTCTGCTGCTCAGCTCGATAATTTTGCAATTCCACTTTCCTCTCTTCATCTAGAGATTCTACTCGTAGGGGTTTTCTGCAGTCTCTTTGTAGGTGTCTTGGACTATTACAATTCCAGCATCGAAGGATACCACGCAAAGGTGAGCTCTGGGATGACTGCATTCTATTACAAGTACATTCGTCCACCGAAATGTCTCTCATTCGTACTGCACTCCGCGAAGCACGTCTGGCGGATTCATACACTAATGCGTAGGCTAGTGCTTCTGCTGTTGATTTCTTTCCTGCTTTGAAAATTGAAGGAATCGAGCAGGAAGTGGCGGAAGCTCAACAAAAAGTCACCGAGCAGCTTGACAGTTTTAAAGCAGATCTGGAAAGAATAAAGCATCGTCAGCCTCTAAACGTAGCAACTGAAATATCCGGAGCAGGTAGAATGAAAGCTCCAATATTTGATGGTCAAAATTCGTGGCATATCTTCAAGAGACAATTCGAGGCAGCTTCAGAGGTAAATGGATGGAATGATGAAGACAAAGCTATAGCTCTGGTGTTAGCACTTCGAGGTCCTGCGTCAGAACTCTTACAAACTGTACCGATTGAAAATCAACGTAATTACTCTTCATTAGTACAGGCGATAGAATTACGTTACGGAGATGAACACATGCAGCAAGTATATCGCCTACAGTTGGGCAACAGGATTCAAAAACATGGCGAATCACTACAACAACTGCAGGCAGATGTAGAAAGATTAGCGCATCTTTCATACTCCAGCGTGAATGCGGATTTTCTCAATGAAGTGGCGACGGAGGCATTTGTTAACGCTATTGCAGATCAAAATTTACAACAAGCGTTAAGGCTAGCAGGAAAGAAATCAACAGTAGAAGCACTAGCCTACGCATTAGCGTATGAATCCGCCAGACAAGCTTCACGGAGTGCAGTACGAGTGAGAGAAATTTCAGTGGAAGAATGTACTTGCAACAGAGTGCAACCATCACAGAGCCCACCTTCACGTGGTTTCCTTCGATGCTGGAATTGTAATATACCAGGGCACCTTCAAAGAGACTGCAGAAAACGTCGACGAGTGGAATCATCAGAAGAAGAGGGGAAAGAAGAATTGCAAAGATGTCCAGCCAGGGAACAAGCTATTCGTGGAGAGACTAGATATCAAGCAGCGACTAGTCGCATCGCCTCTCTTGAGCAGTCGGAAAACTAGTAAAAGCCAACTTTGTGGGGCAGAAGTTGGTTGGTGGAATCGACAGCCCCGAAGTCATCATCCAAGTAGGTCAGCTCCAGAGAAATAATAGCAGTGTTGTTATATATGGAAGTGTAGGAAAAAATGACTGCGCAGTCACTATCGATACTGAAGCTTCAAGATCAATTATTAGAGCAGATCTTGTTAAGAACAAATGGCTTCACAACACCACCAAATATCTAATAAGAACAGCAACTGGAGCAGCAGCACAGGTGTTTGGAGAAATAACCTTAGATGTTCAACTAGACGAACTACTATTTCCTCACACTTTCCTGGTTTCAGACATAATGGATGAATTCATTCTTGGAATAGACTTCATGACCACATACAAAATAAATCTGGATGTTGGAGAGCGGATTCTCAAATATGGGAATATAGAAATTCCTATGAGACTAGGAGAAGATGCAGATTATCCTGCGAAAGTAAGGACGATGGTCTGCGAAAATATTACTCTTTCGCCATGCTGCGAGACACTAATATGGACAAAGGTTACTGATGACATCGGGACCTGCCGATTCTATCTGGTGGAGCCTTACCCCACAAAAGTTACATCTAGCATCATTGTTGGCAAGACTTTAGTGAAGGTAGAAGGTGCAACATTAATACCAGTCAGACTGCTTAACACATCCGAAAATGAGGTACAACTAAAAGAAGGTGCTATAATTGGAAATTGTGTACCCGTTTAACAAATAGTCAATTTGGATAATGGTAGTAATGTCAAGGAGACAAAAACTATACCAGCTACTACCCAACAGGTTCGGAAACTTCTTTCGTCCAGTGCCTTAAGTGAACAACAACACAACGATGCCAAAGCGGTGATCGATGAATTTTCGGAATTATTTGCAATAAATGATGATGACTATGGTAAAACAAATCTTGTCCAGCATCGGATCAATACAGGAGATTCCAGGCCTATTCGACAGACACCACGAAGATTGCCATTAGCCAAACAACCAGAAGTTGCAAACATGATGAGCTCCATAAAGGAACAAGACATATTAGAGGAATCTAACAGCCCTTGGACATCGCCGGTTGTTCTGGTTAGGAAAAAGGATGGTAGCACCCGATTCTGTGTAGACTACCGCCATATAAATAACGTGACGAGAAAATATAGCTATCCTTTACCAAGGATTGATGACACGTTGGATAACCCCTCCGGAGCGCAATGGTTTTCCACGCTGGATTTGAAGAGTGGTTATTGGCAAGTGGAAATACATCCCGAGGACCGAGAGAAAACTGCTTTCTCAGTTGGCAGTGGCTTATGGCAATTCAAAGTAATGCCATTTGGGTAATGTAATGCTCCAGCCACATTCGAACGACTAATGGAATGTGTTCTACGTGGTTTAACCTGGAAAACATGTCTTGTCTATTTGGATGACATAATAGTAATCGGAAGGACATTCATGGAACATAAAAACAATTTACGGGACGTACTTCAAAGACTCAAAGATGTAAAATTGAAGCTCAGTGCGAGAAAAAATGTGCTCTATTCAAAAATGAAGTTAAATATTTAGGGCACATAGTTTCATCACAAGAAGTGAGAACCGATCCAGAGAAGATAGAAGCCGTAAAAAATTGGCCAGTTCCAAAGAATAAACATCACTTACGGAGTTTTCTTGGTTTAGCTACCTACTGCAGGCGATTCGTGAAAGATTTTGCAGACATAGCAAGAAGCCTACATCAACTTACCGAAAAGGGAAAGCCGTTCATATGGTCGGATAAATGCAACGAAAGTTTTGAAAATTTGAAGCAACAGCTCTGAAGCTCCAGTACTTCACTATCCAAAGCTGGGAAAAACATTTACATTAGACAGGGATGCCAGCAATGAAGGTATTGTTGCAGTGCTTTCGCAGGAGAAGAATGGTCAAGAAGTTCCAGTAGCTTATTATAGCAAGGCACTTTCAAAGTCAGAGAAAAATTATTGTGCTACAAGAAAGGAGCTACTTGCCATTGTAAGTTCAACAAAGCATTTTCATAAATATCTCTACGGGCAGAAATTCATCCTTCGCACCGACCATGCAGCGCTTAAATGGCTTCTGCAGTTTGAGAATCCTGAGGGACAAGTGGCGAGATGGATAGAGCGACTCCAGGCTTATGATTTTGAAATACAACACCGAAGAAGTCGTATCCATGGAAATGCAGATGGCCTTTCACGACGTCCATGCAAACTTGAATGCAAACATTGCGCCCGGATGGAAGAAAATGAAACAACAGCAACTGTACAGTTGGTTACCGTAGAACCATCTACAGGTTGGGATAACGAGGACCTGCGAACAGCACAACGAGAAGATCTTATTCTTGCTTGGAAAGAAGACATGGAAAGACCAGACTGGAAGGACATTTCGGAACGGAGTGAGAAGCTGAAAAGTTACTGGGCTCAATGGAACTCTCTTCATGTTGCATGTGGTATATTAAAACGCAAGTGGGAAGCACCTAATGGCGAAACTTTCCGAATGCAGATAGTCGTGCTGGCAACAAACGTCAAAGATGTTCTAGAAGAAATGCACGGTGGAACCTCTGGAGGACATTTGGGAGTGAACAAAACCATTTCCAAAATACGAGAAAGGGTTTATTGGTTACATATGCGAGAAGATGTGTAGGAGTGGTGCCGCAGATGCACTGTCCGTGCTGCTTGCAAATGGCCGCAGCACAGAAGCAGAGGGGAAATGCATAAGTATAATGTCGGGGCCCCCTTTGAAAGGATAGCTGTAGACATCGCTGGACCTTTTCCAGAAACGGATGGCGGTAATCGTTATATATTAGTTGCCATTGACTATTTCAGTAAATGGCCTGAAGCTTATGCAATCCTTAATCAAGAGGCAATCACAGTTGCGGAACAAATAATAACGAATTGGGGCAGTAGGTTTGGAGTGCCTCACGAACTTCATTTGGACCAAGGACGGAACTTCGAATCGCGGACTTTCCAGGAGATGTGTAAAATGTTGGGAATAAGAAAAACTAGAATAACTCCTCTACACCCACAATCTGATGGCATGGTAGAGCGTTTCAACAGAACATTGGTCGAGCATCTAAAGAAAGTAGTTGACTATCATCAACGCGATTGGGATCGACATATTCTTATATTCCTAATGGCTTATAGATCAGCCGTTCATAGTACTACCGGACAAACTCCAGCCAAAGGCATATTCGGAAGAGAGATACGTTTACCTAGCGACCGCAAATTCGGTACCCCCAGAGGTGAACAAAAGTTACCATAAGACTACGTATCGGAGCTCAAACAACAATTAGCTGATGTACACGAGGCCACGAGGACGAAATCAGTAACAAATACTGATCGGATGAAGACCCGCTATGACTTACGTGCTAATTCCGCAGGATTTAACGAAAGTGATCTTGTTTGGCTGTACAACCCGAAACGACGTAAGGGACGTTCTCCAAAATTGTAACAACACTGGGAAGGACCGTATTCAGTAGTAACTATAATTAATGACGTGGTATACAGGATTCAGCGTGGCACAAGAGGCAAGCATAAAATTGTTCATTTGGACCGCTTGTGTCAATACTACGAGCATCAAGACCGTGGACCACCTGTTGTTCGGGACGAACAAATTTAAGAAGGAGGCAGTGTTACGTGCAACAGAAAGAAACAACTGGTGGCATCTACTGGCAATGGAGAGTAAACGACTTCAGGTTCGGAGAATCGATGATTAAATGTTTGGGAAGGTTCAGGAATAGAATGAATAGAACAGTCAAGAAGCTTTTGGAAATAGAACACTCCAGAATAATCCGGAGAGTTTCTAGGGTATAAATATAACAGTTGTCATCGCCAGAAAAATAGTCTTGTTTTAGACGTTGCAGTGTTAACAAGTGAAAGTAATAAAGAAGCGAAAGTGTGTAATTAGATTGCGATAATTGAAAGTACAGTGTTAGCGATAATTAGAGTTGAGTTATTAATTAATTATTAATATTATATATATATATATTATATATATATATAATATTTCAATCATATAAAATTCACAATTCCTCAATTAATAACTCAACTCTAATTATCGCTAACACTGTACTTTCAATTATCGCAATCTATATATATATATATATATATATATTATATATATATTATATGAGTGAAATAAAGAACTTATATATTAATTATCTAATATTGTGTTTTAAATAACGAACCAAAGGCCACGCTCGCAACAACTGGTGTCAGAAGTGAAATAAATTCGCGAAATAAAGTTGTGGCAATTGACTTAAAAATTCAAAGTGTGATTAATTTTGAGAAATTGTGTTAAATTGTGAAAGTTCTGGAAAATAATTTATATTCATCTGTCAGAGAATTACTAAAGCAATGGGGCGCAAAGTGGACGAGCTTCGAATGCAGGATTTGAAAGTGGAGTTAGGGAACCAGTCATTACAAACGACAGACAGGTACAAAGAAAGTTCTAGTCGAGCGACTTAGACAATCTTTGATAGAGGAAGGACAGAATCCTAAAACATTTGTTTTCGAAGAGAACTTGGCAGAAATCGAAGCTGAAGAAGAGCCTGCGATGAAAATGGAACAGCTTTTGAGTACTTTAATGAGTAAAATGGAAGCCCGTTTTGATGAGCAAACGAATTCTCTCGAGGAACAGAAGAAATCTATGGACGAACAAAAGAATTCTCTCGAGGAACAGAAGAAATCTATGGAAACCCGTCTGGACGAGCAAAAGAATGCTTTTAAGGAACAAAAGAATTTTCTGGAATCCCGGTTAGATGAACAGAAGAAATCTATGGAAACCCGCTTGGACGAACAAAAGAGTTCTCTGGAGAATTGTCGAGAAACTCGATTGGAGGATCAGAAAAATTTTCTAAAAAGTTCTTTAGAAGAACAAAATTTGAAAATTGAAGGAATCGAGCAGGAAGTGGCGGAAGCTCAACAAAAAGTCACCGAGCAGCCTGACAGTTTTAAAGCAGATCTGGAAAGAATAAAGCATCGTCAGCGTCTAAACGTAGCAGCTGAAATATCCGGAGCAGGTAGAATGAAAGCTCCAATATTTGATGGACAAAATTCGTGGCATATCTTCAAGAGACAATTCGAGGCAGCTTCAGAGGTAAATGGATGGAATGATGAAGACAAAGCTATAGCTCTGGTGTTAGCACTTCGAGGTCCTGCGTCAGAACTCTTACAAACTGTACCGATTGAAAATCAACGTAATTACTCTTCATTAGTACAGGCGATAGAATTACGTTACGGAGATGAACACATGCAGCAAGTATATCGCCTACAGTTGGGCAACAGGATTCAAAAACATGGCGAATCACTACAACAACTGCAGGCAGATGTAGAAAGGTTAGCGCATCTTTCATACTCCAGCGTGAATGCGGATTTTCTCAATGAAGTGGCGACGCTATTGCAGATCAAAATTTACAACAAGCGTTAAGGCTAGCAGGAAAGAAATCAACAGCAGAAGCACTAGCCTACGCATTAGCGTGTGAATCCGCCAGACAAGCTTCACGGAGCGCAGTACGAGTGAGAGAAATTTCAGTGGAAGAATGTACTTGCAACAGAGTGCAAGCATCACAGAGCCCACCTTCACGTGGTTTCCTTCGATGCTGGAATTGTAATATACCAGGGCACCTTCAAAGAGACTGCAGAAAACGTCGACGAGTGGAATCATCAGAAGAAGAGGGGAAAGAAGAATGCCAAAGATGTCCAGCCAGGGAACAAGCTATTCGTGGAGAGACTAGATATCACGCAGCGACTAGTCGCATCGCCTCTGCTCTTGAGCAGTCGGAAAACTAGTAAAAACCAGCTTTGTGGGGCAGAAGTTGGTTGGTGGAATCGACAGCCCCGAAGTCATCATCCAAGTAGGTAAGCTACAGAGAAATAATAGCATTGTTGTTATATATGGAAGTGTAGGAAAAATGACTGCGCAGTCACTATCGATACTGAAGCTTCAAGATCAATTATTAGAGCAGGAGGGTGATTCTGTTCTTTTATCGTACTATTTAGTCGTGAATTTTGACATATTTTGTCTACTTTTTTTTTCAACACAGTTCATTTTGTGTCTTCACTATTATGTACTACAAAATAAACTATAATGAATTTTCGATGAACAAACGTCAAAAACACGACTAAATATACGACAAATTATTTAACTGCTCCCAGAAGTTCTGACAAAAATTTTACACTGGTAAATGGAAATTCTACACCTAAGTAATGGGTGTCTTCCCATATGATTTTATTGATGACTGGGATAAATTGGGTTCTGGACCACTTTTTTAAGCCTCCAGGATTTCGCCACAGATGGCGCCACCGCCGTTAGGTGGTTTGAGTCTATACTAAATGTAGTGCTGCCGGTTTGTGTCTTGGCTCTATTGGTTTGTGCCTTGGATACTACCGGGATTAACCGGTACTACCGGGATTAACCGGTACTACCGGGATGTATCATTTGGTCTTGACTGCGCTCTAGCGACATTAGCAGGTACTACCAGCGTGCTCCGGTACTACGGTTTTCTAGCGACATCTGTTCAGGCGCAAACGCCATTTCTTGAGTAAGGTCCCCTAGCGGCCTTAGCCGGAACTACCAGCATGCCTTGGTTTTGCTGTTTTCTTTTATTAGCGGGAGAGTTCAGCATCATTCGATTTTCACAGCATGACATCACCATGAACAGATTCTAGAAGATGTCAGTGAGACATTAGCCGATACTGTCAGCATGCTCCGGTACTACGGCTTTCTTGGATGTGTGGTATGGTTCTCTTGGAAGTTTTTTGCTTCACTTTTGGCCCACATGTGGCACCATGCTACGGTTTAGGAAAGTTTTTTGCGTCACTTTTGCCCACACGTGGCAGCATGCTACGGTTTTGGGAAGTTTTTTCCTTCACTTTTTTGGATTGTGGTGCGCCTAAATGTAGGCTTTTGTTGTTTTCAAGTGTTGCGCCTGGTTTTGAATTAATATTAGTAATAATTGATTTTTCTTGAGCACCTAAATGTAGGCTTTTGGTTTTGAACTAATAATAATAGTAGGAAATTTTTGTTCATGCCAATGGATTCTAGGGGGGTGGTATGTGGAGGGAGGGGGGGGGGGTAATGAAATTTTCATCAGAAATCCTCTACGGGCTCTGGTTTTCGAGATATTAGCGTATTAATATTTCAAGTTATATTTGCTTATGGAAATGGATTCTTGGCGGTGTGGGGTGGGAGGGGAACGAAGTTTTCATCACAAATCCTCTACGGGCTTTGGTTTTCGAGATATTAGCGACATTTGTTCAAACAATTAGCTAATTAGCAATTATATAATTACTAATGGGCAATTAGCTAATTGGCAATTAGCAGCTTGGTTGGTAATTAGCTAATTGGCAATTAGTAATGTGGTGTGATGCGCTTTACTGGAATTCTCATAAAATAAACAAATTTAAGTAATACCAACACTTGCTGTAAATATTTAATAGAAAACTTCAAGTTTAAGGTAAAAATATGGTTGCTGTGAGGTGTATTGATACAATTCCTTTTGCTGAAAATAATGTTGTCAAACCAAATTAAATTTCAATATTTATTTATTTATTCACATCAAATTAATTATTTATTTCTAAATCTTAAGTTATAAACTTTTTCCCTATGTTCTGTATTCAAAATTGGTAGCAATATAATATTATTAATTAATATGTCTCCCAAGGTCCTTTTCTGGGCTCATATTCAATTATATAAACTTGTGGAGCACTAGTACTAAACGTAACTTTCATTATCACTAATAATTTAGAAATAATAATAAAAAAACTAGTTTCACATTATTGATTTTTTTATTTAACGATTATAATAATTAATTGGGTACAAATTTTCGTCATGCTGAACAAATTCAATTTTGTATGAACGTCCGATTGCTCCTTTATTGATTACGTAGAAGTCTCCCTTAGTGTTTATTTCATTCAAAGAGTCCTCTGAAATTCTGCTGTACCTCGAAGGAAGAAAAAGATGGTAGTTTTCCCACTCGAGAACCACACGATCTCCAAATGCAGTTTTGCATCGCCTTGCTGCAACAACGTTATATCTCTGGCCCAGCTCCATTTGGGCTGTCTTCAGGGTTGGTGAGTATTGCTCCAGCTTCTTTAGTTCTTCCATTGCGCCAGCCATTGTTTTACTCTAAGTCGTTGTTGCTTCCTTAAATTCCAAAATAAAACTGATTGCAAATCTGATTCAGCTCCTCAATTTATAGTCATGATTCCAAAACAAGTTTAATCCTGTTTAAAGCAAATTTGCAATATCAGCACATCAAGCTGAATGATTTATGTAATTTGATACCACACTTCCTGTAAGCAACCCAATTCCAAGAATTTTACTGATCGAAACGTTTCATTGGAATTCGTAAACATCCTGTTGTAAACAAATGTAAGCAATATCAGCAAATGATTCATGTTTATTCTACTGATCGAAACGTTTCATTGGAATTCGTAAACAAATTTTCACATCCTGCTGTAAACAAATTTAAGCAATATCAGCAAATGATTCATGTTTATTCTTTTCATATAATTTGATACCACACTTCCTGTAGGCAGCCAAAAATTTTATTGTTCCAAGAATTTTACCGATCGAAACGTTTCATTGGAATGTAAACAAATTTTCACATTTACATGTATGCATTCATGTAAACAATCTTATTTGCAAATTCGACCAGCAGAATAAAGTAATCAAATTAATTTGAGTGATTTTCTTATCGTGAAATTCGATATCATCTCAGCCTGTAAGCAAATTCGTTGGAATTCATCCTGTGCAATGATTATTGTAGCAGCAGGATCATTCATGTTTACAAACCGTTGCTATAAAAGCGCAAGCAAACTCTTGGGGAGCACCAGTCAATCTAAGTGATTCTAAGTGCGAGTGTTGAATAAAAAAAAAATTAAAAATGTCTATCACATTATTAAATGAAAGTTTTTCATTAATTAAGAAATTGCGAGAAGATGTTTTGAAGTGTTTAAGTGATGCAAATTTTGTGAATAAAAACAATATTATTAAAGAGTGCAACAGAAACATTCGTAAATATCAAGCAGCATTTCGGAGGTGTAATAAGAATGCTAGAAAACGACATTTGGACAGCTGTATTGATCAAATTAAATCGTTGAGAGTGTTAATCAAAGCTCCCCATCGAGGTGGAGGAATTAATAAACGACTAATAAGAAGTGATTTTGTTAAGTGGGAAGAAATAACAACAGCATTCGTAGGTAGAATTAGGGCAGGTGTTATTGTGAATATAAGCCACCTAGATCCTAACCTGTTTATGCAAGATGCCTCCAAATTACTTACTCGCCGCATTAAGAATACATTAAAACAACATTATCGTATTAAAGTTGCTACAACGTTTTGCGGTGAGTTTATTAAAGAAACTGGCGATAATGAAGTTATTAAAGACATTAAGTACTTCCATAATTTGAATGAGTGGTATAAATTAAATATATACGACCCAATACTTACTCAGCTAGAAGAGTTTCAAGAGAAAGATAGTGGTTGGGCACTGCATTCTGTAATACATTTAGCGGTGCATTTCAACAAGTTTGAACCGATTCGGGGATCATTTTATATACCTCAACCGAAGGAGATTGTATCAAAGAAAGCTTGCATTAATGTGAAAAACAATGATGAAGCATGCTTCGCGTGGGCCGTAATCTCAGAGCTATATCCTGCAAATGTTCACTCCGATAGGATCTCATCATATCCACATTATTCTACTGTACTTAATTTAACTGGAATAACATTTCCCATGACGCTTAAGCAAATAACGCAATTTGAAGGCCAGAACGATTTATCAATAAACGTGTTCATCCTAGAGAAAGAGCGTTTCTTCACCACAGTTCCAGTTAGACTTACAAAACACAGGATGGAGCAACATGTAAATCTCTTAATGCTGCAAGATGATTATGGCCAGGATGATGATCATATGGATGATGATGACGATGATGATGATGATGATGATGATGATGATGATGATGATGCCACCAGATATCATTTCTGCTGGATTAAAGATCTTTCGCGCCTCATATCGAAACAAACTTCTAAATATAATGGTAGAAAGTATATATGTGAGAGATGTTTGCTCTACTTTCGCTATGCTGAAAAATTAGAATCACACACTCCTGAATGTGAGAAACAAAACGATTGTAGGATTATGTTTCCATGAGAGGAAAAGAAATGGTTGGAATATAAGAATTATAACCATAAGAATCCAGTCCCGTTTTGTGTGTATGCTGATCTTGAATCAACATTGAAGCCGATTCAGGGAAACGATCAAAATACACAGCGAATCCAGGAACATGAAGTTCACAGCATAGGACTCTACTTCCACTGCAAACATGATGCTAAGCTCTCATATTACAGAGCATATCGAGGCAAGGACTGTCAAAAATGGTTTGCATTAGAATTGCAAAAGATTGCATCCATAGCTGTACAGGAGAAACTGAACATCAGGCCAATGCAACCCCTGACTAAAGAGGAACGGCGTTCACATATGGAAAATATTTGCTGCCATATATGTGAAAAAACGTTTGTAGCCGATGAGGAACGAGTCCGGGACCATTGCCACTTAACAGGTAAATACTGAGAAGCATAATTCAATTCATTTTTCATAAATTCTTTTAACAGGAAAATACCGAGGGCCAGAGCACAATGCATGCAATCTCATGTATCAAGATAGCTCCATAGTTCCAGTCATTTTTCACAATTTATCTGGATATGATGCCCACTTCATTATTAAGGATATAGCTACATCTTTCCCAGGAAATGTTGATCTCTTTCCAATAAACAAGGAAAGATATATCTCGTTCACCAAGCACATGGACGGCAGCTACATAAAATTCAGATTCATAGATTCCTTCCGTTTTATGGCTGAATCTTTAGATAAGCTATCATCATTGCTGCCGATGGATAAATTAAACACTACAAGATCAGTATGGCAGGGATTGGATGATGACACTATCAAACTTCTTACACGCAAGGGTGTCTTCCCATATGATTTTATTGATGACTGGGATAAATTGAATTTCCGGAACTTGCCAACACAAGAAGCGTTCCACAATAAACTGACTGACAGTGCTATATCTCCTGAGGACTACAATCATGCTGAAGAGGTCTGGCAGACATTTGAAATACAAACACTTGGTGAATATTCAGATCTATACCTTAAGACTGATGTTCTCCTATTGGCCGATGTGTTTGAGAACTTTCGAGAAGTGTGCATGAAGACATACAATTTAGATTCTGCACATTATTACACCATGCCAGGCCTAACATGGGATGCTATGCTAAAATACACTAATGTGAAATTAGAGCTGATAACCGACGTGGATATACTGCTATTCATAGAGAGAGGCATTCGAGGTGGTATAAGTCAATGTTCGAACAGATATAGTAAAGCCAATAATAAATATATGGATGATTTTAAGCCTGAGGAGAAAGAGCAATACTTGATGTATTATGATGTGAATAACCTTTATGGATGGGCCATGTCAAAGCATTTACCAACCGGAGGATTCAAATGGGTTGATAATCCCAATATTGACGTTTCCGAAATTCCTGATGATTCTCCAACTGGATACATATTCGAAGTCGACTTGGATTATCCTCAACATCTGCATGATAAGCATAAGGACTTACCGTTTTGCTCTGAGCATGCAGCACCACCTGGAGCAAAATTAGAAAAGCTTTTGACAACATTACATCCAAAAACTAAATATGTTATACACTACCGAAACTTGAAGCAATGCTTATCACATGGACTCATCCTGAAAAAAGTGCACCGGGTACTTCAATTCGACCAATCAGCTTCGCTTAAACCATATATTGACTTAAATACCACCAAACGGATGCAGGCTACAAGCGATCATGAGAAGGACAGCTAGAAGAAGATGAATAATGCAGCTTTTGGTAAGACCATGGAAAATGTACGCAAGTATAGCGATATCAAGCTTTGCATGAAGTGCGAAGGTCGCTATGGTGCAAAAGCTCGGATTGCGGCACCCAACTTCCACAGTGCAACGATATTTGATGAGAATTTAGTTGCTGTGGAATTAAGGCGACTCAAAATGTTATTCAATAAGCCGCTCTATATAGGAATGGCAGTTATGGAAATTTCGAAAATATGCCTCTACGATTTTCACTACAGTTTTATGCAGCGTGAGTATGGAGATAAATGTAAAGTCATGTATACTGATACAGATTCTCTAATATATGAA
Source organism: Dioctria linearis (assembly GCA_963930735.1). Lineage (NCBI taxonomy): Eukaryota > Metazoa > Arthropoda > Insecta > Diptera > Asilidae > Dioctria > Dioctria linearis. The sequence continues at coordinate 210,827,035 of OZ005742.1, read as the reverse complement.
CTTGAAGAGAAAAATGCATATGAGTTTATGGCTGAAAATATAAACAAATTTGATACAAGTGATTACCCAGAAGATAATGAATTCAATTTACCGCTCATGAATAAAAAGATTCCTGGGCTAATGAAGGATGAGCTGAATGGGAAAATCATGAGCGAATTTGTAGGCTTGCGCTCGAAAATGTACAGTCTGCGTATAAACGCTGGTAAAACTGTAAAAAAAGCGAAAGGAGTAAAGACTAATGTAGTCCAGAGGCATATCAATTTCGAAGACTACGTCGAATGTTTGAATAACAAGCGAATATTAACTGCTAATCAGAGCTCCATACGATCTCATCACCATAACGTATACACTATAAGTCAAAAGAAGATTGCATTGAGTCCCTATGATAATAAGCGTCATATTATGAGCGGAGCGACGGATACTCTACCATGGGGACATTACTCTATTTCATCAGATCAACAAGTAGCAGCCGCAGAAAGAATGAATCTAAGTCAAGTGTAAATAATAAATGTATTATAGTTTTAGTTTCATTTATTCAAGTAATTTGTTTTAAACATGTATAATTGTAAAATAAAAAAAGTATTGTAATTATAAATTTATTGTAATTGTATTATAGTTATAGTTGTTTTTCAAGAAATTATAAAACATCTTTGTTATTAATCCAAGAATTGTGTTTTGATGAAAATCCGAGCCATTTAACGTAAGCTTTATCTCCACTCTTCTTTAAGATTTTCTCTACGAGATATAGGTTTGGGTGTTTAACTTTCAGCAGCTCCAATTCATAAAAGCCTCCTGTGATTGGATTTCCTTGATAATCTTCCAGCCGATATGTGATGGGGTTTGTATTTTGAACTTTAATAATTTTAAAAATATCAGCTGTCCAGTTTGGTGTATAGCCTTTCTCAAATATATGCTTGTATTTGCTGATGCGTACAAGATCTCCAACTTTATACTTTGCAGGAACAACAATTTTTATGTGATTGTATACAGTTGAAAGCAGTTGTTTCGCATTGGAGGCGTTGATATCACGTGGTCTCATTTTTGTAGTTCGATGTATTCTTGAATTGTATTCAAAGAGCAGTTTCTTTACCATACCAATCCACTGATAAGTTCCATTAAAGCTGAATTCCTTCCACATCATATCCTTCAGAGTTCGGTTAAATCGTTCCACTATTGATGCTTTGAGGAAACTGTACGTAGAGTAATGATTAATTGCATGCTTCAGCATTAGATTTGATTTTTATAGAGGCTGTTGTAGAATTCCTTTCCTTCATCAGTCTGCAGGTTTTTAGGTATTCGTCCCTCGCTTAATATAGACTGCATGGCATCTCTTACTTCTACACCAGTTTTTCTTTTAATTGGAATTGCCCATGCGTATTTGGAGAAGGTATCAATTACTGTCAGCAGATAGCGGTAACCCTTGTTCACATACTTGTAGGGATCCATTTCAACCAAGTCTGCCTGCCACAAGTCGTCTAGTCCTTTGATAATCACACGACGTTGTTTAAAATTTTTTCTCGCTGGTTTATGCAGCTCATTATCACTTGCCTCTTACTCATCGTAATTATAAATGAAACAGATTTCTAAAGAGTTTTTACTCATATACACCATCTTTTGGTCTCAAGTCTTTCTTATTTATTACTGAAGTAAACAGATAGTTTTCAATCTTCGCGATTTCATCATTGATATATAGCGTTAAATTTGTCACCTCTATATTAATAGTTTTTTTTATTTCTTCAACACTTATTTTAATTTTCTTGTCAACATAGGCTTTGGTAGTAGCATTATCATTTTCAAGGGGTTCACGAAGTCGTTTTATACACTTTGAGTTTAGATCGCAGTCGCCGTTTATCGTTAAATTAAATCCAATACCCCGCTCTCCTTGTTCACCAGCTGGACCCTGAGCTCCTTGTTTACCATCTGGTCCTTGAGTTGCTTGTTTACCGGCTGGCCCCTGAGCTCCTGTTGATATCCTCGCTTAGAGAAACGTCCAAACTTGTCAACGCTCATCTGTAGATTGTGAAGAAGTATGGTAATGGAGTAGTATTTAAACTATAATATCTGCTTCTCGCAACTCCTCCAGGATAGATACAATTTCATTGTTGTGACTGGTGTTTCCAGCCTGCTTTGATGCTATTAGAAGGCGCAGTCTATCCACTAATTCATTTGGATCATCCCAGTAAATGTGATCAATGTTTTTCTTAGGCAGATGCATTAGTCCCATGCATTTATGCTGTATAAGTTTACTGATTATAGCTTTATACTTAGCCGCTCTAGTACCTTTTATTTGTCCATCTTCAGCATAGTCACGTTTATATGAATTGGTATCTCTCAAAATAGATCCATAATTAGTTAAATCCTCTTTAGTATATAGACTTTTTACAGGATCTTTCATAAATAGCAGCTCACATAATCCCAAAGTTGTTTTATAGCTCTTCCCATTGATAACAATATTTCCTACATCATCAACATCAAACGTTGAATTACCGATTTTCCACGCTTTGTCGTCATAGTAAACTCCATAGGTTGGATCAATTTTAAGGCTATTATCAGTGAATAGCTTTAAATAGTTTGAAACTATGTATCCAGACGTATCGGGGGAGGTGACAGGAGACCTTCCTTTCAATGTTCTTGAATGTTTAGGTGTTGCGAATTCTTCTTCAGATGTTAAGGAATAATCTCCATAATTTATAGGTGTGCTACTAGCCTCCATTTTCACATATTTTCGTTTTGGAGGGGTAAAAGGGTCCACAGTCTCATTGGCTTCTTCTTTTGCTTCTTCTTCTTCTTCTTCTTTCGCATCTTTTGTCTCAAACTTGGCTATATCCGGTGGCTCGTATTTGACTATTCTAACAAACTCTTTTAAGGGTTTAGTGATCGGCTTAAAGGTTTCTTCAAGTTGAGCTTCTGCTTCAATCCTTCCCATCCTTAGGGCTTTTAATTTCCTTCGCACTGCATTCCTAGTCTTGATAATTTCTTTTAATAGATTTTCATTCATCTTCGTTATTAACTGAAAAACAGCTTTCCAAACAGCTCTGATAACAGCTTAACAGCTTTCCAAACAGCTCTGATAACAGCTTAACAGCTTTTCATACAGCTCTAATAACAGCTTAACAGCTTTCCAAACAGCTCTGATAACAGCTTAACAGCTTTTCAAACAGCTCTGATAACAGCTTAAAAGATTTTCAAACAGCTCTGATAACAGCTTAACAGCTTTTAAACAGCTTAACAGCTTTTAAACAGCTCTGATGACAGCTTAACAGCTTTCCAAACAGCTCTGATAACAGCTTAACAGCTTTTCAAACAGCTCTGATAACAGCTTAACAGCTTTTAAAACAGCTCTGATAACAGCTTAACAGCTCTGATAATAGCTTAACAGCTTTTAAACAGCTTTTCAAACAGCTCTGATAACAGCTTAACAGCTTTTCAAACAGTTCTGGTAACAGGTGAACAGCTTTAGTCTATCCAGCAGCTCCACAGGATTCGGTGTGCTTTCGGCTGAGTTACAACTTCGACTTATGAATATTTTGCATGTTTCATCCTTTTATAGTACAATGAAGGTATCAAATCTTTTACGGTAGCGTCCTTGTTTAATGAGCTGGCCTTATCAATCATCAAGAAACCATATTCATCCTTCCAACATGTAGCACAGGCTCTTCGAAATGTAACAAACTTCATGTCTGTATTCACATGATCATTATTGATATGTTTCAAATTCAAGTCATCTTGCACTCTTCTAACAAACTCTTTTAGGGGTTTAGTGATTGGCTTAAAGGTTTCTTCAAGTTGAGCTTCTGCTTCAATCCTTCCCATTTTTACAGCTTCTCGCTAGTACAATGAAGGTATCAAATCTTTAATGAAGGTATCAAATCCGTTACGGTAGCGTCCATTGTTTAATGAGCTGTCCTTATCAATCATCAACAAACCATATTCATCCTTCCAACATGTAGCACAGGCTCTTCCCATTTCTCTACAGCGGAACCAAGCCGGCATCATGAGGTCATGCTGATATCTAAAACTTCCACTCTAAAGAAAACAGCAAAACCAAGGCATGCTGCTAGTATCCGCAAATGCAGCCCAGACAACCTCACAATGGTGGATCCAGTACAGTCAAGAGCCAATGGTGCATCCAAGGCATAAACCAGTACCATCAATACACAAACCCACATTATGGACTCAAGAACCAAGGCATGCTGGTAGTTCCGGCTAAGGCCGGTACCTTACTCAAGAAATGGCGTTTGCGTCCAAACAGATGTCGCTACGTATCGGCTAATGTCTCACTGACATCTTCTAGAATCTGTTCATGGTGATGTCATGTTGTGAAATTCGAATGATGCTGATATCTACAACTTCCCTGCTAAGAAAACTTATTTAGGTGCAAAAAACCATGATGACGTCATGCCGATATCTAGAACTCTCCCGCTGATAAAAGAAAACAGCAAAACCAAGGCATTCTGGTAGTTCCGGCTAAGGCCGCTAGGGTACCTTACTCAAGAAATGGCGTTTGCGCCCAAACAGATGTCGCTAATATCTCGAAAACCAAAGCCCGTAGAGGATTTCTGATGAAAACTCCCACTCCACACCGCCAAGAATCCATTCCCATGAGCAAAAGTAACTTGAATTATTAATACGCTAATATCTCGAAACCAGAGCCCGTAGGGATTTCTGATGAAAATTTCATTACACCCCCTACCTATCTTTATTACCCCCCCCCCCCCACCCACACATACCATCCCTCTAGAATCCATTGGCATGAACAAAAATTTCCTACTATTAACTTTAATTATTAGTTCAAAACCAAAAGCCTACATTTGGGCGGTCAAGAAAAATCAATTATTACTAATATTAATTCAAAACCAGGCGCAACACTAGAAAACAACAAAAGCCTACATTTAGGCGCACCACACATCCAAAAAAGTGAAGCAAAAAACTTCCCAAAACCGTAGCATGCTGCCACGTGTGGGCAAAAGTGAAGCAAAAACTTCCAAGAGAACCATACCACACATCCAAGAAAGCCGTAGTACCGGAGCATGCTGACAGTATCGGCTAATGTCTCACTGACATCTTCTAGAATCTGTTCATGGTGATGGCATGTTGTGAAATTCGAATGATGCTGAACTCTCCCGCTAATAAAAGAAAACAGCAAAACCAAGGCATGCTGGTAGTTCCGGCTAAGGCCGCTAGGGAATCTTACTCAAGAAATGGCGTTTGCGCCTGAACAGATGTCGCTAGAAAACCGTAGTAACGGAGCATGCTGGTAGTACCTGCTAATGTCGCTAGAGCGCAGTCAAGTTAATCCCGCTAGGGCGCAGTCGAGACTCAATGGTGCACCCAAGACACAATGGTGTATCCAAGGCACACACCAATAGAGCCAACACACAAACCTACATTTAGTATAGACTCAAACCACCTAGCGACGGTGGCGCCATCTGTGGCGAAATCCTGGAGGCTTAAAAAAGTGGTCCAGAACTCTTATAGTTTAACTACTGCTCTCCATATCGGTGCCTTCTCAAGCAGCCACCAAGCACATAGTGAAAATCCAAAGATTTGTATGGCAACACCAAGTAGGAGTAACCCGATTTAGTCCATTTTTGAAATTTTGTTTACTATTACAATCAAAACAGCATGCACAAAATTTTAGTTTTCCACGTCGACGCGTTCTCAGACAGTGCCCAAATATATAGTTAAAAACGAAATTATTGTGTGGCAGCCCTACGAAGGTGTTGCCCGATTTGTCCAATTTTTAAACTTAAACTTACATTTTTTTTTAAAAAAACGCCGTGTACAAAATTTGAGCTCGCCACGTCAACAGGTTCTCACGCAGTTTCTAAGTCTATAGTGAAAAAGAAAAATTGTGTATGGCAACACTAAGAAGGGGTAACTCAATTTAGTCCATTTTTGAAATTCCATTTACCATTACCATGGAAACACCATGTACCAATTTTTTGTATGGCAACCCTACGAAGGCCCGTGTACAAAATTTCAGCTCTTTCGACGTGTGAAGCAGTGTCCAAATATTTAGTGAAATATTTAAATTTCGTATGACAACACCAAAAAGGGGCAGCCCGATTTGTTCCTTTTTTGATTTTGTATTTGCAATTTTCATGAAAACGCCGCGTACAAACTTTGAACTCTCCACGTCGACGCGTACTAAGGCAGTCTCTAAGCTCACAAATTTTTATGGCAACACCCAGAAGCGGTTGCCCGATTTAGTCAATTTTTGAAATTCTATTTACTTTTGCTATGAAAATACCACGTACCAAATTTCAACTCTCTACGTGTTCTCTCGGTCAGGCAGTGTCCAAATAAATACTAAAAAACGAAATATTTGTATGGACAGCCTACGAAGTAGTTGCCCGAACTATATTTGCAATTTTTATGAAAACGTCATGTACAAAATTTCTGCCTTCCACGTCAACGCGTTCTCAGGGAGTTTTTTAGATCTCAACAACAACACTATATATCGTGTACAAGACTATCCTATCTTTCAAGGTGGAACCAACCAAACACTTTCACTAAATTTCATTGAAATCAGTTGAGTGGTTTTGGAGATTGGCGTGTACGAACACAGTGACACCTGATTTTTATATACAGGGTGTCCCGTAAGTCGACGTCAAGCCGAACTCGGGTGATAGACCAAATCATAACAGTTACCAGAAAATATAAAAAAAATCTAAGTCATGTATTTTTCAAATTATAGATATTTCTTTTGTTTTCGAGAAAATGCACACCCTGTGATGGTTTTTTAGCTCCTGTTGCTACAAATCTTGACTTTTCCCAGTTTCTTTTTCTTATGTAATCCCGAATAGTGTTTATGTAACCTGTTGCTTTAAATTCTAAGCCAACTGTTCCAGCTTGGAAGAAAATGTCACATTTTGCCGAACCAAGAATAGAAAATTAGTATTTCACCCCGTAATGAAAAAAAATGTACTACGCCAGTTTGGCAAGTAACTTTAAAAGTTGACGCATTTAATAAGGATTCTAAAATGGTATAACAGTTGCTACAATATTTCTTAGATTACGAAAAAAAAAAAATTCGTCAAGAAACCCAGTTTCGAAAAATTTCTTTTCACCTACTAAAAATGATTCTAGTACTCGTAAGACCGTAAATTTAAGATTCTAGTTTGAGTGAGATGGAGAGTCATTGCATGAAATGTGAGTGAGCAAGATAGCGCGTCAAATCATTGATGTTTTACAAATGTGCATCGTCTACTCTCCACAGAGGGCCGACTTCCAAACCAAGTACATGGTAAAGGAAGATGTTCCTTACCTTACGAGGACGTAGTACTTCAAGCAGTTGAAGAAGACCCAAGTACTTCAGTACGTGAAATCCAGGAAAGCACAGGGGTGCCTAAAAGTATAGCTCACCGAATTTTACAAAAACATGAGCTCCAGAATTACGGAAGGAGTTGAATTTATCAACAATGGAAGATTTGCCCGTCTGATAAACCGATCCTTTTTAAGAAGATGTCGAACTTGTATTGCAGCTGAAGGAAGCCAGTTTGAATATCTTTTGTAAATAATAAATCTTAGCATCCAAATAATTTAATTTTAAACTTAAGGAAAATTTGTCCTAAATTCAACAAAAAGTTAGGATCTCTAACTTGTCTCACTCACATTTCATGCAATGACTCTTCGTCTCTCTCAAACTAGAATCTTAAAGTTACGGTCTTACGGGTACACTATATCATTTTTAGTAGGTGAAAGGAAATTTTTCGAAACTGGGTTGCTTGAAGAAAAAATTTTTTTTTTGTAATCTAAGAAATATTGTAGCAACTGTGTTGAATACATATCCAAATTAAATCAAATCACAAACCATTCCTTTAGTGCTGTTTACCAGGCAGAGCTAGTTGAACTGCGAGTGACTTCAAGGCCAAAACACAGTGAGAGCGACACAACAAAGTCGCCGTAAATTGGTTGCTGTCAAAGATTCGAATATATGGAAGTCCCATATACTTAACACAATGAGAGCGACTCGACAAGTTGCCAACAAAAAGTTTGGGAAAATCTCTAAATTAGTCGCCAACTTAATTGACATTTCTGTGTGGACAGTGAATAATTGACATTCATGTTATGTGGATTTGGTTATTTTTATAAAGAATAGCAGATTAAAAGATTGTAGTAAATAAACTAGTTATTAAAAACTTTAATAAAATTAATTTGTTTAATTAGTTTGAGAAATTATGAGTTTTGAAGAGGAATTTATAGAGAAAAATGGGGAAAAAGTTATGCTGTACGATAAACGTCATCCCGTATATGGCAATCTCATCTTCTTTTTTTTAGCTTTTTCTTTATGCTTTTACAATTTTAAGAAAGCCGCATAAGCTATAATAGAGATTTTTCTTAGTTCTTTCCTTGTTTCCATTTCTTTTACAATAAATAAAACAGTGACTGCTGTCAAAAACATTTGTCGAGTCGCGTCCACTGTGTTTTAAATGCGATATTGTTGCCAACTAAGTTGCCAACATTGTTGTGTCGCTCTCACTGTGTTTTGGCCTTCAGTCAGTATCATCATCATGTCATCAGCATGTAATCAGCATGTCATTCAGCACCAGTTGAAGTAGGACTAGCGACGACATAACATCAACTCCAAGTCTTGTATATTTAATCTATACCAATATAGTAATTAGTAGTTATCCAGCTTGTTATTATTCAACAATACAACAAACTGTTATACCATTTTAGAATCCTTATTAAATGCGTCAATTTTTAAAGTTACTTGCCAAACTGGTGTAGTACATTTTATTTCATTACAGTCAGTTAAAGTTGGGTGAGATACTAATTTTCTATTCTTTGTTCGGCAAAATGTGACATTTTCTTCCAAGCTGGAACAGTTTGGTTAGAATTTAAAGCAACAAGTTACATAAGTAGGTACTATTCGGGATTACATAAGAAAAATAAAATTAAAAAAAAGTTAAGATTTGTAGCAACAGGAGCTAAAAAAACATCACAGGGTGTACATTTTCTCGAAAACAGAAGAAATGTCTATAATTAGAAAAATACATGTACTGCCCAGTCAGAGCGTACATGCAATAAATGAAGAGTGTGGTGAAAATTATGCCACTGGTATAAAGCTAGTGGTTTTATTTGTTTATTCACTGCCCTAAATGTTTCAAGTTCAATAAATGCTATAACTTGAGGACTACAAGATATATATATATATTTTATAATATAAAAAGCTGAAACCAATGTTTAATGAACGATTAATATATAAATTTGTTTTATACAACTGTAGCAATTGACTTGATCGATATATAGCAGCTGATTTACTTGACTTTTTATTTTATTAAGGTTTGGGAGTAGGATATTCTTTATTGCATATTGCAGTCGATACCCGCAATAAAGTGGTTTTGTTAAGAATTGTCTTATTACAGTCGAAACCCGCCATAAGACTCTTTATTACAGTCGATACCTGCAATAAAGTGTTTTGTGTTAGTGATCTTCTTACTGCAGTCGAGACCCGCTGAACAGAATTCAACGGTGTGTTGAATTAAGTTTATTATAACGACGTACCGAAACTCAACAGTGTGTTGAGTTAAATTTACTTGGCTTGGCTTATCCTCTTACCACTGGCGGGGGATGGATAAGCGCTGGGTTGCTTGGGAAGTTAGTAAAGAAACACTCAACGTACTTGATAATACTCGATTCATTTATTTAAAGCTATAGGCTATTTATAATAAAGAAAAATGCTAACATGCCAATAATAACAAAAATATTTAAAAAAGAAATAATTTGAATTGAATTATTTCAACATAGATCAAAAAATAAAAAAAAATGTATGGTCAGCTTTTGTTTTGTAAAAAGAAATAATTTCTACATAGCAGAGCTATGTTGAATTATTTCAATATAGATTAAAAATAAAGAAAAATGTCGGGTCAGCTTTTTGACTGACCTGGTAAAACAAAGAAAAACCGCTCGTACATATGTATGTAGTGTATGTAGAAACGTAAAGATTTTTTATACTGTGAATCAATGCAATCGCTTTATGTTGTGAAAGCTATTTTTAGGTCATGATTGCATTGATTCTAATTATGACGGTAAGCAATTCTTGTTAATTGTTCATGGGATGAACATGTTGGGGCCGGGCGGATGCAAGAACCTTGTCAAATTGTTGCTGAATTGAAGGCTGAGAATCTGCCTGCGTGCTAGATGAGGAGGGTTGATTTTCATCCTTCTTGTAGGTTTTGAAGAACCACTTAAGTTTGCTCCAGTATTTGTAAACGCAAATGCCTAGTAGAACAAAGACGAAAAGGCTGGTCGTCGCAGCTGTATGGACTGCTAATGCCTTGTGCATTGTTTGGGTGAATGGTAGCTCTGGTGCTAGTGCATAATCCATGATCTGTTGATTTGGATGAATTAATACTCCAGATTGGAGGATGTGAGAGACCTCTGTGGTGTTGATCTCTGTTATCACCGGAGGTGTTTGCTTTATGTGACTCGTGACAACCTCAAATTGCTGATCTATCGCAGTTTTCAGGGTTATTTCTTTTGTTTTTAAAGAGCAGTCCTCATGAAGGTGGATGATTCCAGTGGCATTAGAAGCAATTCTTTTCTTGTTCCGTTGCAGATTATTGCTACAACCTTGGGCTCCTTGGTGATGTATAGCCAGGTATTTTTCATCATCAATGCCTTCCAAACAGCTCCAGTCAGTTGTACCTTCCGCATTTCACAAATAGATGCTGTATGGCGATTGTAAAGCTCGTCAACAATACACGATGGACTGTCATCAATGCTATGCACAAATGTCGGAGCGCAAAGATAGGTGTGATTACCTATCATTGTACACGATTTCAACTCCTCCTCTTTTAAGTTAAAGTAGAGTTGGTGATTAAAGTTGACAGCAAAAGTAGATAGTTTCAGGTCTATAATAGCAAACGAATTGTTATTGATCATTTGTGGTATTGGTGTAACATGCATAAGTTCATATGCATTTCTTTCTATTATGTTCAGGTAGCCATACAGTTTTAATGTATTATTTTCTGCTTTGATGTCTAGTCGAGATTGAGGTGTTTCTGATAAGAGGAGATTAGAGCCTAGCTTAATTGAAGTATCCTCTATTGCCCTTTTGATTTGATGTGGCGTAATAAAGTCTAGGAGATGACCGTGTTGGTGAATGGCATTCAACCATCGTTTATATTTTTCTGCTAACTCGTCATAGTAATCTTCAGCGCTGAGATAGGTGGATATTACCTCAATGCTGATCCTGTTGTGGTCGGCCTTGTTGAACCATGTAGCCATTTCATTAATTGAGGCAATGACTTGAGACAATCGTGAGTCGAGCTGTTTCAGCTTCTCGCCAATGATGTAGTTAGATTGGTTGATCTTGGAGTTAATGAGCAATACCTGTTTGTTAGTTGTTTGTAGAAGGCCTTCCTGATTATGCTGCAGTAATTCTAAGTCTGTATAGACCTTGTCATTGACCCCAAAAATGCTTGTTAGTACATCTCCGAGTAAACCTCTCCTTCCTCTAGACTTACGCTGGGATAGTTGAACGATTTCATCAGTGGCCTTCATCAGGTTTTGCCTTCTTGCTGACATATGTTCAAAAAGTATACCACAGTGAGTGATGTCAGTAAGAGTCTTAGTTTTCTCGCACATATCTCTTATTTGGGTCCAGGTTGTGTCTATCATTTTTCGATCTTCAATTACCTCGCTTGTTGGAAAGGTAATCTGAAGCCTAAGGTTTCCTCGTTTGATTTGTGCAGAACCCAAATTCTCGATATACAAACCAGTTTCGGGATGAAAAATCTCATAACTCTGGCCAAAAACTGTAGCTATCCAGTATAGTACTATAAAAACCGAGTGTAGTAGCTTAGTAGCCCACGTGCAGGGTGCAATCTTGATTTTCCTTCTTTTTGGTGAGTGTGGTGAATTGTCTGCTTTGATTTTTATTGCACATGTTGATGGCTGATCAAAATGCTCTGATCTAGACCAAAGCTCTGGTTCAGGCTGAATATTGCTGATATGTGATCTCCTGCGAGTGGTGCCTGGCTTATGCCTAGCGTTGTGGCAAGAGTTTTGAGCTCAGGTTCTCTTGACGATGTGTATGTATCGATGGGTAGCTGACAAAGCTTGTTGAGCGGACGCTTCTTTATGTCATTTTTGTATTTAGCTGACACAACCCGGACGATACCATCTTCTCCTGGATGAAGTTGCACAATTCGACCTAGTGACCATCTTTGTGGTGGTAAATTGTCGTCTTTCACTAGTACCAGCTCGCCGATATCAGGATTATTGCCTTCGGTTTTCCACTTGCTCCTTTGTTGTAGCAAGGACAAATATTCTTGCGACCATCTATTCCAAATATCTTGCTGTAGTTTGGTAACTAACTTCCACCTCTGATGAACATGCGTGTTGCTTATATCGGGCTCTGGTGGTGCTATTATCGGTCGACCAATCAAAAAGTGGCCTGGTGTTAATGGTTCTAAGTCTGTGGGATCACTCGACTGTTGGCAAATTGGTCTTGAGTTTAGACAGGCCTCAACTTGGTACAATATCGTTTCGTATGTTAGCAGTGTTTCGCCTAGAACCCGCTTGAGATGGCCTTTGACTGATTTAACACCAGCCTCCCAGAGACCCCCGAAATGTGGGCTGCCAGGTGGGATGAACTTCCACTCTGTCCCGTCATTTGCTAGAACCTCTGCAGCTTGTCTAGTGGAGTGATCAATTGCAAGCTTCAGCTCCTTGTTCATTTTGTTTCGTGCGCCAACAAAATTCGGCGTGCAACAAATCATTTATATGCCGCCAGAAAGCCATCTGTAGTAAGATCACTGACTAATTCGAGGTGAACTGCCTTGGTCACCATACATATAAATAGGGAGATATAGCCCTTTATAGTTTTAGTGCCTCTTCCTTTTGACAATTTTGTTAGGAAGGGTCCAGCATAATCAACCCCACAGTGGGAGAATGGTGGGGAAGGAATTATTCTTACAGCTGGTAGGTTCCCCATGAGTTGCTGGGTAGAGTTCTGCCGATGTCTCAAGCATGTTATGCATCTATGTATTCTGGCTTGTACCCTACTTTTGGAATTTATTATCCAGTATTGCATTCTTATGTAGTTTAGAGTAAGCTGTGTGCCGCCATGTAGAGTCTGGAGATGCGCATGGTCAATGATGAGGTTAGTTACATTGTGGTTCTGAGGAAGTAGAACTTGATGCTTTGCGTCGGCTGAGAGGTTGGCATTCTGTATCCTACCTCCTACTCTTAGAACTCCCTCTTGGTCAACAAATGGATGAAGTGAAAGTAGCTTGCTTGAATTCTTCAACCGGTTTCCCTGTTTTAGGGTGTTTATTTCTTCAAAGAACGATTCTTGCTGCACAATTTTGACTATGCAAGTTTTAGAGATTCTTAATTCTTCTGTGGACAGATGTTGAATCCTTCTTTGGGCCTTTGGTAGCCTGCAGTTGTTGATGAAACGTTGACAGTATGCTATTACTCTTACTTGATGAGTTAAGGTAGAGCAGTTAAATATGTCTGCGAACTTTACTGCTGCATGTAGAACCTTTATCGTCCTTTTAACTTCTTCGTTCGTTAGGATGTTAAATTTCCTTGAAGGCCAAGCTTCTTGTGATTTTGCAAGCCAAAGCGGGCCTTTCCACCATATACTGTGTGCAATGAGCTTACTTGGATTAGTACACCTCGAAGCCACGTCTGCTGGATTTTCTTGAGATGAGACATGCTTCCAAATGTTTGTCAAGAAAAGTCTTTGAATTTCCGATGTCCTATTCGCAACGAAAGTGTGAAGAGTATTTGGGTCCTTTGTGATTCATGCCAAAACTATTTCAGAGTCGCACCATGCAAATACCGTAGGCGAATTTATTCCTAAGGTAGTGATGGTGGATTTGAGTAGTCGTGCTAACATCAAGGCACCGCAAAGTTCCATGCGTGGTAATGTTATTTTTTGTTTTAGCGGTGCTACCTTAGTTTTGGCTGTTAATAGGGTCGTATGGATTTTTCCGAATGAGTCCGTTGTGCGAGAATATATGACTGCTGCGTAACCCTTTTCCGAGGCATCACAAAATCCGTGAAGCTGCAATTGCTGACCCACACGGTAATTTATCCAGCGCGGTATTCTAAGCGATTGTATTTCATGCAGTTCACTTTCTAAGTTCTTCCAAGCCTTAACAATTTCAAAGGGTGGCTGTTCGTCCCAATCTGTGCCAGTTCTCCAAAGAGCCTGCATTATTAACCTTGCGGTTAATGTCACAGGAGACAGCCATCCTAAGGGATCGAATATGGTGGCAATTTTAGATAGCATAGCTCTTTTTGTCAGAGTTGCATTGGAACCTTCAAGTTTCAATTTAAATTGCAGTTCATCTCGTTTGGGATTCCAATGAATTCCTAAAGCCTTTATTGTGTCAGCTTCCTTTATTTCAAGAATCCCCTTTTCTATTATATCTTCGGGGATATCACTCAAAACTCCCTCAGCATTCGACGTCCATTTGCTAAGATTGAATCCTCCTTTCTTTAGTAACAAATTTATTTGCCTTTGTAACTCACGGGCTTCTTGTTTTGTGTTTGCGCCTGTTAACATGTCGTCTATATAGAAGTCGGAATTTAGAACTTTCCGCCCAATAGGAAGCTGGGTGCCATCATCTTCTGTCAGCTGCTTGAGAGTTTTGACTGCGATATATGAGGCAGGACCAGTTCCGTATGTTACTGTATTTAGTGTGAATTCTTGGATTGGCTCCCCTGGTAGCTGTCGCCAAAGTATCCTTTGATAATCTCTATCCTCTTTAGCGACGCTGATTTGCCTGAACATTTTCTCAATATCGGCTGTATAAACGTACCGATGTTTTCTCCATCTTAAAAGTATTTCTGTAAGATCCAGCTGAATCTTTGGCCCATTGTGTAGTAAGTCGTTAAGGCTATATCCAGATTCAGTTTTGCAGGATGCATCAAATACAACACGTGTTTTGGTGGTAGTGCTGTCCTTTTTAAACACGGCATGATGTGGCAAGTAATATACCATAGATACATCTCCCTTATATGGTTTTGCTGGGCTCATATGCCCCAAAGCCAGATATTCCTTCAAAAAGTTGTTGTATTCAATTTGCAAGTCTGGATTTTTGCTTAATTTCTTCTCCATTTGGATTAGGCGAGCAGTGGCTACATTTTTAGATTGGCCTAATTGTCCCTTATCATCTTTAAAAGGCAATCGTACCACGTATCTTCCTTCCTCTTCTCGTTTATGCGTTTTTCTGAAGTGTTCTTCGCATATGTCATTGGTTTGAGTTACTGGAGTACTGTCTTCAATTTGCCAGAATTTTTCAAGTTGTTCTTGAATTTCTGCGAGTGATAGAAGACTTGTGATTTTGGTTGTTTCCTGCCAGGTATTTGGAATACTGCCAAAAAGAATCCATCCTAATTTTGTATTTTGGGCTGCTGGTTGTCCTGTTTTGACACCTTCAATTAGAATGTTAGCATACACGTCAGCTCCGAGAAGCAAATCAATGGAAACTGGTTTGTTGAAATTTGGATCAGCCAATACCATGTTTTCGTATCTCTTAATGTTGATTCCAGTTAAGTGAGTTTCAGGAAGGTAGGAGTTTACTTTGGACAAGACGAGTGCTGCCACTGAGAGGTAAGTGTCTTGTTTGTTTCGGAGTTGGAGCTTGATATTTATCTTGCTGGAAATTTTGGCAGACTCAGATTCCCCAACTCCTAGTATTGTTGCTTTGATTGGATGCTTTTGGAGCTTCATGATTTGAACAGCCTCTTCTGTTATTAGAGAGACCTGCGAACCAGGATCTATCAGTGCTCTAAAAGACTCTATTTGTCCAAATGCATTTCTTAACCTCACTACAGCAGTGGGTAATAATACGTGTGTAATTCTGGTGTTACTAGTGTGAAAGGTCATGATATCCTTTGCTGTGGATATCGATTCATTTCCATGTTGACATGTATTTGTTGTCAAGTGAGCTGCTAGATTGTTCTTATCCGTGGTAGCAGGTGGTTGAGTGGAATTGAACCCTTTTTCGCTGTTTCGATGTAATAAGCTATGGTGCTTCTTTTTGCAAAAAAGGCAGGTTTTGGTTGATTTGCACCTTTCTGTCTTGTTGTGTGCTAGACAATTAAGACAAAGATTGTTTTGTTTGACCACTGCGTGTCGTTGGTCAATTCCCATTAGCTTGAATTCTCCGCATTGATAATATCTATGTGAGCTTTCCTGCATACGACACATGCGTTCTTGAATGTAGTGTGGAATGATTTCTTTAAATTTCTGGTGTAAACATCTGATTTCGGTTGTTTTGAACTTTTAATGCAGTCCAAAACTTGATACCTTTTTTCTAGGAATTCTAGCAACTCTTGAACAGATGGCATTTCACGAGGATGTGAGAGGCTTTCCTCAAATAATCGAAGGCTTTCTGAATCTAGCTTCCTCATTGCTATGCACACAATTATAGGGCCCCATTCATCCGTTCAGGTTTTTTAATGCCTCTAAGCATTCCCTTAATAGATCAAATAACATTATAATGTCTTCCTGACATCTATGCTCAGTCTTTTTGGCGTCTATTATCGTGTTCACATAGGTTGTGATTATTTTCCTTGTGTTATTAAATCTCGCCTTAATTAATTGTAAGGCAGTGTTGTAGTTGTTACTACTTAATTGCAGGTGAGAAATTACTCTTTTGGCATCTCCGTCTAAGTGATAGATGAGATATTGCATCTTCTCAACGTTACTAAGGTGAGGGTTATTGTGGATGACATTCGAAAAGATATCGATGAAAGATTTCCACTCTCTATAATCTCTGTTGAACCTAGGAATTTTCACTGGTGGTAACTTGGGGAAGTTATTTATCCTTGGAAGCTCTGGATGTGAAAAGGCTGATGTAAGTTGCTGTTGAGGCTCCCAAAACGGCACGGATGTGGCAGGTAGAGTTGAGGTTTGAATCGGAAACCCGTAACTCTGTACTGGTGGTATGGGTGTGGTTATGTTTGTGTAATCGTTAACCATTGTCGCAGTAGTTTTTGTAGCTATTGCTATAGAAGATACTGCTGGAGGAATTGGTACCGTTGGAGTAACTGAGGAAGTTGCTGGTGTCGTTTTAGCTGGTTGTTCATCTATGGATTTTGTGTTTTTCATGTATCATCTTGATAGTTTGCGTACATTTCAATATCACCCTTGTATAATTCAAACGTCCTTCCGAACAAGTCCTCAGTATGGTACGGATGCTCTTTTGGTATGATGTTCTCGATCTCTTGGTGAAGAGATGTGAACTTAGACCAGTAATCGTGCAAGTCTTTTGTTTTTTTTATGAAGTATTGATCTGTTTTTCTTTCAATGGGGTGGGGTCTTTCGTAAAGTTTCTGATCAAATCCGATATATTTTTTGCTATTGCTTTTTGAGATTTGATGTATTCTTCTACCTTCGTCATTATTTTGTTACTTGGTAGGGATTCTTGTATGAAGCTGATACGATATTTCTATTTGCCTGAGAACTTTCGTAGAAATGCTTTGGATCCATACCGTTGGAGTAACTGAGGAAGTTGCTGGTGTCGTTTTAGCTGGTTGTTCATCTATGGATTTTGTGTTTTCCATGTATCATCTTGATAGTTTGCGTACATTTCAATACCACCCTTGTATAATTCAAACGTCCTTCTGAACAAGTCCTCAGTATGGTACGGATGCTCTTTTGGTATGATGTTCTCGATCTCTTGGTGAAGAGATGTGAACTTTGACCAGTAATCGTGCAAGTCTTTTGTTTTTTTTTATGAAGTATTGATCTGTTTTTCTTTCAATGGGGTGGGGTCTTTCGTAAAGTTTCTGATCAAATTTTTTGCTACTGCTTTTTGAGATTTGATGTATTCTTCTACCTTCGTCATTATTTTGTTACTTGGTAGGGATTCTTGTATGAAGCTGATACGATATTTCTATTTGCCTGAGAACTTTCGTAGAAATGCTTTGGATCCAAAAGACTTCTCTGTGTGTTCAAAACCCTGCAGACGTAGATAACAGCTAGATTTAACAGTGTGTCAAATCTTAGTGTTGATACTGCCGGTTTTTTTTTTATATATTTTTTTTAAGATGATGCTCTGTGAGTTCTCAGATATGAGAGTGCCGGTCTTTTGGCTTTGGATTTAACACTCTGGTTGAGTGCGACGTAGAGCTAGATTTAACAGTTTGTTAAGTCTGCTGTAGCGATGATATGATTCAGCTGGATGATTGTAAAAAAAGAGCTAGATTCAACAGTGTGTTAAATCTTTAGTTGTTCTCTTTTTTTCGGCTCGAAGGACCATGTACAGAATTCAACGGTGTGTTGAATTAAGTTTATTATAACGACGTACCGAAACTCAACAGTGTGTTGAGTTAAATTTACTTGGCTTGGCTTATCCTCTTACCACTGGCGGGGGATGGATAAGCGCTGGGTTGCTTGGGAAGTTGGTAAAGAAACACTCAACGTACTTGATAATACTCGATTCATTTATTTAAAGGTATAGGCTATTTATAATAAAGAAAAAAATGCTAACATGCCAATAATAACAAAAATATTTAAAAAAGAAATAATTTCTACAGAGCTATGTTGAATTATTTCAACATAGATCAAAAAATAAAAAAAAATGTATGGTCAGCTTTTGTTTTGTAAAAAGAAATAATTTCTACATAGCAGAGCTATGTTGAATTATTTCAATATAGATTAAAAATAAAGAAAAATGTCGGGTCAGCTTTTTGACTGACCTGGTAAAACAAAGAAAACCGCTCGTACATATGTATGTAGTGTATGTAGAAACGTAAAGACTTTTTATACTGTGAATCAATGCAATCGCTTTATGTTGTGAAAGCTATTTTTAGGTCATGATTGCATTGATTCTAATTATGACGGTAAGCAATTCTTGTTAATTGTTCATGGGATGAACACCCGCAGTAAGACTCTTTATTACAGTCGAGACCCTACAATAAAGTGTTTGTGTTAGTAATTGTCTTACTACAGTCGATGCCCGCAGTAAGACTCTTTATTGCAGTCGATACCCGCAATAAAGTGGTTTTATTAGTAATTGCCTTATTACAGTCGAGACCCGCAATAAGACTCTTTAGTACAGTCGACACCCGCAATAAAGTGATTTGTTAGTAATATATTATCTCAGTCGAGACCCGAGATAATATTCTTTAAGTGAGTCGAGAACCGGCTTAAAGTGAGTGTCACTATGTATCTTAACTTCAGTCGAGACCCGAAGAAAGATTCTTTATTTTCGTCGAGACCAGATATAAAGTGTATTGTTAGTAATATTTTTTATTGCAGTCACTACCCACAATAAGAATATTTTATTTTAGCCGTCAATTAAACAAAGTATTTAATTTAGTACTAAAATATAACACTAGGAAAAATCACTAGGAAATAACACAAAGGAATAAATCGCCAAGTTAATCACTGCACTGCTAAATCACAAAAGAGATCGAATCAAGTCAAGTCAAGTGTCAAGTGTTCTTCACACGCGATTAACGAAATAAAACGAATTATGGCGAATTTATTACCGAACCGATATCCCGGGATATTTGAAAATGTTTACGTACAGGCTTTAATTTTGGCCTGGAATTCACTTTTGTCTTTGATTCACTTTACACTTTATTTGTTCGAATTTATATTAACTTAAGGTTACACGATGTCGAAATTATTACAGCCTGTTGCGCGACGGCAAGCTGTGTTCTTGTCTGTTATTTGATAATTTTGGAGTTTAGAGGAATAGGGAAGTTGGATGGTAGTGGGAAGTTGTGGAACGTTAGAGATTTCCCTAACTTGTTGTGAGTTGTAGACCGGCGTTTCTTCCAACATGGTGAGAAATATCCCGAAAGTCCAGAATGGTCCAGCGTTGATAAATCCCACGATGATCGAGATGCCTGGATGTTGTCCTATCCACGATGGTGGCTTCCTGCACTAGTGAAGAAAGTAAATCTTTCGCCCAGGTAATAAATGTTTCTCGTTTCCGAGGTGATTAGGTGGAGAGGTGATAAGTAGTAGTGGTTTTCAACTTGAAGTTGCGATGAAAGCTGGCTAATGAGGGGGTTAGGATGTTGAGAGATCTTCTCAAGTTGTTTGACCGCGAGAGAAAGGAGGTAGTCCTCGATTGGAGTGATGTTTGCACTGTCATACAAAAAGGTGTTGGGAAAGTAGTGGCCGTCAGGTTTTCTATACACTCCTGTACAGGCCCTTAGGATCTTTCTTTCGAGGGCGCTAATTTGCTTCATATAGGATGGTGAAATGGTGTGCCAGATGGGGAAGCAATAGCATATGATTGGGCGGATGAGCTGTTTATATATAAGCAGCTTTGTATCTTTCGGGAGACCGTTTCTCCTTTTGATAACAGGGTTGAGTAGGGAGTAAGCGTAGTTGGCTTTCCTCATGGTTAGCTTGGCGTGGTTGTTGAATTTCAACAGATGATTGAAAGAGACACCAAGATATTTGGCGTTCTTTGAAGGCTGGAGCTTTTCGTTATTGACTTCAATTTCTATGTTGTTGGCCCGTGTGGCGAGATTGGGTCTTCCCCTTGTGGAGGGTTTTCGGATGCAAATCATTTCAGATTTATTAAGATTGATTTTGATGCCCCATTTTCTGTAGTACTCGTCAAGTTTGAGGACATGACGCTCCACTTTCGTAGCAGCGAAATTGGATGACATGGAGTGGGCGTACGTAAGGGAGTCATCAGCATAAAGTAGTGTGGTGGAATTTGAGTCGTTGGTAGGCTGGTCATAGGTGAAAAGATTGAAGAGAGTTGGTCCGAGGACCGAACCTTGGGGGACACCAGCACTGACTGATATTTCCTGAGATTTGACATTCTCAATTTCTATGAAGAAATTCCGGGATGACAGAAAGCTATGTATAACCCAGGTGAGATAAGGCGGGAACTCGAGGTTTATAATTTTGAATATTAGCCCGTTTGTCCAGACTGAGTCAAACGCTTTCTCTACATCAAGGAAGCAGCCTACTGTCTGCTCCCTTTTGTTGAGGGCGTTTGTAGAATCAGAGAGGAATTTGAGCAAAGCGTGAAAAGTGGAGTGCTGGGGCTTGAAGCCGAATTGGGTATCTTGCCTGATATTTAGGTCGAGGCAGGTATTTTCTATGTGTTGGCGGACTATTTTTTCGGAAAGTTTGCCCAGGTTGGACAGAAGAGAGATAGGGCGGAACTCATTAAGGTTTTTCGAGTTTCCTTTTTTGGGAATTGGAACTATGCGTGCGGTTTTCCAGACATCAGGAAAGTAAGAATTATTGAGACAATTATTGAAGATAATTGTCAGAAATTCTATGGCGACAGGTGGGAGGTTTTTGATAACTTTGTTTGAAATGTTATCAGGGCCGGCGGACTTTTTACTTCTGATAGTCTTGATTAGAGCGAAAACGTGAGCAGGATTTGAAAAGATGCTTAAATCATCCGGATTTAAGGACGTGTTTGTGGAATTAAAGATTGTGGCGGAGGATCCCACTGCCTGTGCAGTGAAGTCATCAACGGTCGAGTCAACATTGGTCCTAAAATTTGCATCGCTTAGAGATGAGTTGTCTTTGAAAGTGGATTGGAAATATTTCGCGAAGGCGTTGGATTTTTCGTGGGGAAGGTTGTAAGCGTTCTAGCCACTTAAGATGGTTTTGGGGAGTTTTGCTTTCCTGTTGCAGATCCTATTTATGTCCTGAAAGCAGTGTGGACCGGGTTGAATGGAGGCCAGTTTATTCCTAAACTCTTGATCGAGAAACATTTTCGTTTGTTCCTCAATAATTGTTGACAAGCAATTAATTTGCGATAACACGGTTCTGTAGGCTGAATTATGGCTATTAAGGGTTCGGTGAAAAATACGGTTAAGTATTTTTCGAAGTTTCTGCCTAAATTTATATAATTTTTGCAGTTGAGGAGGAAGATTTTTGTATTTGTAGTGTTTGCTCGGCACTGCACTGGAAAAGAAGGCGACATTTCCTTCAATGGCGTGGTTGAGGAAATATTAATTTCCAAGTTCGAGAGATTCCGTTGCGAGTCAGGGAGATTTCCTGTGAGGAATTGAGAGAGCCTGTCATGAAATTGTTGCCAGTCAATGTCTTTGAGTGAGGTTGAGGCTTGGGGGTCTGAAGTCAAAATATTTAAGGGTACGCTGCGGGTGATTGAGAGTTCGACTGCCAAGTGATCAGATTCAGCCATATGCGCTGTACAAACGTAATTTGAGAATTGGGGAAGGAGATTAATAAAATTAGAGGTTACGATATAGAAGTCAAGAGTTGACCCAGAACGTGGAAAGGTCGGAGTATCCTGCGAGACGACGACGAAAACGTGGGTGGTGTTATAGAGAAGCCAGTCATGTACTGTCTTGCCTGACGGACTTACGACAGAGTCATTCCATAACGGATGCCTTGCGTTGAAATCACCACCAAGCACCGTGTAAGTGAAATTGTCCGAGATTCGAGCAATGCTGTTCATGTTGTTCTGGATATCAGCTCCTGTGGCGTGGCATCTATTATATAGGGCGACTAAGAGAAGAGATTCGTTGCCACGAAGCTCTAACTTGACAGCAGTGCATTCCATATTGGAAAGGTTATTATTTTCACCTCTTCGAATTTAAGGTTTTCCTTAATGAGAAGGGCAGTGCCTAGGGTTGTCTCAGTTTGTCCTGACGGATGAAGTTGTAGTGTTCAAAAGCTAACTTATGTCTCTCAGTGAGGAGAGTTTCAGAGAGGAACATAAATAAATGTGGGTTTATGCTCAATGAGGAAGAGATTTAGTGCTGCTCTTTTGCTGTGCCTTACCAGCGAATTGCAGTTAAGTGACATGATTTTCAACTTACTTAATTGCCTAGACATAGTCCAGATGCAAATTGTAGGTAAGCTGCTTGTTTTTCCGATATGGAAGAGAGCTTCCTGTATTTAGGAAGGAAATTATTGATTTTGCCCATAAGGACGAAAAGGTCGCAGCCAAATAGCGACTTGGCTTCTTTGGTGCAGAAATCGTCAATTTCAGACACTCTTTGTTTTCTAGGAGCTGCATTGGGGGCAGATCTAGGTGCTGCTTGAGGCTTGGGAGCTGTGGGTTTGACAGAATTGTTATAATTAGACGCGTTTTTAGAGATTACCTGGGCGAAAGATTTACCTGGTTGCACATAGTTCCTTGTGGCTTCCTTCACGAAGTCTTCACGTTGGCGACGCTCTTCGGTCTTCTTGGCACGTTGTTGTACTACCTCCTTGTACTTGGGGCAGCCTCTGTAACTGGCTGGATGTCCTTCAGCTTTACAGTTGACGCAATATGGGGTACCTTCCTTCTCGTTATTCCTCTCGCATTGTCCTGGTAAGTGTACATTTTTGCACTTCACGCATCTGTAGTCGACCGCGCAGTTCCTCGCGACGTGGCCGAAAGCCTGGCAACGCTTGCACTGGGAGATTCCCGAAGCACGGTATTTTTCCCAGTACACAATTTGGTTTAGTAGGCGATTTGTGGCCATTATGAATTTTATGTCATAGTTTCCACCGAAATTTATGACGAAGGAATTTGATTCCTTAGTCCTGGGCGTTTTAAAATGTACGACCGAGTTGATTATAAAACCACGAAGTTTTCCCTCGAGTGCTGCCTTAACATCCTCTGCATGGTATGTGTGCTGAACTCCTCTCAGCAGAAGTGTCGTCGTCCTGTCACACTTAGGCGTAAACGTGTAGCTCTGCACGCCGATGTCCTTGATGATGCTGAATAGCGTCTTGTGGTCGTCCTGTGTGATTGGCTTAATAATGCACTTGGTGCCTTTTGCCGTCTTTATAAAAAATTTTGGTCTGCCTTCTAGCTTATCCAGCTTATTGTTGAACGCTCTGACGTTCAGATTCTGGCATACAATTGGTGGGGGTCTCACAGCCTTTACTACCTGGGTCGCAGTTTCTTTGGGCTGGATCTCAAATTCCTTCTGGTTTCCGAGAATTTGGTAGAATCCACCAGTGTTCTCATCCCTGAGTGGTTGCTGCTTCGATCCTGATGGCTTCCTCTTGGCTGGAGTTCCGGCAGATTTAGGCGATGTCTCTGGGCTATTCCTTGCCTTTCGCTTGTTGTTTTCTACGACTGTGTAATTTTTTTCATCCTCAGACAAATCCGAGCTCGATGAAGATGACTCGGTTGAGTCATTGGACATGTCCACATCGCTGGTTGTTTCTTCTGTTGCTTCGTTATTGTCGTCGGACAAATTTCTGGCTCCTTCCTGTACAGTGACTTCCGGGAGGCCAAGTTCGTACGTACTGTACAACCTTTTTAGGCTGCTATCAATAGCGGTCATAAGTGCCCTTTTTTCGGCTTCAAACCCGAGATTTATTTCACTCATGATTCACTAAGAAAAAGGTGTCCTTTATCACCGCAATTCGTATCACTAACTTGTATGTGTCTTTATCACAACGCTTAACACTTAGATAATTTCTTTTAATAGTATGTGTCTCTATCACTTTATTATACACTGTGTCTCTATCACTTGACTATACACTAATAATAATTGTGTCTGTATTGAAATGTCACACACTAACTTACACATCTACACGGGCACACGCGCACTGTGACTGCGTAAATGCCGTCGGCAAAATTGTGGCAAGCAATACTGAATATTAGGATATTCGGATATTCGCTGTGATGTTCACTTAATGTTGTCAGTAACTTGTCACTCACTTGAATGAAAGAGATCGAATCAAGTCAAGCTGCTGTTTATATAGCCAGAGTTTGCGCACGGCACCAAAGAACGGTAGTCAACGGCGCGTGGCAACAATATTGGCATAGCAACAATAACCTGACCTAGCAACTGCACTTCATCATTGGTTCATAAAGTGTTACCATTTTAGTTATTGTTGTTAACAAGCTGCACTCACCTTATGAATATATAAAATATTTTGCGTAAATTCAATTTATTTCGAATCCAGTGCAGTTTAAATGTCACTAATGTAAGAGTTATGTCAAGCCAACAATAGATGGCGTTTGGTAGGATATGTACGTTACCATTATGGCAGTCCAATGTGATGTAGAGGAAGAAGAAGAGAAGTATGTAAGATGTTTGATGTTTAGAGTCAGAGTTGGTTTTGACAAGTTAATGTGATTAGGTGGAAGCGTGCATTAAGAAAATTAAGAATTGTCAAAGAGGTATTTTTAAATAAAGTGTATAAATAGGAAGTGTTATTTATTCATCCTGACAAAGACCTTACATTAAATCAGAAGTGGGATAGTGATACCGATTACATAGATAATTTAAGATCTTTTAAATTTATTGAAACAACATGGAAAACGATTTGTTCCCAGTTGAATCGTACACATTGAAGGAAATAAAGGAGAAACTAAAAAAATATGGTCTGTGCTCAACAGGGAGAAAACGTGTTTTATATGACCGATTAAATGAATTTTTTAAAAGTAAAAAAGCGAAATATTTTAATGATGTACATGTCTCGAGTGACGTTGTAAGTGATGATGATGATGAAGTAGTCACTGCGCATTACGAGAAAGCGTATATCTTGGAACTGTTGAATGAGTTCCATGGGGAACCAACAGAAAGTATACAGCTTTTTATTGAACAAATAAAAGAGATAAAAAGAGTATACAAAGTGCCTGACCAGGAATTAAAACTAATTGTTGTCTCTAGACTAAAAGGTAAAGCAGCACGCTGGTTCCACAGTAAGGCGGAACACATTTCAATTGGTTTGTTAGTGTTGTTGGAGGAACTAAACAAAATGTATAACAGTAAACCAAATAAATATTGTCTGCGGAAAAAATACGAAGAAAGGATTTGGCGAGTTGAAGAAGCTTTTACGGAATACTTTCATGAAAAAGTGTGTCTGGCAAATGAGCTCCAATTAGAAGAGGAGGAAATAATTGAAAGTGTTATTGAAGGATTTAGAGATAAACGCCTGGAAGATCAAGCTAGAATAGCTATGTTTACAACTAAAAATGAATTGCTGAAAGCTTTCACTTCGATTACGGAAATACGACAAAGTAACAAATTCGTTAACAACATTAAAAAATTACATATAAATGATAAGGAAAAGGAAAAGAAATGCTACAATTGCAATTTACGAGGCCATTTTGCAAATGAATGCAGAAGACCGAAGCGTAAACCAGGTACCTGTTTTAGTTGTGGCAGTGAAAACCACATACTAAGGAACTGTCCGAATAAAAATCAAGGAGAATCAACATCAGCCGTCAACACAATCGAGGTCGAACCTGAAACAACTGGTTTTATAAGGAAGGTTGGTGTATTTCTAAAAAATAATTGTAATGATTTTTATGAACAAAATTTAGAGACTGTGTTAGATACAGGAAGCGCTGTATCTATAATAAAAGAAAAATTTGTAAAAGATTATGAACAGTATTTGGAAAAGAAAAAATTTGCTGGAATTAATAATTCAACCTTACAGGTATTAGGTAAGGTGTATCTTTATGTAAACATATTTAATAAAATTAAAAATTTTAAATTCTTAATCGTTGACAATGATACCATGACAGTAGACATGCTAATAGGCAGGGATATTTTAAACAAATTAAAAGCAAAATTTATTATTGAAGATGAAAACGATTTTTGCAAAGAGATTTTAAATATTAATATAGAAAATACGGATAACATTAACTTAAATTTTGGTTTAGAAAACGATTACAGTTTGAAAAATGAATTGAATCTCGAAATTAATAAGTATATGAGAAAAATACAAAAACGCACAGAGCCCAAACAAAGATGTGAAATGAAAATTACATTAGAAAAACAAGAATACATAACATCAAAGCCTCGCAGATTAGCATATATAGAAAGAGACGAGTTAGCAAAACTTTTAAATGAGTTAATAGAAAAAAATATTATAAGGCAGAGCAAGTCGCCGTACTGCTCACCTATAGTACTTGTAAAGAAAAAAAATAATTCAAGGTATAGACTTTGTATTGATTTTAGAAAATTAAATACAATCACTTTACGCGATAATTATCCGCTTCCAATTATAGAGGACCTAATTGATAGGTTATCTAATAAACATTTTTTTACAATAATGGATTTAAAATCAGGATTTCACCATATATTTATGAATGAGGAATCTATTAAATATACAAGTTTTATAACTCCGCTTGGGCAATTTGAGTATTTGAAAATGCCATTTGGACTGAAGAACGCTCCAGGTGTTTTTCAGAGATATGTTGAGGACATTTTCAAGGAATTAATTGAGTCAAAGAAAATCGTCATCTATATAGATGATATATTAATAACTAGCAATACTATTGAAGAACATTTAGAGATTTTACGGCTTGTATTGAAAATCTTATCAGAAAATAAATTAGAAATTAATGTTGAGAAATGTAAATTCTTTTATACTAATATTAACTTTTTGGGTTATACTATCAGTTATGAAGGAATTCGACCAAGCTTAGATAATATAAAAGCGATTGCAGATTATCCACCACCAAAAAATTTACGAGAATTACAAAGATTTTTGGGTATGTGTAGTTACTTCCGGAAATTTATTTGTGATTTCGTACATTTAGCAAAATCATTACAAGATATGCTGAAAAAGGGAGTAGAATTTAAATTTAATATAGAGCATTTATCAGCGTTTGAAATTTTAAAACAGAAGTTGATAGAAAGACCAGTATTGGCTATTTATGCACCTACGGACGAAATCGAGCTGCACTGTGATGGTAGCGCGGTCGGTTTCGGCGCCGTTTTATTACAGCGCAAGCAGGATGGGAAACTACATCCTGTCTTCTTTTTCTCCAAACGAACAACCAGTCCAGAAAATAAATACCATTCTTACGAGCTTGAGACACTTGCCATCATTTATTCATTGCGTAGGTTTAGGACTTATTTATTGGGAATAAAGTTTAAAGTAGTAACGGATTGCAATGCATTAGCGCTAACATTAAAAAAACAAATCATTAACCCCCGTATCAGTAGGTGGGTGTTGGAGATGCAGGAATACGATTATGAGATAGAGCACCGAGAGGGCAGTAAAATGCAACATGTAGATGCGTTGAGTAGAGCACACCCTATCTTGGTACTGGAGGAAAACACTTTTGAACAAAATCTAGCAATTTGTCAGAGTACTGATCCAAATTTGGAAACTGTAAGGTTATGTTTAGAAGAAAGGGAGGATAAATTCTTTGAGTTTAGGAATGGACTAATATACAAAAAAATTGATAAAAATAAAATTAGATTCTATGTTCCAGAAAAGATGGAACGTCAGGTAATAAAAAGTTGTCATGATGATTATGGTCATCTTGGAAAAGATAAAACCATGGAGATTATCAGACGTTCATATTGGTTTCCACAAATGACAGTGAAGGTTAAAGAATATATTCAAACATGTCCAAAATGTATTACTTATAATGTTCCAACGGGAAAGTCGGAAGGGTTTTTACACTCTATTCCAAAGGGTAAGCAGCCCTTTGAGTGTA
Organism: Dioctria linearis; assembly: GCA_963930735.1. Classification (NCBI taxonomy): domain Eukaryota; kingdom Metazoa; phylum Arthropoda; class Insecta; order Diptera; family Asilidae; genus Dioctria; species Dioctria linearis. The sequence continues at coordinate 210,798,686 of OZ005742.1, read as the reverse complement.
TTCATATAGATTATTATGGACCATTGGAACCAACAAAACTTAAAAAGAAATTTATTTTAGTGGTAGTAGATGGATTTAGCAAATTCGTTAGATTATATGCTACAAAGGCACAAACAACCGAAGAAACTATTAAATGTCTAAAACATTATTTTACTCATTACAGCCGACCAGTAAAGCTTATAAGTGATAGAGGTACGTGTTTCACCTCATCAAAGTTTTCATTGTACTTAAAAAGTCAAAACATACAACATATCTTAGTTGCCAGTGGTTGTCCAAAGGCTAACGGGCAAGTAGAGAGAGTGAATAGAGTTATTCGCCCCATGTTGTCTAAATTAGTTAACTACGAACACGGAATTTATTGGGATAATGTCTTAGAAAAGGCTGAGTTTGCCTTAAATAATTCTATCAGTAAGAGTACGAAAGAAACTCCTTGTAAATTACTTTTTGGTATAAATCAGCGAGGGGAAATTAATGATAATGTCAGAGAATATTTAGAAAATTTAATTTATGAAAGAGATTATGAAGATTTAGAACAGATGAGAGAAAAGGCATCCGAAAAAATAAAACAATCGCAAGAATATAATGAAAAAGTGTTCAATCATAAAAGGAAATTTCCAAAAATTTATAAACAAGGTGACTTGGTTATGATCACAAATGTAGACACAACACCATTGGTTAGTAAGAAATTGATTCCACGTTATAAGGGTCCTTATGTTATTTCTAAAGTTTTAGACAGAGATCGTTATATAGTAAAAGACATTGAGGGTTTTCAGATCACTCAGAGGCCATTTGAAGGTATTTTTGATGTTTCGCGTATGAAACCATATAATTATTAGGGTGAATGTGTTTGTATTTCTTGTCATAACTACAAGTTATTAAAAGATTAATTTGCAACAACTTTAGAGATAACTCAATTAATAGACTGATTACGAATTGATAGATTGAAGGTTTGTGAAGAATATTATTATAAGAATATGAGTTTAGTTTTATATTTTTAAGCATACTTTGCATTTTCATTATTTGACTTGAGTTAGGAGAAAAAATACTTAATCATTAAACAAATGAAGTTTGAAGCAAATTACATTTAAAATTATTTGCAATTATTAGTTATGACTGGTATTATTTTATTCATGTATTATAGCTGCCATACATATCACATTACTATTCTCAACTTTGTAACGTAAAATTATTAATTATGATATAGGTGCCTACCAGCTTACAGCAAAATGCCAATTTTGTAAGTTTATTTAAAAACAATTACTTATGAAACAACTAATTGGTTTGTAAACTAATGTCATACATGGCTTATTCTAAATGTATACTATTGTTTATGGGAAGGCTATTCATACCAGGCAAATCTTATGTTATGTATTATTCAATTACTTATGCTATAAATTGTTGCTTATGAGAAGATTATCACGTCAGATATTACTTCTGTTATATATGTATTATTCAAATTTAGGTACCGCCTGTGTTATGTAGTAGTATGTCAACTTATGAAAACATTTGTGAATATATGGTATACGATCAATTTAACTTATGGAAACATTGTAAAAATTAAACTTTGTAATGATTCGAGGCCGAATCATAAGTCAGGATGGCCGAGCTGTAAGAGTTATGTCAAGCCAACAATAGATGGCGTTTGGTAGGATATGTACGTTACCATTATGGCAGTCCAATGTGATGTAGAGGAAGAAGAAGAGAAGTATGTAAGATGTTTGATGTTTAGAGTCAGAGTTGGTTTTGACAAGTTAATGTGATTAGGTGGAAGCGTGCATTAAGAAAATTAAGAATTGTCAAAGAGGTATTTTTAAATAAAGTGTATAAATAGGAAGTGTTATTTATTCATCCTGACAAAGACCTTACACTAACAAGTAAAACTTTCACCTTTTGTTGAGTGAGAAAGTTTACTTAAGCCCGGTACGCTAGACCCAAGGAATTAGGTCAAGGAATTTTTCCACTTATTTCTTAAAGAAAATTTGACATTAGGTCAAGGAATTTTTGACAATTTGGATTTGTCAATTGTGTGATATTTCTGACAATAAAGAAATAATAAAGAAAGTGAAGAAATGGATAATTTCCAATCAAAAGTTAAGATACACGTAAAACAATTTTTATTCGTCCATTTGTCATTTTAAAATTGATACACCTCTTGCAAAATCGCCGTTCCTTCGTTCAATTTTTCAATTATTCCACCACCGTCAACATTCCTTAAGCCCGGTACGCTAGAGCCAAGGAATTTTTGTTCCTATACAAAAACTATGTAAAAAAAGTGTGGAAAAGTGGAATTTTTTTCTTGGCCGATTGCGTGAGGTAGTACGCTAGAGAAAAGTAATTCGAACAGAAAAACTCTACTTCCCGATTGACAAAAAGATGTCGCTCTTTTACGAAAAATCCATTTATGTCAATATTTCTTGAAGAAATAAGTACCGATGCACTTATTTCTGTAAGGAATTTTGACGTTGGTGGAATAATTGAAAAATTGAACGAAGAAACGGCGATTTTGCAAGAGGTGTATCAATTTTAAAATGACAAATGGACGACTAAAAATTGTTTTACGTGTATCTTCATTTTTCATTGGAAATTATCCATTTCTTCACTTTCTTTATTATTTCTTTATTGTCAGAAATATCACAATCCAAATTGTCAAAAATTCCTTTTCTTTAAGAAATAAGTGGAAAAATTCCTTGACCTAATTCCTTGGCTCTAGCGTACCGGGCTTTAAGCCCGGTACGCTAGAGCCAAGGAATTTTTGTTCCTATACAAAAACTATGTAAAAAAAGTGTCAAGTAATTTTTTTCTTGACCGATTCCTTGAGGTAGTACGCTAGAGAAAAGTAATTCGAACAGAAAAACTCTACTTCCCGGTTGACAAAAAGATGTCGCTCTTTTACGAAAAATCCATTTATGTCAATATTTCTTGAAGAAATAAGTACCGATGCACTTATTTCTGTAAGCAATTTAGACGGTGGTGGAATAATTGAAAAATTGAAGCAACGAACGGCGATTTTGCAAGAGGTATATCAATTTTAAAATGACAAATGTACGAATAATAATTATTTTACATTGGAAATTATCCATTTCTTCACTTTCTTTACTATTTCTTTATTGTCAGAAATATCACACAATTGACAAATCCAAAATGTCAAAAATTCCTTGACCTAATGTCAAATTTTCTTTAAGAAATAAGTGGAAAAATTCCTTGACCGATTGACCTTGGCTCTAGCGTACCGGGCTTTACAGAAATAAAATAAGTGCATCGGTACTTATTTCTTCAAGAAATATTGACATAAATGGATTTTTCGTAAAAGAGCGACATCTTTTTGTCAATCGGGAAGTAGAGTTTTTCTGTTCGAATTACTTTTCCTAGCGTACTACCTCAAGGAATCGGTCAAGAAAAAAATTCCTTGAGTATTCCATGACACTTTTTTTACATAGTTTTTGTATAGGAACGAAAATTCCTTGGCTCTAGCGTACCGGCCTTTACCCGGAATAATTTGTACATTGCTAAAACCAATACCTTCAGCTGACTTAGACGTAGCTAGAAGCAGCACGCACGAGTTGCTGCCCTTGTACTTAGATGTACCGTCACAATACTCTGCTGCGCAGTAATTCCTTATGTAATTATCGCAGTTCATATGCTGCTCGTGTTGCAAGCTAGAACTGGGAGTCTTAAATTGTCTCATATTTTTGATCTGTTCACTGCTTTGTGTACTCGAATGACTGCTAGTAGCGTGTACGCCTCACGCAATGCTTCAGTGGAAAAATTCATGGCGGAACGTGGTTCGTAATGAGAATTTCTTGAATCTTTGTTCCATTTTGTATATACTTGTTGCCATGCTTAGATCATATAACGAACTGGATAGACTATGAGGAAGAAAAACTTAAGCATTTTCTTCAAGTAGTAGAATCGCATCGATGTGTTTGTTTAGTCATGGAAGCCGTAAGCTACGATATTTTCTGAGCGGGCACATAATTTAGTGGTTGAAAGTTAATCAAATATTGAACAAGTTTTATAATTTCCTGTCACCGCGATTCGTATCATTTTTTCAGTTTATAATTTTATAATTCTTTTATAACTTACTACATTTTTAAGAGTTTTCCTAGCGCCCCATTTATTTGCTGATAATATTTCTTGTCGTTGCCTTTGCTTGACTGACATCAAACAAGAGCCCCAATGACAATTCAATTGTAAGATCTAAGAAATGACAAATGAGAAATGTCAGAAATATCGAACTAACAAAAACTAAAACCCCAGCCCTCTTGTCATTTCCCTCCCATGCCCACAAAAAAATTGCTTATCACACGTACACGAATTTTATACAAGGTAGCCTATCCTTTCGTTTTATGATCTAAGTTGCCATGATACAAAAAAATAAGGTATGGCCGAGTTTTCTGTCAATTGGGTGCTTACGTCATAGGATGACAAAAGTCATTCAGTCGTGCGATCTGTCATTGTCACAAGTTGTGATTATTTATTTGAAAAAGTTAAATTTCATATTATTTCACAACAGTTTGTGATAGATATGTATAATAAAGTTAAAAAGTGTGAATATAGAGTACCTAATTGCTTAATTCAACTTCCTACGAATAAAATGAAAAACTAAAATGTCATGCCGAAACGTCAAAATATCTTAGAATATTGTTGCGAGCGTGGCCTTTAGTTCGTTATTTAAAACGCAATATTAAATAATTAATATATAAGTTCTTTATTACACTTAAATCATATAAAGTTCACAAACATTTATTTAATCAACTCAACTCTAATTATCGCTAACACTGTACTTTCAATTATCGCAATCTAATTACACACTATCGCTTCTTTATTACTTTCGCTTCTTAACACTGCAACGTCTAAAACAAGACTCATTTTCTGGCGATGACAACTGTTATATTTATACCCTAGAAACTCTCCGGATTATTCTGAAGTGTTCTATTCCAAAAGCTTCTTGACTATTCTATTTGTTCTATTCCTGAACTTTCCTGTAGATTTCATAATCGATTCTCCGAACCTGAAGTCATTTACTCTCCGAACCTGAAGTTGTTTATTGCCAGTAGATGTCACCAGTTGTCTCTTTCTATTGCACGTAACACTGCCCCCTTCTTAAACTTGTTCGTCCCGAACAACAGGTGGTCCACGGTCTTGATGCTCGTAGTATTAACACAAGCGGTCCAAATGAACAATTTTGTGCTTGCCTCTTGTGCCACGCTGAATCCTGTATACCACGTCATTAATTCTAGTTACTACTGAATATGGTCCTTCCCAGTGTTGTTGCAATTTTGAAGAACGTCCCTTACGTCGTTTCGGGTGGTACAGCCAAACAAGATCACCTTCGTTAAATCCTGCGGAATTAGCGACTAAGTCATAGCGGGTTTTCATCCGATCAATATTTGTTGCTAATTTCGTCCTCGTGGCCTCGTGTACATCGGCTAATTGTTGTTTGAGCTCCGATACGTAGTCTTCTGGTAACTTTTGTTCACCTCTGGGGGTACCGAATTTGAGGTCGCTAGGTAAACGCATCTCTCTTCCGAATATGACTTTAGCTGGTGTTTGTCCGGTAGTACTATGAACGGCTGATCTATAAGCCATTAGGAATACAGGAATATGTCGATCCCAATCGCGTTGATGATAGTCAACTACTTTCTTTAGATGCTCGATCAATGTTCTGTTGAAGCGCTCTACCATGCCATCAGATTGTGTTCTAGTTTTTCTTATTCCCAACATTTTACACATCTCCTGGAAAGTCCGCGATTCGAAGTTCCGTCCTTGGTCCGAATGAAGTTCGTGAGGCACACCAAACCTACTGACCCAATTCGTTATTATTTGTTCCGCAACTGTGGTTGCCTCTTGATTAGGGATTGCATAAGCTTCAGGCCATTTACTGAAATAGTCAATGGCAACTAATATATAACGGTTACCGCCATCCGTTTCTGGAAAAGGTCCAGCGATGTCTATAGCTATCCTTTCAAAAGGGGCTCCGACATTATACTTATGCATTTCTCCTCTGCTTCTGTGTTGCGGCCCTTTGCAAGCAGCACAGACAGTGCATCTGCGGCACCACTCCTCCACATCTTCTCGCTTATGTAACCAATAAAACTTTTCTCGTATTTTGGAAATGGTTTTGTTCACTCCCAAATGTCCTCCAGAGGTTCCACCGTGCATTTCTTCTAGAACATCTTTGACGTTTGATGCCGGCACGACTATCTGCATTCGGAAAGATTCGCCATTAGGTGCTTCCCACTTGCGTTTTAATATACCACATGCAACATGAAGAGAGTTCCATTGAGCCCAGTAACTTTTCAGCTTCTCACTCCGTTCCGAAATGTCCTTCCAGTCTGGTCTTTCCATGTCTTCTTTCCAAGCAAGAATAGGTGAAATGTCCGGATCTTCTCGTTGTGCTGTTCGTAGGTCCTCGTTGTCCCAACCTGTAGATGGCTCCACGGTTACCAACTGTATAGTTGCTGTTGTTTCTTTTTCTTCCATCCGGGCGTAATGTTTGCATTCAAGTTTGCATGGACGTCGTGAAAGGGCATCTGCATTTGCATGGATACGACCTCTTCGGTGTTGTATTTCAAAATCATAAGCCTGGAGTCGCTCTATCCATCTCGCCACTTATCCCTCAGGATTCTCAAACTACAGAAGCCATTTAAGCGCTGCATGGTCGGTGCGAAGGATGACTTTCTGCCCGTAGAGATATTTATGAAAATGCTTTGTTGAACTTACAATGGCAATTAGCTCCTTTCTTGTAGCACAATAATTTTTCTCTGACTTTGAAAGTGCTTTGCTATAGTAAGATACTGGAACTTCTTGACCATTCTCCTCCTGAGAAAGCACTGCACCAATACCTTCATTGCTGGCATCCGTGTCTAATATAAATGTTTTTCCCAGCTTTGGATAGTGAAGTACTGGCGCTTCACAGAGCTGTTCCTTCAAATTTTCAAAACTTTCGTTGCATTTATCCGACCATATGAACGGCTTTCCCTTTTCGGTAAGTTGATGTAGGCTTCTTGCTATATCTGCAAAACCTTTCACGAATCGCCTGTAGTAGGTAGCTAAACCAAGAAAACTCCGTAATTGATGTTTGTCCTTTGGTGCTGGCCAATTTTTGACGGCTTCTATCTTTTCTGGATCGGTTCTTACTCCTTGCGATGAAACTATGTGCCCTAAATATTTAACTTCTTTTTTAAATAGAGCACATTTACTCGCACTGAGCTTTAATTTTGCATCTTTGAGTCTTTGAAGTACATCCCGTAAGTTGTTTTTATGTTCCATGAATGTCCTTCCGATTACTATTATGTCATCCAAATAGACAAGACATGTTTTCCAGGTTAAACCTCGTAGAACACATTCCATTAGTCGTTCGAATGTGGCTGGAGCATTACATAACCCAAATGGCATTACTTTGAATTGCCATAAGCCACTGCCAACTGAGAAAGCAGTTTTCTCTCGGTCCTCGGGATGTATTTCCACTTGCCAGTAACCACTCTTCAAATCCAGCGTGGAAAATCATTGCGCTCCGGAAAGGGTATCCAATGTGTCATCAATCCTTGGTAATGGATAGCTATCTTTTCTCGTCACGTTATTTAGTTGGCGGTAGTCTACACAGAATCGGGTGCTGCCATCCTTCTTCCTAGCCAGAACAACCGGCGATGTCCAAGGGCTGTTAGATTCCTCTATGATGCCTTGTTTCTTCATGGAGTTCATCATGTCTGCAACTTCTGGTTGTTTGGCTAATGGCAATCTTCGTGGTGTCTGTCGAATGGGTCTGGAATCTCCTGTATCGATTCGATGCTGGACAAGATTTGTTTTACCATAGTCATCATTATTCATTGCAAATAATTCCGAAAATTCATCGATCACCTCTTTGGCATCGTTGTGTTGTTGTTCACTTAAGGCACTAGACGAAAGAAGTTTCTGAACCTGTTGGGTAGTAGCTGGTATAGTTTTTGTCTCCTTGACATTACTACCATTATCTAAATTGACGATTTGGTAAACGGGTTCACAATTTCCAATTATAGCACCTTCTTTTAGTTGTACCTCGTTTTCGGATGTGTTAAGCACTCTGACTGGAATTAATGTTGCACCGTCTGCCTTCACTAAAGTCTTGCCAATGATGATGTTCGATGTAACTTTTGTGGGGTTAGGCTCCACCAGATAGAATCGGCAGGTCCCGATGTCATCAGTAAGCTTTGTCCATATTAGTGTCTCGGAGCATAGCGAAAGAGTAATATTTTCGCAAACCATCGTCATTACTTTCGCAGGATGATCTGCATCTTCTCCTAGTTTCATAGGAATTTCTATGTTGCCATATTTGAGAATCCGCTCTCCGACATCCAGATTTATTTTGTATGTGCTCATGAAGTCTATTCCAAGAATGCATTCATCCATTATGTCTGAAACCAGGAAAGTGTGAGGAAATAGTAGTTCGCCTAGTTGAACATCTAAAGTTATTTCTCCAAACACCTGTGCTGCCGCTCCAGTTGCTATTCTTAGTAGATATTTGGTGGTGTTGTGAAGCCATTTGTTCTTAACAAGATCTGCTCTAATAATTGATCTTGAAGGTCCAGTATCGATAGTAACTGCGCAGTCATTTTTTCCTACACTTCCATATATAACAACACTGCTATTATTTCTCTGTAACTGACTTACTTGGATGATGACTTCGGGGCTGTCGATTCCACCAACCAACTTCTGCCCCACGAAGTTGGTTTTTACTAGTTTTTCGACTGCTCAAGAGAGGCGATGCGACTAGTCGCTGCTTGATATCTAGTCTCTCCACGAATAGCTTGTTCCCTGGCTCGACATCTTTGGCATTCTTCTTTCCCCTCTTCTTCTGGTGATTCCACTCGTCGACGTTTTCTGCAGTCTCTTTGAAGGTGCCCTGGTCTATTACAATTCCAGCATCGAGGGACACCACGTGAAGGCGGGCTCTGTGATGATTGCACTCTATTACAAGTACATTCTTCCACTGAAATTTCTCTCACTCGTACTGTACTCCGTGAAGCTTGTCTGGCGAATTCGTATGCTAATGCATAGGCTAGTGCTTCTGCTGTTGATTTCTTTCCTGCTAGCCTTAATGATTGTTGTAAATTTTGATCTGTAATAGCGTTCACAAATGCCTCCGTCGCCACTTCATTGAGAATATCCGCATTCACGCTGGAGTATGACAGATGCGCTAATCTTTCTACATCTGCCTGCAGTTGTTGTAGTGATTCGCCATGTTTTTGAATCCTGTTGCGCAACTGTAGGCGATATACTTACTGCATGTGCTCATCTCCGTAACGTAATTCTATCGCCTGTACTAATGAAGAGTAATTACGTTGATTTTCAATCGGTACAGTTTGTAAGAGTTCTGACGCAGGACCTCGAAGTGCTAACACCAGAGCTATAGCTTTGTCTTCATCATTCCATCCATTTACCTCTGAAGCTGCCTCGAATTGTCTCTTGAAGATATGCCACGAATTTTGTCCATCAAATATTGGAGCTTTCATTCTACCTGCTCCGGATATTTCAGCTGCTACGTTTAGACGCTGACGATGCTTTATTCTTTCCAGATCTGATTTAAAACTGTCAAGCTGCTCGGTGACTTTTTGTTGAGCTTCCGCCACTTCCTGCTCGATTCCTTCAATTTTCAAATTTTGTTCGTCTAATGAGTTTTCAGGAAAGTCTTCTGTTCCTCCAAACGAGTTTCTATACAATTCTCCAGAGAGATCTTTTGTTCGTCGAAACGGGTTTCCAGAGATTTCTTTTGTTCCTCAAAATCAATCTTTTGTTCATCAAAACGGGCTTCCATAGATTTCTTCTGTTCATCTAAACGTGATTCCAGAGAATTCTTTTGTTCGTCGAGAGAATTCTTTTGTTCGTCCATAGATTTCTTCTGTTCATCTAAACGTGATTCCAGAGAATTCTTTTGTTCCTCGAGAGAATTCTTTTGTTCGTCCATAGATTTCTTCTGTTCATCTAAACGTGATTCCAGAGAATTCTTTTGTTCCTCGAGAGAATTCTTTTGTTCATCAAAACGGGCTTCCATTTTGCTCATTAAAGTACTCAAAAGCTGTTCCATTTTCATCTCAGGCTCTTCTTCAAATTCGCTTCCTTCCAAGTTCTCTTCGAAAACAAATGTCTCAGGATTCTTTCCTTCCGCTATCAAAGCTTGTCTAAGTCGCTCGACTAGAACTTTCTTTGCACCTGTCGTTTGTAATGAGCGGTTCCCTAGCTCCACTTTCAATTCCTGTATTCGAAGCTCCTCCACTTTGCGCCCCATTACTGTAGTAATTCACTCACAGTTGAATATAAATTATTTTCCAGAACTTTTAAAATTTAAAACAATTCCACAAAATTAATCACACTTTTAATTTTTCAGTCAATTGCCACCACTTTATTTCTCAAATATATACCCCACTTCTGACACCAGTTGTTGCGAGCGTGGCCTTTAGTTCGTTATTTAAAACACAATATTAAATAATTAATATATAAGTTCTTTATTACACTTAAATCATATAAAGTTCACAAACATTCATTTAATCAACTCAACTCTAATTATCGCTAACACTGTACTTTCAATTATCGCAATCTAATTACACACTATCGCTTCTTTATTACTTTCGCTTTTTAACACTGCAACGTCTAAAACAAGACTAATTTTCTGGCGATGACAACTGTTATATTTATACCCTAGAAACTCTCCGGATTATTCTGGAGTGTTCTATTCCAAAAGCTTCTTGACTATTCTATTTGTTCTAGATTTCATAATCGATTCTCCGAACCTGAAGTCATTTACTCTCCGAACCTGAAGTTGTTTATTGCCAGTAGATGTCATCAGTCTCTTTCTATTGCACGTAACAATATATAGAAAACAGGAATGGTTGAATCGTGTAAAATTCGTGTACATGAGCGTAATTTGTCAAGAGCAGGAGACTATACATAGGAGTAAGTGAGATGCTGGATAGATAAATTGTCAAAGCTGTAGATTAATTGTCAAATGTGCTTTTGTTTTGTGAGCAGATTTGGTCAACTTAAAATACTTTTCAAAACTATTTATCTTTTATTACTTCTGTTATATATGTATTATTCAAATTTAGGTACCGCCTGTGTTATGTAGTAGTATGTCAACTTATGAAAACATTTGTGAATATATGGTATACGATCAATTTAACTTATGGAAACATTGTAAAAATTAAACTTTGTAATGATTCGAGGCCGAATCATAAGTCAGGATGGCCGAGCTGTAAGAGTTATGTCAAGCCAACAATAGATGGCGTTTGGTAGGATATGTACGTTACCATTATGGCAGTCCAATGTGATGTAGAGGAAGAAGAAGAGAAGTATGTAAGATGTTTGATGTTTAGAGTCAGAGTTGGTTTTGACAAGTTAATGTGATTAGGTGGAAGCGTGCATTAAGAAAATTAAGAATTGTCAAAGAGGTATTTTTAAATAAAGTGTATAAATAGGAAGTGTTATTTATTCATCCTGACAAAGACCTTACACTAACAAGTAAAACTTTCACCTTTTGTTGAGTGAGAAAGTTTACTTAAGCCCGGTACGCTAGACCCAAGGAATTAGGTCAAGGAATTTTTCCACTTATTTCTTAAAGAAAATTTGACATTAGGTCAAGGAATTTTTGACAATTTGGATTTGTCAATTGTGTGATATTTCTGACAATAAAGAAATAATAAAGAAAGTGAAGAAATGGATAATTTCCAATCAAAAGTTAAGATACACGTAAAACAATTTTTATTCGTCCATTTGTCATTTTAAAATTGATACACCTCTTGCAAAATCGCCGTTCCTTCGTTCAATTTTTCAATTATTCCACCACCGTCAACATTCCTTAAGCCCGGTACGCTAGAGCCAAGGAATTTTTGTTCCTATACAAAAACTATGTAAAAAAAGTGTGGAAAAGTGGAATTTTTTTCTTGGCCGATTGCGTGAGGTAGTACGCTAGAGAAAAGTAATTCGAACAGAAAAACTCTACTTCCCGATTGACAAAAAGATGTCGCTCTTTTACGAAAAATCCATTTATGTCAATATTTCTTGAAGAAATAAGTACCGATGCACTTATTTCTGTAAGGAATTTTGACGTTGGTGGAATAATTGAAAAATTGAACGAAGGAACGGCGATTTTGCAAGAGGTGTATCAATTTTAAAATGACAAATGGACGACTAAAAATTGTTTTACGTGTATCTTCATTTTTCATTGGAAATTATTCATTTCTTCACTTTCTTTATTATTTCTTTATTGTCAGAAATATCACAATCCAAATTGTCAAAAATTCCTTTTCTTTAAGAAATAAGTGGAAAAATTCCTTGACCTAAGCTTTAGGCTTTAAGCCCGGTACGCTAGAGCCAAGGAATTTTTGTTCCTATACAAAAACTATGTAAAAAAAGTGTCAAGTAATTTTTTTCTTGACCGATTCCTTGAGGTAGTACGCTAGAGAAAAGTAATTCGAACAGAAAAACTCTACTTCCCGGTTGACAAAAAGATGTCGCTCTTTTACGAAAAATCCATTTATGTCAATATTTCTTGAAGAAATAAGTACCGATGCACTTATTTCTGTAAGCAATTTAGACGGTGGTGGAATAATTGAAAAATTGAAGCAACGAACGGCGATTTTGCAAGAGGTATATCAATTTTAAAATGACAAATGTACGAATAATAATTGTTTTACTTGTATCTTCATTTTACATTGGAAATTATCCATTTCTTCACTTTCTTTACTATTTCTTTATTGTCAGAAATATCACACAATTGACAAATCCAAAATGTCAAAAATTCCTTGACCTAATGTCAAATTTTCTTTAAGAAATAAGTGGAAAAATTCCTTGACCGATTGACCTTGGCTCTAGCGTACCGGGCTTTACAGAAATAAAATAAGTGCATCGGTACTTATTTCTTCAAGAAATATTGACATAAATGGATTTTTCGTAAAAGAGCGACATCTTTTTGTCAATCGGGAAGTAGAGTTTTTCTGTTCGAATTACTTTTCCTAGCGTACTACCTCAAGGAATCGGTCAAGAAAAAAATTCCTTGAGTATTCCATGACACTTTTTTTACATAGTTTTTGTATAGGAACGAAAATTCCTTGGCTCTAGCGTACCGGCCTTTACCCGGAATAATTTGTACATTGCTAAAACCAATACCTTCAGCTGACTTAGACGTAGCTAGAAGCAGCACGCACGAGTTGCTGCCCTTGTACTTAGATGTACCGTCACAATACTCTGCTGCGCAGTAATTCCTTATGTAATTATCGCAGTTCATATGCTGCTCGTGTTGCAAGCTAGAACTGGGAGTCTTAAATTGTCTCATATTTTTGATCTGTTCACTGCTTTGTGTACTCGAATGACTGCTAGTAGCGTGTACGCCTCACGCAATGCTTCAGTGGAAAAATTCATGGCGGAACGTGGTTCGTAATGAGAATTTCTTGAATCTTTGTTCCATTTTGTATATACTTGTTGCCATGCTTAGATCATATAACGAACTGGATAGACTATGAGGAAGAAAAACTTAAGCATTTTCTTCAAGTAGTAGAATCGCATCGATGTGTTTGTTTAGTCATGGAAGCCGTAAGCTACGATATTTTCTGAGCGGGCACATAATTTAGTGGTTGAAAGTTAATCAAATATTGAACAAGTTTTATAATTTCCTGTCACCGCGATTCGTATCATTTTTTCAGTTTATAATTTTATAATTCTTTTATAACGTATTACATTTTTAAGAGTTTTCCTAGCGCCCCATTTATTTGCTGATAATATTTCTTGTCGTTGCCTTTGCTTGACTGACATCAAACAAGAGCCCCAATGACAATTCAATTGTAAGATCTAAGAAATGACAAATGAGAAATGTCAGAAATATCGAACTAACAAAAACTAAAACCCCAGCCCTCTTGTCATTTCCCTCCCATGCCCACAAAAAAATTGCTTATCACACGTACACGAATTTTATACAAGGTAGCCTATCCTTTCGTTTTATGATCTAAGTTGCCATGATACAAAAAAATAAGGTATGGCCGAGTTTTCTGTCAATTGGGTGCTTACGTCATAGGATGACAAAAGTCATTCAGTCGTGCGATCTGTCATTGTCACAAGTTGTGATTATTTATTTGAAAAAGTTAAATTTCATATTATTTCACAACAGTTTGTGATAGATATGTATAATAAAGTTAAAAAGTGTGAATATAGAGTACCTAATTGCTTAATTCAACTTCCTACGAATAAAATGAAAAACTAAAATGTCATGCTGAAACGTCAAAATATCTTAGAATATTGTTGCGAGCGTGGCCTTTAGTTCGTTATTTAAAACGCAATATTAAATAATTAATATATAAGTTCTTTATTACACTTAAATCATATAAAGTTCACAAACATTTATTTAATCAACTCAACTCTAATTATCGCTAACACTGTACTTTCAATTATCGCAATCTAATTACACACTATCGCTTCTTTATTACTTTCGCTTCTTAACACTGCAACGTCTAAAACAAGACTCATTTTCTGGCGATGACAACTGTTATATTTATACCCTAGAAACTCTCCGGATTATTCTGAAGTGTTCTATTCCAAAAGCTTCTTGACTATTCTATTTGTTCTATTCCTGAACTTTCCTGTAGTTTTCATAATCGATTCTCCGAACCTGAAGTCATTTACTCTCCGAACCTGAAGTTGTTTATTGCCAGTAGATGTCACCAGTTGTCTCTTTCTATTGCACGTAACACTGCCCCCTTCTTAAACTTGTTCGTCCCGAACAACAGGTGGTCCACGGTTTTGATGCTCGTAGTATTAACACAAGCGGTCCAAATGAACAATTTTGTGCTTGCCTCTTGTGCCACGCTGAATCCTGTATACCACGTCATTAATTCTAGTTACTACTGAATATGGTCCTTCCCAGTGTTGTTGCAATTTTGAAGAACGTCCCTTACGTCGTTTCGGGTGGTACAGCCAAACAAGATCACCTTCGTTAAATCCTGCGGAATTAGCGAGTAAGTCATAGCGGGTTTTCATCCGATCAATATTTGTTGCTAATTTCGTCCTCGTGGCCTCGTGTACATCGGCTAATTGTTGTTTGAGCTCCGATACGTAGTCTTCTGGTAACTTTTGTTCACCTCTGGGGGTACCGAATTTGAGGTCGCTAGGTAAACGCATCTCTCTTCCGAATATGACTTTAGCTGGTGTTTGTCCGGTAGTACTATGAACGGCTGATCTATAAGCCATTAGGAATACAGGAATATGTCGATCCCAATCGCGTTGATGATAGTCAACTACTTTCTTTAGATGCTCGATCAATGTTCTGTTGAAGCGCTCTACCATGCCATCAGATTGTGTTCTAGTTTTTCTTATTCCCAACATTTTACACATCTCCTGGAAAGTCCGCGATTCGAAGTTCCGTCCTTGGTCCGAATGAAGTTCGTGAGGCACACCAAACCTACTGACCCAATTCGTTATTATTTGTTCCGCAACTGTGGTTGCCTCTTGATTAGGGATTGCATAAGCTTCAGGCCATTTACTGAAATAGTCAATGGCAACTAATATATAACGGTTACCGCCATCCGTTTCTGGAAAAGGTCCAGCGATGTCTATAGCTATCCTTTCAAAAGGGGCTCCGACATTATACTTATGCATTTCTCCTCTGCTTCTGTGTTGCGGCCCTTTGCAAGCAGCACAGACAGTGCATCTGCGGCACCACTCCTCCACATCTTCTCGCTTATGTAACCAATAAAACTTTTCTCGTATTTTTGAAATGGTTTTGTTCACTCCCAAATGTCCTCCAGAGGTTCCACCGTGCATTTCTTCTAGAACATCTTTGACGTTTGATGCCGGCACGACTATCTGCATTCGGAAAGATTCGCCATTAGGTGCTTCCCACTTGCGTTTTAATATACCACATTCAACATGAAGAGAGTTCCATTGAGCCCAGTAACTTTTCAGCTTCTCACTCCGTTCCGAAATATCCTTCCAGTCTGGTCTTTCCATGTCTTCTTTCCAAGCAAGAATAGGTGAAATGTCCGGATCTTCTCGTTGTGCTGTTCGTAGGTCCTCGTTGTCCCAACCTGTAGATGGCTCCACGGTTACCAACTGTATAGTTGCTGTTGTTTCTTTTTCTTCCATCCGGGCGTAATGTTTGCATTCAAGTTTGCATGGACGTCGTGAAAGGGCATCTGCATTTGCATGGATACGACCTCTTCGGTGTTGTATTTCAAAATCATAAGCCTGGAGTCGCTCTATCCATCTCGCCACTTATCCCTCAGGATTCTCAAACTACAGAAGCCATTTAAGCGCTGCATGGTCGGTGCGAAGGATGACTTTCTGCCCGTAGAGATATTTATGAAAATGCTTTGTTGAACTTACAATGGCAATTAGCTCCTTTCTTGTAGCACAATAATTTTTCTCTGACTTTGAAAGTACTTTGCTATAGTAAGATACTGGAACTTCTTGACCATTCTCCTCCTGAGAAAGCACTGCACCAATACCTTCATTGCTGGCATCCGTGTCTAATATAAATGTTTTTCCCAGCTTTGGATAGTGAAGTACTGGCGCTTCACAGAGCTGTTCCTTCAAATTTTCAAAACTTTCGTTGCATTTATCCGACCATATGAACGGCTTTCCCTTTTCGGTAAGTTGATGTAGGCTTCTTGCTATATCTGCAAAACCTTTCACGAATCGCCTGTAGTAGGTAGCTAAACCAAGAAAACTCCGTAATTGATGTTTGTCCTTTGGTGCTGGCCAATTTTTGACGGCTTCTATCTTTTCTGGATCGGTTCTTACTCCTTGCGATGAAACTATGTGCCCTAAATATTTAACTTCTTTTTTAAATAGAGCACATTTACTCGCACTGAGCTTTAATTTTGCATCTTTGAGTCTTTGAAGTACATCCCGTAAGTTGTTTTTATGTTCCATGAATGTCCTTCCGATTACTATTATGTCATCCAAATAGACAAGACATGTTTTCCAGGTTAAACCACGTATAACACATTCCATTAGTCGTTCGAATGTGGCTGGAGCATTACATAACCCAAATGGCATTACTTTGAATTGCCATAAGCCACTGCCAACTGAGAAAGCAGTTTTCTCTCGGTCCTCGGGATGTATTTCCACTTGCCAGTAACCACTCTTCAAATCCAGCGGGGGAAACCATTGCGCTCCGGAAAGGGTATCCAATGTGTCATCAATCCGTGGTAATGGATAGCTATCCTTTCTCGTCACGTTATTTAGTTGGCGGTAGTCTACACAGAATCGGGTGCTGCCATCCTTTTTCCTAACCAGAGCAACCGGCGATGTCCAAGGGCTGTTAGATTCCTCTATGATGCCTTGTTTCTTCATGGAGTTCATCATGTCTGCAAATTCTGGTTGTTTGGCTAATGGCAATCTTCGTGGTGTCTGTCGAATGGGCCTGGAATCTCCTATATCGATTCGATGCTGAACAAGATTTGTTTTACCGTAGTCATCATCATTCATTGCAAATAATTCCGAAAATTCATCGATCACCTCTTTGGCATCGTTGTGTTGTTGTTCACTTAAGGCACTAGACGAAAGAAGTTTCTGA
The DNA here is from genome assembly GCA_963930735.1 of Dioctria linearis. Classification (NCBI taxonomy): domain Eukaryota; kingdom Metazoa; phylum Arthropoda; class Insecta; order Diptera; family Asilidae; genus Dioctria; species Dioctria linearis. Next base: position 210,781,147 of record OZ005742.1, on the reverse strand, counting down.
ACCTGTTGAGTAGTAGCTGGTATAGTTTTTGTCTCCTTAACATTACTACCATTATCCAAATTGACGATTTGGTAAATGGGTTCACAATTTCCAATTATAGCACCTTCTTTTAGTTGTATCTCATTTTCGGATGTGTTGAGCACTCTGACTGGTATTAATGTTGCACCTTCTGCTTTCACTAAAGTCTTGCCAACAATGATGCTAGATGTAACTTTTGTGGGGTAAGGCTCCACCAGATAGAATCGGCAGGTCCCGATGTCATCAGTAAGCTTTGTCCATATTAGTGTCTCGGAGCATGGCGAAAGAGTAATATTTTCGCAGACCATCGTCCTTACTTTCGCAGGATAATCTGCTCCTTCTCCTAGTCTCACAGGAATTTCTATATTGCCATATTTGAGAATCTGCTCTCCGACATCCAGATTTATTTTGTATGTGGTCATGAAGTCTATTCCAAGAATGCATTCATCCATTATGTCTGAAACCAGGAAAGTGTGAGGAAATAGTAGTTCGCCTAGTTGAACATCTAAAGTTATTTCTCCAAACACCTGTGCTGCTGCTCCAGTTGCTGTTCTTAGTAGATATTTGGTGGTGTTGTGAAGCCATTTGTTCTTAACAAGATCTGCTCTAATAATTGATCTTGAAGCTCCAGTATCGATAGTAACTGCGCAGTCATGTTTTCCTACACTTCCATATATAACAACACTGCTATTATTTCTCTGTAACTGACCTACTTGGATGATGACTTCGGGACTGTCGATTCCACCAACCAACTTCTGCCCCACAAAGTTGGTTTTTACTAGTTTTCCGACTGCTCAACAGGAGAGGCGATGCGACTAGTCGCTGCTTGATATCTAGTCTCTCCACGAAAAGCTTGTTCCCTGGCTCGACATCTTTGGCATTCTTCTTTCCCCTCTTCTTCTGGTGATTCCACTCGTCGACGTTTTCTGCAGTCTCTTTGAAGGTGCCCTGGTTTATTACAATTCCAGCATCGAGGGACACCACGTGAAGGCGGGCTCTGTGATGATTGCACTCTGTTACAAGTACATTCTTCCACTGAAATTTCTCTCACTCGTACTGCACTCCGTGAAGCTTGTCTGGCGGATTCGTATGCTAATGCATAGGCTAGTGCTTCTGCTGTTGATTTCTTTCCTACTAGCCTTAATGATTGTTGTAAATTTTGATCTGTAATAGCGTTCACAAATGCCTCCGTCGCCACTTCATTGAGAAAATCCGCATTCACGCTGGAGTATTACAGATGCGTTAATCTTTCTACATCTGCCTGCAGTTGTTGTAGTGATTCGCCATGTTTTTGAATCCTGTTGCGCAATTGTAGGCGATATACTTGCTGCATATGCTCATCTCCGTAACGTAATTCTATCGCCTGTACTAATGAAGAGTAATTACGTTGATTTTCAATCGGTACAGTTTGTAAGAGTTCTGACGCAGGACCTCGAAGTGCTAACACCAGAGCTATAGCTTTGTCTTCATCATTCCATCCATTTACCTCTGAAGCTGCCTCGAATTGTCTCTTGAATATATGCCACGAATTTTGTCCATCAAATATGGGAGGTTTCATTCTACCTGCACCGGATATTTCAGTTGCTACGCTTAGAGGCTGACGATGCTTTATTCTTTCCAGATCTGCTTTAAAGATCTCAAGCTGTTTCGTGACATTTTGTTGTACTCCCGACACTTGTTGTCGAACCTCCAACACTTCCTGCTGTATTCCTTCAATTTTCATATTTTGTTCGTCTAATGAAACTTTCAGAAATTTCTTCTGTTCCTCCAAACAAGTTTCTAGACAATTCTGCAAAGAATTCTTTTGTTCATCCCAACGGGATTCCAGAGAATTCTTTTGTTCCTCATAAGCATTCTTTTGCTCGTCCAGACGGGTTTCCATAGATTTCTTTTGTTCCTCGAGAGAATTCTTTTGTTCGTCCATAGATTTCTTCTGTTCATCTAAATGTGATTCTAGAGAATTCTTTTGTTCGTCCATAGATTTCTTCTGTTCATCTAAACGTGATTCTAGAGAATTCTTTTGTTCCTCGAGAGAATTCTTTTGTTCATCAAAACGGGCTTCCATTTTGCTCATTAAAGTACTCAAAAGCTGTTCCATTTTCATCGCAGGCGCTTCTTCAACTTCGATTTCTTTCAAGTTCTCTTCGAAAACAAATGTTTCAGGATTCTTTCCTTCCTCTATCAAAGATTGTCTAAGTCGCTCGACTAGAACTTTCTTTATGCCTGTCGTTTGTAATGACCGGTTCCCTAACTCCACTTTCAAATCCTGCGTTCGAAGCTCGTCCACTTTGCGCCCCATTATTTTAGTAATTCTCTTATAGATGAATATAAATTATTTTCCAGAACTTTCACAATTTAACACAATTTCTCAAAATTAATCACTCTTTTAATTTTTAGTCAATTGCTACTACTTTATTTCTCGAATTTATCCCACTTCTGACACCAGTTGTTGCGAGCGTGGCCTTTGGTTCGTTATTTAAAACACAATATTAAATAATTAATATATAAGTTCTTTATTACACTTAAATCATATAAAGTTCACAAACATTCATTTAATCAACTCAACTCTAATTATCGCTAACACTGTACTTTCAATTATCGCAAGAGTGTAATTATCTTTCGCTTCTTTATACTTTCGCTTGCTAACACTGCAACGTCTAAAACAAGACTCTTTCTCTGGCGATGACAACTGTTATATTTATACCCTAGAAACTCTCCGGATTATTCTGGAGTGTTCTATTTCAAAAGCTTCTTGACTATTCTATTCATTCTATTCCTGAACTTTCCTGTAGATTTCATAATCGATTCTCCGAACCTGAAGTCATTTACTCTCCGAACCTGAACTTGTTTATTGCCAGTAGATGTCACCAGTTGTCTCTTTCTATTGCACGTAACAATATTCACCATCATCATTTTACAAATCATCACAGCTCATGAAGAACCTAGAACATGGGGTCATTTAACCAGGTATTTTCGTATCAATTAAGATACATATCTATTCGACTGGCAGAACGGGCACGTATGCGCCAACATATAGTCTCGTACCGCGATAGCGTGAGCGCTACAGGATGTGGGCTCAGACAATTTAACCTAACAATAAAGTGATGCGGCTTCCAAGTCCACGTATAGACAAGCACGAAATTTAATCGCATATCTGACACATCTGCGGACCCCGCAAACTGTAGTTAAGGCACTTTCACATCAAACACAAGAATCGAAAAAATGTAAACCGAAAAACTCAATTTAATCCACTTTGAAACAAGATTTTTGCTCCAATGATTAATAAAATCATGGGAAATAGGATAAACTAATAATTTTACTAATAAAATAGTATATTTATCTTAGAATTTTTAAGAAAACACAGCTTTTATGATTTATCGGACGAATTTTTCCGCCGAAAAAGTTTTTCGGCCGATAAAACATAAAACTTGTGTTTTTCTTCAAAATCTGAAATAAATATAACTATTTTCTCAGTAAAATTTTTAGTTTATCCTATTTCTTTGGATTTTATTAATCATTGGAACAAAAATCTTGTTTTAAAGTGGAATAAATTGAGTTTCTCGGTTTGCATTTTTCTGTTTTTGTTTTTGATGTGAAAGTGCCTTTACAGGGACCTCCACCAAGTCAGAGAATTTCGCCCGTATATTCATATATATATATGTTCCGTCCGTTAGAGGCTCGACATTGATACTATCGACGGCTGTAAATGAAGATCCATGCAATATCGGAGGGCTACTAACTTAGAGATATTTCGAGCACATGAAGATATACGTGCTACATTCAAGATGTGAATTCTGAGAGACCTTTTGAGTGCTTATACAAGAGTCACCTGTCATAGAGTTAGCCCCATTGCTTATAGATATGCACATTTACTGTAGTTGTAAGTAGGATTTTAAGAAATATTCTTAGCACTTATATATGCATATTTACTATATGTGCGATTTAAGTTTTTCGAAATCTTCCTATTACTTATATATAACTTTACTATAGTTATGAATGGAATTCCTTAGAAATATTCCTATTACTTATATATATCTTTACTATAGTTATGAATTGAATTTCTGAGAAACACTTCGTTTATCTATATATTTACGCATAATTATTATAGTTGTGAATTGAATTCCTTTGAAATATTCATATTATATAGGTACTTACCTTATTTATGAGTTGAGGCTCCTTGAAACACTCCGATGGCATATATATATATATAAACGCTTACGTTGCTTGCGATCCGACTCTGGAGGATAGTGCCATTCACCTATATGTAAACGTTCTATATATAGAGCTTGATTTCTGAAGATGCCTCTTTATCTATGAGAGATTATTGTAAGGATATCGCTAGGGCGGCATACGTACATTCAATGCCTGGATCCCCATTGTTGAATAAAGGCACTAGTCAATCTTATGATTTATATATGTATATATGGCAATAGGTACAGAACAGGAAGTGGGCCCTAAGCCCTAATATAGTTAGCACGAGTAGAACTCTACGGAAGTAAAAACAATTGTGTGCTGTCGTGTGAAGGAAATCCCGGGCGGATTTTTTTTTTGGGTTACTTATATCATTTTGTTGTAAAAGAAAAAAAATTATTTCAGGATCAGTCGCTCCAGAAGGCCTTCGTGGAGGAAATCATGTAAAGGTAATTGCAAGTAAAGCTGTTTGGGATTTTGCTATATTATTTCTCGGTTATAATATTCTTGTATATATAAATGTTTGCCAGAGGCTTTAATGAATTTGTATGTTAGAGAATTTCATTGGCAAAAGAGCTTTTCCTGTAAGAGATATATTGGATTATTTAGCGATTTGATTTTGTAAGAAGTGAACTTAAGACCTAGTAATAAATGATTTCCACTTGTAACGTAATGAAGTTCTAGAGAGGACTTATTTCTTCCTTTCACATCCCGGAGCCCCCTCTCATGAGATGAAGGTCGTCTAGGTTCGCCTAGTCTCTTTCTCTCATTACAGGTCAACAAGGGACTTTGGACAATTGTGCCACCCAAAGTCGATGGGAGGATGGGGCTTGGCAAAGAAGGCAGACGATCTGCGCCTTCATGGGAATGCAAGTAAGTGACGTAAAGGTCCCTTCAGGACTGAGTGAGTGCTAGGCTTTTGTATGTAGGCATGAAGAACTTTTTTTGATTATGGTTGGTGACAGCGGCAGGTATTTTTGGGAACCCCCCCCCCCAACACTCTCCGCCACATAGCCGAGGTGCTAGCATGCCGCCCTGTGTCAACGCTGTTACCGAGTGATCTATCAGCTCAGGCTGGCAGTTTGGACTTCACGTCATGACAATACGGAAATTTATTTATGAGTGACGAGATAAGCAAACGCGTCCTGAATTTTTCCGGACGTCGACTTGTCAATCCAAGTGTCCGGAACCATAAAAAGACCTCAAGCATAAGGAGTTTTTATAGTTACTGAAACTAAAACATTGTAAGTGCCAACCCTAATTTGTAAATTTCGACTACTCGTGCTGCCATATTGTTGTTGGTACTATAATTTTATAGCGTATGTCTGTCATAGCTGTCAAGTCAAATTATTTGGCAAAATGGAAGGCGTTCAGACTGCGCCGAAATTACGTAATTTTGAATTATTTTCTGAAATCACGTAATTTCCCATACATTGGCGTAATTAGAAAGGAGAAGGACACATTTTATCGAAATATGGAAAAGAAAATATTGAAAGGAAATATAAAAAAAAAATATGGTCCGTTGGTGAGGAGGAAATTTTAGTGGAATTGTGGGCTGAAAATATTCACAAATTAAAGGGTTTGAGGAAAAATAGCCACATATTTCTCGAAATCCAAATGGCGATGGAACACAGAGGCAGCTTCTATACAACAGAAGAAATTAGGATTAAGATTCATAATTTAACCAGCAGATACAGGTAAGTTCAAATGAGTCTTAATTTAATACAGTTTTTAACAAATACTAATCCCAATTTGCTTTTGTTCTTAGGAAGGAAAAAGGAAACATAGGCTCAACAGGAGGCTCCCCATCTGACTGACCTCTATGTTATAAAATTCATGCCATATTGGGGAAATTCAAGGCAAATAATGTGGAGTCATTAGTAGAGGAGAGTATTGTGGAAGGTACCAAATTAGAACGCCTTTCCTACATAAACTATTATATATTTCCTACATAAACTATTATATATGTCAAGTGGATAATGCGCCATTATTATCATCAGTTGTGACATCCGTTGTATCACCAAAAGAAAAGACTGCAAAAAGAAAAAAAAGTGCAAATATCCAAACTGAGCTATTAAAAGAATATAAAAAAGTTAATGAAAACATTGAAAAAGACTTAGAAGAAGTGAAGAAAGTGGACAAAAAACTAATCGACATCGAAGAAAAACGGAATAAATTATTGCAGGACTTCGTAAATGATTCGAAAGAGTTCCACAAAGCGGTGATAAATTTTTTAAGCTCTAAGTAGTATGTAAGTTTTTTCTTCAGTTGTTTTACGGGCAATTGACAATAAAAATATAATTTAAAAATTATGTGTTCGTTTTTCTTACCTAAGTACTGACTAATCGCATTCCGAATATTTGCTGCAGAAGGATCGTTGTCAGTGATAATGGTATTGCATTGTGGTGGACGATTACTTTGATGTTTCTCCTGCTCTCTGACATGAATCAGCCATTTATTGTTAATGTGCTCATTGTGCTCATTTAAGAAGTTGTGTAATACACAACAGCACTTAATTATTTGAGAAGTGTTCTCAATATTATTATCAAGGCCTTTTCCGAGCTTCCGAAATCTTGCCTTTAAGTGCCCAAAGGCATTCTCCACTACCCTCCGACTTTTCGACAATACATAGTTGAAGTTTTTCTCCTTTTCATTTCTCACTGCATTAAATGGAAATGGTTTCATTATGATTTCAGAGAATCGAAAAGCAGAGTCCCCACTAATAACTATGGGCACATTCACTCCAGATATTTCTTTTGCCATTTGCTTTAGAATTAGGTTTTGGTGTTGTTTTTTTATGGCTGATCTTTCAAATATTTGCGAATCATTACAACGTCCTGGGCTGCCGACATTAATGTACAGAAACCGGTATCTATATTGTTGCGAGCGTGGCCTTTGGTTCGTTATTTAAAAACACAATATTTAATAATTAATATATAAGCTCTTTATTACACTTAAATCATATAAAGTTCACAAACATTCATTTAATCAACTCAACTCTAATTATCGCTAACACTGTACTTTCAATTATCGCAATCTAATTACACACTATCGCTTCTTTATTACTTTCGCTTGCTAAGACTGCAACGTCTAAAACAAGACTCTTTTTCTGGCGATGACAACTGTTATATTTATACCCTAGAAACTCTCCGGATTAATCTGGAGTGTTCTATTCCAAAAGCTTCTTGACTATTCTATTTGTTCTATTCCTGAACTTTCCTAACTTTCATAAGCGATTCTCCGAACCTGAAGTCATTTACTCTCCGAACCTGAAGTTGTTTATTGCCAGTAGATGTCACCAGTTGTCTCTTTCTATTGCACGTAACAATATGATAGTTAGTTGAAATTATCTCAGTAGCAGTGTGAACACCCAGCATGATTTCAAAATTACCCCATCGAAATAACGTAATTTCGGCGCAGTCTGAACATGGTATAAGTCTTTATTTTTTAATTAAATATTGCGTAATTGAAAGTTTTTAATTATTTCTTTATAGAAAATATTGAAGCTTCCGATTTTTTCCAACCACAAGCAGGGAGCAGTGCGTCAGTGGAATTTTTCGGAGCTGATTGGCGATGATTTAGAAGCAGAATACTCTTCTGCGGCTGCCCATGAATTGAAATCCTTACCGGAGCCTAACAGAGCAGAGTTGCAGTTATGGCTGATTTACATTCTTAAGAAATTCAATCTTGTACCCATCTGTGTTATTAACTCTAAACCCAATATCCTAGTATTTCAATAGCAAATACTTGCTACATCTTACTTCAGCTATTGTGTGGCAGCTACAGTGTGACAGCTGTCCGACTGAGATATGAAGTCCTGCCGCTAAGCTGACTTTCTGTGGCACTCGAAAGTTCATATAATCAACCAAACACGTTGGACATAATTTATAGATCAAACAATACCAACGTGATGCGTTATTCTATTTTTCCACTTTACCTTATTTTGCTGGATATATTTGCTCTACGTAATGCACTTCATCATACTCCTTGATATTGTATTATTTTATACTTTCTTAAGTTCTGTTTTCCAATCCTTGATCGAGCCATATGAATCTTGGTGCCTTGTTGGGATTAACTGTATGGGCTGGTGTGTTCATGTATTGATTGCTGACGATTGGTGGCGTGTAATGAATGTTTATGTCATGCCTGTTGCTGTTACTGTTATTGTTACGGATGTTCGAATAGGTGTCTGGACTAACATTGGCCTCAGTACAACTCCGGATAAATCATAATTAATTAATGACTAAGTGTAGTTCAACTGTGAAATCTAAAGATTGTTATGACTATATAAGCTGTTAATTTAATTTAATTTAATTTAAACTAATTGAATCCTGTTTAAGTTAATATATTGTTTCTTTTGCTATAAATAATGTAAACTAATTGATAAGCTTTATACTGTCGTGGAACCCGGCGTTATACGCTGCTTTAAGCAGGGGTTCAAAAAATAAATGCACTTTGACTTGACTTGACTTGACATTACTCGAACATGCGATTTTACTAACAAAGTGAGTGAGAGGGTCTTATTACTTTGCACTATTAGAAAAAAAGAAAGATGTGATCGACTGTCAAAACATTATTTCCCACTCTTTTATAGCGAAGTGTCGCTTGTAACATTTCATCAAATTGTCAATTCCAAAAACTAGTCAGACGTCAAAAATAGTTCTGTTCGGGCAATTGCATTATATCGAAAAGCTTGCAGTAAAGGTACGTGTATTCAGTGTGATAATGCTCCCAGCAAGGAGTTCTGTTCAACATTTTGTATGAATAAGCACAAAAAAGAAATTGGTACAAACACTTCCAGCCAATAATACAAGGGAACAAGGATAAGTCCTACAACAACACCAACAGGAGCTTTCCTATATGAAAGTTTTCATGTTTTAAATTGGGGTTGAGTATTTAAAGGTGAATATCTACATAAGTAATATTTCCCAAATGTATATCTTTTAAATCCTCTAGGGTACTGGTAGTGACGCAGCAGAATGTTTTAAGCAGGCAAAACATTACCACAAAACGACTTTTAAATTGGAATATATATAATATACCTATATTTGTGCATGTGTTCGTTCAATTTACTCCCCTTCTAGGTTTAGTCTGTTAATAAAGTCAAAAAATTCTATATATAGAATATATTTCTGGGATTGAGGTAGTTTGGTGGAGAAAAAGCCTGTTCGAGGTGATGTAATCTACACCTAGCCAAAGCTCTACAGGTGCTCCGAGGTTTCATGAGCATCCCGATTGATGCGGCAGGATGAAGTCTCATCCAAGCCCATCGTGTTTAGATGATGCCCCCTGAGAGGTGTCGATAAATTTTTTTGCCTGACGAAGTCCAGCTAGTACTGAGAAAATACTTTGAAGTCTAAAAGTACGTAACTATTATATTAAAATATTATTCTTCTACAAAAATACGGTGTGGAACAATTCTCCTGAGCAAACATTTAACCACAATTGAATGCAAGGAAGCAAAATTCCCGAACCGAGAAAGGTCAGGATGTTTTGAATATTTCTCGGGATCCATTCCTTCTTCCGCCTTAGTATATATAGGTCACGTCCCCACAAGATTCACCCTTTTTTTCACATAATCAAAAGCACGCAGACTCAGCTAAATTATTCCTCCACCGGAAAATACTTTTGTGAAAAACAAAAGCATCAAATAACGTTTTAAATTATTCCTCCACCGAAAAATACTTTTGTAAAAAATAAAAGTATCAAATAACATTTTTAAATCATTTTCTCACACGCGCATTTTGTAATTTTGTAGAAGCAAGCATTTTTGCTTACTCGATTAAGAACCTAATGAAAAGTTCAAGTTAAGATGAAAAGTCAGTCTGTTTTAAATTTACTTATGAGTCGGTCGTAGTCGTAAAAGTTTTATTTTTTATTCTTATTAAACGTTTAAAAATCAAAGTTGTGTTTTTTTTCTCTCTTATCATATTTTTTTATTTATCTTGTAAAAAAAGGTAAAATTACAAAAGTTATATATATATATCCCAACTTACGAACATCCTCTGAAATATTTAAATAGTATACTTATCCAAAAATACGATGGACTTTACTTAAAAGAGCAAACACTTATCCAAAAATGAGCATAAAACAAACGAAAATCGGGAATGGACCAAAGGTCAGGACTTTTTTGAATAGGAAATGTGCCAATATCTTCAAAAAAAAAACCTTTTAAACCGTTAAAATAATAAATTTATTCAAAAATATTTATTTTTTCCACAAAATAGTAAACAAATCGAGCAAATATCAGGACTTTTTTGACCAGATATCTCGGAAACTATTCTTCCTACCACCATATAATTTATCCTTTGCAACATTTGGATAGTAATTTTATCCAAAATTACGGTGTGGAACATTTTGCCAGAGAATATTCATCTAACCAAAAATGCCAGCAGAGCAAAAACATGGCGAAAAGTACATTAATTTGAACTGAATTGGGAATCTGCAAAAGAAAAAAACTCAATTATTAAATTATCAAGCTCCATTATTTTTTAAAGCACACTTTTAACAATTAAATATGCGAATAAAAATTAAAATATCTTATCTTTCCTGAATTAATCTGTCTTGTTCTACTTCCCATATCATTCAATTCTTTCCTGATACATGAGTTTTTCCTGATATCTTCACATACTTGGTATAGAGAATACAAAATATTCTCATTAAAATTTTGACACATTCCAGCTGATGTGCTGTGACTTGCTTTAAATATATTTAATTTGTGTGCATGTAAACAATTATATTCGTACACGCTAGTAATTATATGTATGAGTTTGCTGCCATAATAGCAAAATTTACTGCCATAAAATATACTTCTGGCTAGAACTTTTTATGGCTAATTATGGCAGTAACAATTTCCCCTTAGTAGGAGAATTTGACATTTAACTCAGTAAAATTTTACTGGATTATCTTCTGTCCTTATTGTTCTAAAGTATTTTCAGATAAGGGGAAACTGCTTACTCTGTTTTCTAGCAATGTTCGAGTAATGTAAATCAGCCATTAGTGATAATGAACAGCGTGTTCAACATTAAAAAAAAATACACGATTTATAAATTTTTATTCAGCATTTTATATTTTAGACATTTGCCAGCAAAACTTGCTCGGACATTCTTCGCACCAGTAGTCGAGTTGGAGATATTTGGCTTAAAACTTCCAAATGCAGATTCTTCTTTTCTCCAGGTCCCAGGAACAATGCTTCCATCCAGTTGCTCTACATCTACCAATCCCGGAGTAATGAATTCATTTTGCTGGTTTCTTAGCCAATTATGAAGACAAACACAAGCACCGGTAATGTTTTCGACAGTACTAACTTCAGCAAGAATTGGCTTTCTAAAAATTCTACTAAATATAATGTCGATTAGCAAAACTTCTTCGTCCGTATCCATTTTTTAATAACAATTATATTACACGCGATTAAAAACTTGACAATTAACAATCTCCAATTTGACTGTTTGACAGTTTGGGATTATTGCCATAAAAAATAGAGGGGAGTGCACGTGAGAGGTTATTGCAGTGATTGCTTCGGCAGCATTTAAATTTCAATAAGCTATCTCCCTCACAAATATTGTAAAAAATGTATGTCATCATAATGTAAATCCTCCTTTAAACAGAAAACAGTATTAAAAAGTAATCAAAGTACTCGTAAGTTGACAAAATTCCTAAATTGTTTGAACAATTTATATTTAAGACTCATTTTCCTTGAAGGGCTGTACTCAAGAAGCAAACAATACCCATAATGGGTGAATGTTCCAGTTCAAATAAAATTGATTTACATAATAATAATAAGATTACCATAAATAATAATAATTAAAATAGCTGATTTAGCTCTTATTCAAATATGCTGCTTGCTTGCAGCTGGTATAGTAACATGACTTCTGAGACAATTTATGTTTTTCCCAACGTTATCTACAAATTTATATTTTGATGTTATTTGTGTATGTATATACCTTTTCGTCAATTTCTGTTTGTTAGCAGCGGTTTTTACATAATGGAAATGGAGCTTTTCTTTAAGTTGCTCCATATTTTCTTCATTATATTTAATTTTTGAAATAATAATTGTAATATAAAGTAAATATTGCACCTATTTGACAGCTATAAAGAGCGGGCTGTCCATAAACCCGATGGTGCTGCCAAGAATCCAGTATTTGCATGCCCCATTCGAACAGAAAAACTCTACTTCTCGATTGACAAATAGAAGTCTTTGTTTTTCGAAAAATCCATTTGTGTCAATATTTCTTGAAGAAATAAGTACTGATATACTTATTTCTGTAATTTTGTTCAAGAAAGAATTTTTTGGGATTCTCCGGTATATAGCAAAAGCTAAAAAATGTTCTAATTTGTTATTTCATCACACAACTCATTAATTTTTGGTGACAAGTTTCAAGGCTTGGTTTGACTCATCAACAGGTCCCAAATAGCGAAATTGGGTGATTTGAAAAACAAATGAAAAAATGAAAAAAGAAGAAAGAAATGAAAAGTTTGAGAAAAATATAAAAAACAATTCTTTTATTTATTAAAAAAAAGTGTAAATTTTTTTTTAAAGAAGCAGATTCATTCGAAGCGAATCGAACCTGTATACGCCACGCAGTGGGCTGAAAAGTAAAGAAGAAAAAGGAAGAAGAAGAAGCGTTTCGTGTCAGCAGAAAACCTTTCACTCATCGGTGCAGCTTGGTTTTCTGCCTGCTGCAGACGCTTGAAAATAGATCAAACTGATCTCCTCTCATATAAACTCAGAATAAATTCTGGGTGTGAATTATATGAGGAAAAAACACTCCTATACGAGCCCAGGAGGAAAAATAAATAAAAAGATTACTCTTTTGGACTTTTTACTGGGTTAAACTTAATTTTGTTCAAGAAAGAATTTTTTGGGATTCTCCGGTATTTATTTTTTATTTATTCAACCTGGTTGAATCGTGTAAAATTCGTGTACATGAGCGTAATTTGTCAAGAGCAGGAGAATATACATAGGAGTAAGTGAGATGCTGGATGGAGAAATTGTCAAAGCTATAGATTAATTGTCAAATGTGCTTTTGTTTTGTGAGCAGATTTGGTCAACTTAAAATTCTTTTGAGAAATTTAGCAAAAATACAGAATCAATTCTTTTCAAAACTATTTATCTTTGAACTTTATTTAGTGCAAAGTTTTATAGTGCCATTAGTGCCTGTTAAAATCTTCATATCAATAAAAAAAAAACAGAAATGAAGTGTTCGGTCAGTGATTGCAAATATAAATTGAATTATAAACTAGGGAATCCTGTTTGAGGCAACTGCACTACCTAAATTATCTTTTTTGTTACTAGAAGCAAAGATTTATATAAATTAATTATATGAATTGTTTCAGAATAAAGTAGAAAAAGAACATTTTTTACCACAGATGCTCCGCACAAAACCTTTGTTTACTTTTTGCAAATTGACAAGTTGTTTAGAATAGGGTTGGCGTGTAAATCATGTAAAAATGGACTACCAACACAACCAGGAATTCATTACGCAAAATCTGGCTTATCACCATCCTGTTTACTCTATATTCTAAAGCCCTACATACAATGAGCGCCGCGCGTTTTTTTTTTGTGGCGCCGCTTTGAGGCATATATGATACAATGATACCCGCGCGTTTTTTTACACTTGACAGTTCGAACTATTTGAGGTGTGTTGATTATTTCTGTGAAATTGTGAAAAGTATTTTGAAATGAATAAAAAAAAATTAAGTATGATAATTAAAGCAAGTATTCTTGCCCTAAAAGTTTATTAAAAAACTATTACCAAAAACGTGAAATTTTTTATTTCAAATTTGACAGTAATTTCATTCGTTCTCTTAAAATGAAACAAGGAACAAACGAAGAAAAAAACAACGCGCCGCAAAGTTTAAAGTTTGATCAAACTTTGCGGCGCCCCAAAGTGGCGCGGCTTACATTGGTTCTGGCTATATATGAAAACTATTGAGTACGTTTAGATCACAGCTATTTATGACTAGTTTTACGTAAGTCGAATTACGTAGTACTAATCGTGCTGCTGTTTAGTCCGCTCGTATTAAAGCTTTGACAGTTGTCAAAATTGTCAGATCTGCCTGCTATTTCATGAGAAAAATGAAAAATAATATATTGAGTTTGTTTGTACACCGCATGCACAAGAAAATGGAGCATAGAAGAAAATTTAAAATCAGAATGAGGAAATACTGCTATTTATATTATTAAATACCCAAGATAAAACATGCAAATTGTCAGGCTAATGGCAAAACATTATAAGATAATCTGCAACAATTATTTATTAATTATGTATAAGGGCGTCACTATTTACAAACAGCCTCGCATTATCTTATGTGACGTAATGTCTCCATTTAATACTAATTTTTGTAGGTCAATACCGCATCAGAAACCGAATTAAAGTAGGACTAGTTTTTCGTAATACGGCATGTTTAGACCACTTAATATTAGTACTACGTTAGTCAAACTACGTAATACTAGTCCTAAATGGCACGGTCAAACTCATTTTGCGGCGCGTAAAAAACGCGCGGTGCTCATTGTATCTAGGGCTTAAGCATGGAAGCTGTACTACCCTCTAAACATTTGAGAGTATACACCTAAAGTGAAACGAAAACGTGAACTTTACGAACCGCGTTTTACTAATACACCCACGGCTCTATAGTACATGAACACTATAATCACAGCGTAACAAAAACGTACTGAAAACGTACCTCCCTCTAACCATTTGAGAGTGTACACCAAAAGTGAAACGAAAACGTATTGAAAACGTACTTCTGGATTTATTGACCAATGTCATAGAACCTAACAGCAGGCAGCTGTGTTGTGCATGTTAATTTGTTTATGAATAACAAAACGCCGCGTTAATTTTTATTTTATTAAAACTTTGGAGTGTCAACAAATTTGAATTACTTATATTATTATTATTGAACTTTTGTCAGTTTACTAAACTATTTTGTAGTCTATCGATAATCCAATTATCTATACCCTACTCGATGTACCTAAAACATTGTAACGTAGTGTAAGTTAAGGTTCCTTAATAAACGTTTTTTTGTTCTATTTTTGTGATGCTATTTTTATAAAATAAATTAAAATAGAAAAATCTGTTGTTTTCTTCAAAAGCCATTGAGTCCTCATGCAAAACGTTTCGTTAACTGAACATAATTTTCATTCCGAAAACGTAACACTTTAGAGTACAGTTTGCGAAATACCACTACACTGACAGTCTACGCTTTTCAGTTTCACTTCTCTTTGGCCTGATGATTCGTTTCTGTTACGCATCACAACACCAAAGCGTTTCTTTTGCGTCTATGCAAGCATGTTTACATTTTCCTTACGTTTTTGTTTCGCCTTGCTTGAAGGGTATCTTGTGTAATCCCCGGGTAACAACGACGCTTCAGAAAGGGCCTTCCCACACCAGATGTTTTTAGGGAAGGAAGGAATTTATATTGAACGATAGTACAGAAATTGTTTAGAAAACTATATGATATATGAATCAATACTATACATAAATATTTTATTGAAAAACCCTGGCCAATCAGTTTTTAAAGAGGAAATGTGATATACAGAAATATAAAGTCCAGTCCTAAACGAACGCAATCTAAATTGGTAGCCTAAAAATCGGAAATCAGTTGCAAGCAAATCAGATCCATTTTCGAAAATGATAAATATGACATGACGTTCGATACGCGTTTGACCAACGCAGTTCCGTGGTGATGCGTAGCATCAAAAATCTGTATATAATACTAGTCGAAAACGTTTAAAATTCATAATACAGGCGATCAGTGCATACCTATGATTACTTCGAATAAAACGCTTAATAATCGACTTAGCTATTTTTACGTATAAACAATCATTTTTGTGATTTATTTTGATGCTACTGATTTTCGAAACTAAGGAAAATCCACCATTGCTTTGCTGCCGCTGCACCACCACACCAATACAAATCCATAGAACACTACACGTATACGTCGCCATTCTTTTGGATAGAATTTTTTCGCATGATAGCGAATTTTTTTGTTAAAGCTTATCAAAACAAAAAGTAAGCATTAATAGGTTTTATTATAAAAAAATTATACAACTTCTCAAAAGTAGCTTTTTGAGAGTAATTATAAAATTTTAAAACGCAATTTTATTCTTAAACGGCACCCTTTTCCCTTGAGCTACCGAAAAATAGTGATTAGTCGGCCATTTTACATGCTGTTTGTCGGTCATGCATCTGTACACGAAATTATAAAAATGTGTATGGCGATGTACGTTAGGGTATTGGTTACGAATTCGACGGCTTGGTACGAGAAACGCGCGTCTACTTTATAGAGAATTTTAAATTTCATTTTTCTACACAAAAACTACAGTATTTTAATAAATATAAGTTTGTAGCAGTGATATCAGTTGTTCATTAATTGAAAATTATTCGAGTGCAGTGTATTTGAACTATTTTAGTGCTTAAAAATTAAGTGGGAAAGTGCAAGCGATATGAGTTTGAAGAAAACATCAATGGATGGGAGAAAAGTGTATCCATCCATTCACTAATACTTATTGAAAAAAAGAAAGATTTAAGAAGTAAAGTGCATAAAATGAGTGAAATGTGGCGTGCATATAAGCACTATTAGCAGTGGATGGATGGAAAAAGACGCCTAAGAAAATAGTGTGATTAGTGACGAAAATAAAATTCGGAACAAATACTTGATTTGTATAGATAGAAAAAAAAACGACGTACGTTTTCTCTAGCATTATTATTGCTTCAATACATTTCTTCCAACTCAATTCGAAGAAATTTGTAAACAAAGTATCCTGATACGAGATTTGACGTTTCGTAAAATTAATTTTTGGATTAACAATTGAGATATCGAATTATCCAGGTAATAAATTGTTTTTAATGAAGAACATGTCGGGAAATTTGACGTTGCTATAATAATTATGGCGACGACCAATGACAATTTCTCTGCTCTTTACCATACGTGTATTGCACACACGCGCATATGTTCGAAATAAATTTTTTTTCGGTATTGCCAGCAATGTTGTTTGAGTAACAATTTTTTTTGAACATTTCTCTATGAAATTAAGTGGAAAAATTTACTTTAGATCAATGTGAAAATTCTAGGAAAAGTTGGGATATATATTTTTTCTCAATTTTGTATACCGCCAAAACTATAGATGGCTTTACCTCAATTACGTCTACCGAGTATTTTTGTTTTGCGTACTGCAAATCTATTCTCTAGAGCTTCAAGGGTTTCTTCGTTTCTTCAAGGGTGTGTCCCCAAGAACCCAGCAAGGTAAGTTTGTGTTAGAAATGTCGAGGGTCAAGCAACTCATCCACCCCAAAGCTGTCATTCTCATGATTTTGTTTACTGTAACGGCCAATCCAACATTGAATAAATAATGGCTTATTCACGTACATATTGGCTCGATATCCCGTTTCCTTAATAGTTTATTAAATGCCACCCATGCGTCCGGAGCGTGTTCATGAAATAGGCAGCAGCCGGCTGTGACTAGAACAGTTGTAATATGTAGCTATTGCCGTTCAGAAGAACACTAGTTTCGTGGCTTGGCTAAATGGCAGTCGATAGCATTAAAAAAAATCCCAGTAAGTGGCTTCGTAGACAGCATAGCAATGGCTGGTACCATAGATGACACAAGAACTAGATGTCGCATACAGTACCAACAAAGTATACAAAATGTGTATGGCTGGGTGGTTCATTCCGGAATGGACCACAACATTTGAAATGTATACGTCGAGTGATTCATATTTTTGTATCTCCGATTATAAAAACACTTGTTTTCGGCACTCTCTAAAATATGTTGATGGTCCATTCCAGAATGCACTACCCATTTCACAATCTGTATCCTCTTGTCTAGTATGTAATGCGAAATCTAGTTCTTGTGGTGCCATCTATGCTGGTGAACATGTGTTGCACTGACTTCCCCTACTTGGCACTGCCCTGGTAGACATCATGATGAGCTCCTCATGAGCATTCAGATGAACGTACTGATGAAATTTATTCGCGTTTGGATCAAAACCGGGAAAAAAATCATATTTACTTATTCAAAGATAGTTTGCATGAGATATTGCATCTCTTTCACTTATTTCGAAATGTATACTTTGCTTCTCTTTTTTGTGCATTTTACAATATTAGATGAGCATTTCGATGAGTACATAATGAGCGTCGGAACAGGGTTACATCCCTGAAAAATCACCGATTTTCTTTAAACTTAGCACACTAGTTCCTTTTCACTCACAAATCACAAATATGAAAACGAAATTTGTCAGAAAGTTATAGTTTCCGAGATAATCGACTTTAAAATTCCCGAACTTTGTACTGCACTTCACAACACAATTTGACATTCTCACAATTATTAACTCTTCTTCTTCTTTTTAGTAATAAACATAAACATTTATTTATTGTAAACATATCTTCCGAACATTCGGGTTACCAGCATTGCTTTTTTTTTATTCATTACAAATATTTAGTTAGAATGAAATAGAAAAAAATTATTAATTAATTATTTTCGTTCTTGGGCTTTTTTGTGTGAAAATGTGCAGGAGGGGAAGCTATCAAATTTGGAAAGTACATGAACAACTTTTGTGTGTTCTTGGGCAAAAAGCAAAAGTGACAACTAGTACATGTGTTTGACAGTTGTTACAAAAGTTACACAGAGTTTTTCCTTGGGTGGCTTTGGGCTAAAACTTTATTGAAGGGGAAGTGTGTCATCTACATTTTTTGCCCCATTTTCTGAGTACGTGAACAGAGTTTGGGTGCTTTTGGGTGAAAATGTGCTAATGCATTCACACAAATTCGAGTACGTGAACAGACCTAAAGTTTAAAGAAAATCGGTGATTTTTCAGGGATGTAATCTTAAGCCAATCAAACTCTAAGACACTGAGTGTTTTCGCGGAAAACGAAAAAATTAACTTAAAATAAATAGTTTAAAAACTTGAATAAATGAATCACAAAAATCAATTCAAATTTTCCCTTCGATGAGATTTAATAAGTGCTCATCAGACGGCTCATAGGAAATTAAAAATTAATTTTCTATATGTTTCTTCATGAATTTCAAACACCTTGATACTAGTATTGGTTTACACTGCACCTTGCGGGCCAGGAGACAAGATAAAACTGTGAGCAATTTCTACTAGAGTGGATATTTTGTCGGTGCTACAAATACATATTCACGTTGAATTGTCATTTGCTATGTCAAAGTGTACGCTATTATTTTGGCTCATGTTAAGATCCGCGGCTATACTCCGGTTTTCGTCAAACTTTGCTCACTCATTCTAATGAACTCACAAATGACGAATATCAAAATAATTTTGATCGCAAACTTATATTTTATGAGATATTTAATTTTAAAATTTCCGAATTTTACACTACACACTTTACATCACATTTGACATTTTCTCAAATAATTTACTATTCTTCTTCTTTTAAGTGCACAACAAGCATGAAATTCATCTTATAATGGGTATGTTTCATACCTTCCGAATATTCGGGCTACCAGCATTGCTTTTTTTATTTATTAAAGAACCACACAAACTGCCTGCCGGTCCAGGCAGGGCACACACACACACATGCAGACGCACGCACACACACGCGCATGAGTGAGCAAAGTTTGACGGAAATCGGAGGATAGCCGCGGATCTTAACGAGTTCGATTATTTTTTAGTTAAATGAATTAAAAAAATTTATTTGGGTAATTGGCTTTAAGTTAAGAAGGAATTTGTTTCTATATATCAATAAACAACATTATTACGTTTGACAGTTCCGTGTATATAATACGAGTGCCCACAAATACAAGGAATATGACAAATATGTTCGATGGACTTCAGTGCTCCCAGCTCTCCGCTGCCAGAAAAAGTGCAACACTGAAATGGTCCCATCGAAATCGACATTAGAACATTTTCGTGTATAGCCCAATTTAGAGCAGAGGGTTAGACTCGGATGATACACGAGTGCTCTATTATATATATATGCGTGTACTCAGTTTGTGTTGCACTGAAGGCCCATCGAAATCGATAAACAAAACGAGATATTACATTTGTCATTTTTGTTAGTATTGTTTTTATACATCTTACAGGAAATAAAATAAAATATAATTGCAGCTGATAGCCTGTGACGTAATTCTGTGACTAATGTCTTTACTTTTTTAAAAGAAAAGACAGCGAGAAGAGAGAGTATTGTGTTCTCCATACCGTGTTTTCCTATACATTTTCACGATATTTCGTCTCTAATGGCGGAACGTGGTTCGTAATGGGAATACCTTATATTACCTACCGTTTATATTTAAATACCTACCTAGTTGAATGAGAATGAGTTTTATGATTGAAGTGAATAAAATTATAAAAAAAATTAACCTTTCCGTAAATTTGAATTCCACCTTATGTATAAATTACGAACAATTTTAATTACAAAAGTAAATAAAGCCTGTAAAAGAATAGGTATATTGGTCTAAGACCAATTCTTATGATACCCTAGATGAATGCCCTTGTAAAGTTTCGTATGGTCATCGAACTATACAAGTTTGATTTTTGAAGTGGTGTTTCGCATATATTTCTAGAACGGTTCGTCGGACAGAAAAAATGATTATATGTAACTCTATTATCTATAGTATCGTACTGGTAGTGAAACTGTTACTTAAAAATCTCCAAGTCCAGATATGTAGATTAGACTAGTACTGTGGAATTTACAGCTCTAGTTGACATTTTAAGCTAGTTGATAGCCAAAACTGTTCAGCTTTTATTTTCCTCTAAGAAAATTCGGAACGTACTGAGAATGTATCTTCACTACTGCGCGAATAAACATTTGATCGATTTGTTAAAATACCTACTATTAAAATTTGTTAATCGTATTTTGAATTCATAACTTTACATTTTAGAAGAGCTTTGATATTGCAGAAGAATATCGATGAACCGGTATAGCCATAGTATTGCCATTAAGAAATTATACTGGGAATATTCAGAGCAGTGTGCTTATAAACACATTAGAGCACAGCCTTAGTCTCTTAATGCAAATATTATACTGTGTTACAGTCAAAATATACTTTTGACTAGACATAGTGTAGATTGTAGGGAACTAAAAGTAGTGGCATACAAGAAAATCCCATTTTAGACGAAAAAGCCGTTACTGGGTAGGTCCATATAAGAGAATTCCAATTTGCCTTCCATCGCTGCCGGACGTGCTATTTAATCCGCTCGCTTTGGCTTTTGGACCAGAGTATAGTTTCTTTCCTTGAAACTCTTTTTTTTTCCCTAGTGATGCCTTTCCATGCAGCATTAGACTTGCAGTATCTCGGATACATTTTAGTGTTCAGTGTGGTTTATCTAAACCTAATTCGAGCTAATATAAAGGTTACTTGATAACCTAACAGTGAATTGAGCGTGGCGTCGGTTAACGGTAGTTTCACTATCGTGACCGTCGACTCCAACAAAATTAAATGCACGACAACTATTACATTAAAAAGAAAATACATCGACATCATAAATATCAAATTCTGCGCTTCACCCGCATCTGTTTGTCTTCGCGGGAAAGCCAGTTCATATAAGTGGCCGGCAATCCAGTTAATTCTAAGGCTGGCCAAGTGGCGTCTATTCATGTTATATGTTGACGAATAGTTATACTTTTCGTCTTTTGGAAGAAGAAGAAGAAGAAGAAGGTCCATATAATTAATAACTCCACCATTTTTAATTCGAAGTCGAATTTTTTGTGATATATGAAAGAAGAGAGAGGCCATTCAAATTCAAAAGTTTCTTCATTGCGTAAGGGCGTGTTTTTAAAGTCGTCACATGTGCAAATTTTACCATTTGTGCACAAATAAGAGTTTTTAAACTTCAATGCACAAACTGCATACGAGCATAAATGAATGAATCAAGAGAGCGTCAACATCGTCAAATGTGACGACTTTAAAAACATGCTCTAACCTTAAGTCTAATCTTAAGCCTAGTGCAATAAAGTTTTTGGCATACTCCATCTAGGACAGCCCGCTTTGCCAGTTTTGATTTTAACATTGGAACATGCTTACTTTGTTGATACCTATGCTCTGAAACTGGCTTGGTTTTGGATTTCCTTGTACTTCAGGTTACCTGGGACTGGCTTGACATAAGTCTACGCTTTGAACTACTTTTTTTTTAAAGAGTGTCTGGTAAGACTATTTCCAATTAATTTTTTTTTTTTTTTTAATAGTAAAATAATTAGCGCTAAGTCCTAATTTGTAGTTCAAGAAAAATTCACGATATTCTTAACCCTAGTCCAGTATTGAGTACCCCACATATAATGGACTGCTTAACTTTCTATTTCATGTGGGCACGCATTTGACTGTCAAAAAGAGTTCTTACGAAAAAATGATTGGCGGGAAGTTGAAATAAGAGCGCGCAGCTAGAAAAGTGGTTTTAATAAAAAATATCGAATATCTGCTGCGTAACTAATGAATATATTGGCTTTGATAAAACACTTTATCAGTAATAACTCTCAATAATTAATTTAAAAATATTTATTTCGACGAACTCACTTATTTATTTGTTGTTTACAGTTCTCTCTCAGTTGGCACTTGGTGCTTAGACCGAAAGAGTCAGCAATATTGAAGTGAGCCCACTTTCTGCAGTGTATTTCTATGAACGTATGTAGTCAGTTCATTATACATGTCAGTGATACCTAAATGGACACAAATTTATTTTAATGATATATGTATATAATTGACTTTTAAAAAATCGTCTCTTTGGCAGTTCATATTTATATAGGTACCTATAAACAAGTAAAAAAGCTAGAATTGGTACAAGACCAATTCTTATGATTCCCTACATTATCGTATGGTCACAAGTTTGCAAGTTTGATTTTTGAAGTGGTTTTTCCATGTATTTCTAGAACGGTTCGTCGGACAATAAAAATTATTATAACCAATTTCATAAGACTTCATATTCTAAAGTATTTTCGGTACAATAAAAATTCCTAGGACTGATCGTTTTTACAGTATACGTAAAACGCCTACATTTTTATATGACAGCACTAAGAAGGGTTCACAGGCAATGTTCAAATATATAGTGGAAAACGAAATTTTTGTATGGCAGCCGTACGAAGGAGTTGCCCAATTCATCCCATTTCGAACTTAAATTTGCATTATTTTTAAAATATCTGTACAAAATTTCAGGTCTCCACGCTGACGCATTCTTTGGCTCTGGCTAAATATATAGTAAAGAACGAAATTTTTGTATGGCAACCCTACGAAGGAGTTGTCGATTCGGCCCATTTTCGAACTTGAATTTACTTTTTTTTTTTAAAAAGCCCGTTTGCAAAATTTCAGTCCTCTAAGAGGGTTTTTGTTTTTGCTGCCGGAACGTGACACCTGGGTCATTCGAGGACATGTCAGTACCATGTCAAAAATCTGTTAGACAGGTTCGTGTTTTTATGGAAAGGAAGCAGCAAATGTCAAAATCACCAATCACAAGCTTTTTCCTAACAAAACAAGAACTGCGGTGATCCCAGTCAGGAGCAGGGACAGCTAGGGTTAATTCAAGTAGCAAACAAAAACAGAAATTGACAGCTTCGGAAGTCACGAGTGCCATGACTCTGGCAAATCGAACACAAAATGGACTTGAGGGTTACACCGAAGCAAAAACAATAACACCCTAAGTGAACGCGTTCTCCAGTTATCATGCGGACGGACGGACATCAAAATAACTTAATATTTTGCGTTGGTGTCCAATTCATTTTGCTCTGCCATTAATATTCTATATGTTACAAATGGAATGACAAACTTAGTATACCCTATGATTTCATCTATGGTATAAAAAGGTTAGTATTAGAGTTCAAAACCAAGCATATATGTTCTCTTGAAATACATAATCTTGCTCTTTGATTGTATGTCCTTCTTTTCCGTTTTATTGTGTGTCAAGATCTTATCGTTCTTTAGTTTTCGTATAGTATTTTGGGTAGTTCAACGCATTCATAAACTATGTGGTGAGCCGTAAGAGGCGCATTTGGACAAAAGGTGCATGTTGGGCAGTCTTGCCTATTAAAGAAATGTTTTATGGCCAGGAAGTGCCCTAGCCTAGCCTGACCCTTGTCGTCTCAATCATTACTCGGCATGGAAGATCGAACATGTCCGGTCGTGCTATAATTGTGTGGAGGCTCGCCCGGAAGCTTTTCCAGCTATTCCACGTAACTCCTTTACTTGCTTTGCGAAGTCGCTTGCAGTTAGCGTGCGCAGCTCCGAAAGATGGAGGGGTCCTTGCTCGATACCTATATTCTGCTGAGATTATCTAAGATTAGGATTCGTTTGAAGCAAAAATGCCGTCATATGTTGTCTCTAGAGACAACCCAAAAAGCATCAGGTTCGCTCTGAAAATTTTCTTGGGTCACTAAAGTAGAATCTCCTCTATGTCCCAACTGTAGCTGTTTTAACAATACCAAACCTAATTTCACTCTTTATTTCTTCAGGTAGCTCGTTGAATAATAAGAATCCTCGATATACTAATGAATTCTGCGCTGCTGAACTTCTGCATCTGGAAAGTCGCAAGTTCTGGTTGATAGGGTTGTCTTGGTGAATACTATCATCTCTTTCCCTTTGCTTTAAGTAGGCATTACAGTTACGAACCTACTTTTACATTTGAATTAAAAGAACAATAATGGAAATGGGTAAAAGTGAAAGTGCCTCTTAACAATTCGGTATTGAGCTAAAATGGCTCTTATTATTTGATGGAATCGAGCTTGTGATTTCTTGGCCTGATTTTTTTAGATTTAAACTGTATCTCCTTTCCCTTTTTTTAGACTCTTACCGTACGCTTTGCAGCAATAATAAAAAAATTCTTGTTTGATCTTAATATTAATTATGATAGGATACATCTAGTGTCATATACCTACATATATCAGTTCGTTGCTTTGATAAAATATCGTATCACTCGAAGTACCAAAAGGGATCTAAAACATTTGCTTTTAGTTTTAATACCTACTTAAATTTGGTAATGACAGTTTTACATTAATGTCTTTTGATGAAGAAGGGTCCATCACACAACAATGCTCTTCTGAGATGACATCTGTCTTAACCAAGTGTTTATCCTCCCAGTAAAAAATATCACATGGAATTCATGTAAATTCTGCGTATGGATGAAATTTCCTATACCGAGCCCTATAGTGAGTGTCTGTGAAAGTTGACGTGAAATCTTCGAATTGGAGTTTACCAGAATAAATAAACATGATAAACATGCATTCTAGGTACAAAAGAAAGGTAGAAAAGTGTTGATTTCAAAACACATCACTGACATCACAGCCAAAGTAACCTAACAAATGTAAACCGCACTTCGTGTCCTTCATTTAAGCTTTTGGCGCAAGAAATAAGCACGACGTAATATTATAATGTGTCAATTATATATATATAATATTATAATGTGTCAAGGTAATAAGGTAATATTATTGGGAGTACCTACTGATTCATCATAAAAAATATATAGCCAGGAGAAGAGGGAGAAAAAGAAAAAGGGAAGTAGTAAAAACTCCTAGGGGTATATGTAAACGATGTTTTCCACTATTTTTTTTATTCTTTTTAGTTTCAAATATTTAACTCGGCGTGTAGGTGTATAAATAAAGAAACCGAGTTTTAAACGCACGTTAAAATTTTTGTCATCTAGATAAGGTCAGGTCACAAAGTTTTTCTCATTTAGAACAAAATTAAAACCTTCGAAACATCGAGCTCGAAATTTGTTTTGTCTAGCTAGGCCTACTGTTATGTCGTCTCATTTGAACACCAGGACCGCATTCTATAACACGGAGAATTGTGGAATTTGGGAGATGAGAGTTGATTTGACATATAATTCTCCACTTGGAGATCTGTAGCTTGGCGAATTTGTTTTGAGAATTACCAATTCTCAAACTCCACTTGTTAAAATTCTCCGATATATTGCAAGTGGAAAAGTAAGAAGAAGAATGTCCAACTGAGCATATTGTATGTTTTCGTTGTACATATTTTGAGAAGGTGGGTAACCTAGGTAACTTACGAAATTACAAATTAACCGGTGGGAATTTCATTGCAATCTATGCATTTCTCTCACATTTTCCCTAATTCTCAAACCATGTTCGTGAATTGAGAATGGAGAATTAGGGAGTTTAATCGGAGAAAACGAATATTCTCATCTCCCAAATTCTCCGTGGTTACAGAGTTCCGCCGCCTCAGGAGTGCATTCCAAAACAAAGCCGCAGTTGACTACATTTGACTTTATAACGCATGAAAGTTAACTAGGGATGGCCAATAGTTGAAAAAATATCGATACACAAATAATTCCATTTTTTTTTCTTCCAAATATCGATACACCAATATATTGGTTCTTAAAATATCGACATTTAGTATCGTCGATACGATATTTGTTATTATATTTGCATATTAAATTATAGGTCTCGCCGAGTACTATCGAGTGGGTACTCTTTTCCTGATTCAGAAAACTTTCTCGGGACGTTTTTGTCGCCGGAAAACCTATTTTCATGCACTTGGGTAACATAAACCCCACTTATTATATTTCGCATATATTTTTTCCGTTCTTTCTTTAAGGGACATTAGTGCTCTGTTCTGAACATTTTTTCATAAGAAGTCATTTTCCACGTCGCACCAATTTCGCAGAATCACCAGCCGAAAAGGTGTTCTCGCCGAGTAATATCAGTATCCGCACTTAGGTAACATATACCCCAGTTTCGCATATATTTTCTCCGTTCTTTCTTTCAGTGACATTAGTGCTCTGTTGTGAACATTTTTCTCATGGGAAGTCATTTTCCACGACGCACCAATTTCGACCAATCACGAGAGCAAAAAAGTCCACTTTTTCATCCAAGAAAGTCGCTCTCAAAATACATCCGATCGCATATGGCGGGAGCAAACATGCACCGACAATCACTTTGTAAAGACCATTACATAAGTCTACTTCAATCAAACTCTTTGTATAAGGAATTAGCCCTCATTTTAGTAACAAGTTTGTAGCCAGAAATACACCTAGTCGGCGAATTGTACTTTTTAGTCTTAAGATGTCAAGTCATGTACTGATCTTAGATCATAAAACGAAAGGATAGGCTACCTTGTATAAAATACGTGTACGTGTGATAAGCAATTTTTTTGTAGACACGGGGGGGAAATGACAAGAGGGCTGGGCTTTTAGTTTTTGTCAGTTCGATATTTCTGACATTTCTCATTTGTCATTTCTTAGATCTTACAATTGAATTGTCATCGGGGCTCTTGTTTAATGTCAGTCAAGCAAAGGCAACGACAAGAAATATTATCAGCAAATAAATGGGGCACTAGGAAAACTCTTAAAAATGTAATACGTTATAAAAGAATTATAAAATTATAAACTGAAAAAATGATACGAATCGCGGTGACAGGAAATTATAAAACTTGTTCAATATTTGATTAACTTTCAACCACTAAATTATGTGCCCGCTCAGAAAATATCGTAGCTTACGGCTTCCATGACTAAACAAACACATCGATGCGATTCTACTACTTGAAGAAAAATGCTTAAGTTTTTCTTCCTCATAGTCTATCCTTTCGTTTTATGATCTAAGGTACTGATCTAGAAATGAAGTCTCAATAAAGTTCTTTGAATCTTGATTCAGTTGACTACAACGAGGTAAGAACTAAAGGAGATGCAAATGAGAAAATTTAACGTACCCATTTCTAACACATTGACACTGATATTGTTTGTACATAAGCGCCGTAAAATGTGTACATCTGTACACAATTGTACAACCTGTTCGCAATTTTAATCGCTTTTATTGTCACATACTTAAAAGTATTTACTGAATTTGCAAACATGAACATAAAAAAGTTAATAATTAAGAAGAAAAGTTCAGTGATAAAAAGTTTTTGAGTAATATTTGCTTCATGCCCCTACGGTTATTTCATGAGTTTTCCTTCGTCAATGCGCCAAGCCCAAATCAAACCAAAACTATGTATGGATCTGACAGCGAAGACCAAAAATGGCGGAATGAAACATACACAAATGCAGGGCAATTTTGGGTACGCTCATGTACACGGATCGTACATATGATTGCATCTCCTTTAGTTATTACCTCGTTGGTTGACTACTGTGTTTTGAAACGATTGAAGCTGTCTGTAGCTATCTTTTGGAACGCCCTCCAGGAGAGTGGCGGCGGAGGTGTTGATGTGTATCGCTCTTAGCAAATTGGAAATTTGAGAAAACACAGAACATGGTAGACTGTTCCAAATTCGCTCAGTTCGGGATAAAAAGCTACCACCGAATTATACTGTATGATCGAAAGTAATTTGAAAAGTAAAAAGATGTGTGCGCCTTGCAGCGCGTGTATTGCATACAGGAATTTAATCTGCAAGGAGCAGACTAGAATATCAGAATTTAAGTAGCGAAAGGCGTCCGACAATTTGGCGGATTATTTAAGGAGTTAACCATGCTCAGAGTATGATGCATAAATAAATTGGTAAAATATAACCTGCAAGTTAATGTTTTTACCCCATAACCACAACAAAGTTTAAGTTTAGTCTCCATTTTATTTTTTCCCTAAAATATATAATTTGTTTTTATGAAATATACAAATTATAAAAAATTCTCTACATAAAAATGAACACAGGAGGTATGTTTATCATAACAACTTTTAAAAACATTTCTTTTTACTATAATTTTTTTTTAGTTGCTGGCAATGCTGAAACTTTTTTTTAAAGAAATTTCTCTACCCTATTCAATCTACTGTTGCACCTCTTCCACTCTATCGTAAATACCACAATCGAAATTAGATTCGATAAATTAGTAAGAAAGAGATAGCATCAGAAACGTAAAACTCTGTTATCTCTCTTGTTATTATACCGCCATATTTGGGAGGTAAAGAAGAGAAAACTTCGCACGCTAGTAACAGAGGAAAATAAAAATGGAAACTTCACAACTTTCAGATAATTAAAATTTGTTAAAATATGAATAAAATAAAGTTTATATTCTATGATATTGTTCAAGTGTGAAATAATATGTTTTATCCAGTGAAAATCAAAATAAAATGAAAAGTGAATCTTCGATTTTCCGTAGATTTCACCACTGTTTAAGCTGGTGCTACCGCTGCTGTTTTTGTTCAATGTTTAGATATTGTGGGTAGGTACTTTATCCGAGAAAAATGTTAGTCGTGTTATTTCTCCTTGGATGGCTTTCCTTGTTAATTTTATTTTTTATTTTTACGTTGTACACACTTGCTGGGAATTTTCCTAAAATTACACAGAGTGAATAAAACATTTTACTTTTCAGAATCCCTCGTCGTATTGGTAAAATGTCATTGAATAAAAGTTGTATCAACGCCCTCATTTATATTAACAGGATTTAACAGAATTATGTAATGAAATTTTGCCAAGTTATTTTGTGGTGTAAAAAAATATAGTTACGTCCATTAAAATTGAAGATTTCGTGGCATATTTTTATATAAAAAAAAAGTAGGGATTCCCTGAAATTGAAATGCTGGTGATAACTGAATGAATATGATATGAATAGTTGTCTTCAGCTTTTGTTCTCGTTGGTCGATATGATAAGAGCGAAAAATGTCAACATCGCTTTCGTTTGACTTTCGTTAATTTTATTCTCTTTCCCATTTTCTCTCATTCTTAACATATAAACGTTTGTTCGTAATATCGCGCCGCCATGAACCGGAACGGAATGGCTGTTCAATATTTTTGTCTCTATCATCGTGCTTTCTCGCGCGTAATATACAAAACAAGAAGTGTAGCGTTCAATTATTGTTCATATCTGAAAATTCGCTTGCGATTAACTTTTGTAAATCACATCACACGCTTTTTCGTTGAATTTAACAACGATATATAAAATGCTGTTGGTGGATTGCTACTGTCATGCACTTTCGTTTATTCGGGAAATAGGCTTTTTTGTACAACGAATCCAGTGCTGTTTTGTCAATACACGAAACCGGTATTTTTTTTACATAGGTATCCATTAGAAAACCCCAGAGTAATTTTATTTTCGATTCCCGCGCGCTTTTTTGCAAAATTCTCTGGATTTTCGTGATGTCGACCAGGACTGTCTGTTGTTTGTGCGCCTGCTGCTACTGATACTCCAAATGAATAGAAGAGGTAGAGACTGCTTGTGCCTTCTGCTTGTGTGCGTGTGCTGTCGGTGCGCTCTACGCCGCGCCGCAACAATAGAAATTTGTGGATATTTGGTTTTCGATTCTCATAGGCGATGACAGTATTGTTTGTTTTGGGGCCACCAACTTTCACATTGGAAACCTGTGACATCAATAGTTTTTTTTCTTTCTCTCAATAAAAACAATCTCTTCTTGATTCATTAGACTTCTTTTTTTAATTTGTATTTGATAGCTATAATTCAAGTTCAAGAAGTGTTATAAATAATACATATTAGGCTCAAAAGTACATTTAATAGCCTTAAATCTATCGCGCTGGAAAAAATACTTATTATAACATTTTTAGTCAGTTAGTGGTACCACCTACCTACCTAGTTTTAATTTTATGAATTTAATAAAGACATTCATTCAAATGGATTAAGGGGACCGTATTTACCAAGCGATTTCATTGAAATTTAATTTAATTTCTGTTTTAGTACTCCCGTTATAGAGGGTTGTAGCCCACTTATGGTAAATTCTTTTCACCAAAACCGAGCAGGCACTGAACCAGAACTTGTCAGATCTACACCGAACTTAGCCCTGTCCTGACTTTCTCCTGTAAATACACGAAAGATCCTTGGATTCTTTTGAGCCTAAACCAGATAGTCGTCCAAAAATACTTTTTTATGAGAAAGCGTTTACTGGTAACTATAGAGGGTAACCACCCTCGGAACATAGTAAATATAAAACAAATCATAACCTCACATTGACAATACATACATATACAATTTTATTTGAACCCACTGGTCAAAGTAATCAGTCTATGAACTTAGTAATATAGTAAAATTGCAATAGATATTTAGTCTGAACCAACAATTAGTAAGAGATATATTCTGTATTTTATATTATATATTTTATATTTTTGTTTTTACAACCTGGGAGATTGATATTCTGAATTATACTTTAAGGAACTATAATATATGTATACAATTAAACATTTGGATTTCCACAAATACATTGTTTACTGATATAAATAAATAAATAAATTGTAACAGATAGATGATACTCTGATCTAATAAATGACAAGGTATACTCTTTAGAATTCTGATAAATATATACATTCTTAACTAACTATAGAATATTAATACATGTACAAGATAATCAAGCATTCCTTTTGTGATTACTGTAATACTCAAATAGTTGGATTTTCATAATTGTATTGTCTCCTGACACAAATAGGCTATAAGAGATACATAGACTGAACTGGTAAATGGTGGGAGTCATATCTCCGTCTAAAAGAGATATATATCCTAACCTATACCATAGAAAAGAATACTATTACATGTCCAAGAAAATGAGCTTCCGAAATAACAATAATAATTATAATATTTAAGTTAGTGAACTACACAATTGCATTGTTTACGGATACAATTATGTTATCGAGCTTTGCTCTGGTATATTATTTAGTTTATAAGTTAGGTTAAGAGTCAAAAAGACAATAATGTTAGTATACCGGGAGCAAGTATACTGTAATCAATAGAGATGAAAAAAAAAGTCCAAAACCATTAAAACTGTAATGCCTTTAGGTCATTAAAATAAAAATACCAAATAATGTTAGTCAGACATATCAGCAAGTCAGACATACCCAATGGGAACCTAGTATTAAAGAAAGTCCTGTACTGAACTATGTGAATCTAAGCCTCTATAAAAAATACTCTGACTTTGACTTGCCCTGTCCTGAGCGGGGACAAGGTGAAAAGAATGTAAGAAAGTAAAATACCTGAACCAGCCCGGTTTTGTGGTGAAAAGAACAGGTAGAGACTTGGAACCTGTTTTATTTGTGATTCGCGTCGCGGTACAAGATGAGTTATTTAAGCAATTTGGATAATTATTAAACAATTTACCACAAAAATATCAGTATGTAATGACTGACTGGAATGCGCTCACGACCGCCATGCCAAGCATATTTTGGAAATGCTTCCGAGTTTAAAAAGTCACTGCTGAGTTTTTCAAGTGTTGTCCTCTCCACTCGAGAATGTCTCTTAAACTATTGAATGTAATTGTAAAGAGTTTCTCAAATATTAGGCAATACATTTTCTCTGTTTGTATAATGTTCAACAACATTTTCTACAAAATGCTCCACTTTATGCGATTCTTCCGTCTGTAAAATGGGAAGATTTGCCAAAAATTCTTCAAACTCGGCCGACTCATTTGATGAGGAAGAATCACTCGCGTTGCAAAGTGCATTTACGAGTAATGCCATTTTAAAATGTTCATCCATTATAATTTAAAAAAAAAAAATCACTTAATAAAATAATTCCGCACATCCATACTTTTAATGCCTTTTTAAAATGTTGGAACAGGTCCAGATTGCGAAACGGCACCGAATTTCTTTAAACTTTGCATACTAGTTCCTTTTTACTCACAAATCACAAATATGAAAACAAAATTTCACAGAAAGTTATAGTTTCAGAGATAATCGACTTTAAAATTCCCGAACTTTGTACTGCAATTCACAACTAATTTACTCGTCTTCTTCTTTTAGGTAACGTATCACAAAGTTTTTTTGGCCCTGTTTGCCTTTCCGTCTTCTGTCTAAAGTGTTTATTTTTTATTTCACAACTAACTATAATTTCAGTCTTATGTTACATATTAAGTCACAAGTGTTGTAAGTTACCCCTTATTGGAAGAATTTCTACTTGGGATATCACAATAATATATACCTATATGTTCTTAAAATAATATACCTATATCATGGGAGGTTTATCTTACTAAAATTGTACGGGATATGCAGGATATATTTCGCTCTAATATGTGACAGTAATATGATTTGTATTGTCTAAATCTAACATGAGTTATTAAATTTAGGTTTTACTTTATTATGAGTTTGTATTAAATTAAATCTCAAGTAAATATACCTTCTTTGTGAGTCCTGACATATATATATATATGTATGTATGTATATACATATTACATATTAACTTATTTAACTGGTTTTACATACCTAGTTTGATACAATGAAATGTTGTAGTAATTATGTTGTTTTAGTATTAAAGATGTGATTATACTTTTCAACTTAAGGCTTGACAAATACCAATGCTTATCATCGTTAATAGCACTAGGAAGTGAGTGTCCAATGTTATCCTCTGTAATTGAAGGACGAAGTCTTCTCGTAGAAAGGTACTGAGAATTGATTTACGTTACTTATCTATATAAGCGGTAAGGAGCTCTCATGTGCTAAATTGATTGGCGACAGGTAGTAATTGTCGACCAGTGATTCATTTTGATTAAATTCGTAGATTGACCTGATTATTGGGTTTTGGTTGTTTTCTAAATGCTTTATCGATTTCATTCCCATCTTTATGAAATATTGGGTGAGAGGAGTGACGCCTGATTCATTGTATAGTACTGAGTTGGAAAACCATTTTCTGTTGGGTCTTCTGTATTTGCCTGTGCAACATCTGAAAAGTTTTCTTTCAAATAGGTTAAGCTGGTTTGTCATGTTGCGGGAGATGGAGAACCATGAAATGAAGCCGTATGAAATACCTGGTCTGATGAGCGTTTTGTATAAAAGAAATTTTGTGCTTTTGGTAAGACTCTTGGAACTTAGAAGAGGTTTAAGTATGGCCGTGGCCGCCTTGGCTTTGTTTCGGACTTTTCTGGCGTGTTGGTTGAATCGCAATTTTTTTTGAAGTTTTATACCTAAGTAAACTATTTCGGATTTAAGAGGAATATTATTATTATTAATTCTTAGATTGAGATTTTTACTTTCTCTGACTGCTAGGTGGTGTCTATTTCCACTGGCGTTCCTAAAACCAGGGTACGTGAACGCACACGCACGTGAGTAATAAATTGTGTGTGATCAAATCGGATATACTCATGAGTCGTGTGCGATATTCTTGCGCATTCTACTCACGCACATGAGTGAGTAATTCAATATAAGGAAGCGCACACTAAATTTTTCACTGCTCATTACTCACGACTGAGCAATTCAATATCAGATAGCGCACACGAAATCTCTCCCTGCTCATTACTCACTCGTGAGTAATTCAAGGGAAGAAAACACACACGAAATTTCTCATTGCTCATTTCCAACTTGTGTGCAATTTCATTTAAGAAGTACCTACATTATGTAAAAAACGTGGCTAATTAATATTAAAATTTTTATTCGCGAGTTGGCGCTTTCTTCCCGTGAATTACTCACTCGTGAGTAATGAGCAGTGAGAAATTTCGTATGGGCACGCGATTGTGCGCTTTCTTATATTGAATTACCCACTCGTGAGTAACGAGCAGTAATAAATTTCGTGTGCGCTTTCTTATTTTGAATTACTCACTAATAAGCGCGTGCTTAAGGCCCCATTTATTGTAATAATTGAGGAGTGTAGGTACTTTATTTCTTTCCGACGGCTCCATAAGGCAGTTCATCACTGGCAAGTAGTAGTGTCGTCCGCGTAGAATATTGCACCCAGCTCTTCAGCCATAGGATTTTTAAACTGGAAGTCATGAAGATAGAGATTGAAGAGTTGTGGTCCATGTATAGAACTCCTGAGATAACTGGGATGGTACCAATGTACTCAGTGCCACATTGTACTGTAGTTTTTTGTCTTCTTTTGTATATCAAACCTTTGTGCCACACTGAGTCGAATGCTTTTCTTAAATCTATATCCAAGCAGACTGTACACCTTATGCTCCTGAGGTTGTGAGTTACTTTGTTGGTCAGATGTAAGTTGGCCTGTGCCGTGGAATGGGCTCTTTTGAAATCGAATTTTTTGTTTGGTATGATATTCTTTTTCTCACAAAGGCTTACCAGATTTTCCGCCAGAACTTTTTCAAACAATTTTCCAATGTTGGACAACAGTGAGATCGGCCTAAAAACACTTATTCCTTTTGAGTTTCCCTTTTTTGTTATAGGGATAATTTTTCATACTTTCCAGGCTGAAGGAAAATTTAAAAGTGTCCAAATGCCTATGAAACGTTCTTTTTAAAAGTCTGAGCCAGATGTGTCGGAGTTTTAGTAGCCTTTTTGTAGTGGTTGAAATGTTGTGGTATTTCCCAAATAATCGCGACAGTACACTTTGACGGAGCAGATGACAATTCAACTTGAATATGCATTTGTAACACCGACAAAATATCCAGTGCAAAGTAGGAGAAGTCAGTGCAAATCTAGTGTTACACTTCTGCTATAAAAGTTGTCCCATCGAACATTTCCAGTGCTGCACTGCTAGAAAAAGTGTTACACTAGTGTTGCACTGAAGTCCCATTGAATTCGACATAAGTGTGCAAGAGCACACTTTATAACTTTTATCGTTTATCTATTTTGGGTACCCACTTAATTCGCCTTTTACATAAATTTGGCATCTACAATTGTAGTCTTGTATTAAAATTATACAGGTATGAAGAAAAAATTAAAAAAATCACATACGTAGGTAGAACCAGGACCTACGAGTATGTATATTATGGTGGCCCAAAGATCAAAAGTGTTAAAATTTCTAAATGCTCATTCAAAATTTGTTAGCTAATGTAATTTTAAACTTCTATGCAAAGTTTCAGTGAAATTCATTAATGTTTAGAGGTCGCTAAAATCGAAAATAGTGATTTTTTGGCTATTTTGGACTTTCAGGAAAACTGTTTCAACATTTTCTGTCATGATAACTTTTTAACTTGACAACTTTTTAACTTGACAATATTTTTTCTTGATTCTTATTAATAACTTTCTATCAACTTACAGACCAGAGCAGACTCAGAAAGTTTGTGTCTGAGCGCCTGAGAGTGCCGTTCGTGACTAAAGAGTAGCGCCTGAGAGTGCCGTTCGTGACTAAAGAGTTTTAGGGTAGTAAAAGTGGATGGATTCACTTGGGCTTTTTGATTTAGAATGAGTGAATGGGGAACTTTCCGACGGGGTAAGATTTCCTTACGTGTTGGGGGTTGTGGGGTGGAGGTAGTAACTACCACCATTCGAGAGTCGAGTTTCGAGAGTATGACTAAAAAGTAGAAAATAAAATATATTCAAAAAACTTTTAAAATAAATAATGTTTGTAAATAAAATGCACTGGAAAGTAAAAAATAATTTTTTTTTCTTACGTGGGTAAGGTAAAAAGTTCTCGGCCTGACACAGAGATTGTGCTGCAATCGGCAAGAAATTAATGGTGTAGCGTGAAAAATAACTATACTTGAAAATATTCTTTATCATATTTTTATTAACTGTACTTCTTAAAGTCTATGACAAAAAAGACATTTCATTTGTTTCGGCTCTTGCTTATATAGCACACGGGAAGGCTGGAATTCTAACTGGAAGCGGCTTTGATCGAATGGATGACTATAACTGGTTTGCGGCGGTTTACGACGTACGTGGAAGGTTTGGTGATTGGTGCTTGGGTGAAGTATGTCGCAGTGGCGTAGTTTTAGCAGTGGCGTGCTACAATCTCCCCCTCTGGCGCTGAGATCGCTTCGATGATGCGCCAGATTTCCAGAGCACGCATTGCTTTTAGCTATAATTGGCGTAGGAAGGATGGTTGACTCATCTGGTCCCTTGTATCGAGAGAGAGCAGAAGCATGATACATTCCAATAGACGTCTCGGGGCTTTCCGTAGATGCGACTTCGTATGTTGATGCACCTCTCTTACGTAAGACGATATATGGTCCGTCTCGCCTAGGTGCCATTTTTGAAGAAAATCGTTGTTTTGTACTACTGAGAAGATGGGTTTGCACCCAAACTTTAGTACCATTTTCGAATCCAGGATCGGGGTTTCTTTTCTTATCAGAGTAGGTTTCGTTACGTATCTGCAACTTTCCGTTAAGCTCTCTCGCCTCTCGGAGTGTCTCACCAAGTTGCAAGAGGTTTGGTGTTATCTGAGGAACAAACGTCATCTGGTGTTCGCATTTCCCGTCCGAATGTTAAGAAAGCGGCTGTATTACCCGTGCTTTGACATTTTGCCGTATTCATTGCGAATCTTATTGCTGGTAGCTTTTCTGACCATTCGTGATGTTTATTGCCTACTAGAATGGCAAGTTGCGCTTTCAGATCTCTATTCTTTCTTTCTACAGGGTTAGCTGCTTGGTGATACACTGGGGTGACGATTTGTTCAATACCGAGACAGTAAGTTAGATGCTGCACCACTGCTGAAATAAACTGTGTACCATTATCACTAATGATTTTGCGGGGCGTTCCATATCTCAAAATTATTTCATTAAGGAGAACCTTAGCACAATTTTCTGCTGTGGCCTCGGAAAGAGCAAAGAGTTCAATCCATCGACTTGCTGTATCTTCAATGATGAGTATCCATCGTTTCTTATCTGTGGACTCAGGAAGTGGTCCGAATAGGTCAACAGAGAGTATCTCAAATCTTTTTCCACTTGCAGTTGTTTGGATAAGCCCTGCTGGCTTACGATTACTAGCTTTGTATCTCTGACATTCAAGACCGATATATTTCATGATTCCTGTCTCATCCCATTCCAATAATAACGGCTTGCTATACGTGAAATCGTACGGTCCACTCCATAATGTCCAGATGTCGGCGTATCATGGTGAGCTCTAAGAATCTCTTCATATTCATTTTTGGGAACTACCAACTGGGCTTCGTCTCCTTCGTGATCTGGTGCATATCTGTAGAAAATACCTAAATTCATTAGATAACCTCTTTTGCTCCAACGTATGTAATTTTCATTTACTCCTGTGTCCTCGAGGCAATCGATAATTATTTTTAGCTCAGGATCTTCAAGTTGCTTCGCACGGATCTCTTCTGCTGTTTTTCTTGGAATCTCCACCTCTGTACTACATACTTCAAAGGATACTTGTATATGTTCGGTACAAGGAGGCCTAGACAAACTATCGGCAACCACATTGGCTCTTCCAGGTGTGTATTGTATATTTAAGTCATACGGCTGTAATTGTATTGCCCATCTGGCTAAGCGTCCCGTTGGTGACTTAAGAGTCATCAACCATTTTAAAGGTTGGTGGTCTGAAAGGATAGTGACCTTGGTTCCCTCAACATATCCTCTGAATTTGCTTAGCGCCCATACAATTGCTAGCGCCTCACGTTCTGTTGTCGTATAATTTCATTCTGCTTGTGTGAGCAGTAGGCTGGCATATTCAATAGGGTGTTCATTTGCGCCCTCCCCCTGTACTAAAATTGCTCCAATAGCGTAATTGCTCGCATCCGTCTTTAGAATAAATGGTAAGCTTTCATCTGCTTGTTTCAGAACAGGGGTTGTTGTTAATGACTTCTTCAATGCATTGAAAGCAAACTGTTCTGTGTCTTTCCATTTCCAAATAGCATTTTTTTTTGTAAGATTTGTCAACGGTTTGGCTACTTCTGCAAAATGTGGTATAAAACGCCTATACCACGAGCACATCTGAAGAAATGATATTAATTGCTTTACTGCTTGCGGCTGTGGAAGGTCACAAATTGCTTCAACCTTTTGGGGATCAACGGAAATTCCTTCTTTGTTGATAATATGTCAAGATATTTGACTTGTGGACAAACAAATTTACACTTTTCCCTATTGGCCTTTAATTTGTATGTTCTTAAACGCTGAAATACTTTCTCAAGATCGTTCAGATGCCCCTTGAATGTACTTGAGCAGACAATCAAATCATCAAGATATACTAGTACACTTATAGGACTTAGGCTTATTTTGAACCTGTCCATTAACCTTTGAAAAGTTACTGGAGCATTCCTCAATCCGAAAGGCATTCTTTTGAAACGAAACATACTAAAAGGTGTGATGAAAGCAGTTTTATCTTGATCTGCTTGCTGTACTTTGATTTTCCAATAGCCAGAGCAGAGCGTAGGTCAATAGTAGACATAAATGGTGTGCTTTTGGCTGCGTGTAGTAAATCGTCCATCCTTGGTAATGGATATCTATCAGGTACAGTATTGGCATTAAGTTGTCAATAATCTATGCATACGCGAATTCCTCCATCCTTTTTGGGAACAATCACATGGAGATTCACATTCCTCTATTATGTCCTTCGTAAGCATTTTATCAATCTCGATCTTGAGCTGATCACGTCTCACAGGGGAGAGACGATACGGTGGTGTAGCTATTGGAGATTGATCTAGAGTTCTTATTCGGTGTTCTGTGAAAGGTGTGACCTCGACATTTTCTTCGAAAACGTCACAATTTGCTATGAGTAAACTGTTTAGTTTTTCTCGTTCAGACATATCCAATTCAGGTGCTTCACATTGCCGCAAAGATACATCAATGGCTTCGAATGTGTAGATTACTGGACTGCCAAATACTTCTCTCGTTCTTGGATCTCTCCTTGGTGTGGATATACCTGACAACGTATTATTGTCCATTGCACCGGGTAGGACAATGAAATTAATTGGAAGCGTGCGTTAGCCTAGACAATTTATCTAATATATTGTCGAAAATACATTTTGTTGTCTTGATGTCCCATCAGCAAGTGTAACGTCTGCAAGCATTTCAATGAATTTACAATTATGTTGCTTTAAATGCTGATAAAGAGTGGTTCCAGCAATACTGGTTCTAGCTGCCGTATCGATATGCGCGACTCCTTCTAAGATTTTTGATCATTTCTTTTTTTACACTTTGGGCAATTAGTTCTAAAGAAACCGGGATTGCCACATCCATAACAGGAAGCAGTATTCGATGTCGTTGGCGTATTTAACCCAGAATGTATAGTTGATGTTTGCTCGGGCGGTTCAGTTCAGGGGGCCTATTCTTGAATAACGAATGGTTTTAACGTATTCGTTATATAACGAATGGTTGATAACGAATCGTATACACCGTTCGTATTCTTGAACCTCATCGTTATAAAGTCGAAGTGGTGAAAAAGTTTTTCAACATAACGAGTGTGGTAAGATTAGATCTGTCAATTTACAAATTGAATAATGTCAGCTGTTTCATGTTTTAAAGTATAATTTGTAAAAAATGGCTAGCTTCAGTGAGTTGTAATTATTGTTTACGTCTGAAATCGTTAAAGAATCTATGGACTATCAATTACGTCGATCGTTAATCAATTCCTGCACCCTTAATTCAACGCTAAACAGAAAAATGTTGCAGGAGGATCTCCACCAGTGCCATGCAAATGTTTTTTTATCCGCCACAGATTTTTCTTTCACCACACATTTTAAATACTGCCAACTCTGGAAATTTTCTATTAGCTTTGTTTAATATAATATCATAATAAAACTTTTCTGGTTCTTTTGCGCTCCGGGTATGGAATTTAATACTGATTTTATTTTGCCACAATTCCGTGGCATCTTTTGAACTGAAAAAGTTATCGTATTTACCAAATTTCAGTTTCAGGTTTTCCTCTAAAAACTCAATTAGTTTAGTTTTTTGAGCATATGAAATTTTCGCACATCTTTTATCTCCCATTATCACTCGTAAAGTAGCAGCTGATTCACTCTTCGTTTGGCATAACGAATGGTTGAATCCATTCGTTAAATAACGAAGGGTTTGCGTTCGGTATATAACAAATGCAGGTTTCAAGAATACGATTCCGAATGGTTTTGACAGTATAAAGAATACGGAATCTGTCTTCGTTATTCAAGAATAGGGCCCCAGGTGAAAAGAATTCACCATAAGTGATTTTTTTTGTTGTTTTGTTTGAGACGCGAATCACGAATAAAACAGGTTCCAAGTCTCTACCTGTTCTTTTCACCACAAAACCCGGCTGGTTCAGGTATTTTACTTTCTTGCATTCTTTCACCTTGTACCCGCTCAGGACAGGGCTAAGTTCGGTGTAGATCTGACAGGTTCTGGTTCAGTTCAATACCTGCTCGGTTTTGGTGAAAAGAATTCACCATTAGCCCTGTCTTGAGCGGGGACAAGGTGAAAAGAATGCAAGAAAGTAAAATACCTGAACCAGCCAGGTTTTGTGGTGAAAAGAACAGGTAGAGACTTGGAATCTGTTATATTATAATTTCAACAACAAAAATAAATCATTTAATAAAATAATTCCGCACATCTATACTTTTAATGCCTTTTTAAAATGTTGTCGTTTATAATTTTAATAAAAAAATAAATCACTTTGACAAAATAATTTCATTTCCACACTGCACATTCACACTGATAACAAATAATTTTGATTTGACGTTTAGTTCGGAACCGTAACCACAAATTTTCATGGAACAAGAAAGTTCAAAACCGGAGAAGAAACCGAACGTGAACATACGTTCTGAACCAGTTCTGTGTCAGTGCGGTGAAGAAAACACTTTGGGTGTAGGAACCGAACGAGTTATGGTTCAGTTCAGGTGAAAAGAATTCACCATATGTTTCCTGCTTGGGTGCATGTGTCATTAGTTCGTATGACTAGTTTCAACTTGTTCACTCAAATTTGTATACACGATTTTTTTCAGTAGACATCTTGCGTGTATTTTGTTAAAATGGATAAACTTGAATATCGTGCGGTTATAAAATTCTTCGTTTTGAATGGATTAACCCCTAAGGAAATTCATACGATTCATACGAAGTTAACAAAACTTGACGGGGACTCTGCTCCTTCCATGTCAACTGTTACAAAGTGGGCAGCTGAATTTAAACGTGGTCGCACATTCTTCGAAGATGACCCACGTGAAGGACGGCCAAAAACCGGAACCACATCGGAAACCATCGAGAAAGTGCATGATATCGTGCTGGACAATAGGCGAATGACGGTAAGTGAGATAGCTGAGGCTGTGGGGATATTGGAAGAGAGGGTGCGAAACATCTTATACGAAGAATTAGGGATGCGAAAGCTCTGCGCAGCAATCTTTGGACCGATTCAACAGGGATCCGACCGATTTTGTACGGCGATTTGTCACCATGGATGTGACATGGGTCCACCACTAGACGCCACAAACGAAACAGTAGTGCAAGCAGTGGGTGGAAGTTGGTTTAGCGCCAAAGAAAGCGAAGTCGATCCCATCTGTCGGAAAGTTCATGGTCAGCGTGTTTTGGGATGCGAAAGTGATCATGTTAATTGATCATCTCGCAAAAGGCGGAACAATTACAGGCGAATATTACTCCAACCTTCTTGACCAGCTGGATGCCAAAATTCGCGAGAAGTGGCCGGCTTGAAGAAGAAATAAATCATCTTTCACCAGGACAACGCACCTGCACACAAGGGTGCGTTGGCGATGGGAAAACTGCGCGATTTGGGTATGATTTGCTCGACCATCCCCACTTCCATCTGTTCCCAAACTTAAAGAAATTTGTTTCTGGAAAGCGCGTCGCATCCAATGAAGAAGTTGAGAGGGCCGTAGATGAATATTTTCACAACCTTCCAGACTCTCACTTCCGAGAAGGAATACTGACGTTGGAGAGGCGCTGGATCAAGTGTGTTGGAAGTCAAGGGAGATTATGTAGAAAAATAAAATCATTTCTTAACTGAAAGTCGCAGTCTTTCATTGCCAGGCTGAGAACTTTTCATCTTACCCTCGTAGTAATATACACAAGAAAAGTTTAATTGCAAAATTAGAAATGCTACAATCAGATTAAATCTTAAATTTTGGGCATCCATAACTATAGCCTAGTACTACCAAAGTACGTACTTACTACATAATAACATAATGCGAAGTACATAAATTGAAAATTTTTTAAATACGCCTTCTAATAATAGAGGTTTAGTAGCAGGGACAATAACGGTCAAGATTTTTTCCCAAAAAAATTTAATATAGTCATTGTTCAGTGTTTTTTATTTTTAAGTTCTTCAATTAATTGAATTAGTTAATCTGGTTTATTTTTGTTAAGCTATTCATCCCGTCTATGATTGCTATGCTCACATCCATTGTGACCTT
This sequence comes from Dioctria linearis, assembly GCA_963930735.1. NCBI lineage: Eukaryota > Metazoa > Arthropoda > Insecta > Diptera > Asilidae > Dioctria > Dioctria linearis. The sequence goes on along the minus strand of OZ005742.1, from coordinate 210,738,164 downwards.
TACTTCCACGTCTTCACCACTTCCTTTGTTGAGAAGGTTGGCAAATTAAATACAACACACCGCTCTCTTCTTCCGCATCTGTGGAGCGTTTATTTACTGGCCTTGTGAATGGTCCACGAAGGCAATCATTATCTGATGCGACATTTTAAAAGCTTGTTTTGCTAAAGGCGAACTCAAAACAGCAAAAGCTTATACGATTCTGTTTCATTTCTTATCTGTTTGCAACCTATTTAATGATATTAATGATATTTCGAAAAAGGAAACTTCATCCAGTCATCAGTTGGCTATAGATTTTTCAAAACTTCTGCTTTGAGATTTTGAAAGCTCTTGAACCTCTATTATTGGAGGACGTGCTTAAATAATTAACAAGAACTTAAGTATGTATTTGGCGACGGTATGTCAATATTACGTGCGTACTTAGGTACTTATAAAGATACTTAAAAGCTGCCATGTGGGACTTATGAGTACCAGTACCTTAACTTGTACTTCAAAATTCTTGAAAGTACCAATACTGGGACTTGTATTTCAATTTTTTTAAAGTACCAGTACCGGGACTTGTACTTAAAATATTCCAAATCTAGGTACTGGTACTTGTACTTGGAATTTTACAGGTCTGATAATAATAAGCATAATGTATACAATAAAAAATAAATAATTAACAATGGTATTGAAAATACGGCCACGAGCAGAAACCCAATTCATCCGTACTTACTTAACTACAAAAATCCGGTCAATAAATTTATCAAATCTCAGAACTATGACAATAAATATTCTTAGCGCGCTAAAGAATGGCCCGGGGGATAAATTCAAGCTAAATTTTGTGGAAACTTACTGGTGGTGCCACCTCTAATCAAACCCCAAAGGCAAATTTAGCGCGTTGATCTTAGTACCGCTCTCGCTAAAATTCAGGATAAATTTTCGCCAATCTTTTAGTTTGCTAAATTTTCATAAAAATTTAGCTTAGTGCGTACCTTAGTACTAGGCTTATAATCACAATTGTCTAACTGGAACTCATGCCCAAAATGTTAAGACTTAATCTGAGTTATAGCAATTCTTATTTTGGAATTAAACTTTTCTTGTGTATATTACTGAGAAAGAAAAAAAAATATTATTACATTTTCGTACATTTTATTTACAAAAGTTATTTATGTTAAAAGTTTGTTTAATATATTTTATTTTAAATTTAAGTTCAAGAAGGAATTTTTTTAGATTCTCCGGTATATAGCAAAAGCTAAAAAATGTTTTTAATTTGTTATTCTATCACACAACCCATTATATTTTTGGTGGAAGTTTCAAGTCTTGGTGTGACTCATCAACAGGTCCCAAATAGCGAAACTGAGTGACTTGAAAAACAAATGAAAAATAGAATAAAGAAACGAAATGAAAAAATGAAAAACATTGAGAAAAATAGAAGAAAAAAAATTGTTATTAAATTTTTTTTTAAAAATTTAAAAAAAAAAACATTCATTCGAAACGAATCGAACCTGTATACGCCCGCAGTGGGCTGAAAAAAGAAAAAAGAAAAGGAAGAAGAAGAAGCGTTTCGTGTTAGCAGAAAACCTTACACTCATCGGTACAGCTTGGTTTTCTGCCTGCTGTAGGCGCTTGAAAACAGATCAAATTAATCTCCTCTCATATGAACTCAGAATAAATTCTGGGTGTGAATTACATGAGGCAAAAACTCCTATATTACACCAAGGAGGAAAAGAATAAAAGTAGAGATTACTCTTTAGGACTTTTTACCGGGGTAAACTTATATTTGTTCAAGAAGGAAATTTTTTAGATTCCTTCTTGAACAAATATAAGTTTATCCCGGTAAAAAGTCCCAAAGAGTAATCTCTACTTTTATTCTTTAAATTTAAGGGAAGTTAAGTTATGAACTTAATGCAGTGAAAGTTGTTTTAGAAAATTAAATTCTTGTATTGTTTTTATTAATTTTCAAAACGAAAATTCGGACCCGGAACAATTTTTTGTCTTTGCGACATTTTTTTATAAGGAATTTAGGATTTAGCCCAAAAAAAGTAAAAAACGAGTTTTCAAACAAAACTGAGACCAAGCCGCATGAAAAAGTAGAAAATAAACTTTTCTTCACACACAGAGGTGGACTCAGATTTTTTGATTGGGACATTTCTCTTGAATATTCCTTCTCTTCAAATCTGAGTCCACCTCTGTGTGTGAAGAAAAGTTTATTTTCTACTTTTTCATGCGGCTTGGCCTCAGTTTTGTTTGAAAACTCGTTTTTTACTTATTTTATTTTCTGCCTTTTTCACGTTAACTAAATTGTTATTACGTGCTGCATGGAAATATTTTATAACAATTTTTAAGTCATGTTTGGTGCCGATCCGAAAACAAAGATTTTTCGAGTATCAAATCGTTGATGTACTGTAACGGTTTTCTGAAATTCAAATTATGTTTTAAACAGTGCTTTTTGGCTGTATTCCAACTTGATCCCATATAACATGAATTTTCCCGATTTTCCATGTTTTCCACAGACTTTTCCTATTACCAATTTTTTTGTTTTTTAAAAATTTACATGAATTTTCCTCGATTTTTCATGCACGTTTTCATGATTGTTGAAGAGAAAGTATTGATGCCAGTAGGACGGAAAAAATGATTCCGCATAGCTTATAAAACTTTTTTGTCGGAAAATTTTCAGGAAAAGTCGGAAAATTCCGGAAATTCCAGAAAAATTGGAAAATTCTGCACTTTTCCTGAAACAGATTTATTACTAATCATATCGATGAAAATTTGTCCGATGATTTCCCCGCTTTTCCGGGTTTTCCACGGAGTTTTCCACAAAGGCAACTTTATGTAACTCATTTCGCTCTACAACTTTGTCTTGTTGCAAAACGCTCAAACGCTTCCTTGGTCTGAAAAACTCCATGAATTTTCCTCGATTTTTTCTGCAAGTTTTCACCATTGTCGGAGAGAAAGTAATGATGCCAGGATAGGGAACTTGATCCTGCATAATTTAGAAAACTTTTTTACCGGAAAAGTCGGAAAATTTTTCGGAAAAATCGGAAAGCTCTGCATTTTTCCTGAAACGGATTTATCACTAATCAAATTTGTACCAAATTTTCAAACGATTTTTCCCGATTTTGCGGGTTTTCCATGGAAATTTCCGGTTCAAATTTTGATGGATTCAATTGTCACGCGACATGAACCTGTGTGCCAAATTTCAGCTCGCTGTGATACGAAAAGTGGGTCTACGAGAGTGGTCGAAAATTGTAAAGAAATATATAAATAGACAAATTCGTGTATGAGTTAAAGGGAATGGCCTAAAAAAACGAAAATTTTGTTGGCAGCCTACGAAGGACCTGCCCGATTGGTCCCATTTTTTTTTTTTTTCTTCAAAATTTCAGCACCTAAGTGAACGCGTTCTCGAGTTATCGTGCGTGCGGACGGACATACTAATATTATTCGTGGGTGTCCAATCCAATAATTGCAAAAGAAGATGTCATTGGTACAAAGTCGTTGCTTTTACAAGTCGGCACATCTTTGTAATTTGGTAAAAAGGCACCAACGAAAATCGCATTTTGAAAACAGTTCATACACTAAAAGACCCGCTTAAGTAACAGTCGCTAGAAAGATAATCGATTGTAGATTACGTTATAGTAGAAAAGTATACCCGTGTGCCACTTTTCTAACAAAAAAATTGCCGCGAAGTAAAAATGGAGTTCCAGGTTCGAATTTTCGCTTTGAAAAATTTATAAAACATAGAAGAATCAAATTTTCTAAAACGACTTTTACTGCAATAAGTTGATAAGTAAGTTCTCTTAAATTTAAAAATATTGTTAAATTAAAAATTTATGATTTTCTGTGGAAACAGTTTTCCTGAAAGTAACAGCCAAAAACTACGAGCGACCTCTAAACACCATGAATTTCCCTGAAATTTTGCATAGAAATTTAAAATTACATTATCTAACAAATTGTGAATGAGCATTCAGACATTTTAACACTTGCAAATCCATATATTTTTGGGTCACCTTAATTTACATAATATGTATCTGTAGCGTGTTTTTTGGGGTTAAAACAATATCCTCGAGATTACTTTCCAAGCCATGAAACAGAAGTCTATATGTGTGCGTTGGGAGTCCGTTCTCTAAAATGTTCTAAATTGATACTTATGGAAAAGTGCCAAACATTGACTTTATATATCCTATAGAGCCTAAACTACTATCCATATAGGAAAATAGTCTTCTAGTAATTTACAGCTTGGTTCCTTGCCTTCACAAAGGCTACACTCATATTCCTTACTTAACAAAATAATAAAATAGTTTTGATTACAAAGTAGGTATCTAACCTTACCATTTTACGCTCAATGCTATACATTCGATAACATCAGCCTACGGCACAGTGACATATACAATAGCTACGTTTAGGCCGTTGTTTCAGTTTAGGTCACCGCCCCATCTGTTCAAGTTTGAATTTTGAAGTGGTTTTTCGCATATATGCACATATTTATTTCTAGAACTTTTTTCGCATACAATGGAGGAAATAATTATAAAGACACCCTATTTATTTAAAATATTTTATGTATGCAAATCTTATTTTTAATTTCAATTATATTATTTTAATCACAATAAAAAAGTAAATAAAAACTAAGAAAATAAACATAATCATAATTCATCTGTGAAAAAAATACTACGGAGGAAATCAATATAAATCCATATTCGTACTGTTTATATATTTACTAAAATAGAGATATTTATTATTTATTAATATTTGGTGTGCCCTTCTTTCTTTTGGAAGACCTCTATTAATCTATTTGGCATTGATTAAATTAATTTTTTTATTATATTTTCTTCAATTAGATTCCATTGTGTTTCAGCTGTGTCTTCAGTTCCTGTTCAATATTGTATTGCTTGTCGTCCCTGTAATTTCGATGATCCAGAATGTCCCATAGATTCTCTATGGGGTTTAGATCAGGGCTGCAAGCGGGCCAATCGAACACAGGTACATATATCCTTTTCTCTAAACCAAAGTTTGGTATATTTCGAAGCGTGGATAGCTGCGTTGTCTTATTGGAATATAAATTCCGGCCGTATAACTTCCTCAGCGTTGTCGATTAGCATATCTTGTTTTTATTGCGACCAAGTTCCTTTACTTGACCGCTGGTTATTCCGTAGAATGTGTAAAGGTACTCAACCTTTGCACTGAAGTTGCCTGCAGGTACTAAACCAACAAACTAATTATTAAGAATCGATAAATTCTGTGATCAAGGTACTTAACCTGTATCACGAGCTTGTCTGTAGGTACTTAACCAACAAACTAATTATTGTCGATGATAATATAATTAAAAGACTTGCTTCCACTAATAAAATTCAAAGACTGATCTGTTTATTCTAAAACTCAAAATAATTTACACAAAAAATGTGCTGCAACACTTACTAAATTCACAGTAACAAAAATTGCTTACGCGTTGTGAAATTTATATTTTACACCAAAAGTTTTCTTATGTACGATAATTTCAGTTCTCATAGAATGTTTTCATTCTGGCGCCACTTAAGCGGTGTAATATGTCGTCTGAAGACGTAATCTGAGTAGGTATGCACATTCTGTGAGAACGGAAATTATTGTCGCTATTTGTTGACTGAAGAATTTGTCGATGTGCAATTATACCGTAATTTATAATTTTTCGAGAAATTATAAATTACGAACGTTAGATCAATGCTTGATTTAACATATCTTCTAATAGCTCTTTATAACTTGCCGAATTCATTCGAGTGAGAACCCATGCCAACGGGAGCTTACCATGATGGGAAAACGCTCTCCATATCATAAGATAACACCTCCCGAAATTTCGGCTCATTCTTATTTCCCGAGCTTTTCGTAAATCATGCCAATAAAATTGGCAACCATCTGGGCCATCCCTATTAAGGTGGTGTCCAAATACGTAGTGAAAACCGACATTTTTGATGGCAACCTACGAATGGGGTTATCCGATTTGTCCTCTTTTCCAATTTTTATTTTTTTTATTTTTAAAGCCAATATCCAATCTTTCAGCTCTCTAAATATGTACACGTGCTCTCGAGTTATCGTGAGGACGGACTTTCAAGAATCAAAATAACTTAATTTTATGCATGGGTGTCTAACCCATTTTGCTCTACCATCATTATTTCTAGGTGTTACAAACGGAATGACAAACTTATGTCGTTTTCGATGTAACCAGTGGGGAACTGGCAGCACTGTAGTCCATCGAATATATTTCTGTCATATTGCTTGTATTTGTAGACACACGTTTTATATACTCGGAACTGTCAAACGTAATATATGTTCTTTATTGATATATACAAATTACCCAAACAAAATCTTTTAATCCATTTAACTCAACAATTTCACAAATAATCGCGACAGTACACCATGACAGAGCAGATGACAATTCAACCTGAATATGCATTTGTAACACCGAGAAAATACCCAATGCAAAGTAGGCAAAGTCAGTGCAAACTTATGTCGATTTCCATTGGTATTTTAAGAAAAGTGCACGTCAATCAATGAAAAACGAGTTCAATGGAACAACTTTTGACGCGATGAGAATGTAACAGTAGCTCATATCCGTGTAATTTGTCAAATTGAAATTTTCTGGGCACAATAACATCACGAATAACGTAAAAACTATGAAAATTGTAATTTAAAAGATTTGTAGTAGTTGAAGATTGATATGTGATGCTCAATGACATGCAGTTGTGACATTTCTCAGATAGATGTGTGCGTATTCCGGTGTAACACCGCCGATTTTTCGAGTGTAGCATCACAGGCGTTTTGACGTACACCATTTCTAGCAGTGCAGGTCAATGGAACAATTTTGGTGTAACACTACAAGAAAAGTGTAACACTTCTGCTAGAAAACATGATCAATAGAAATCGGTATTACTGTTGCATTTCTGCTATAAAAGTTGTTCAATCGAACATTTTCAGTGCTGCACTGCTAGAAAAAGTGAAACACTAGTGTTGCACTGAAGTCCCATCGAAATCGATGGGCAGTGTTACACAAACTCTGGAGATCAATAAATTTTCGTAACACTGAGTACCGATCGTAAAAAAAAATATACATTAATAACAATCAAAATATATTAAACTTTTTGGTACATAAAAATAAATTCATAATAAAATATAAATAAAATAAATAAAAGTTATATTAAATAACATTCATTATAATCAATGAGAAGGATGAAGCTGTTTATGCTGAGAGACAGATCATCACAATTTGGTTCCCTGGTTGTTAGTTTTTATCTGAGATGCGGTTTCACATCCTAAAGCCTGTTTTGATCTCTACAAATCAGAGATAACCATACTGATGAGATTTCTCTGATGGCTGGGTCAAAAAGCTGAATTTTTGTTTTTGCACTTTAATGCATTTTGCAAATTTATTGAAAATATTTTCAAAAATTATTTACAATAAATTTTAGTCTTGACGAAAAATTTTGCTTTTATAAACCTTCTGGCATGGAGCGGATATCTTCCATTCAATATTTTTGTTTAAATCAGGAAAGTAGTTTTCAGGCACGCTTGTAAATTCTTTAAATGTTGTGTTATACATTTCGGATTATCACGATGCTGGTAAAATCGCGATCGCTACACATAGTGTTCAATGTAAACGCTCACACCAACGCGATAGATCACATGGATACAAAGAATTTCTGCTGCGTTTGACTAGCGTTTCAAATGTTTATCGCAGCATGCATAATTTTAGTCATCTTCTATCGCGAGCTGTGAGATCAAAATGGATAGTGCATATTCAAGTGGGTGTTGAAAAATGAATTAAAATCATAAAGGAATACCCAATTTTATATAATTGATATTGCCAAGGAATTGAATACAGGTTGGGTTAGCGATTATTGATGATTTGCACGATTTGGCCACTGGGACCCTGCGGACACCGCAAGTTGATTTATTGTGTCCTTCCTTAGAGTTTAAATCTAGCATAGAATACAAGTGAGAAGTGTTAAACGAAGTGATGTTTTAGTGCAAGTAAAAAACGTTGTTGGATTTGTAAAATTTCTTCCGTTAGTCTTCTTTCGTTAACTTCAAAATTTATTAAACTCCCATTTTTGATTAAGATTGCTGTAAATGTTGAGTGTAAAAATAATCGTTCTCATTCGAGGTTTGTAAAAAAATATCAAGGGCATATGGAGCTTACCAATTTTAATAGTTGTTTCAGGCTGTGTTGCAGTAGTATCGACAAGAATTCTTCATTTTGCGTCAAAATTCCAAACGCGTTTTCAATTATCTACTTATAAAGCTGTGTAAACTCTGAAGTTCTGGTCGAGCAAATCTTGCTGCGAAAGGACACATGAAGTAAAATTTTAAAGGGAATCCTTAATCGATAATCGAGGTATGTAGGTATGAGGTGTTCTTTGATATTATCAGGCAAATATTTGGTGGTATTCTTCGAACAAACCGTATTCAAATTCCATCTCTATAGCCGAAACATTTAAAACACCTGCGTCACTACTTTTTCCATATCTTTCAACGTCGATATATAAAAATTTATATTCGATATCAACGGTGGTCAATAAGACTAACTTTTTCAAATTGAAAAAATAAGTCGAGCCAGTATAAGTGAGCTAGTACACATTGAATTGACACATATTCGTAGCATGTTCACCATCGATACTAGCTTAAAATAATAAAATTAGTTATTCTAAGATACTAGTCAATACAATTGAGAAACTCTAATTTGTCTAAGTTCAGATTTTTCCAAAATGCGTTTATTTGGTTCAGGCATATGCATACAACTATCGCTGTGATCTATCGCGTTGGTGTGAAAGAATTTGTGTCGCTAGTTTATCGCATTCGTTATCGCGGCGGTGTGAATCGGCCTTTAAGCTTCAAGTTGGCATTTCATGTAACTTGAAGAGTGGAATGTAATTTTGGCCTTAATTATTAGTTAATTTAAAAAATTATTATTATTATTTTTTAAATCTTTGAATTTAAAATGTTAGTGTTACATAAATGTGTTATTTAAAGAAAAACATTTACAGAAATCGAAGCCGAGTAGTTTCATTGTAAAAGCGTGTAGAGCAATGTAATGTAATGCAGCTGTAATATAAGTTGCGAGTTTCATATATTTAGGGCCATATTCACCAAGCCAATTTTGAAAGTTAATTTAATTTGTGTTTTAGGGTAGGGGCCCATTTGAATTATAATTAAAGTTATATATGCGTTATTATAACATAAAATAACACAAATAAAAGGGAATGCACATTTTAGGCCCGACATGAACAGACATGAGAGATGTCTTAAACGATGCATTATTGAGAAGTCTACATTCCATTGGCAATGTCAATGCTATACAACGAATGCTTCAAAAATATTCAATATTCTGTTCTAAAAATATCTTTTCTTTACTTTCTATAATATCTATTTTAATATTTTAATTATCGAAATTTCAATCACATTCAACAAAAATGTTGTAAGAATTGTTTAATATATTGTTACGAGCCTTATACCCTAGACACACAGCACGAACTAATGAATCATTTGTACTAACTATTCATTAAAATGCCGTGTGGCACATAGTATACGTCATTATAGCTCGAAAATCAGATGATAATGAAGTACACTAATGAAGTGTTTTCCTCCTTCATTATAGCTATAATGAGCAAAAATGTGCTAGATTTGGCATATAATGTAAATCTGGAGCTCTGCTGTGCATCTGCCGATTTGAAAAATAAGAAGAAGAAATGCAAAGAAATGCAAGTCACAATTTATATTATTAATATTTTTTTAAATAAAATGTGTTTCTCATTTGGAAATTGTTAAATTGAAAATAAAATAAATGAAAACAAAGTTTATCGCGTTAATTCGATCCATATTGCTTCTTTATTGTGATAAGTTCATCAAAACCAGTTTGACAGCACAACTTAATTAAAGAAATGGCTGTGTGTCCGCAGTTTATAATGAATCATTATAGATTAATGAGTCGTTAGTTATTTCTTCATTAAGAGTGCTGTGTGTCTAAGGCATTATTTCGTTATTCAAAACACGATATTTCAAATATAATTCGCAGTCCTCTTTATCATACTCCACTGTTTACTGTTTATAAATTCATAAACAAGCACGAATCAACTCTACTTTTAATTATCGCTAATACTATACTTCAAATATACCCAATTAAATCCGAACACTTTGTTCTGTTTAATACGTTTGCTTCACTGTCTGAGATAAAACTACTCCTGGCGGTGACAAGCGCCGTATTTATACTCTACAAATTGTCCTAGAACCTTTCCAAATATTCATTCTCGAAACGTCGATTTTTCGAACCTAAAGTTGTTTATGTCTGTACATTATAGATTTCGCTTGTTCTTATCTGTGATACGATTCTCCGGAAGTTGTTTATGTTCGTACTTAATAAGTCAATTCACGCGAAGTATATAGATGTCGCTTGTCTTTTTCCTATTGCACGTAACTTTACCCTTCTTAAAATTGTTCGTTAGGTGTAGAATATCCATTTACATACATAGTATAACATTTTTGTCACAACTTCGTAAGCAGTTGACTAATTTGTCGTATTTTTAGGCGTGTATTCTGACATTAATTCATTGCAAATTCATTTTAGTTCATTCTAATGAAAATGAATATGGTGAAAAAAAAAATTTTGTGCTGAAAGGTTAAAATATGTGACAAAATATACGCCAAAGCTACGACAAAAGATAGAATCAGCATCTTGGTTTTTCTGCATATTGAATGAACGTATTAAGGATTTGGTTGATATTGTCATCTACCGTGTTGATAGATGGCATCTTCGCTAATTGCATTTATCGGTATATGTATATCTCTTCATTATCCCAAAGTGAAAAGCAGCCAAAACCAGCATTTTTATACCCTAGATGAAATCTATAAGGTATACTAAGTTTGTCATTCCGTTTGCAACGCACAGAAATAATGACGGTAGAGAAAAATGGATTGGACACCCACGCGTAATATTAAAAGTTATTTTGATTTTTGCATGTCCGTCCGTCCGTCCGTCCGTCTGTGGGCACGATAACTCGAGAACGCGTTCATTTAGAAAGCTGAAATTTTGTACACGGAAAAAAAAAGTAAAATTAAGTTTGAAAATGAGACAAATCCGGCAACTCCTTCGTGGGGTTGCCGTACAAAATTTCATTTTCCACTATATATTTGGACACTGCCTGAGAACGCGTCGACATAGAGAGCTGACATTTGATATATGGTGTTTTTAAAGTGATACAGATATAAAAATTTAGGTTTTTTACATATACTGTGACAACGTCAAGTCCTAGACATTTTTATTGTACCAAACACTTCTTTGGAATACGAAATCCTATAAAATTGGTTATAATCACTTTTTCTCTCCGACGAACCTTTCTAGAAATATATGCGAAAAACCACTTCAAAACTCAAACTTGCATAATCTATGACCATACGGAATTTTATACGGTCATTCATCTAGGGTAACATGAATTGGTCTTAGACCAATTCTAGCTTTTTACTTGTTAAAGCAATTTTTGATTGTAGATTCTTTAACATTTTTGCGTCAAGTAAGGAAATAAGAACATTTAGGGCCGTATTCACCAAGCCATTTAATTGAGATTTAATTTAATTTCTGTTTTAGTACTCCTGTAAGAGAGGGTTAGAGCACACAAAATTAAATTAAAATTTAATTTGGGTTATTTTATGTTATAATAACGCATATATAACTTTAATTTTAATTCAACTGAGCCCTAACCATCTCTAACGGGAGTACTAAAACAGCAATTAAATTAAATTTCAATTGAATGGCTTGGTGAATACGGCCCTTAGTCATTTTTATCGAGTAGTTCGTATTAAAAATATCTACGAAAGTAAAGATACATAAGAAGAGATGCAACATTTATTTGAAATTTTCATATCTTTTTGACTTTGTTGTATGTTTTTTTAAAACAGATTTTTAATAATTCCATTGATGATAATATTTATAAATATGTTATGAACTTTGTTAACATAAGTTCAACTACTTTGTCGTCAATACGTCAGAGGCAAAATATTTTTTCTTTCTTTTAATTTTAACGGAGTAGCCAAAGATTTTCAAATTCTCACTTGAAGCTTGACAGCCGTCGTAGCGTTCAGAATTTGACGGGGCGAGTTAGAAGACTGAATGATGGAGGATTTGATAACTTTTAAGTGCAAAGAGAAGTCAAGCGATTCATTTATTGTGTGACTATTAAGAACTTATTTAATTTTTCTATAATGTATTTTTACAATGGACTTTTGAATTTAATTGGTAAAACATTTTCAATTTGTTTCTAATGTTGTTTAAACCATGAACATGTTAAATTCCAATTCGGTTTTTTTTTATTATAATAATTATAGTTTTCTTAAATGTTTATTTCCATATCAAAATTTTTTTAATATATGAAAAATAAATAAATATAATTATTTTATAATCTCTTTTCAGATATTGGCAATAATGTTGGGAAAATTTTTAATGAATCAAGTAGGCTTCCGTAAGTGAAAAGGAATTTTGTTTCCAATTTTATTAGCAGTCATATTCACACTTCCGTGCAAAGAATATATGAATTTTGCAAAAAAAATAAAGAAAACGAAACTATAAATATATATACATATAGAATATTGTATATAATACCTAGTGTGAAAAATAAAAAAATTTCCATCCCATTGAAACTGGAGTTTTATTTTATTAGATATTTGGTAATGTCATTATTTTCTTACTGCCCTTAAAAATATATTTGTAGTAAATTTAATTTAATATATTTCCTCTATAAAACTGTTCTTGACTGCGGTTTCTATCTTTTTCAGATTAATTTTCGGATTAGTACAGAATAACAGACTGTAATGCATCTTATGAGCTGACTGTTTGCAAGTGCTGGTTGAAGTTGGTAAGTAAGATTTTTAAAGTAATTTTAGATATATTATATATGATCTAAAACTAGTCATATTTATGTCTTGTATAATGTAAGTTAACAATTCATAATTTATTCAGTACTCACAGAGTATTTGTTTCATTTACATAACTGCAATATTTAACGATGAAATAAATTCGTTTAATTAAGTTCAAGTGTACACACCGATGTGCTGAAAAGCACATCGGTGTGCACATCAAATATTGAAAAAGTAGGGATAGCAACTGAACGGTTGGTGTGCACTCTGCACTTCGATTCGAAATGTCACTTTTGAAAGTTCTTTAAGAATAAGACTACGCTAAACGTAAAAACTACTAAGCACACCGATATGCTACGTTAACAGACCGTAGCGTAAAAATGCACACCGATGTGCTGGGGAAATGACAACGCTTCGGTCGCCTCAACGGCATGGTGTGTAAAGATGTGACATCATGTGACATTCTGCGTGCGGCTGAACGCACGGAGGGTAAATTGGACGAGTAAGTTCATTCTTTTCTTTCATTTGTCACTTGAAGTAATTCTTTCAGTTGTCGGCGATTTTTTAAAAAATAAAATAAGTCTGATTTTATTAAAATAAATAAAAAAAATAGTCCGATTTTATTAAAAAAATTGTTTGGACAGCTGATAAATATACGTCGATTTACCCAGGCTGTACTCATCTGTTATAGAGCTGTTAACTTTTTTCATTCTCATCTAGTATTATCCCCTCTACCGAAAGAAGGTTTAAGGTTTTTAGTTGATTTTTACTCATTCTTTTTTACATAAAAGCATACATACTAACCTAATGTGTATGTTAACTTCTGGGACTAGAAAAATTGACAGTTGAATAGATTTTCAAGATGTTTCATTATCATCTCTACCGAAAGAAAGTTTTTTACTTGAATTTTACTCGACATTTTTACACAAAAGTAAACATACAGACTAATGTAAACTAGATTCCTTATTCGATATCATCTGAGATAAATTATGAAATTCAAATAATTTTAAGAAATTCGTTTTTGAGCTGTACGCTCCATTATTCAACTGTAGAAATACCCTATTGAATTGTATTGAATTCTTGAATGTTCATAACATTTTATCTAGATCTATAGTCCAGTCAAATAAGCCGAAAAAATGCAAAAGATCGTATTTAATTCCTTTCATAGGTACATGTGAGGAACAATTGATGACCTGTAATACTCTGAGGTTTCCAAATATTGCAAGACAGTATTTTGTGGTGAAAATCGTTCAAAATTATTTTAATTGTGGTCGAAGCTGACTTAGATAGGTGGCTAGAAATTGGAAAGTCTGAACGAACGGCTTACTATCATCTGAGATAAAAGTATTTTTATTAGGGTGTTTTGCTCAGTAGTTATATTAGTTGATAAAATTTGAAGTATACAACTTTCACCCGAATTGTTCGGACTACCCCCCCCCCCCCAACCGCACCTTACCAACTTCCCCTAATTAGCATTTCAATATTGCTTGTGTAATCGAGACCTGTCCATAGCTGGGCGGTTGACAACTATTCGAACTATACGATCTTTTGCATTTTTTCGACTTATTTGACTGGACTACTAGATTGATTCAAATAACTTCTTGCTAGTTTTTCCGGGTATTTTGTTATATATCGGAATCTATTCTATCATCTCGTATTTGTTTTTATCGTTCTTTCTTCTCAATGAATCTGTAAACGATCGATTTGAATAGTGCAGTATTCGCAGAACTTTTGATATGTAATTTCTTGCGATATTGAATCTATAAAAGGAGAATCCGAACTTCACTATGAAAATTTGGTGCACATTTTTGTTTCACTACTCTCCTATTTTAAACCTTTATTGAAATTTTAAAATATCTTAATAATCACCAACCATTCAAAATATCAGAGCTGTAAGATTTATGCGCCTCTATTTGGTGCAAGTGTGGTATTTTACAGCAATGAACCGAAGAGAAAAGTAGCAAGATGAAATTTACATACTTTTTTTTTGGACCAGAAAGTCGGTTGTCCTTGAGTTCAAAACTTATTAGTCAGTCATTTGAAATCATTAGATGATTTTACAGATTTCTACTGGTAATTTTCAAAATTATGTTGGATGATTTTTCGGAAGTGTAATAGAGTGCGTAATGCACATTTGCATTAATAATTTTAGTTGGCTTCGTTAAAACAAAAACGAATGAACCTTTATGTTGTCATAATATTTTAATAAACAATTCCGTAGGACTTTTAATGCCCAGACTCCCAACGACCAACTATGGTTAGAATTTATTACGAAATAATCCTCTGTAGCATCAATGATAGTGCCAAACAAGTATTCTAATATCCATTGTTTGAATACTGCACTGGTTAAAAGATAGATACACCCTTAAGATTTCAATATTTAAGAAATCTATCTTGTTTCTCATTTCATCCACTTGTAACCTAATCCCCCCTATTTTCTTATAAACCTCCTTCATCGATTGAAGCCAACTACTATACCACGGTATTTTTTCTAACTATAAAAATTGGACGAGAGTAAAGTGAATATGTTAAATAGATATAGTTTTTTTTTTTGTAAACGAAACAGTTTGCACAATTAAAAATGGAGTAATAATAGATGCGTGGTTGATATTATCTTTTGAAACCATTGTTTAATTATTACTGTTGAACATTGGCTTAATAGGGTAATAGTTGAATATTTCTTCTGTTCAGATGTTGAACAAAAATTGAGCATGTGCCAATGTTCAACTGTTAAGACACAAACCAGTTCAGCAAATGAGCGATTATTCTTATCTGGTGAATTGGTATTTTAAACAGTTTATAATATTGGCAAATGCCAATTCCAAAAAGTCCAAATCGAACTATGTACATGAATGCTCCTTTCGGACATTAGTTTTTCTGATTTGCAAAAGCATATGAAAAGTCGATGTCGAACTTGCGTTGCTATTGTTATTTATAAAAACTGAACTGTTTTAGTGTTGTTTGTGGTGCCGTTCACCTTATTTCAAGAAATTAGCGACATGTAAGTAAACATTCAATTTATTTTTAAATATATTTTGAATTTATTTCATTTTTTGTAAATGATTCGAATAAATTTTGTTTGAAACGGCGGCTATTTTATTTGTTTTATTTTTAATACTTTTGGAATATGTGGGGGCTTTGAAATATTGAAGTCCTGTCGGTCGTTTTGCACCTATGACAACTGCATATCAAGGATACCCCACACCGTTTTGAAAGGAGAAAACACAACCAAAGTGAACAAACAAGGAGAAGTAATAATACTGGATGTTTTTCTTTATTCATTCCATTAATCACTTGGAGAAAGAATATTCTGAATGAAAGAAATAAAGGAACAGAAGTACAAAATTTTATATTATTATTAATATTATAAAACCATTTAATATCAACATAAAATAAAACAAACTTGCGCTTATTTACACAATTTTTTTTTTATATCTTCCAATAAAATATTTCGTTGATACACAATGCATTGTAATTGAAACAAAATCTGCAGAATCATACGCGCAGGGGCAAGATGCATACATAATAGGTCTGTTCGCGTACTCAGTTTTGGGACAATGCATTGCAATGAATTTGCATGAACTTACCCAATTTCCGTTCCCGTACTTTCTCGGGCACACAAAATTACACGAGTTTTGCATACGTCACAGCATGAATTTACCAGGAGTTTTTAGTTACTGCACAATTCTTACAAGGAAAATTGACAACTGTCATAGGAAAAGATCATTTTTGGAATTTTCTGAAAAATTTTAAAAGCGCAATCATAATGTCGAATGAAGTTAGTTTAAGTATTCAATACTCTCATGGGACTTTTCAAGACTGCAACAAGTTACAAAAAGTAAAACAACACTCATTCGCAAATGTTATTTTACACTTCTTCTTCTTGTTTTTCACGAAATTGCATGAAAAGCGTTCCCGTATTTTTTCATGCATTTTACATTCTTCCCCCACCACACTAGTAAGTTTTTACCCAGAAAGTTTTTGCACGAGAAGTACGCGAACAGACCTAATAAGGAAATAGTTTTGTTCGATGAAAACACCATGTAAAACACCGTGTAAATTTTCCCCTCCAATATTTATCGAGTACATAAGTTTGATTGACTCGCATCTCGAAATTTCAGTCTGGGTTCTGACACAAACACTCCTCTTGTTCTGCTCTGTGATCTCTGATATGCGTTAGCTCTGTAAAAAAAAAACGCTTTAGCATAAGGGCAAGCACACACCGACATGGTGGCGGTAGCGGTAGAGACTGTGGTGGCGATGGAATGCACAATATTGAAAAGATTGCGAGCGTTCACACCAAACGCAGTGGCGGTGAGTTGTTGCATGTTGCATTCTCACCGCCCACCGCGATAGCGAAATTCATTCCACTAGAAACAGTGCAGTCATCGCAATGAGTGAAGAACTGATTTCAGTAGTAAAATAAAGCAAAATTCTGTATAGTACTTCATTTTATGTGTGTTTCGTCAACCGTGTGTGTCGGTGTGTGCTTACATTCACCGCACCGCCTTCATCACCGCCACCTCTACAGCTACCGCCACCGCGTCGGTGGGTGCATGCGAATTAATGTGCCATATGTCTGATAGATTATGTACCGTTATGAATTTGTAATGACTAAAAAGTAGAAAATAAAATATATTAAAATTTTTTTTACAAAAGTTACGTAAATAAATTGCATTAAGCTAAAAAAGAATTTTTTAGAGTGCCAATGGCATCCTCTTACGCACGCAGCAGTGTATATGGCAATCTCTTTGGTTCAGAGCAGGTTCTATTTTCCGCCGCGATTTCCGAAAGCTTACAAACCGGAATTTCAAGCTACTAGCATGTAGATGGCGTGGAAAAAGCTACATACTTCTTTTTATCATAACTACTAACATGTTTTAATGTTATTTCCTGATTTAATATTTTAAGAATGCTAGTAACAAAAAAGATACTTTTTTTTTTGCAAGCTTGATGGTTTAAAAACCAAAAAGTACGGTTAATTTTTAACGAGTTTCGAAGTAATCCGCAACAGGTGTTCCTTTTTTCGAATTTGTGATTTTGACAACGACAGTTGTTTGCTTGATTGTTGATTTGTCGTTGTATGGCATTTTGTTATAGTATTATCCCCCGATTCTACATAAAGGAGCGTTTACAATGACAGAGTAGAGTGGAGTGAGCTTTTACCAGAGTAGCGTGCATGCACAATAGAGCTTCATTCGGATTCTCGAAATCATATGAAAATTGTGTGAGAGATTATCATGTGTTCACATTTGAAATATATTTCAAAACAGAACGCAGTTTGTCGATTCGTATAATTTATACAACTACACAGAAAATTTTTTTATAATTACACCAGAATGAGCTAAGAACGATTTGAATTATCACAAATTACAAATTAACATTTATTACGGACACTTTCAAATGAATGACTGTCATCTATATTCCATTAATAAGCCAATTCGAACATAAGAAAATTTAAATTCTTAATTGACTTTATTTTGTTAAATTGGTATCATAAAAATACTAAATACATTCTTAATTTCTTATAAAAAATATTTATTTTTGGTTTTTTTGTTATAATTTATTAATTTTCGTTAGTTAAAGTTTGTAATTATCAGTGCGACATCTGTTAGAAACTTGTATTTCGAAACAAATGGTAAAACTTTCGAAACTATCAACGTGAGATTGGGAATTGTTCCAATCTGACGCTACTCCCTGAAATCCACTCTGGTGGGTAGCGCGAGGAAACTTATATGAGAGTGCAAGCTTGAGAAAAGGAGAGAACATCCAATCTGGTGACTCCACTCTACTCTGTCATTGTAAACGCTCCTTAAGAGATAAGAGCTCTTATCCTATTAACTGGGCTGTCAAAGCCAGCAGACATTAGTATTCTACATAAAGAGTTAAGAAATGTCAGATGTCAGCTGATCTCTTAACTTCTGTGGAGATTTTTTTTAAGAGATTTGGTATTCTAGTAATATTTGTCAAATATCTCTTAACCGAGGTACGATTAAATCTCTTATCGTGATAGTTGCAGAAATTGTTTTGTTTTAAAATACCGAAATGTTGGATAAAATGCTGTGTAAAATAAGTACATATTTATTTAATTCGTATATATCATCTAAATATGTACAAGTTTGTGAAATATATAATAATTTTACAATTTGAGCCATGCACAGAGGATAGTTCCGAACAATCAGGCGCGTATCCAGACCAGCAGTCTAGGGGGGTCACAACTAAAATGTTTTAAGGGGGAGGAAAAAGTAGGAAGAAGTCACTCCTAAATTTTTTTTTTAATCATATTTACGATATATCATAAAATCCAATTTTCGATTTGATTTTGAAAACCTATCGATAATATTATGGACCTGAATGCCGATCTCACGGTGGACATTAAGAACTTATAACCGATACGCCTTTTCATGCAGAGAAAGTAGAAATAGTTCTGTCGGAAGCGATTCTGTCATGGGTGAAGTAATTGACTTAGAGCGAGCTTGCACCTTGATTCACATCCAAAGAAATGGAGTAGAATTACTTGATATTTTACTGACTATTTCTTCTGATGGAAATTTAACTGATCTTGCGTTCTTTTGAAAAAAGTTGTCAATAGTCTTGTCAGTCCTCCGCTTTACACTTTCGCTACTATTTCTACCTCCACTGCTAACTAATATAGCAAGTTTATCCTTCTTCTACAAATGAAAAGTAAACGTGAAATTAAATTAAACAACACTACTTGAATTAATACGAAAGTACAAGCCATATAAGTTTTGCCGTAAAAATTCTGACGTAAAAATGTAGAATCAATTTTGGCGGCATTCGAATCAATCCAACTGATGGTTTTGAGCCATCAGTAGTGTATAAAAATTCGAAAGAAAAATTTTCAAGTTAACTTCTAAGACAAAAAATATCATAAATATCTTTAGCTACCAAGACCAGCCAAGGCACTTGCATCAATATAACTCTTTGGAACCATGGTCGGCCACCGGTTGCGCATGAAAAATCTAAAACAAAATTGTCAAATATTTCTAAGAAAACTGAATGCTAGTGCCCTTGTCCAAAAGAGTGAGCCACCAGAATCAATCCATTAATTCTTTTGGAACATTGTCGGTGAAAATTATTCATTAATATTCTTAAGAACAATTTGCAAGTATTTTTCTGAGAAAAATTTAATGCTTCCATACGAACGTAAAAATTTTGAGCGACTCACGCTTCAATCATTGTCGCTATGAAAAATCAACGGGTGGCTATACTTTGATGATTGCATGGAACTAGGATTCTACTGTAAGAACCCTTAATCAAGATTCATTAAGTAAGTCAGTTTGTATGCTTCTGTTAACAGTTCCACACCCAAGTTATCCTGTCATCGATTTTATGTCGGAAAATCAGATAGGTAAAAAAAAATTTGTGATCGCTGACCAATTTCTTAGAAACAATAACACTTTCAAATTTCGAAATTGTGTGCTTTTTCATCTATAGGAGTAATCGGTGCAAAAAAATATAAAATCATCTACATAACCGGGCTGCTAAGCATTGCGTGCCTTTCTCTAAATAATCAAACAATATAATAAATATTATATATTATATTTACCATTTTGGGATATCTGTGATAGATGACTTTTTGACACTATATAAGAAAATTGTAAAAAAATCGTACACGTTTCAAAGACAAAGAGCTATGAGCGAATGACTATTATTACTCACACACTATTACTACTCAAAAGAAGACAAAAAAACGCCCAACCCAGCGCTATCTATCGCCGCAGATTGCAAAAGTGTGTTACAGCACCAGCATTATTCGCCGCCGTTAGCTACACATTGTCCACACCATACGAAAATCGTCCTGTTAAACTTTGACAACTCACTACAGTTCTCCCAATCAATTCACCGCGAAGGTGAGCTAGTGCTTTGGGGAGGGTCATGAGCCCCGTGACCCTCCCCGTGTATACGCGTCTGTGAGCAATATGAGAGACGACTTGACAATATTATCGTCACTTTAAAGTTTTGGTAACAATTAATTTTTTTACAACAGGTTTATACGAAAATCCTGTTGCGCGTAACAATGGCTGTGGAACTCTTTACCTGCGATTTAGGTATTAAAATAATAATTTAATTATCATTACGTGCTGTGAAGTTATCATACAATTATTAATTATATCGATAATTGTAACTTGATTAAAGACGCACACAATTATAGCTACATGTGGGTTGGTCATATTGCCATCATCACCTCGCCAAAAACATTACATCTTCTTCTTCTTCCTTCTTGAGTAAACGTCTTTAATAGCTGGGTTGACTGAAAGATTCTCCAAAACCTCTTAACCTCTTAAAGTTAATATTTCTCCTCAAAAATTTATGTAGAGTACTAATTCAGCTAAAATGCCTTTTTTGCTAAATTTAAGAGGTTAAGAGATCTCTCGAAAGCCTTCTGTAGAATCAGGGGGTTAATTTCAAACTTCGTTATTGACTTGTCGTTGTTATGGCGATTTGTTGCGTTTAATTGCAAAGTTCGAATTTCACTCTGCGCTGTATTGTGAACATCCTCGCTCACTCTGTTCCATTCTGTTGCACTCTTGTGAATGTGGCATAATGTAACAAATTTTTTTAAATAAATTCAGCTATTTTATCAAACTTCTGAAATACTATAACAAATCGTTTTGCATAATTAAAAAAATCTACGTCTTTGCAGCGGTATGGCGGCTATTTGGAGCCGTCGTAATGGTATGGCATTGTGATTCTCGTGAATGGCATTGCCGGCCAGCCCAAAATTATGATTTTCGTTTCATAAATCACCTAATTCGACAAATGACTTGGATTTTTCTGTCATACCGGGAGATGATGACATAATAAATAATAAATACACTAGATCAAATCTGAATATTCAACTTTTTTTTTTTAAAGGAGTAAACCACTGACATTATAATATGGACTGACTAGGTTCATTGAAATACACTACAGAAAGTGGGCTCACTTCTATATTGTTGACTCTTTCGGTCTAAGCACCAACTACCAACTGAGAGAGAACTGTGAACAACAAATAAATGTGTTCGTAGAAATAAATGTTTTTAAATTAATTATTTAGGGTTATTACTGATAAAAGCTGTTTTACTAAAGACAATATATTCATTAGATACGCAGAAGAAATTCCAAAGGATTAGTCATTTTTGGAGCTACGTGCTCACTTTTCAACTTCCCGCCAATGATTTTTTCAATGTTGGCACCGACGTAAGAACTCTTTTTGATACAAAAATGGTGCTCACGTGAAATAGAAAGTTAAGCAGTCCATATTATATATGTCAGTGGAGTAAACATATGTACATACCACTCATCATTCTTGCCAGTTGTTCAAGCAATCCTTGGCAGATTGGAATATTAGGAAATTTTCGATGGAAAGTTAAAGAGTTAAAGTTGCATATCAAGCATACGAACGGATGGACGAACATGGAATAATCAAAATAATCTCGTTTACGGCCAATTCTTTAATACTCTAGTCTAGACGAATTTAGGTATTTGCCTTTTTGATTTTTTTTACTTATAGAAACTTTTATTTTAACTTATTACAAATCTTCTTTAAAAAAAGTAAGCCATGGACACATCCGGAGAAAATATGCGATTATCAAAAAGATCTCGATGGATTGTCGAAATCAGATATATAAAAAAACATAAAAACAGTTTAGTCGCTTTTTCTAAGAGAAGTTATGAATTCTCGAAATGAAATTCTTTCGATTAAGCGATTCTTCGATAAATTGTTTTCAGGGGTTATAGATATAAAGCGCGCTAAAGATATTTTGACCGTTTTATATTGCATACATTGTAACAATTGTAAACTACCCATGAGCATATATCTGTGATACGACGTCTCAGAAAAAACTGCATTGTATTTACAACCCCCAGCCCGGATTATGGCGTTTTATGCTTGTTTCTATTTGTTTTTTACACAAACATTTCACAAGATGTCGTAATAGTTGATAGTTGTAAGGCGGTCAATACAAAACGATCAAAAAGTCGCCCTGTATTTCAAAAAGATGGGGGAGGAAGAACAAAACTAGAAATGAAAATTGAAAATGTAAACATAAACAAGATGACATTTGACATATGTATATTGAAATTCCTTTCAAGATAGTGAGAGTTGGATGAGATCTAGGTTCACGTGCGAAAATAGAACTGAACCATTTCAGGTAAGTGAATAAAGTACGCGGCTAATGATTCTTAGTTTCAACCCGGTCGCTGCTTCCTTATGAGCAACTCTTCAGTAAAAACGATTTTACTCGAAAAGTTATTTAAAAAATCTCCTTTTGTTAACAAAATTTTACTGAAAATTTATTTATTTATTGTGAATATCGTAGTTGATTGATTGTTTTCGGTAGACTGTCATCCTGACCGCGTTCGTAGTTATTCGCTTGTCTGACTAAAACATAAGTACACACAAAACATCTTTTTACAAAAGATTTTTTCTTTCCGTTTTAATTATTATGTTAATTGTTTAAATAATGAATCAGTTTTGCCTGTATATACATACTGCTGCTTTAAGCATTTAGTTCGTGTTACTCATTTCGGCGACTTTTCTAATATATTTTAATAATCTTGAAAAAATCTGTAAATTGGCTTTGTGTTGTGCTGAAAAATCTGTCGATTGCGGAACTGCAATGTTTTAAGAAGAAGGAAATTTAATCACTTAGTGTCAAATTACAGAACTAAAATGTACAGTGAAGAATAAAAGCTTATATATTAAGATAGTAATGTTCAAAAGTTCATATGACATAATTGCCTTAATATAAATTCATTTCCACCACTCCCCCTCAATTATGACTAATTCAGAGCCTTAACCCTAAAAGCTGCATACAGAGGTCGTGTTTTACTGTTGGCAATGCCTTGGTTAGCACGTCTGCTGGCATTTCCCCACTTTCCAAATATTCTAATTGTAACTTGCCATCCTGAACTAAATCTCTAATAAAATGATGACGCATGTCGATGTGTCTGCTTCTTGAATGCATCAGAGGATATTTTGCAATTTGTTGAGCACTCTTGTTGTCATTATACAAAACGATTGCATCGCCGATCATGTAACCAACTTCCTTTAAAAAACTTTTTAAATACAATCCTTCCTTAGCTGCTTCTGTTAAAGCCATGTACTCGGCTTCCGCGCTAGATAAAACAACTGTCTTTTGTTTCTTTGAATCCCAAGAAATAGAAGAATTAGCCAACTTAACACATATCCGGTGTATGACATTCGATCATCAATGTTTGCACCCCAATCAGCGTCAGCGTACCCACGTAATGTTGCTGAACTCTTCTTAAATTCCAAACCAACATCCTTCGTTCCCTGTAGATATCTTAATACACGCTTCGCTGCTATCCAGTGCTGCTTTCCATAATTTTGGTTGAAGCGACTCAGCATATTTACGCAATACATTATGTCCGGTCTCGTTGATATAGCTAAATAAAGCAATGATCCAATAAGATTTCAATATAGTATAAGAAACATTTCCCTGCTTTCTTGCTCTGTTGATGGACTCATTCTTGTTGATAATTACACGTTTACTTCCATCGGCGTTGAAACATGCTTTGCATCTACCATATTAAAGTGTAAATTTTCAATGTACTTCCTTTGATTCATTGATATATTTCCATTTTCCTTTTGTCTAAAGTCTATCCCCAAACAGTAATGTAACTATCCCAAATCTTTAAACTCGAAGGAGGAAACTAATTCTGATTTGAATGTTCTTATCAATTTTGGATTATTTGAGCCAACTATAATATCATCCACATATATTATTGCGAGTAATATATCTTTCCCTTTCCTCAACAAATAAACACAAGTATCCGACTTTAACGGTTCTAAACCCATCTCAATTTATTTTATGTGCAGCTTTTTGTACCACTGTCTGCCTGCCTGTCGCAATCCATAAATTGCTTTCTGTATGTGACAAAATTTTGTAGAACCAATCTCTCCTATGTTGAAGTACTTCGAATACATTTCCGCTAATTCCATGTACAGTATGTGATCATTAAATTAGACGCACCTTCCAAAAAACGAAATTTTCTAATAAAGGCGTAAATTATAGAACTTAAAAGAGTTTTTTAGAAGAAAACAATTTATTGTGCATGGGGTATTTAATTTACATTAACTTCAACGGCAAATTGTTCAATATTTCGTTACATTTAATTTTGTTTGAATTATTTCCTTAATTCTTCGTGGCATACTATGTATACATGCAGTTATCATTGCTCGCAAATTTGTATCATTATGCCAAATATGAGTTATATTTTCCTTTAAAATTTTTATTGTAGGATTCGGACGGCTATAAACATTTGACTTGGGGTATGCCCAGCAATTTTCAATCGGATTTAAATCCGGAGAATTGCCGGGCCATGGCAAAACCTCAATTTCTTCACGATTTAAGAAATCCTTAATTAATTTCGTATGAAAACGAATTTACATGTGGTAAAAGGACATCTGACAAAATCGTTTTATACTGGACCTGGGCGTAAAGTTCCCTCGACGAAATATATGGGACCGGGACCTTCTCCACTAATGCAGCTCCATATCATCACCGAAGGTGGGTGTTTCATGATTTGCTCTATACAGTCTGGATTGTACCGTTCCCCAGGACGCCTGCGCACAAAACGTACCGATTCCGTTACCGCCTCTAGACGGCACTCGTCACTAAAGACTACCTACAATATTTAAAAAATGCATTAATCTCACGTAATGTGTTGTAAGTTCGGTTATAACAATTTTATTATGACTAAATTTCACTTTACCTTTTTCCAATCATCAACTGAAAAGCGTTGATGAAGTTTAGCCCATTGCACTCTTCTTTTTTCATTAATTCCGTTAATTTGAGCTTTTTTGCTGGCCGCTTGCATTTAAAATTTTGTTCGTACAGCCGTCGTCGTCCTTGCTCCTGAAATTGGTGGTGAATGGTCCTATATCGCCCGACGTTGTAGAAGTGCGCTTCGAGTAATTTTTCGGTTTGTCCTCTTAGACGTTTTCCTCGGTTTTCCGCAATTTGCACGCTTACTAACAGGCAAAGAAGCATTTAATTTTAAAGATTCGATATTCTGTCGACTGTTGATGCGGACACGTTTTCTTGGCGAGCAATTTGTCTGTTTGAAAGATCTTGCGAATGCAATTATTTCATAATAACATTTTTTTTCACTGGAAATGTCTTTTTCGCGCCCCATTTTCGTTAAAAATCAAAACACAGTGTGCCACTTCTTCTTCTTATTGTATAAGTGCACCAACAACCTCACGAACTTAGTTTATTTTAAAAACATAACAAATAACTACTGTATAACAACTAATCACTTTTAATTTCTTTCATCGTATTTCTTTTTCCACATAAAATCCAACTTTCCCAATGCAACAACACGACTAATGTGAGATAATAAAGGATCGAATTGCATTTATATACCTGAAAAACATAGTTTAGACTATTTATGACCGTTTCCTACCTCTGGAAGGTTGCAGACAAATACATACGTCTATGATAATTAGAAAAAAATCTGTACAAAGAAAAACCATAAAATTAAAAGATGATTTTGGTGTGAGTTCTTGAAATCGAGGAGTGCGTCTAATTTAATGATCACATATTGTATATGTTCTCTTCAATTTCCCCGTTTAAATATGCAGTCACAATATCCAATTGATGAAGGGATAGCTTCCATTCGACTGCTATTGCCATCATGAGCCGGATTGAGGTATGCCGTGCGTAAGTTGCTGTGAAATCCACCCCAGGTCTTTGAGAACAACCCTTTGCTACAAGTCGTGCTTTTCTTCTCGATATGACACCTTTATCATCATATTTTGTGGTAAAAACCCAGAGACATCCTATCACCTTGACGTTTGCCGGTCTATTGACGATTTTCCATGTCCCATTTTTCTCGTGAGCTCTTAATTCAGATTCGATTGCCTGTGACCACTCCTGAGAATTACCTCCTGACAACAACTCGTGAATATCCTGAGACACGCATACAGCTAATGAAGCACAGTCATGAAAAACATCGTCATTCTCGTTTTCACCCACTTCACTTCGGTCATCTTCGCTTGGTTCCCCTCCATCAAGGGACTCGGTCTCCGCATTTGTGCCTTCGTCATTTTCCTTTTCGCTAATAGCCTCTGAACGATAAATTTTCCTTGGTCGTCCTCTTTTACCTGTTCTTTCTATACGTGGTCAAAGTTTACCTAATAATAAGTTAAGAAGCTGTAGAGCAAATGGGCAAATTTCTGGTGTTTTTTAGAATGAAACAAGTAATTTCATATACTTTCGTCTTTTGCATGAATGGGGGAAAAGAACTTGTCTATGCACTATTGTAGTGCAACTGAGACAACGAGTTAAAAAAAAAAATTGAGAGAACGTAGGATTACCCGAACGACAAAATCTTATTAAATCTCTCAAAATCCTTTCAACC
Organism: Dioctria linearis; assembly: GCA_963930735.1. Taxonomy (NCBI): domain Eukaryota; kingdom Metazoa; phylum Arthropoda; class Insecta; order Diptera; family Asilidae; genus Dioctria; species Dioctria linearis. The sequence continues at coordinate 210,710,924 of OZ005742.1, read as the reverse complement.
TATTCATAATAATGTCCTTCGGGCCACACTACTTCCCATTTTTAAGAAAAAGATAAATTTCGCTTTGGCCCAGATGCTGAAAGGAGATGCAAAATTCCTCTCAAATGAAATTCTCATTTTTCCCGAAAATAACAGAGAATCCAGCATGAGTTCTCCCACTTAATCTCTTCATAGCAAGACGAATGTAAACAGAAACACGTGCTGTTCAAATATCATAGGATTACAGCAACAACATTCGTCCATATTACAGCAAATTACAACAACAACATGTGTCCTAACATTATCAATATTTTATGAAAACCGGTTTTCACAAAAGCGCGGGAGCATTTTATGAGAGTAAAACGTGAAAACTCCGCCCCTTCTCATTTATTTACGAAAATGAAACATTTTCCATTCTGTTTCGGTGCATGCAACTTGCGCTTTCACATTTTTTATCTTTATTCATAATCATAAAAGTTTTAAAGAGAGTTTGATTTTTTTTCGATTTTTTTTTCTTTCTTTCTTCCTTTTCTTGCCGTGTGCATTTTAAATGTAAAACACTCCGATATCTCACCAGCTTCTTAACTTATTATTAGGTAAACTTTGACGTGGTCTTCGGCTCCATTCTCTCTGGTTGTTCTTCCTCAGGACTGCACTGTTCCTTGTCTGTTTCACCACACTGTTCCTTATCTGTTTCTGCCTCCGGATCAGGTTGATTGTTGCTTGCTGAAACGAAATCGTATACGATATCCAGTCCATTATTTTCTACGTCACAATTGTTATCTTGTTCAAAAAGGTCGGTAAAGATGACATCACGATTTTGTATTTGCTGCCTCCTCTCCTTGGACCATAGCCTGTATGCTTTCGAAGATTCACAATAACCCACTAGAATATACTTGTGTGATCTCGGATCAAATTTTCCTTTGCCTGATCCTTTCAGCAAAGCATAAGCGACTGATCCGAAACGTCTTATATGGCTCATTATTGGTTTCTTTCCAGTCCATAATTTATAAGGTACTTCGCCATTTACACGGTGTCCTATATATTTGAATACAAAAAGATATTGAGGTATAAGAACAAGTATTTAAAATTTTGGTAAGATTTTTATTGAAATTTAATAAATGAATAGTTAAAACCTACAATAAATGTTTTTGATAATACCTCCTTTTGCTTTTTTTACTAATATTAATCTCTTTTCGAAAGAGTTGCAGGCGGCACGAACGTTTTCCATGGGCATTTCCTCCCAAATTTTGGAGATAACTTGCTTGTACTGCTCTAAACAATTGATTTTTCGGTCCTTGAGTTTCGCTACCATATAGCCCCAAGCAAAGAAATCCAAAGGATTTAAATCTGGGCTACTTGGAGGCCATTCATCCTTCGGTAAAAAGTCAGTTAAGTTATCAGCACACCACCTCTGAACTGCATTCGCGGTGTGCGAAGGTGCTCCGTCCTGTTGAAAGCAGTAGAAATCATCTCCAAATAACTTTTTGACGCTTGGATGGATAACTGCTTCAAGAACATGCTTTTCAATAAAAACAAGGGGAAGTTTGCATCCTCTGCAAAAACCACCCCAAACCATAACTGAGGATGAATTTTGATATCTGGGCACATAAAGTTCATTTTCGGAAATGTCCTCCATTCTGACTGCCCACACACGATCATTTTGTGGATTGTGTGGTTGCTTCAAAATGAATACTTTTCATCGGAAAACACGAACTCATCACCACCGTGCCAAGCAAGTATGGTTTCAACTCTAGCAGCTCTTTTTTCCTTGGATGAGGCTGAAACTCCATGAATTTTGTGTTTTTTGTAAGGGTTTACTCCTAGATCCTTGGTGAGTATTAATTGTGGTGCTGAAGACTTAGAGATTCCCAATTTTGCAGCTATTTTTCTCACCGAACGACCTTTTTTTTCTTCGAATCTGCTCTCTTACGATCTTAATGCGTTGCCTAGTACTCGCGGTGCGTGGACGTCCACTTCTCTTACGATCCTTAACAGAGGATGTTTCCTTATAACGTTTGATTGTTTTATATATGAAGTCCTGCTTTATCCCTTCCTTTCGTAGGTCCCGAAAAATTTCACAAGGTTTCATTCCTTTAATAAATTTTTTTACAACTAGTTCACGTATGGTTTCCATCGCACTCCACTTTCGAAATAAGACTGATACAAATTGCATTTTTTGTCATAGCATGCGGACTAATAACGGGACTTTGTTTTTGTGAAACTATGAGAAAGAAACATTTTTGTTTCATATTTAAACAGTAAATCACTTTTGTATTCGAATTTAGAGGACACCGTGTAGTGTTCGCGATGAACATCGATTTCGAATATAGTTTGCAGTTGCGATTGCCTCAGCCCAGAATGATGCAGATAATCGCGCCTCTAACATAATGGACCGTGCCGCTTCGACCAAGATTCTATTTTTTCTTTCAGCTACCCCATTTTGCTCCGGTGTATATGCTACGGATAATTGTTGTTGTATGCCATTTTCTCGTAGATAATTCTCAAATTGTGTGCTGCAGTACTCTTTTCCATTATCCGATCTTAAAATTTTGATCTTTCTTCCTGTGTGTCTTTCGCCTTTCGCTTTGAATTCTTGAAATACCGTAAATACTTCACTTTTTTTATTTAGAAAGTAGACAGATCCGCCGTTTGATTTGACTCTCATAGGACCACATATATCCGTATGAACAATTTCCAAAGGAATTTTGCGCCTTTCTGACTCTCGTTTGGGAAAAGGCAAAACCCTCGAGAATACTTCCCAAGCCATGAAACAGAAATCTATATGTGTGCGTGCGTAGTCCGTTTCCAAAAATGTTCTATATTGATACATATGGAAAAGTGCAAAACATTGACTTTAGATATTCTATAGAGCCTAAACTACTATCCATACAGGAAAATAGTCTTCTAGTAATTTACAGCTTGGTTGCTTACCTTCTCAAAGGCTACACTTCCTATATACCTTACTTAACAAAATAATAAAATAGTTTTGATTACAAAGTAACCTTACCATTTTACGCTCAATACCTCTCAGCTGAGTGATAATTGCATGTGTGTATGTGGTGCCGTAGTCCGAATCTGTAGGCAGCTACATTCGATATCATCAGCCCACGGCATGCCATGACGGCACAGCGACATTACAATGATTACTCAGCTGAGAATTTTTGTTTGAGGAATCGTAGTCATTTGGTTAAGATAAATTTTTTTAAATAATTTTGTTAGGACAGGTATGAAAATTTTATTACGGTTCGGAGGATACGAAAGCAAGCTTAAGATTAACAGAACGCCATTTTTCTGTATGAATAGTAGTTTAGGGCGGAGGAGCTATTCAAATCAAACTTTTGCCACTTTTACATAAGAACACTGTAAATATTTTAGAATGTAAGGACTACGTTGGGCCTCGCATGTGGTAGGGAGGGAGTCTGCTTGTGAAGTATTCTCGAGGGTTTTGGAAAAGGTAATCTCGACTGTTTTCCTTTAATACAAATTTCACATTTGGGTAATGTTTTTAAATTCCGCATATTAAATTTTACTCCTAATACTTTCTTTTTGTTTATCAATCATATAATGCAAACTTTGAAAATTTACGTGTACTAATCGTTCATGCTACTCTTGCATACTCTTTGAGCTCGCGTAGTTTATGTATTCCGAATTGACTTTTTCACTCTTATGTAATGCGGGCTTCATCTTTGGTGAAGATGACTGTGTGTCCCTTTTGGGTTATCTTGCTGACGGACAGTAAATTTGAGCGTAGACCGGGTACATACAATGCATCTTCTAGCTTTATGGTCTCTCCTTCTTTCGTCGAGAAACGTATTTTGCCGTATCCTAGGATTTCCGCCGTATCATAACTAGCTAAACATACAGTGAGTCCTTAACTGTGACCATACGCCCTGTAGTTTTTAAGATACAGGGTGTTTTGTGAAAACCTAGCTTTTTTTATGAATCACCCTGTAACTCCTAAACGGTTGATATTGCCCCCCCCCCCCCCCTGGCATACAATTTTTGGTTCGTCTAGGTGAGTACTATCACCTCCCGCTCTATGGACCTCCTAAGGGGAAACACCCTGTATAGGTACTTCAAAAAATTTAAACCAATTTCAATCAACCAAAAAAAAATTCTGAACGCTGTCGATTTCAAGTTCACTGCTAGACTTTTCAACAATTCCAAAAGAACTCTCTCTCCTCCTAATGATGCAAGGGGAAAAAAATGTGTGCTGCCACGTAAGTGGGGCCAGAATTCGTGGCGTTGGGAGCAGTCGCGCCATCTCTTGTTGGTCCCCACTCTGACGCACTTCTTTGCTTCCTTCATAAGCATCATAACGTACTCGTTGGACTTCAGCAGGCTTTGGTCTTCATCGTGGGAAAATCGAAGGATTTAGCAACAATATTACCCAAATCATTTGCTTTACCAGCATTTTTTCTGTGCGTTACAAACAGAATGACAAACATCGTTTACCCACCCTAGGGGATAAAAATTTATCAGAAATAACGTTTATTCCTTAATTCTTGCAAGATTTTTTTAAGCACAATTCACGTTTCGTGTATGTTTACATACGAAATTTTATATGTTTCTCATACTTTTAGAGAATCATGAGACAAAAAATTCAGCCGGGTCTTTGAATATAAGACAACTTTGCTAATATTATACGTAAACTGCACCGAAAGTTTTGAGTAAGTAATAGATAAAATCAGTAAAAAACGAGTTTTCAAACAAAACTGAGGCCAAGCCGCATGAAAAAGTAGAAAATAAACTTTTTCACACACAGAGGTGGACTCAGATTTTTTGATTGGGACATTTCTCTTGAATATTCTTTCTCTTCATAAATCAAATCACTTATTACCTCTGATTGATCATACTGAAATATATCGGTGATTGTCAGCGAATAAAATCTGAGTCCACCTCTGTGTGTGAAAAAAAGTTTATTTTCTACTTTTTCATGCGGCTTGGCCTCAGTTTTGTTTTAAAACTCGTTTTTTATTTATTTTATTTTCTGCCTTTTTCACGTTAACTAAATTGTTATTACGTGCTGCATGGAGATATTTTAAAACAATTTTATGACGGCTGAAAAGACACTGATTTACCAGTTTTTCAAAAAATTTATTCGAGTAAAAATTATTATGCAACTCATTTCGCTCTACAACTTTGTCTTAGGTTGCAAAACGCTCAAACGCTTCCTTGGTCGGAATAACTCCGGAAAAGCGTTTTTGTCGGAGAGAAAGTAATGATGCCAGTTGATAGGGAACTTGATCCTGCATAATTTAGAAAACTTTTTTACCGTAAAATTCTGGAAAATTTTTCGGAAAAATCGGAAAACTGCATTTTTCCTGAAACGGATTTATCACTAATCAAATTTGTACCAAATTTTCAAATGAATTTTCGCGATTTTTCCGGGTTTTCCATGGAATTTTCCGGTTCAAATTTTGATAGAACATGAACCTGTGTGCCAAATTTCAACTCGATGTGATGACGAAAAGTGGGTCTACGAGAGTGTCGAAAATAGTAAAGAAATATATAGACAAATTCGTGTACGAGTTAAAGGGAATGACTGGCCTCAAAAATAAAGAGTTTTTCTTTTTTTTCAAAATAATATTCCTTGAAGTTCTATACATTTTTCCATCCTTTTAAACCAATCTTTAACCACTCTTGCCTCCCACCCTGAAATATCCCTGGCATGACTTTGCTGCCAATGGATTCCGAACTTATTAGCACAAGTGCAAAAATACGCTCTTGTGAAGTGCAGATGTGTTGAAAAGATTGACCAAAAGTTGAATAGGCCAGTCGGATTAGCATATGATCTTGGAAAAATTCCCGTCAGCATTTTTATTGCTCTAACCTTTAGGAGAAGGGGCGGGGCTCATTCAAAATGGCGTACAAATTCCTCCGGTCCGTTAGCCGCACATCTTGAATTTAAGGGGGAATTGTTTTTGCTTACTATCTCTGCCATTTTAAATTTTCAACAAGCTTAGGACTTAGTTGTTGTAAATTTGATTCTCTACAACTTTAATCCTTAATTTTTATCGTGCGATTGATAGTTTTCGGATTAAGCTGGAAAAAGTGGTTAAATATATTTATCGAATTATCTGCTTTATTATTAACTTTAGGACATAAATGTACAGGGAGGGACAAAGTTGAATAGAATTACATTTCCTATAATTTTGATCTCTACGACTTTTTTTCTAGAACCAATATTTCAGGTCCTGCGCTAATGGCAAGCCTAACGGGATTCAAGTGAGCAGCGTACCCTAGACGTCGACGTCACCGGCAGGTGGGCAAGGAACAAGAATGAGGCTCAACGTCCCTTCGACCTGAAAAGGCTCAGTTTGTCGACCGATGCTCTACGGAGTAGACGTATTGCAAGCATAGTGGAGAATTGTTTTGTGTGTGGAGAAGCTACAAGTAAAAATAATACAGTGAAAAAACGTGGTATTCAGTCACTTCTTGTTATGGTAGTATGATGAGAGTGAATGAACAGGACGTGCCACTGCCAGCCTGAGCTGACAGATCACTCGATGACAGCGATTGCACAGGGCGGCACGCTAGCACCTCGGCTAAGGGTGGCGGAGAGTGTGGGGGGTCCACGAAATACCTGCCGCTAGTCATCACCCATAAACGTGCCTTCATACAAAAAGAGCCGGCACACACTCGGTCCTGAAGGGACCCTTACGTCACTTACCCATATCCTGGTGGAAGGCGTAGGTGTTATACCTCCCTTTGCCTTGCCCCATCCTCCCTTTGACTTGGGGGGGGGGCACTATTTCCAAGTCCCTTGGCTGACCTGTAAGGGATGAGAGCGGACTAGGCGGACCTAGCTGACCTTCATGTTAGCGGAGAGGGCTCCGGGATGTGAAAGGAGAAATGAAATGTACTCAGCAATTCATTATTACGTTATAATCACTTACTTTTATACACATTGTTAAATTAGAAAAATATGCGATCTAGCCAGTGTGTTTTGGTATGAGCTACTTGCTAGTGAATAAAATATTTAAAAAATCTACTAAATTCCACTTCATGAAATACGTAATCCTAATTGTACAGAAGTTTGTATCTATTCTAAGTTTGGTTCTAGTACGTGAACATCAACTCAAATCATAATCCTTAATTGTGAATATTATATTATTATTATTAATTTGTTGCAAGTTTTAAAAAAAAATCCACCTGAAATCATTGTAGACCGGCTACCACTGTAGTAAGGCTTAAGAAGCGTGTCAATTTAATATCCGAGCTTAAAAGACTAATATTTTGATCCGTTATATATTCGTTTTAATTGGGACAGTCAAGTTCCACGTTCCTATCAATTCTGTAACCGAAGCGACACGAGGTGGATTTATCAGGAACGTATTTCGCAGAGTATCGATGTATTTAATTAATCTTGATTTTTTAATTTCTTTGAATAGGCGAAAGTATTTTCCTGCATCGTAAGATTGTCGATTTTATAAACTTACGGTTTGGATATCTAGGATGTTTTTAACACGAATCCTTTGCGAACATAACATTTTAACTACGTCTTCCGAAAAATGATGTTAGATTAAAACCTTGTGCAACACCAAATAGAGAAATAACGTGGGAAAATTTAACAAAATCAACGATACGAATTACTTTTCCCTATGTTCAACCTGTATTGTCAAAGTTTCGTACGTACCGAGCCAGGAAATTACTATCGTATCAAAGTGGAATTTTCTTCATATGCAGTTTTTTTTTTTTTTCTTGTTATATTTTATTTATTAATTTAGATATCTTATATAAGGAAAGAACTTAGATTTTCGACAATGAGGTAGCTGAATGCGAAAAAGACGGTAAAAATTATGTATGACTTATTAAGAATTAATTTTAAATATATTATTTTAACATTTAAATTTGTTTCTCTTATACAGTATTAATTTCTTTCATTCCTTTACCTATTATCAGGTTCAAAATTTCAATGATTCTTTTTGTTAAATTTTTCTTACTTTGAAGGTATACAGTGATTTTTCTGTTTTATTTTAGTCATTTTTTCTTTTCTTTTAAACGAAACTTCATCTATGAGGAAGAATAGGATCCCCATCTGAAACTCATGAGTCCGACGATGGTCCCAACTAGTTCATACTCACATTTAGCGCTTAGTTAAACAGGTAAAACATCCTGAACCGACTAATGCACATATTGCGTAGTCATTAGCGTTCCTACTGAATGAAAGCAATATTGTTGTCTGACTGAAGACAACTTTTATTAATGACGGTGAATCGCAAATAAAAATTGGTTGAAAACCTAAGATAACATTTTTAAAAACACATGCAGAATCTGCGTTCCTACTCCTACTTCAGTGGTAAGATCTAATGAGGAATAACTTTATGAAACCTGTGCCTTGTCACTGACATTTAAAGTAAATTATCGAATCCACTATGACAATCTTGCAACCATTCGGAGTATTTTCTAATAGTTCAATTCTAAGGAAAATTAAAAATTTTTAAGTTCCAGGAACATTACAGTACACATTTTATTAGAATACCTGTCAGTTCTATTATGTAACTTCCCTAATACTAACTGGCATTAATCGCTTTCAACTAAATCACATTCTTCAAGATTATAGCTTCCAAAAATATATGATAATGTCTAGTACTCACTTTAAAGGGTTATTATAAAGTAATTTATAGATGGACGACAGGTCTTGCTCCCCACAGAAATAAAAGGATGAGGTGTACTTTACCCCTTTTCGCTGCCTGTGTGCTATACTAATATGACGTCGTGTAGCACTTATACCAATCTTCAGATTCTTCAGGCTTAAGAGCCATATGTCGGGTGCCTTCCCGTCCGTCCAGTTCTTGTACTTTGGAAATAGCCTCAATGCCACCTTTTCCGGAAAAAGAATCTCCTAGGAGAACTGACAGAAATGCTGCCGCACTATTTTCTTTTGCCGCAATGTGTGCGCAAATCAACCAGCCAGAATATTTTTTTATTTGTTCTGTATAGAAAGAATATAAATCTCTTTTAATAAAATTGATCACGAGTTTTACCTTTGCTCTTTTCTTTAAACTTGTGATTTTATCACAAGAGAATTTCAATTTTAACTTTATTTTCCGATGGAACTGCTGCTTTTCTTTACTTAGAAATTTCAGCCACGACAGTACAAAAAAATCACCATGTGTTTACTTCTATTCTCGATCTTTCTTACTCGTCCAAAAACTTGCCAACAATTCTGACAGGAAGGAAGCTCTTTTCATTCCCTTGTCAAAAAAATGAAAAGTGAAAGGAAACGCTCTTCTTGTTGATTTGGGTGCGCTCGTTTGTCGGTTTCCTATCAGGCCGGCGTACATGCTGCAGTACTCTTAATGTAGCATATTGCGATATGCCATACGCTACGACCATACCAGGGCAGGGTGGTCTGGGCCACCCATGGTTCAGACAACGCTGAAAAATGGTCGACTGAGCTAGCCGGTCTTAAACATAGGCCTCATCACTGCGGGTCTCGACCCACGACCCAATGCTTTCCTCCTCACTCGAACTCTACCTGTCCGATGACGCATCGAAGACACATCCTTGAAGGCTCGTTAGTCTTTGATCAGACCTCGACATCCTTCTCCGTGTGGGAAGTCAAAGGTACATTGACAAGCTGGTAACCAAAAAAATCCAGCCGGTCGATGCCTCTCTGCCTTCCTTCACCGAGATGCTGAGGAAGCCCTGCGATCAGTAACCTAAAGAACTGATCATCATATCTCACCCTGATCTCTCCAAGGCGTCGTCGAAGTATTGACATGTTGACACTCGTCCTAAAACTTTCGGAGGCTGATGTTCAAATGGAATACCTGCGACAGGCTATCTGCCGCAGGGTTACCATGTAGGAGGGATTAACGTAGTGTCGCATTACTATGCTAGGGGATAGGGAAAAGGAAAAATGTGTGCTATTGTCCAAAAAGGTATGCCGGCCGCTAGGTTGGGAATGTCCTAAGCGGCACATTGGCATCCTATAGTTTGCCAGTGAAGCTGGCCGGAAGCCTTATTAGGGCTACCAGGAATAACGACAATAGGTATATATATAGACGATGAACATGAACCTGTGTGCCAAATTTCAACTCGATGTGATGACGAAAAGTGGGTCTACGAGAGTGTCGAAAATAGTAAAGAAATATATAGACAAATTCGTGTACGAGTTAAAGGGAATGACTGGCCTCAAAAATAAAGAGTTTTTCTTTTTTTTTCAAAATAATATTCCTTGAAGTTCTATACATTTTTCCATCCTTTTAAACCAATCTTTAACCACTCTTGCCTCCCACCCTGAAATATCCCTGGCATGACTTTGCTGCCAATGGATTCCGAACTTATTAGCACAAGTGCAAAAATACGCTCTTGTGAAGTGCAGATGTGTTGAAAAGATTGACCAAAAGTTGAATAGGCCAGTCGGATTAGCATATGATCTTGGAAAAATTCCCGTCAGCATTTTTATTGCTCTAACCTTTAGGAGAAGGGGCGGGGCTCATTCAAAATGGCGTACAAATTCCTCCGGTCCGTTAGCCGCACATCTTGAATTTAAGGGGGAATTGTTTTTGCTTACTATCTCTGCCATTTTAAATTTTCAACAAGCTTAGGACTTAGTTGTTGTAAATTTGATTCTCTACAACTTTAATCCTTAATTTTTATCGTGCGATTGATAGTTTTCGGATTAAGCTGGAAAAAGTGGTTAAATATATTTATCGAATTATCTGCTTTATTATTAACTTTAGGACATAAATGTACAGGGAGGGACAAAGTTGAATAGAATTACATTTCCTATAATTTTGATCTCTACGACTTTTTTTCTAGAACCAATATTTCAGGTCCTGCGCTAATGGCAAGCCTAACGGGATTCAAGTGAGCAGCGTACCCTAGACGTCGACGTCACCGGCAGGTGGGCAAGGAACAAGAATGAGGCTCAACGTCCCTTCGACCTGAAAAGGCTCAGTTTGTCGACCGATGCTCTACGGAGTAGACGTATTGCAAGCATAGTGGAGAATTGTTTTGTGTGTGGAGAAGCTACAAGTAAAAATAATACAGTGAAAAAACGTGGTATTCAGTCACTTCTTGTTATGGTAGTATGATGAGAGTGAATGAACAGGACGTGCCACTGCCAGCCTGAGCTGACAGATCACTCGATGACAGCGATTGCACAGCGGCACGCTAGCACCTCGGCTAAGGGTGGCGGAGAGTGTGGGGGGGTCCACGAAATACCTGCCGCTAGTCATCACCCATAAACGTGCCTTCATACAAAAAGAGCCGGCACACACTCGGTCCTGAAGGGACCCTTACGTCACTTACCCATATCCTGGTGGAAGGCGTAGGTGTTATACCTCCCTTTGCCTTGCCCCATCCTCCCTTTGACTTGGGGGGGGGGCACTATTTCCAAGTCCCTTGGCTGACCTGTAAGGGATGAGAGCGGACTAGGCGGACCTAGCTGACCTTCATGTTAGCGGAGAGGGCTCCGGGATGTGAAAAGAGAAATGAAATGTACTCAGCAATTCATTATTACGTTATAATCACTTACTTTTATACACATTGTTAAATTAGAAAAATATGCGATCTAGCCAGTGTGTTTTGGTATGAGCTACTTGCTAGTGAATAAAATATTTAAAAAATCTACTAAATTCCACTTCATGAAATACGTAATCCTAATTGTACAGAAGTTTGTATCTATTCTAAGTTTGGTTCTAGTACGTGAACATCAACTCAAATCATAATCCTTAATTGTGAATATTATATTATTATTATTAATTTGTTGCAAGTTTTAAAAAAAAATCCACCTGAAATCATTGTAGACCGGCTACCACTGTAGTAAGGCTTAAGAAGCGTGTCAATTTAATATCCGAGCTTAAAAGACTAATATTTTGATCCGTTATATATTCGTTTTAATTGGGACAGTCAAGTTCCACGTTCCTATCAATTCTGTAACCGAAGCGACACGAGGTGGATTTATCAGGAACGTATTTCGCAGAGTATCGATGTATTTAATTAATCTTGATTTTTTAATTTCTTTGAATAGGCGAAAGTATTTTCCTGCATCGTAAGATTGTCGATTTTATAAACTTACGGTTTGGATATCTAGGATGTTTTTAACACGAATCCTTTGCGAACATAACATTTTAACTACGTCTTCCGAAAAATGATGTTAGATTAAAACCTTGTGCAACACCAAATAGAGAAATAACGTGGGAAAATTTAACAAAATCAACGATACGAATTACTTTTCCCTATGTTCAACCTGTATTGTCAAAGTTTCGTACGTACCGAGCCAGGAAATTACTATCGTATCAAAGTGGAATTTTCTTCATATGCAGTTTTTTTTTTTTTCTTGTTATATTTTATTTATTAATTTAGATATCTTATATAAGGAAAGAACTTAGATTTTCGACAATGAGGTAGCTGAATGCGAAAAAGACGGTAAAAATTATGTATGACTTATTAAGAATTAATTTTAAATATATTATTTTAACATTTAAATTTGTTTCTCTTATACAGTATTAATTTCTTTCATTCCTTTACCTATTATCAGGTTCAAAATTTCAATGATTCTTTTTGTTAAATTTTTCTTACTTTGAAGGTATACAGTGATTTTTCTGTTTTATTTTAGTCATTTTTTCTTTTCTTTTAAACGAAACTTCATCTATGAGGAAGAATAGGATCCCCATCTGAAACTCATGAGTCCGACGATGGTCCCAACTAGTTCATACTCACATTTAGCGCTTAGTTAAACAGGTAAAACATCCTGAACCGACTAATGCACATATTGCGTAGTCATTAGCGTTCCTACTGAATGAAAGCAATATTGTTGTCTGACTGAAGACAACTTTTATTAATGACGGTGAATCGCAAATAAAAATTGGTTGAAAACCTAAGATAACATTTTTAAAAACACATGCAGAATCTGCGTTCCTACTCCTACTTCAGTGGTAAGATCTAATGAGGAATAACTTTATGAAACCTGTGCCTTGTCACTGACATTTAAAGTAAATTATCGAATCCACTATGACAATCTTGCAACCATTCGGAGTATTTTCTAATAGTTCAATTCTAAGGAAAATTAAAAATTTTTAAGTTCCAGGAACATTACAGTACACATTTTATTAGAATACCTGTCAGTTCTATTATGTAACTTCCCTAATACTAACTGGCATTAATCGCTTTCAACTAAATCACATTCTTCAAGATTATAGCTTCCAAAAATATATGATAATGTCTAGTACTCACTTTAAAGGGTTATTATAAAGTAATTTATAGATGGACGACAGGTCTTGCTCCCCACAGAAATAAAAGGATGAGGTGTACTTTACCCCTTTTCGCTGCCTGTGTGCTATACTAATATGACGTCGTGTAGCACTTATACCAATCTTCAGATTCTTCAGGCTTAAGAGCCATATGTCGGGTGCCTTCCCGTCCGTCCAGTTCTTGTACTTTGGAAATAGCCTCAATGCCACCTTTTCCGGAAAAAGAATCTCCTAGGAGAACTGACAGAAATGCTGCCGCACTATTTTCTTTTGCCGCAATGTGTGCGCAAATCAACCAGCCAGAATATTTTTTTATTTGTTCTGTATAGAAAGAATATAAATCTCTTTTAATAAAATTGATCACGAGTTTTACCTTTGCTCTTTTCTTTAAACTTGTGATTTTATCACAAGAGAATTTCAATTTTAACTTTATTTTCCGATGGAACTGCTGCTTTTCTTTACTTAGAAATTTCAGCCACGACAGTACAAAAAAATCACCATGTGTTTACTTCTATTCTCGATCTTTCTTACTCGTCCAAAAACTTGCCAACAATTCTGACAGGAAGGAAGCTCTTTTCATTCCCTTGTCAAAAAAATGAAAAGTGAAAGGAAACGCTCTTCTTGTTGATTTGGGTGCGCTCGTTTGTCGGTTTCCTATCAGGCCGGCGTACATGCTGCAGTACTCTTAATGTAGCATATTGCGATATGCCATACGCTACGACCATACCAGGGCAGGGTGGTCTGGGCCACCCATGGTTCAGACAACGCTGAAAAATGGTCGACTGAGCTAGCCGGTCTTAAACATAGGCCTCATCACTGCGGGTCTCGACCCACGACCCAATGCTTTCCTCCTCACTCGAACTCTACCTGTCCGATGACGCATCGAAGACACATCCTTGAAGGCTCGTTAGTCTTTGATCAGACCTCGACATCCTTCTCCGTGTGGGAAGTCAAAGGTACATTGACAAGCTGGTAACCAAAAAAATCCAGCCGGTCGATGCCTCTCTGCCTTCCTTCACCGAGATGCTGAGGAAGCCCTGCGATCAGTAACCTAAAGAACTGATCATCATATCTCACCCTGATCTCTCCAAGGCGTCGTCGAAGTATTGACATGTTGACACTCGTCCTAAAACTTTCGGAGGCTGATGTTCAAATGGAATACCTGCGACAGGCTATCTGCCGCAGGGTTACCATGTAGGAGGGATTAACGTAGTGTCGCATTACTATGCTAGGGGATAGGGAAAAGGAAAAATGTGTGCTATTGTCCAAAAAGGTATGCCGGCCGCTAGGTTGGGAATGTCCTAAGCGGCACATTGGCATCCTATAGTTTGCCAGTGAAGCTGGCCGGAAGCCTTATTAGGGCTACCAGGAATAACGACAATAGGTATATATATAGACGATGAACATGAACCTGTGTGCCAAATTTCAACTCGATGTGATGACGAAAAGTGGGTCTACGAGAGTGTCGAAAATAGTAAAGAAATATATAGACAAATTCGTGTACGAGTTAAAGGGAATGACTGGCCTCAAAAATAAAGAGTTTTTCTTTTTTTTTCAAAATAATATTCCTTGAAGTTCTATACATTTTTCCATCCTTTTAAACCAATCTTTAACCACTCTTGCCTCCCACCCTGAAATATCCCTGGCATGACTTTGCTGCCAATGGATTCCGAACTTATTAGCACAAGTGCAAAAATACGCTCTTGTGAAGTGCAGATGTGTTGAAAAGATTGACCAAAAGTTGAATAGGCCAGTCGGATTAGCATATGATCTTGGAAAAATTCCCGTCAGCATTTTTATTGCTCTAACCTTTAGGAGAAGGGGCGGGGCTCATTCAAAATGGCGTACAAATTCCTCCGGTCCGTTAGCCGCACATCTTGAATTTAAGGGGGAATTGTTTTTGCTTACTATCTCTGCCATTTTAAATTTTCAACAAGCTTAGGACTTAGTTGTTGTAAATTTGATTCTCTACAACTTTAATCCTTAATTTTTATCGTGCGATTGATAGTTTTCGGATTAAGCTGGAAAAAGTGGTTAAATATATTTATCGAATTATCTGCTTTATTATTAACTTTAGGACATAAATGTACAGGGAGGGACAAAGTTGAATAGAATTACATTTCCTATAATTTTGATCTCTACGACTTTTTTTCTAGAACCAATATTTCAGGTCCTGCGCTAATGGCAAGCCTAACGGGATTCAAGTGAGCAGCGTACCCTAGACGTCGACGTCACCGGCAGGTGGGCAAGGAACAAGAATGAGGCTCAACGTCCCTTCGACCTGAAAAGGCTCAGTTTGTCGACCGATGCTCTACGGAGTAGACGTATTGCAAGCATAGTGGAGAATTGTTTTGTGTGTGGAGAAGCTACAAGTAAAAATAATACAGTGAAAAAACGTGGTATTCAGTCACTTCTTGTTATGGTAGTATGATGAGAGTGAATGAACAGGACGTGCCACTGCCAGCCTGAGCTGACAGATCACTCGATGACAGCGATTGCTAAGGGTGGCGGAGAGTGTGGGGGGGTCCACGAAATACCTGCCGCTAGTCATCACCCATAAACGTGCCTTCATACAAAAAGAGCCGGCACACACTCGGTCCTGAAGGGACCCTTACGTCACTTACCCATATCCTGGTGGAAGGCGTAGGTGTTATACCTCCCTTTGCCTTGCCCCATCCTCCCTTTGACTTGGGGGGGGGGGCACTATTTCCAAGTCCCTTGGCTGACCTGTAAGGGATGAGAGCGGACTAGGCGGACCTAGCTGACCTTCATGTTAGCGGAGAGGGCTCCGGGATGTGAAAAGAGAAATGAAATGTACTCAGCAATTCATTATTACGTTATAATCACTTACTTTTATACACATTGTTAAATTAGAAAAATATGCGATCTAGCCAGTGTGTTTTGGTATGAGCTACTTGCTAGTGAATAAAATATTTAAAAAATCTACTAAATTCCACTTCATGAAATACGTAATCCTAATTGTACAGAAGTTTGTATCTATTCTAAGTTTGGTTCTAGTACGTGAACATCAACTCAAATCATAATCCTTAATTGTGAATATTATATTATTATTATTAATTTGTTGCAAGTTTTAAAAAAAAATCCACCTGAAATCATTGTAGACCGGCTACCACTGTAGTAAGGCTTAAGAAGCGTGTCAATTTAATATCCGAGCTTAAAAGACTAATATTTTGATCCGTTATATATTCGTTTTAATTGGGACAGTCAAGTTCCACGTTCCTATCAATTCTGTAACCGAAGCGACACGAGGTGGATTTATCAGGAACGTATTTCGCAGAGTATCGATGTATTTAATTAATCTTGATTTTTTAATTTCTTTGAATAGGCGAAAGTATTTTCCTGCATCGTAAGATTGTCGATTTTATAAACTTACGGTTTGGATATCTAGGATGTTTTTAACACGAATCCTTTGCGAACATAACATTTTAACTACGTCTTCCGAAAAATGATGTTAGATTAAAACCTTGTGCAACACCAAATAGAGAAATAACGTGGGAAAATTTAACAAAATCAACGATACGAATTACTTTTCCCTATGTTCAACCTGTATTGTCAAAGTTTCGTACGTACCGAGCCAGGAAATTACTATCGTATCAAAGTGGAATTTTCTTCATATGCAGTTTTTTTTTTTTCTTGTTATATTTTATTTATTAATTTAGATATCTTATATAAGGAAAGAACTTAGATTTTCGACAATGAGGTAGCTGAATGCGAAAAAGACGG
The DNA here is from genome assembly GCA_963930735.1 of Dioctria linearis. Classification (NCBI taxonomy): domain Eukaryota; kingdom Metazoa; phylum Arthropoda; class Insecta; order Diptera; family Asilidae; genus Dioctria; species Dioctria linearis. The sequence goes on along the minus strand of OZ005742.1, from coordinate 210,693,990 downwards.
TAAAAATTATGTATGACTTATTAAGAATTAATTTTAAATATATTATTTTAACATTTAAATTTGTTTCTCTTATACAGTATTAATTTCTTTCATTCCTTTACCTATTATCAGGTTCAAAATTTCAATGATTCTTTTTGTTAAATTTTTCTTACTTTGAAGGTATACAGTGATTTTTCTGTTTTATTTTAGTCATTTTTTCTTTTCTTTTAAACGAAACTTCATCTATGAGGAAGAATAGGATCCCCATCTGAAACTCATGAGTCCGACGATGGTCCCAACTAGTTCATACTCACATTTAGCGCTTAGTTAAACAGGTAAAACATCCTGAACCGACTAATGCACATATTGCGTAGTCATTAGCGTTCCTACTGAATGAAAGCAATATTGTTGTCTGACTGAAGACAACTTTTATTAATGACGGTGAATCGCAAATAAAAATTGGTTGAAAACCTAAGATAACATTTTTAAAAACACATGCAGAATCTGCGTTCCTACTCCTACTTCAGTGGTAAGATCTAATGAGGAATAACTTTATGAAACCTGTGCCTTGTCACTGACATTTAAAGTAAATTATCGAATCCACTATGACAATCTTGCAACCATTCGGAGTATTTTCTAATAGTTCAATTCTAAGGAAAATTAAAAATTTTTAAGTTCCAGGAACATTACAGTACACATTTTATTAGAATACCTGTCAGTTCTATTATGTAACTTCCCTAATACTAACTGGCATTAATCGCTTTCAACTAAATCACATTCTTCAAGATTATAGCTTCCAAAAATATATGATAATGTCTAGTACTCACTTTAAAGGGTTATTATAAAGTAATTTATAGATGGACGACAGGTCTTGCTCCCCACAGAAATAAAAGGATGAGGTGTACTTTACCCCTTTTCGCTGCCTGTGTGCTATACTAATATGACGTCGTGTAGCACTTATACCAATCTTCAGATTCTTCAGGCTTAAGAGCCATATGTCGGGTGCCTTCCCGTCCGTCCAGTTCTTGTACTTTGGAAATAGCCTCAATGCCACCTTTTCCGGAAAAAGAATCTCCTAGGAGAACTGACAGAAATGCTGCCGCACTATTTTCTTTTGCCGCAATGTGTGCGCAAATCAACCAGCCAGAATATTTTTTTATTTGTTCTGTATAGAAAGAATATAAATCTCTTTTAATAAAATTGATCACGAGTTTTACCTTTGCTCTTTTCTTTAAACTTGTGATTTTATCACAAGAGAATTTCAATTTTAACTTTATTTTCCGATGGAACTGCTGCTTTTCTTTACTTAGAAATTTCAGCCACGACAGTACAAAAAAATCACCATGTGTTTACTTCTATTCTCGATCTTTCTTACTCGTCCAAAAACTTGCCAACAATTCTGACAGGAAGGAAGCTCTTTTCATTCCCTTGTCAAAAAAATGAAAAGTGAAAGGAAACGCTCTTCTTGTTGATTTGGGTGCGCTCGTTTGTCGGTTTCCTATCAGGCCGGCGTACATGCTGCAGTACTCTTAATGTAGCATATTGCGATATGCCATACGCTACGACCATACCAGGGCAGGGTGGTCTGGGCCACCCATGGTTCAGACAACGCTGAAAAATGGTCGACTGAGCTAGCCGGTCTTAAACATAGGCCTCATCACTGCGGGTCTCGACCCACGACCCAATGCTTTCCTCCTCTCTCGAACTCTACCTGTCCGATGACGCATCGAAGACACATCCTTGAAGGCTCGTTAGTCTTTGATCAGACCTCGACATCCTTCTCCGTGTGGGAAGTCAAAGGTACATTGACAAGCTGGTAACCAAAAAAATCCAGCCGGTCGATGCCTCTCTGCCTTCCTTCACCGAGATGCTGAGGAAGCCCTGCGATCAGTAACCTAAAGAACTGATCATCATATCTCACCCTGATCTCTCCAAGGCGTCGTCGAAGTATTGACATGTTGACACTCGTCCTAAAACTTTCGGAGGCTGATGTTCAAATGGAATACCTGCGACAGGCTATCTGCCGCAGGGTTACCATGTAGGAGGGATTAACGTAGTGTCGCATTACTATGCTAGGGGATAGGGAAAAGGAAAAATGTGTGCTATTGTCCAAAAAGGTATGCCGGCCGCTAGGTTGGGAATGTCCTAAGCGGCACATTGGCATCCTATAGTTTGCCAGTGAAGCTGGCCGGAAGCCTTATTAGGGCTACCAGGAATAACGACAATAGGTATATATATAGACGATGAACATGAACCTGTGTGCCAAATTTCAACTCGATGTGATGACGAAAAGTGGGTCTACGAGAGTGTCGAAAATAGTAAAGAAATATATAGACAAATTCGTGTACGAGTTAAAGGGAATGACTGGCCTCAAAAATAAAGAGTTTTTCTTTTTTTTCAAAATAATATTCCTTGAAGTTCTATACATTTTTCCATCCTTTTAAACCAATCTTTAACCACTCTTGCCTCCCACCCTGAAATATCCCTGGCATGACTTTGCTGCCAATGGATTCCGAACTTATTAGCACAAGTGCAAAAATACGCTCTTGTGAAGTGCAGATGTGTTGAAAAGATTGACCAAAAGTTGAATAGGCCAGTCGGATTAGCATATGATCTTGGAAAAATTCCCGTCAGCATTTTTATTGCTCTAACCTTTAGGAGAAGGGGCGGGGCTCATTCAAAATGGCGTACAAATTCCTCCGGTCCGTTAGCCGCACATCTTGAATTTAAGGGGAATTGTTTTTGCTTACTATCTCTGCCATTTTAAATTTTCAACAAGCTTAGGACTTAGTTGTTGTAAATTTGATTCTCTACAACTTTAATCCTTAATTTTTATCGTGCGATTGATAGTTTTCGGATTAAGCTGGAAAAAGTGGTTAAATATATTTATCGAATTATCTGCTTTATTATTAACTTTAGGACATAAATGTACAGGGAGGGACAAAGTTGAATAGAATTACATTTCCTATAATTTTGATCTCTACGACTTTTTTTCTAGAACCAATATTTCAGGTCCTGCGCTAATGGCAAGCCTAACGGGATTCAAGTGAGCAGCGTACCCTAGACGTCGACGTCACCGGCAGGTGGGCAAGGAACAAGAATGAGGCTCAACGTCCCTTCGACCTGAAAAGGCTCAGTTTGTCGACCGATGCTCTACGGAGTAGACGTATTGCAAGCATAGTGGAGAATTGTTTTGTGTGTGGAGAAGCTACAAGTAAAAATAATACAGTGAAAAAACGTGGTATTCAGTCACTTCTTGTTATGGTAGTATGATGAGAGTGAATGAACAGGACGTTAAGTCCAAACTGCCAGCCTGAGCTGACAGATCACTCGATGACAGCGATTGCACAGGGCGGCACGCTAGCACCTCGGCTAAGGGTGGCGGAGAGTGTGGGGGGGTCCACGAAATACCTGCCGCTAGTCATCACCCATAAACGTGCCTTCATACAAAAAGAGCCGGCACACACTCGGTCCTGAAGGGACCCTTACGTCACTTACCCATATCCTGGTGGAAGGCGTAGGTGTTATACCTCCCTTTGCCTTGCCCCATCCTCCCTTTGACTTGGGGGGGGGGGGGCACTATTTCCAAGTCCCTTGGCTGACCTGTAAGGGATGAGAGCGGACTAGGCGGACCTAGCTGACCTTCATGTTAGCGGAGAGGGCTCCGGGATGTGAAAGGAGAAATGAAATGTACTCAGCAATTCATTATTACGTTATAATCACTTACTTTTATACACATTGTTAAATTAGAAAAATATGCGATCTAGCCAGTGTGTTTTGGTATGAGCTACTTGCTAGTGAATAAAATATTTAAAAAATCTACTAAATTCCACTTCATGAAATACGTAATCCTAATTGTACAGAAGTTTGTATCTATTCTAAGTTTGGTTCTAGTACGTGAACATCAACTCAAATCATAATCCTTAATTGTGAATATTATATTATTATTATTAATTTGTTGCAAGTTTTAAAAAAAAATCCACCTGAAATCATTGTAGACCGGCTACCACTGTAGTAAGGCTTAAGAAGCGTGTCAATTTAATATCCGAGCTTAAAAGACTAATATTTTGATCCGTTATATATTCGTTTTAATTGGGACAGTCAAGTTCCACGTTCCTATCAATTCTGTAACCGAAGCGACACGAGGTGGATTTATCAGGAACGTATTTCGCAGAGTATCGATGTATTTAATTAATCTTGATTTTTTAATTTCTTTGAATAGGCGAAAGTATTTTCCTGCATCGTAAGATTGTCGATTTTATAAACTTACGGTTTGGATATCTAGGATGTTTTTAACACGAATCCTTTGCGAACATAACATTTTAACTACGTCTTCCGAAAAATGATGTTAGATTAAAACCTTGTGCAACACCAAATAGAGAAATAACGTGGGAAAATTTAACAAAATCAACGATACGAATTACTTTTCCCTATGTTCAACCTGTATTGTCAAAGTTTCGTACGTACCGAGCCAGGAAATTACTATCGTATCAAAGTGGAATTTTCTTCATATGCAGTTTTTTTTTTTTCTTGTTATATTTTATTTATTAATTTAGATATCTTATATAAGGAAAGAACTTAAATTTTCGACAATGAGGTAGCTGAATGCGAAAAAGACGGTAAAAATTATGTATGACTTATTAAGAATTAATTTTAAATATATTATTTTAACATTTAAATTTGTTTCTCTTATACAGTATTAATTTCTTTCATTCCTTTACCTATTATCAGGTTCAAAATTTCAATGATTCTTTTTGTTAAATTTTTCTTACTTTGAAGGTATACAGTGATTTTTCTGTTTTATTTTAGTCATTTTTTCTTTTCTTTTAAACGAAACTTCATCTATGAGGAAGAATAGGATCCCCATCTGAAACTCATGAGTCCGACGATGGTCCCAACTAGTTCATACTCACATTTAGCGCTTAGTTAAACAGGTAAAACATCCTGAACCGACTAATGCACATATTGCGTAGTCATTAGCGTTCCTACTGAATGAAAGCAATATTGTTGTCTGACTGAAGACAACTTTTATTAATGACGGTGAATCGCAAATAAAAATTGGTTGAAAACCTAAGATAACATTTTTAAAAACACATGCAGAATCTGCGTTCCTACTCCTACTTCAGTGGTAAGATCTAATGAGGAATAACTTTATGAAACCTGTGCCTTGTCACTGACATTTAAAGTAAATTATCGAATCCACTATGACAATCTTGCAACCATTCGGAGTATTTTCTAATAGTTCAATTCTAAGGAAAATTAAAAATTTTTAAGTTCCAGGAACATTACAGTACACATTTTATTAGAATACCTGTCAGTTCTATTATGTAACTTCCCTAATACTAACTGGCATTAATCGCTTTCAACTAAATCACATTCTTCAAGATTATAGCTTCCAAAAATATATGATAATGTCTAGTACTCACTTTAAAGGGTTATTATAAAGTAATTTATAGATGGACGACAGGTCTTGCTCCCCACAGAAATAAAAGGATGAGGTGTACTTTACCCCTTTTCGCTGCCTGTGTGCTATACTAATATGACGTCGTGTAGCACTTATACCAATCTTCAGATTCTTCAGGCTTAAGAGCCATATGTCGGGTGCCTTCCCGTCCGTCCAGTTCTTGTACTTTGGAAATAGCCTCAATGCCACCTTTTCCGGAAAAAGAATCTCCTAGGAGAACTGACAGAAATGCTGCCGCACTATTTTCTTTTGCCGCAATGTGTGCGCAAATCAACCAGCCAGAATATTTTTTTATTTGTTCTGTATAGAAAGAATATAAATCTCTTTTAATAAAATTGATCACGAGTTTTACCTTTGCTCTTTTCTTTAAACTTGTGATTTTATCACAAGAGAATTTCAATTTTAACTTTATTTTCCGATGGAACTGCTGCTTTTCTTTACTTAGAAATTTCAGCCACGACAGTACAAAAAAATCACCATGTGTTTACTTCTATTCTCGATCTTTCTTACTCGTCCAAAAACTTGCCAACAATTCTGACAGGAAGGAAGCTCTTTTCATTCCCTTGTCAAAAAAATGAAAAGTGAAAGGAAACGCTCTTCTTGTTGATTTGGGTGCGCTCGTTTGTCGGTTTCCTATCAGGCCGGCGTACATGCTGCAGTACTCTTAATGTAGCATATTGCGATATGCCATACGCTACGACCATACCAGGGCAGGGTGGTCTGGGCCACCCATGGTTCAGACAACGCTGAAAAATGGTCGACTGAGCTAGCCGGTCTTAAACATAGGCCTCATCACTGCGGGTCTCGACCCACGACCCAATGCTTTCCTCCTCACTCGAACTCTACCTGTCCGATGACGCATCGAAGACACATCCTTGAAGGCTCGTTAGTCTTTGATCAGACCTCGACATCCTTCTCCGTGTGGGAAGTCAAAGGTACATCGACAAGCTGGTAACCAAAAAAATCCAGCCGGTCGATGCCTCTCTGCCTTCCTTCACCGAGATGCTGAGGAAGCCCTGCGATCAGTAACCTAAAGAACTGATCATCATATCTCACCCTGATCTCTCCAAGGCGTCGTCGAAGTATTGACATGTTGACACTCGTCCTAAAACTTTCGGAGGCTGATGTTCAAATGGAATACCTGCGACAGGCTATCTGCCGCAGGGTTACCATGTAGGAGGGATTAACGTAGTGTCGCATTACTATGCTAGGGGATAGGGAAAAGGAAAAATGTGTGCTATTGTCCAAAAAGGTATGCCGGCCGCTAGGTTGGGAATGTCCTAAGCGGCACATTGGCATCCTATAGTTTGCCAGTGAAGCTGGCCGGAAGCCTTATTAGGGCTACCAGGAATAACGACAATAGGTATATATATAGACGATATTTTCATAGTGACGATCACTGCCTGATGTCTTTGGCGTGATAAACTCCTAACAGTCTTCCCCGCAGATCCTCAAGCTCGTATAGGGAATTTCCTTTCTTAGCTCTGACTCGACACTTAACGAATTTCGGTCCCAGTTTTGCACTGGTCTGCTGCTGGAAATTGCTTTGGGCAAAATTCCGTCTAAATACCTCTTGACCAACTTTAAACTCGACAGGTTTCGCCCTGAGATTGTAGGCTCTTGAACCCTGTTCGAATGCATGTTGTAAATTTTCCTGCACTCTCGCACGGAGCAATCTCATCTTGTCTTCTGCATCCACTCTCAACGGTTCATTAAGAGTACCAAGGCTCCTCAGGATGGAATAGGAGTTGCCATGTTCAATCATTTGCTGACCGAAGAGTGTTCGATAAGGAGAGAAACCAGTAGCTTGGTGGAAAGAGCTCCTGAGGGAACTAGCTACATGGCTTAGTTTCTCATCCCATCTCGTGTGTTCCTTCTTAATGTATGCTCCAATCCCCGACAATAGCGACCTATTTACTCGCTCTGAGGCGTTTGCTTGCGGCGAGTAAACTGCCGTTCGCAAGTGCTTCACCCCATACTTATCCAGTAATCTGGCAAACTGAGTCGAGCAAAACTGGACTCCATTGTCAGTGACGATCACTTCAGGAACTCCGAACGCGTGGAACACTTCGGTCTCAATGAATTGGCACACATTGAGTGAAGACGCTTTTCTCATAGGTTTGAGAACGGGGAATTTTGAAAAGTGGTCAAGAACTATCAGAATGCAGACGTTTCCTTTGACTGACCTAGGATATGGACCTAAGAAATCAATGTACAGCTTTTGCCATGGTCGTTCTGTCACAGATTGAACTCTCATAGGTGGTCGCAGAAGAGTATTAGGGAGCTTTCGTTTCTTTACACACGTCACAGGCGCCTACGTAATTTCTGACATCAACTGTCATTCGTGGCCAGTACAGATGTCTACGCAAACGTTCCAGTGTTTTCCCTATACCTCCGTGTGAAGCTAGTGGCGGATCATGAGCTCTTGAAATGACGTCGGTGACAAGTCCTCGTGGAATCCAAAGCTTCCAAGCTTCTTCTTCCTGAATAGGATCGCCTGTTCTCGGAACAGTCCGGATATAAACGAAATCATCCCTGACGCAAAGATCTGGTAGTTTGCCAGAAATCGTTTTAACCTTATGCCTCAGTTCCTCATATTCCAACGAATTGAAATATGGTGAACTAAGGTCAACTTCCGGGCCAGGATCTTCGTTTGTGCTCAAGCTGTCACAATGAATGCGTGACAGCGCATCAGGGACGACGTTCAGGCTTCCTTTCCTGTGCTCAATAGTGAAGTCGAAGCCTTGAAGCTTCAAACTCCACCGCGCAAGTCTACCGCTGAGGTCCTTTTGAGACATCAGCCATTTCAAGCTCGCATGATCCGTCACTATCTTAAACGGCATAAGTTCTATGAAGGGCCGGAACTTCTGCACGCTCAAGAGTGCAGCTAAGCATTCTTGCTCTGTGACGGTGTAATTTCTTTGAGCGGAGTTCAACTTTTTCGAGACGTAAGCTATCGGCTTCTCGTGGCCATCGTCATCTAGCTGAAGCAACACTCCTCCAATACCTTGTTGGCTCGCATCGCACTGGATCACGAACGGTTTGGTGAAGTCTGGACTCACTAGCAACGGAGCAGAAGTAAGTTTTTGTTTTAAAATATCAAGAGACGTTTGGGCTTCAGGTGTCCATTTGAACTGTCTCGGATTTTTCAAAGTGTCTGTAATGGAGGCAGTTAAATCAGCATAGTTCGGGATGAACCGTCTATACCATCCTGCCATACCTAGTAGGCGTCGGGCTTGCCGAACAGTTTTAGGTGACGGATAGTCAACTATAGCTGAAACTTTGTCAGGGTCAGTTCTCATACCTCCCTTTCCTACAATGAATCCCAAGTATTTAGTCTCCTTGATACAAAACTTACTCTTCTCGACGTTGATAGTGAGGCCAGCTTTCCTCAAACAATCCGCTACACGGGCTAGCAGCATGAGATGAGTATCGAAATCTGACGACAGAATTAATAAATCGTCTAAATAGACGAGAACATTCTCACGAAGATCGAAAGGAATGACTTTATCCATGAGGCGGCACATAGTCTGTGGAGCGTTGCATAGGCCGAATGGCATCACTGTGTACTGATAGAGAGGATGACCAGGTACTGTGAAAGCGGTCTTCTCTCTGGAATCAGCGTCCAGTGGGATCTGCCAGAATGCGTCTTTCAGGTCCAGGCTCGTTATGTAGTTTGCCGGAGGAAGTCGACTCAGGAGTGCGTCTATCTGCGGCAGCGGATAGGCATCCTTCTTCGTAACCGAGTTGACCTTCCTGGCGTCAAAACAAAGCCGGACCTTTCCAGGCTTCCGTACCAGAACTACTGGAGAGCTCCAAGGGCTCTGGGTCTCCTCTATCACGCCCAGTGATAGCATTCGCTCTAATTCAGCATCCATTAAACTTTGTACTGCCGGCGAAATCGGATAAAAGCGCTGTTTTATCGGGGCGGCGGCATTCGTTTCAATCTTGTGGGAGACCAATGATGTTTTCCCAAGGCCTAAAGAGGCGAAAGAGGGGAAAAGCTGTTTTGTGGCTTCTAAGCGTTGCTGATCGAAACTAGAAAGGACGTGGCAGTCGGTGTCAGAGGTAGCTATCCCACTTGGATTCACTTCTGCGACTATACCCAGGACATCTGGAGCCAACCCAAATAGACGCCAGAAGTCTATTCCCAGATATAGTGCCTGTGTGAGCCCAGGAACCACGTAAAAACGCACGTTTTGGGTCTTACCACGGAAAGTGATGTCCAAGTTCACATGACCATGAACAGTCGTCATGGCACCATTCGCTACTTGGACCTGTGTCTGATACTTCTTCCATTCGACATCTGCTTCCGCAAGCTTCTCTAGAGCTCCCTGGCCTAGAATACTGACAGTGGGACCACTATCAAGTAATCCATTCTCAGTTCGCCCGAGCAGCTTTACTTCGGCGTACGGTCGAATGTCGTCTGGCATCGACACGGAGATCTGTGCCAGTTTTTTCCTTTCTTGTTTCATTCGTCGACAGTATTCCCGCCAACGAACGGTTGATCGTTTCTTTTTCGGTCGCATATCCCGGTCAGGAAACATTATTTCAGCTAACTCCGCTACTGAGGAGAAGATTCGGTTTCTTGCTGCTCTATATCTCTGCAGACGCGTATGATACGGCGTCAGCGGATGTAAAACTGGCTCACGCCCACTCGTCATAACAGAGCTTGGTGGCCGTTTCAAAACAGAAATGACAGGCGGCCAAATCTCCTGCTCAGTAACTTTGTCAGCTACATGTGCTATAGGTGTCAACGGGACATCGAAGATTAAAGGCTCTTCTAAAGAAGTGTCTAATATTGTCATGGGCTCCCCAGAAGTGGAAATGGGAGCTTGAAGATCTGCGGAGAAGTCCATTAAGTTCTCCGCCTCTCCCAGTGAAGTAATTGTACAATCCGGTGCTTTTCTGATATCACCAGTGTCACTGAATGATATCAGAGGACATGTTAGGGAGTTATCACGAGTGTCTACTAATGGAGCGGGCTTTCCTCCTTGTTCAAGGCTGGAACTGGAGGGTTCGTTACAGTTGCTGCTTGCGACGTTGACGCTGGTCGGGAAGAGGTGTTGGTATTCCCGACCCGTCTCTCGTTTTTCTGTCTGCAGTAGCGGCAATCAGGCTTGAAAACATTCTTGCGTCCGCATCCATAGCAGAACACAACTCGTCCTTTTTGTCTACAATCTTGATAAAAGTGACCAGACTGATCACAATTCCAGCATACAATAGCATTTTTGTTTGAAATACTCGATAGCTCACCTAGGCTGTTGTCATTGCCTGCCGCTGCTGCCAGTTCAGGGTCCAAGTTCTGAAAATTGTCAACTTCGTGCACTCGTTGGTTCCGGTACGTATTCCAACTACCAGCTGTAGCAATGCGTGTCTGCGTAGCTTGGATACGCGTAACCAGCGATCTCAGCTGTCCTATAGTATCAGTGGGGTGCAAACATATTTTTTCCTGGATCTCAGGCAACAAATTGGATTTAACAATCTCTAGAAACTCTTGGTCTGGCATGGCGGTCTGTAGCTGGTCACGCAGCAATACTAAATGGTGGTGGTACATAGCGAATATTTCGCCAGGTTTTTGCTTTCGAGACATCAGCTGTAATCGTATTTTTAAATCATCCTTGGGCACTCCCCATTCCATGGACAATCCCGTTTTGATGAATTCCCAAGTTGGAAAAGGGTCATTCCTCAGTATTGACCAGTACCAATCTTTAACTGGTCCTGTTAATAACGTAAGCATGTTCCTTACCAGCAGATCGAAATCCCCTTCCAGAGCGGAGTGCGTGAGCGCTTCGACTCTAAAAATGAATTCGTCTACCGAGAGCTCTGCGTTATTTCCATTGTACGTCAGGTTCCATCTACGGATGGGACTTCCGGATCGTCGCTGTCCTACATGTGCAGGAACACGAATAGGTAGTGTTGGTTGGGGTGGAGCGAGGTTTGGCATAGGCTGACCAAGGGCTGAAGGCGGTCTATGGAACGATTGTCTCCTCGTAATGGGAAAATCGTTCGACGTTCTTGGATTACCCATAGGCGGGGGCGGTCTAGAGAAATCCCTTGGCGGCATTGCAGCTGTGATCTGTTGGCGAATATTATCTACGAGCTCAATCCGCAAGACATTGAGGCTCTGTTCGAGACCTTCGCGTACCAAGTCTTTCATTTGAATGCGCAGGTCTGCCAGCAACGCATCCGTAGCAGCTGAGGTGTTGGCTTGGGCTGGTGGTAATGGACTGTCTTGCCGTGAGTTGGGATTAGTGAACGTCCGGGAATGCAAATCGCCCATTCCTGGAGTCAAAGAGCGTCTATTAGGTGGTGGTAGGTCGAAAGTAGGCAGATTGAAGCTCGGCACGTCGTGCTTAGTAGACTTCACCTTCTTCGGTCTCTTTGGGATTGCACCTGTATATTCGATAAAGTCTTGTTGTGTAATATGGCACCGACAGTTGGGACAATTAGCATGTTCACCTATCCAATGCTGCAGGCATGCCTGGTGAAAAATGTGTTCACATACGGTTATTACAGGCTTCCTTTCAACTGACCAGCTTGCATCACGACAGATGGAGCATGGTTCAGGTAGCATTGACATACCGTTTGTCGCAGGTGGTGGCGTTCTTACTGTAGCCATAGTGAGTCAAAATTGAGAACGTTTTGCAAACCAAAGGTTCGAAGGAGAATGTCAGAGAAATAAAAAAGTCAAAAATCGAGATCAACAGGCTCGAACAGGATCGAAGCTAACGAGCTACTAAATTTGAAAATTTGAAAGTTGGGATGAAATATCTTCCCAAGCATCCGAAGAAATTTAAAAAAATTAATTTTGCAAAACAAGGATTCGAAGAGTTAATTGAAGCTTCTTAAATCGAGATAATATGAGGATTGAATCCCCAGAACAAAAACCGATGTCAGGAAGCGTCAATGACTTCGTCCACTAAATTCTCATAAATTCTGCAAACTACATGAATCCAAAAAAAAAAATCGCAGACAGGTCAAACGTTTCAACAATTTTCAAAGATCGGACAATTTCTCCTCGACTTCCAGGAGCTACTCTCACATAAGGTATCAGGCCGCTCTCCCTCTCCCAAGGCCAGAAGCAGATATAAGCAAGTGACGTGAGTGTGTGCATTGAAAAAGTCAGAGCTCTTGCAGAAATCTGGGAAGAGTAAAGTCGGAGGTATCAAAGACTGGGAGTGCTTCTAGAGATTCTCCAGCCAGGCAGTTAGCAGTATGCCAACTCCTGATCACTGAAGATCTCCAGCATCATTCCCATCCTCCGAGAACTCGTTTTCTTCTCCTCACCGAATCTTCGTGTCCAGCTAGTTCGCTAGCTGGGCAGAGTCATGAGTCTGGTCAACTAATTAGCTGGAAGCCAAGAAGTTGTCTCGCAGATTCATAACTCTGTCCAGCCAGTTGGCCAACAAAGACATGTCTCCACAAGAGCTCAAACGAAAATGTGTGTGTGGGACCACCTACCATTTCCATGGCAGAAGGCCAGCGGGAAAGATCAATTTCAAAAAACTTTCAAAACAATAAAAAAATTCAACAACTGTTCAGGCTTGAGGCTTGACCGGAGTCAAACCTAAAGCTGAATTTCAACTTTCAAAAAAACTTCCATTAAATTCAAAAAACGTTACTTTACGAAAAAAAAATTTTTTTACAACAAAACCAATTAGACTCAGGTCCACCTTATACTTCCACTGGATGTGAAACTTGAGGTCAATCACTAGCAGACACCAGATGATCGTCTCTCTCAAAGTCTCAGTCCCCAGTAAAATTTATATTTAGACCACCGAAGTCTAACTGGGGTGGCCCCACGTTGGGCGCCATTTTTGTTATGATAGTATGATGAGAGGGAATGAACAGGACGTTAAGTCCAAACTGCCAGCCTGAGCTGACAGATCACTCGATGACAGCGATTGCACAGGGCGGCACGCTAGCACCTCGGCTAAGGGTGGCGGAGAGTGTGGGGGGGTCCACGAAATACCTGCCGCTAGTCATCACCCATAAACAAAAAAAAATTTTCGTGCCTTCATACAAAAAGAGCCGGCACACACTCGGTCCTGAAGGGACCCTTACGTCACTTACCCATATCCTGGTGGAAGGCGTAGGTGTTATACCTCCCTTTGCCTTGCCCCATCCTCCCTTTGACTTGGGGGGGGCACTATTTCCAAGTCCCTTGGCTGACCTGTAAGGGATGAGAGCGGACTAGGCGGACCTAGCTGACCTTCATGTTAGCGGAGAGGGCTCCGGGATGTGAAAGGAGAAATGAAATGTACTCAGCAATTCATTATTACGTTATAATCACTTACTTTTATACACATTGTTAAATTAGAAAAATATGCGATCTAGCCAGTGTGTTTTGGTATGAGCTACTTGCTAGTGAATAAAATATTTAAAAAAACTACTAAATTCCACTTCATGAAATACGTAATCCTAATTGTACAGAAGTTTGTATCTATTCTAAGTTTGGTTCTAGTACGTGAACATCAACTCAAATCATAATCCTTAATTGTGAATATTATATTATTATTATTAATTTGTTGCAAGTTTTAAAAAAAAATCCACCTGAAATCATTGTAGACCGGCTACACTGTAGTAAGGCTTAAGAAGCGTGTCAATTTAATATCCGAGCTTAAAAGACTAATATTTTGATCCGTTATATATTCGTTTTAATTGGGACAGTCAAGTTCCACGTTCCTATCAATTCTGTAACCGAAGCGACACGAGGTGGACGGATTTATCAGGAACGTATTTCGCAGAGTATCGATGTATTAATTAATCTTGATTTTTTAATTTCTTTGAATAGGCGAAAGTATTTTCCTGCATCGTAAGATTGTCGATTTTATAAACTTACGGTTTGGATATCTAGGATGTTTTTAACACGAATCCTTTGCGAACATAACATTTTAACTACGTCTTCCGAAAAATGATGTTAGATTAAAACCTTGTGCAACACCAAATAGAGAAATAACGTGGGAAAATTTAACAAAATCAACGATACGAATTACTTTTCCCTATGTTCAACCTGTATTGTCAAAGTTTCATTCGTACCGAGCCAGGAAATTACTATCGTATCAAATGGAATTTTCTTCATATGCAGTTTTTTTTTTTTGTTATATTTTATTTATTAATTTAGATATCTTATATAAGGAAAGAACTTAGATTTTCGACAATGAGGTAGCTGAATGCGAAAAAGACGGTAAAAATTATGTATGACTTATTAAGAATTAATTTTAAATATATTATTTTAACATTTAAATTTGTTTCTCTTATACAGTATTAATTTCTTTCATTCCTTTACCTATTATCAGGTTCAAAATTTCAATGATTCTTTTTGTTAAATTTTTCTTACTTTGAAGGTATACAGTGATTTTTCTGTTTTATTTTAGTCATTTTTTCTTTTCTTTTAAACGAAACTTCATCTATGAGGAAGAATAGGATCCCCATCTGAAACTCATGAGTCCGACGATGGTCCCAACTAGTTCATACTCACATTTAGCGCTTAGTTAAACAGGTAAAACATGCTGAAACCGACTAATGCACATATTGCGTTGTCATTAGCGTTCCTACTGAATGAAAGCAATATTGTTGTCTGACTGAAGACAACTTTTATTAATGACGGTGAATCGCAAATAAAAATTGGTTGAAAACCTAAGATAACATTTTTAAAAACACATGCAGAATCTGCGTTCCTACTCCTACTTCAGTGGTAAAATCTAATGAGATAATAACTTTATTAAACTTGTGCCTTGTCACTGACATTTAAAGTAAATTATCGAATCCACTATGACAATCTTGCAACAATTCGGAGTATTTTCTAATAGTTCAATTCTAAGGAAAATTAAAAATTTTTAAGTTCCAGGAACATTACAGTACACATTTTATTAGAATACCTGTCAGTTCTATTATGTAACTTCCCTAATACTAACTGGCATTAATCGCTTTCAACTAAATCACATTCTTCAAGATTATAGCTTCCAAAAATATATGATAATGTCTAGTACTCACTTTAAAGGGTTATTATAAAGTAATTTATAGATGGACGACAGGTCTTGCTCCCCACAGAAATAAAAGGATGAGGTGTACTTTACCCCTTTTCGCTGCCTGTGTGCTATACTAATATGACGTCGTGTAGCACTTATACCAATCTTCAGATTCTTCAGGCTTAAGAGCCATATGTCACGGGTGCCTTCCCGTCCGTCCAGTTCTTGTACTTTGGAAATAGCCTCAATGCCACCTTTTCCGGAAAAAGAATCTCCTAGGAGAACTGACAGAAATGCTGCCGCACTATTTTCTTTTGCCGCAATGTGTGCGCAAATCAACCAGCCAGAATATTTTTTTATTTGTTCTGTATAGAAAGAATATAAATCTCTTTTAATAAAATTGATCACGAGTTTTACCTTTGCTCTTTTCTTTAAACTTGTGATTTTATCACAAGAGAATTTCAATTTTAACTTTATTTTCCGATGGAACTGCTGCTTTTCTTTACTTAGAAATTTCAGCCACGACAGTACAAAAAAATCACCATGTGTTTACTTCTATTCTCGATCTTTCTTACTCGTCCAAAAACTTGCCAACAATTCTGACAGGAAGGAAGCTCTTTTCATTCCCTTGTCAAAAAAATGAAAAGTGAAAGGAAACGCTCTTCTTGTTGATTTGGGTGCGCTCGTTTGTCGGTTTCCTATCAGGCCGGCGTACATGCTGCAGTACTCTTAATGTAGCATATTGCGATATGCCATACGCTACGACCATAACAGGGCAGGGTGGTCTGGGCCACCCATGGTTCAGACAACGCTGAAAAATGGTCGACTGAGCTAGCCGGTCTTAAACATAGGCCTCATCACTGCGGGTCTCGATCCACGACCCAATGCTTTCCTCCTCACTCGAACTCTACCTGTCCGATGACGCATCGAAGACACATCCTTGAAGGCTCGTTAGTCTTTGATCAGACCTCGACATCCTTCTCCGTGTGGGAAGTCAAAGGTACATCGACAAGCTGGTAACCAAAAAAATCCAGCCGGTCGATGCCTCTCTGCCTTCCTTCACCGAGATGCTGAGGAAGCCCTGCGATCAGTAACCTAAAGAACTGATCACTAGGCTTTCCCGGCGCAATATCTCACCCTGATCTCGGACCAGCGATTGTTCAAGGGTGTGTCTCCAAGGCGTCGTCGAAGTATTGACATGTTGACACTCGTCCTAAAACTTTCGGAGGCTGATGTTCAAATGGAATACCTGCGACAGGCTATCTGCCGCAGGGTTACCATGTAGGAGGGATTAACGTAGTGTCGCATTACTATGCTAGGGGATAGGGAAAAGGAAAAATTTGTGCTATTGTCCAAAAAGGTATGCCGGCCGCTAGGTTGGGAATGTCCTAAGCGGCACATTGGCATCCTATAGTTTGCCAGTGAAGCTGGCCGGATGCCTTATTAGGGCTACCAGGAATAACGACAATAGGTATATATATAGACGATATTTTCATAGTGACGATCACTGCCTGATGTCTTTGGCGTGATAAACTCCTAACAGTCTTCCCCGCAGATCCTCAAGCTCGTATAGGGAATTTCCTTTCTTAGCTCTGACTCGACACTTAACGAATTTCGGTCCCAGTTTTGCACTGGTCTGCTGCTGGAAATTGCTTTGGGCAAAATTCCGTCTAAATACCTCTTGACCAACTTTAAACTCGACAGGTTTCGCCCTGAGATTGTAGGCTCTTGAACCCTGTTCGAATGCATGTTGTAAATTTTCCTGCACTCTCGCACGGAGCAATCTCATCTTGTCTTCTGCATCCACTCTCAACGGTTCATTAAGAGTACCAAGGCTCCTCAGGATGGAATAGGAGTTGCCATGTTCAATCATTTGCTGACCGAAGAGTGTTCGATAAGGAGAGAAACCAGTAGCTTGGTGGAAAGAGCTCCTGAGGGAACTAGCTACATGGCTTAGTTTCTCATCCCATCTCGTGTGTTCCTTCTTAATGTATGCTCCAATCCCCGACAATAGCGACCTATTTACTCGCTCTGAGGCGTTTGCTTGCGGCGAGTAAACTGCCGTTCGCAAGTGCTTCACCCCATACTTATCCAGTAATCTGGCAAACTGAGTCGAGCAAAACTGGACTCCATTGTCAGTGACGATCACTTCAGGAACTCCGAACGCGTGGAACACTTCGGTCTTAATGAATTGGCACACATTGAGTGAAGACGCTTTTCTCATAGGTTTGAGAACGGGGAATTTTGAAAAGTGGTCAAGAACTATCAGAATGCAGACGTTTCCTTTGACTGACCTAGGATATGGACCTAAGAAATCAATGTACAGCTTTTGCCATGGTCGTTCTGTCACAGATTGAACTCTCATAGGTGGTCGCAGAAGAGTATTAGGAGCTTTCGTTTCTTTACACACGTCACAGGCGCCTACGTAATTTCTGACATCAACTGTCATTCGTGGCCAGTACAGATGTCTACGCAAACGTTCCAGTGTTTTCCCTATACCTCCGTGTGAAGCTAGTGGCGGATCATGAGCTCTTGAAATGACGTCGGTGACAAGTCCTCGTGGAATCCAAAGCTTCCAAGCTTCTTCTTCCTGAATAGGATCGCCTGTTCTCGGAACAGTCCGGATATAAACGAAATCATCCCTGACGCAAAGATCTGGTAGTTTGCCAGAAATCGTTTTAACCTTATGCCTCAGTTCCTCATATTCCAACGAATTGAAATATGGTGAACTAAGGTCAACTTCCGGGCCAGGATCTTCGTTTGTGCTCAAGCTGTCACAATGAATGCGTGACAGCGCATCAGGGACGACGTTCAGGCTTCCTTTCCTGTGCTCAATAGTGAAGTCGAAGCCTTGAAGCTTCAAACTCCACCGCGCAAGTCTACCGCTGAGGTCCTTTTGAGACATCAGCCATTTCAAGCTCGCATGATCCGTCACTATCTTAAACGGCATAAGTTCTATGAAGGGCCGGAACTTCTGCACGCTCAAGAGTGCAGCTAAGCATTCTTGCTCTGTGACGGTGTAATTTCTTTGAGCGGAGTTCAACTTTTTCGAGACGTAAGCTATCGGCTTCTCGTGGCCATCGTCATCTAGCTGAAGCAACACTCCTCCAATACCTTGTTGGCTCGCATCGCACTGGATCACGAACGGTTTGGTGAAGTCTGGACTCACTAGCAACGGAGCAGAAGTAAGTTTTTGTTTTAAAATATCAAGAGACGTTTGGGCTTCAGGTGTCCATTTGAACTGTCTCGGATTTTTCAAAGTGTCTGTAATGGAGGCAGTTAAATCAGCATAGTTCGGGATGAACCGTCTATACCATCCTGCCATACCTAGTAGGCGTCGGGCTTGCCGAACAGTTTTAGGTGACGGATAGTCAACTATAGCTGAAACTTTGTCAGGGTCAGTTCTCATACCTCCCTTTCCTACAATGAATCCCAAGTATTTAGTCTCCTTGATACAAAACTTACTCTTCTCGACGTTGATAGTGAGGCCAGCTTTCCTCAAACAATCCGCTACACGGGCTAGCAGCATGAGATGAGTATCGAAATCTGACGACAGAATTAATAAATCGTCTAAATAGACGAGAACATTCTCACGAAGATCGAAAGGAATGACTTTATCCATGAGGCGGCACATAGTCTGTGGAGCGTTGCATAGGCCGAATGGCATCACTGTGTACTGATAGAGAGGATGACCAGGTACTGTGAAAGCGGTCTTCTCTCTGGAATCAGCGTCCAGTGGGATCTGCCAGAATGCGTCTTTCAGGTCCAGGCTCGTTATGTAGTTTGCCGGAGGAAGTCGACTCAGGAGTGCGTCTATCTGCGGCAGCGGATAGGCATCCTTCTTCGTAACCGAGTTGACCTTCCTGGCGTCAAAACAAAGCCGGACCTTTCCAGGCTTCCGTACCAGAACTACTGGAGAGCTCCAAGGGCTCTGGCTCTCCTCTATCACGCCCAGTGATAGCATTCGCTCTAATTCAGCATCCATTAAACTTTGTACTGCCGGCGAAATCGGATAAAAGCGCTGTTTTATCGGGGCGGCGGCATTCGTTTCAATCTTGTGGGAGACCAATGATGTTTTCCCAAGGCCTAAAGAGGCGAAAGAGGGGAAAAGCTGTTTTGTGGCTTCTAAGCGTTGCTGATCGAAACTAGAAAGGACGTGGCAGTCGGTGTCAGAGGTAGCTATCCCACTTGGATTCACTTCTGCGACTATACCCAGGACATCTGGAGCCAACCCAAATAGACGCCAGAAGTCTATTCCCAGATATAGTGCCTGTGTGAGCCCAGGAACCACGTAAAAACGCACGTTTTGGGTCTTACCACGGAAAGTGATGTCCAAGTTCACATGACCATGAACAGTCGTCATGGCACCATTCGCTACTTGGACCTGTGTCTGATACTTCTTCCATTCGACATCTGCTTCCGCAAGCTTCTCTAGAGCTCCCTGGCCTAGAATACTGACAGTGGGACCACTATCAAGTAATCCATTCTCAGTTCGCCCGAGCAGCTTTACTTCGGCGTACGGTCGAATGTCGTCTGGCATCGACACGGAGATCTGTGCCAGTTTTTTCCTTTCTTGTTTCATTCGTCGACAGTATTCCCGCCAACGAACGGTTGATCGTTTCTTTTTCGGTCGCATATCCCGGTCAGGAAACATTATTTCAGCTAACTCCGCTACTGAGGAGAAGATTCGGTTTCTTGCTGCTCTATATCTCTGCAGACGCGTATGATACGGCGTCAGCGGATGTAAAACTGGCTCACGCCCACTCGTCATAACAGAGCTTGGTGGCCGTTTCAAAACAGAAATGACAGGCGGCCAAATCTCCTGCTCAGTAACTTTGTCAGCTACATGTGCTATAGGTGTCAACGGGACATCGAAGATTAAAGGCTCTTCTAAAGAAGTGTCTAATATTGTCATGGGCTCCCCAGAAGTGGAAATGGGAGCTTGAAGATCTGCGGAGAAGTCCATTAAGTTCTCCGCCTCTCCCAGTGAAGTAATTGTACAATCCGGTGCTTTTCTGATATCACCAGTGTCACTGAATGATATCAGAGGACATGTTAGGGAGTTATCACGAGTGTCTACTAATGGAGCGGGCTTTCCTCCTTGTTCAAGGCTGGAACTGGAGGGTTCGTTACAGTTGCTGCTTGCGACGTTGACGCTGGTCGGGAAGAGGTGTTGGTATTCCCGACCCGTCTCTCGTTTTTCTGTCTGCAGTAGCGGCAATCAGGCTTGAAAACATTCTTGCGTCCGCATCCATAGCAGAACACAACTCGTCCTTTTTGTCTACAATCTTGATAAAAGTGACCAGACTGATCACAATTCCAGCATACAATAGCATTTTTGTTTGAAATACTCGATAGCTCACCTAGGCTGTTGTCATTGCCTGCCGCTGCTGCCAGTTCAGGGTCCAAGTTCTGAAAATTGTCAACTTCGTGCACTCGTTGGTTCCGGTACGTATTCCAACTACCAGCTGTAGCAATGCGTGTCTGCGTAGCTTGGATACGCGTAACCAGCGATCTCAGCTGTCCTATAGTATCAGTGGGGTGCAAACATATTTTTTCCTGGATCTCAGGCAACAAATTGGATTTAACAATCTCTAGAAACTCTTGGTCTGGCATGGCGGTCTGTAGCTGGTCACGCAGCAATACTAAATGGTGGTGGTACATAGCGAATATTTCGCCAGGTTTTTGCTTTCGAGACATCAGCTGTAATCGTATTTTTAAATCATCCTTGGGCACTCCCCATTCCATGGACAATCCCGTTTTGATGAATTCCCAAGTTGGAAAAGGGTCATTCCTCAGTATTGACCAGTACCAATCTTTAACTGGTCCTGTTAATAACGTAAGCATGTTCCTTACCAGCAGATCGAAATCCCCTTCCAGAGCGGAGTGCGTGAGCGCTTCGACTCTAAAAATGAATTCGTCTACCGAGAGCTCTGCGTTATTTCCATTGTACGTCAGGTTCCATCTACGGATGGGACTTCCGGATCGTCGCTGTCCTACATGTGCAGGAACACGAATAGGTAGTGTTGGTTGGGGTGGAGCGAGGTTTGGCATAGGCTGACCAAGGGCTGAAGGCGGTCTATGGAACGATTGTCTCCTCGTAATGGGAAAATCGTTCGACGTTCTTGGATTACCCATAGACGGGGGCGGTCTAGAGAAATCCCTTGGCGGCATTGCAGCTGTGATCTGTTGGCGAATATTATCTACGAGCTCAATCCGCAAGACATTGAGGCTCTGTTCGAGACCTTCGCGTACCAAGTCTTTCATTTGAATGCGCAGGTCTGCCAGCAACGCATCCGTAGCAGCTGAGGTGTTGGCTTGGGCTGGTGGTAATGGACTGTCTTGCCGTGAGTTGGGATTAGTGAACGTCCGGGAATGCAAATCGCCCATTCCTGGAGTCAAAGAGCGTCTATTAGGTGGTGGTAGGTCGAAAGTAGGCAGATTGAAGCTCGGCACGTCGTGCTTAGTAGACTTCACCTTCTTCGGTCTCTTTGGGATTGCACCTGTATATTCGATAAAGTCTTGTTGTGTAATATGGCACCGACAGTTGGGACAATTAGCATGTTCACCTATCCAATGCTGCAGGCATGCCTGGTGAAAAATGTGTTCACATACGGTTATTACAGGCTTCCTTTCAACTGACCAGCTTGCATCACGACAGATGGAGCATGGTTCAGGTAGCATTGACATACCGTTTGTCGCAGGTGGTGGCGTTCTTACTGTAGCCATAGTGAGTCAAAATTGAGAACGTTTTGCAAACCAAAGGTTCGAAGGAGAATGTCAGAGAAATAAAAAAGTCAAAAATCGAGATCAACAGGCTCGAACAGGATCGAAGCTAACGAGCTACTAAATTTGAAAATTTGAAAGTTGGGATGAAATATCTTCCCAAGCATCCGAAGAAATTTAAAAAAATTAATTTTGCAAAACAAGGATTCGAAGAGTTAATTGAAGCTTCTTAAATCGAGATAATATGAGGATTGAATCCCCAGAACAAAAACCGATGTCAGGAAGCGTCAATGACTTCGTCGACTAAATTCTCATAAATTCTGCAAACTACATGAATCCAAAAAAAAAATCGCAGACAGGTCAAACGTTTCAACAATTTTCAAAGATCGGACAATTTCTCCTCGACTTCCAGGAGCTACTCTCACATAAGGTATCAGGCCGCTCTCCCTCTCCCAAGGCCAGAAGCAGATATAAGCAAGTGACGTGAGTGTGTGCATTGAAAAAGTCAGAGCTCTTGCAGAAATCTGGGAAGAGTAAAGTCGGAGGTATCAAAGACTGGGAGTGCTTCTAGAGATTCTCCAGCCAGGCAGTTAGCAGTATGCCAACTCCTGATCACTGAAGATCTCCAGCATCATTCCCATCCTCCGAGAACTCGTTTTCTTCTCCTCACCGAATCTTCGTGTCCAGCTAGTTCGCTAGCTGGGCAGAGTCATGAGTCTGGTTAACTAATTAGCTGGAAGCCAAGAAGTTGTCTCGCAGATTCATAACTCTGTCCAGCCAGTTGGCCAACAAAGACATGTCTCCACAAGAGCTCAAACGAAAATGTGTGTGTGGGACCACCTACCATTTCCATGGCAGAAGGCCAGCGGGAAAGATCAATTTCAAAAAACTTTCAAAACAATAAAAAAATTCAACAACTGTTCAGGCTTGAGGCTTGACCGGAGTCAAACCTAAAGCTGAATTTCAACTTTCAAAAAAACTTCCATTAAATTCAAAAAACGTTACTTTACGAAAAAAAAATTTTTTTACAACAAAACCAATTAGACTCAGGTCCACCTTATACTTCCACTGGATGTGAAACTTGAGGTCAATCACTAGCAGACACCAGATGATCGTCTCTCTCAAAGTCTCAGTCCCCAGTAAAATTTATATTTAGACCACCGAAGTCTAACTGGGGTGGCCCCACGTTGGGCGCCATTTTTGTTATGATAGTATGATGAGAGTGAATGAACAGGACGTTAAGTCCAAACTGCCAGCCTGAGCTGACAGATCACTCGATGACAGCGATTGCACAGGGCGGCACGCTAGCACCTCGGCTAAGGGTGGCGGAGAGTGTGGGGGGGGGGGGTCCACGAAATACCTGCCGCTAGTCATCACCCATAAACGTGCCTTCATACAAAAAGAGCCGGCACACACTCGGTCCTGAAGGGACCCTTACGTCACTTACCCATATCCTGGTGGAAGGCGTAGGTGTTATACCTCCCTTTGCCTTGCCCCATCCTCCCTTTGACTTGGGGGGGGCACTATTTCCAAGTCCCTTGGCTGACCTGTAAGGGATGAGAGCGGACTAGGCGGACCTAGCTGACCTTCATGTTAGCGGAGAGGGCTCCGGGATGTGAAAGGAGAAATGAAATGTACTCAGCAATTCATTATTACGTTATAATCACTTACTTTTATACACATTGTTAAATTAGAAAAATATGCGATCTAGCCAGTGTGTTTTGGTATGAGCTACTTGCTAGTGAATAAAATATTTAAAAAAACTACTAAATTCCACTTCATGAAATACGTAATCCTAATTGTACAGAAGTTTGTATCTATTCTAAGTTTGGTTCTAGTACGTGAACATCAACTCAAATCATAATCCTTAATTGTGAATATTATATTATTATTATTAATTTGTTGCAAGTTTTAAAAAAAAATCCACCTGAAATCATTGTAGACCGGCTACACTGTAGTAAGGCTTAAGAAGCGTGTCAATTTAATATCCGAGCTTAAAAGACTAATATTTTGATCCGTTATATATTCGTTTTAATTGGGACAGTCAAGTTCCACGTTCCTATCAATTCTGTAACCGAAGCGACACGAGGTGGACGGATTTATCAGGAACGTATTTCGCAGAGTATCGATGTATTAATTAATCTTGATTTTTTAATTTCTTTGAATAGGCGAAAGTATTTTCCTGCATCGTAAGATTGTCGATTTTATAAACTTACGGTTTGGATATCTAGGATGTTTTTAACACGAATCCTTTGCGAACATAACATTTTAACTACGTCTTCCGAAAAATGATGTTAGATTAAAACCTTGTGCAACACCAAATAGAGAAATAACGTGGGAAAATTTAACAAAATCAACGATACGAATTACTTTTCCCTATGTTCAACCTGTATTGTCAAAGTTTCATTCGTACCGAGCCAGGAAATTACTATCGTATCAAATGGAATTTTCTTCATATGCAGTTTTTTTTTTTTGTTATATTTTATTTATTAATTTAGATATCTTATATAAGGAAAGAACTTAGATTTTCGACAATGAGGTAGCTGAATGCGAAAAAGACGGTAAAAATTATGTATGACTTATTAAGAATTAATTTTAAATATATTATTTTAACATTTAAATTTGTTTCTCTTATACAGTATTAATTTCTTTCATTCCTTTACCTATTATCAGGTTCAAAATTTCAATGATTCTTTTTGTTAAATTTTTCTTACTTTGAAGGTATACAGTGATTTTTCTGTTTTATTTTAGTCATTTTTTCTTTTCTTTTAAACGAAACTTCATCTATGAGGAAGAATAGGATCCCCATCTGAAACTCATGAGTCCGACGATGGTCCCAACTAGTTCATACTCACATTTAGCGCTTAGTTAAACAGGTAAAACATGCTGAAACCGACTAATGCACATATTGCGTTGTCATTAGCGTTCCTACTGAATGAAAGCAATATTGTTGTCTGACTGAAGACAACTTTTATTAATGACGGTGAATCGCAAATAAAAATTGGTTGAAAACCTAAGATAACATTTTTAAAAACACATGCAGAATCTGCGTTCCTACTCCTACTTCAGTGGTAAAATCTAATGAGATAATAACTTTATTAAACTTGTGCCTTGTCACTGACATTTAAAGTAAATTATCGAATCCACTATGACAATCTTGCAACAATTCGGAGTATTTTCTAATAGTTCAATTCTAAGGAAAATTAAAAATTTTTAAGTTCCAGGAACATTACAGTACACATTTTATTAGAATACCTGTCAGTTCTATTATGTAACTTCCCTAATACTAACTGGCATTAATCGCTTTCAACTAAATCACATTCTTCAAGATTATAGCTTCCAAAAATATATGATAATGTCTAGTACTCACTTTAAAGGGTTATTATAAAGTAATTTATAGATGGACGACAGGTCTTGCTCCCCACAGAAATAAAAGGATGAGGTGTACTTTACCCCTTTTCGCTGCCTGTGTGCTATACTAATATGACGTCGTGTAGCACTTATACCAATCTTCAGATTCTTCAGGCTTAAGAGCCATATGTCACGGGTGCCTTCCCGTCCGTCCAGTTCTTGTACTTTGGAAATAGCCTCAATGCCACCTTTTCCGGAAAAAGAATCTCCTAGGAGAACTGACAGAAATGCTGCCGCACTATTTTTTTTTGCCGCAATGTGTGCGCAAATCAACCAGCCAGAATATTTTTTTATTTGTTCTGTATAGAAAGAATATAAATCTCTTTTAATAAAATTGATCACGAGTTTTACCTTTGCTCTTTTCTTTAAACTTGTGATTTTATCACAAGAGAATTTCAATTTTAACTTTATTTTCCGATGGAACTGCTGCTTTTCTTTACTTAGAAATTTCAGCCACGACAGTACAAAAAAATCACCATGTGTTTCCTTCTATTCTCGATCTTTCTTACTCGTCCAAAAACTTGCCAACAATTCTGACAGGAAGGAAGCTCTTTTCATTCCCTTGTCAAAAATATGAAAAGTGAAAGGAAACGCTCTTCTTGTTGATTTGGGTGCGCTCGTTTGTCGGTTTCCTATCAGGCCGGCGTACATGCTGCAGTACTCTTAATGTAGCATATTGCGATATGCCATACGCTACGACCATAACAGGGCAGGGTGGTCTGGGCCACCCATGGTTCAGATAACGCTGAAAAATGGTCGACTGAGCTAGCCGGTCTTAAACATAGGCCTCATCACTGCGGGCGCTCAATGTGTGTCTCGACCCACGACCCAATGCTTTCCTCCTCACTCGAACTCTACCTGTCCGATGACGCATCGAAGACACATCCTTGAAGGCTCGTTAGTCTTTGATCAGACCTCGACATCCTTCTCCGTGTGGGAAGTCAAAGGTACATCGACAAGCTGGTAACCAAAAAAATCCAGCCGGTCGATGCCTCTCTGCCTTCCTTCACCGAGATGCTGAGGAAGCCCTGCGATCAGTAACCTAAAGAACTGATCACTAGGCTTTCCCGGCGCAATATCTCACCCTGATCTCGGACCAGCGATTGTTCAAGGGTGTGTCTCCAAGGCGTCGTCGAAGTATTGACATGTTGACACTCGTCCTAAAACTTTCGGAGGCTGATGTTCAAATGGAATACCTGCGACAGGCTATCTGCCGCAGGGTTACCATGTAGGAGGGATTAACGTAGTGTCGCATTACTATGCTAGGGGATAGGGAAAAGGAAAAATTTGTGCTATTGTCCAAAAAGGTATGCCGGCCGCTAGGTTGGGAATGTCCTAAGCGGCACATTGGCATCCTATAGTTTGCCAGTGAAGCTGGCCGGATGCCTTATTAGGGCTACCAGGAATAACGACAATAGGTATATATATAGACGATATTTTCATAGTGACGATCACTGCCTGATGTCTTTGGCGTGATAAACTCCTAACAGTCTTCCCCGCAGATCCTCAAGCTCGTATAGGGAATTTCCTTTCTTAGCTCTGACTCGACACTTAACGAATTTCGGTCCCAGTTTTGCACTGGTCTGCTGCTGGAAATTGCTTTGGGCAAAATTCCGTCTAAATACCTCTTGACCAACTTTAAACTCGACAGGTTTCGCCCTGAGATTGTAGGCTCTTGAACCCTGTTCGAATGCATGTTGTAAATTTTCCTGCACTCTCGCACGGAGCAATCTCATCTTGTCTTCTGCATCCACTCTCAACGGTTCATTAAGAGTACCAAGGCTCCTCAGGATGGAATAGGAGTTGCCATGTTCAATCATTTGCTGACCGAAGAGTGTTCGATAAGGAGAGAAACCAGTAGCTTGGTGGAAAGAGCTCCTGAGGGAACTAGCTACATGGCTTAGTTTCTCATCCCATCTCGTGTGTTCCTTCTTAATGTATGCTCCAATCCCCGACAATAGCGACCTATTTACTCGCTCTGAGGCGTTTGCTTGCGGCGAGTAAACTGCCGTTCGCAAGTGCTTCACCCCATACTTATCCAGTAATCTGGCAAACTGAGTCGAGCAAAACTGGACTCCATTGTCAGTGACGATCACTTCATTATCATCATTATCATTATCATCATTATCATTATCATCATTATCATTATCATCATTATCATTATCATCATTATCATTATCATCATTATCATTATCATCATCATTATCATCATCATCAACAACGCCATCACCAGTTGAAATGCAGGTATTACCAACATTCGATCTAAAAAACTGTTGCTTTGTAAAGAAAACGTTGATCCAGTGATGGAAAAAAAGGCGTTCCATAAACGTACGGAGCACTGTGTTCCGCTTAGAACAAGATCAACACGTATCGTGTTTTTCAATGCAGTTTTAAAAAGAAGTGTGAGTCTAATACCCTCGACAGACGATAGCTATAATTCTAAATTACCTACACCAACAAGATAATCTCTGTCGTGTGTCACCCTTGAGCTTTTAATTATCCCACAAAGTATTACATAATTGCCACATCTTGACATTGACATAATTGAGTTTGGTTTTTGAGGATTATGTCCAAAGCGCCACTAAAAACACGTAGTAGCGATTCTGTAAACTAACAGTTACAGCTTTTAGACGCACCTGTTCGTGGCGTTTATGACAAATTGCATCGTTTAAGAACAAGTTTTTTGAAGAAAAGGAAAACGGTGACAAAACATAGGTCTTTTATTTGCTTTAAATTTTCGTGCACTATTATAAATACGTCTTTTTTTCTTCTTACATTTATTTAAAAGAACTGTTAGATGCCCTAGTAAGTCATTGCAGTTGGTTGCTGTGTTGGGCTATTGCAAACAAAATTTTATTTAATGTCAAAATCGTCTGTCACCATATATTTAATTGGAAATCAAAATAATTTTCAATTACATAATTGAAAATTATTTTTGGTCGTCTGTCGACGGTATTAGAGTCGGGTAACAAATTATTCGCTGATCGCGTTAAATCGTAGTCGCAAATTATTATCTATGATCGAAAGTTGTTATCTCGATTGTGCAATGTTATAATGTATTTTAGTGTCATGGATACTTCATTTGCAGGTATTTTTTATATTATTAATGCTATTTTTTTTACATTTTATTAATTATGTGTTTTAAAAATTTAACCACCAATATGTTTGCTTGAAGTTACAAAAAAACTAATCATTTCGTATATTTAGAAGAGTTTTTCTACAACTTTGTGAGCCAACCGCTTTCAGGGTAGTAGAAAGGCAATTTAGTATATTTCTTAAATCGGGCTAAATTGTTCACCGCATGACTTTGCATGACCTCTATATTTTTTTTTCAGGAACGCAGTACTCGGTATTCCGACGTGAATTTTTCGAAGTTTGGTGCTGTTTTCCAAAAATTACTCTGAATTCCGATATATATCCGTGATTCTAGGATTTTCGGGTTGAACGGTCAGGAGGAAAAAACACTTCTTAAATTCGTGGAAATGTTATTTGTTCTCCGACGTTCCGGCCGATGTCTCGAGCCGATCTCAAGGACGCAGTATAATTAAAAACATTAATGTATTGCTTACGGGTAAAACAACAATGTAAAAATAGTAACAGATAAAAAATAGCAAACACTAATTAAAAACACAATATAAATAAATAGATAAATAACAAAACATTGTAAAAGAAAAAACTGTAGGTGTTGTGGAAGGTTATCAACCACTCGTCAAAATCAACTGTTACTGGATGTAGCTTTATCGTTTCCCAAAGCTCTCTTAAGTGCGCGCAATAAATGCTATTAATATTGTCTGTATCCGTTTTTTTGTTCATGGTACTAGGAGTTTTCTGAATATATAATAATAATAATCTTTTCTTATAGTGTTTTTCGTGATGTAAGATAGAGAAATATTATTTTGGTTTCCACCTTTTTAGTCAGATTTGTGGCTTGAAATCCTGTTTTTAAGAAATTGCCCTGTTGTTCCAACAGGGCGCTATTACTACCCTTGCAAGGTATTTTGTAAATTACATCCGAACATAGTTCTTTGGGTGTAGGATGCTTAAGTTTGATTAAACAGTTACTTATTGTTTTGCGCGACTTGATTTGATTTGGTGATCCTGGGGTTAAAGGTTTTTTGAAACCTTTCAGAAAACCCAGGAATATACGTTGCACCTTTAAATCTCAACAAACTTTCAGATCTACCCCTATTAACACTTTCAACATTATGTATGCTATGTTGAAACAACAGCCTTCCTAGTATTGATTTGGGGAAACTCTTCTCGCTCAATATGTGGCAAGCCAATGGAAAGATTCTCTTCAAAGTATGCCGACTGGCTTCTGGGTGAAGACAGTACTAGAAGTTACTGATGTAGGGAGTTCTACATCTTCTGAAAAGGAAAACTTGAAGAACCAAGCACATCATCCAATGGTCGGCCAATAAAATCTTTCGAGGAAATAAGTCGAAAAAGCGAAGAAATTGTATTGGCTGCTGAGCTTTCTGTCCGCGCATCGGGTAAGCGAGATGCTGCTAATATGATAAAAGAGTTGGCAACATCATCACCACCACGAGAGAGTAAATTAAAGCAAATTCGTCATTCAAACATTGAGCAACGTGCTTCGTCCAATGAAGAGGCTTTAGCGCAACACTTTGATACTAAATCAACATCACATGCGAGGAAAAGAGCGATAAGTGTCGGCCATTTTATGTATCCTTCATTCAGCAGCATAGCAGGCAATATCTCGCCATGACTTTCCAAATTTGGAAAATTGGCGTTTCCACGGTCAGAGAAATAGTTTTAGAAACTTGTAATATTCTATGGTTGAAACTTTCGGATATATACGTCCCTCCACCCAATGCATATGAATGGGAAAAACTTTCGGAGGATTTCGAGAAAATGTGGGATCTCCCAAATTGTTGTGATGCCATCGATGGTAAATATGTCGAAATAACATGCCCCCCGAACACGGGCACACAATTTTACAATTATAAGGGCACTTACAGCATTGTACTCTTCGAAATATGTGATGCTAATTATACTTTCACAGCCGTGGATGTTGGTGTATATAGAAGCCAAAGCGATGGTGGAATTTTCGCATGTTCCTTATTTGGAAAAGCCCTAATTAATGGAAAAATGAGTCTCCTGAAAGACGAAGTTCTCGGCAATACTAATACGGAATTTCCACATAATTTAGTTGGAGATGCCGCATTTCCACTAAAAAGGTTTTTAATGAGACCACGTCCTGGCAGACTACTGAGCGAGAAATTAGACAAGAGATTGCCATGGGCCCGCAGGACATTGAAAATGCTTTTTGTATTATGACAGCCCGTTGGGGAATTCTAAGGAGCAGGATGAATATGACGCCAGAGCCTGCAGAAACTATCGTCAAAGCAGCAGTTATTCTTCATAACTTCGTAAAGATGAATGATCCTTCATAGTGCCCACCAGAATATGTAGATCGATATCACGGGGATCAAGTGGTAGAAGGTCTTTGGAGGAAAGAAGTGCAAGCTCTGGCAAAATAAAGAAACACTTCATCAAACAATTCTCCAAGACAGGCCTATGGATTAAGGAACACATTATGTAATCATATACTTATTTGCCAATAAAATTCCTTGAGATTAATTTTTTGTTGTTGTTTGCTTTTATATAATTTTTTTGTGCAATAAAAGAAATTGATTTAAAAGACGCCGATTGCAGAAGTAACATTTTA
Organism: Dioctria linearis; assembly: GCA_963930735.1. NCBI lineage: Eukaryota > Metazoa > Arthropoda > Insecta > Diptera > Asilidae > Dioctria > Dioctria linearis. The sequence goes on along the minus strand of OZ005742.1, from coordinate 210,662,744 downwards.
TTTATATATTAATTTCATATCACAATGAATGTACTTTTATCTTCATCTTTACATAAGTAACAAAAATATTGTTTTATTTATTACGGAATACACAGTCAAGTTTTATCACTTCAGTTTTAAATATTTGTGTATAGGAACTCTGAAAAAGTTTTGAAGCTATGGGCCAAGCCACACGTTGCAACATGCTTCACTTTTCGTGGATGAGAGACGCTCGTGGGGAGGAAAAATTCTCCCGTGTCTCTTATCCCCGAAAGAAAAAATTATAAAAAAAAATATTTTTATGCGGTCTTACTTGCATTATTTTAGAATGAAATAAATTTAATATTTCCATTTTTGTATTGCCACGCAATACTTCTGGAAGCATATTTAGTTTTCCGGATAATAAATTAAAAAAACCGACATTATTGTCTTGGGGCTGCGCAAATCTGTTATCGACTAGTTTCTCCATTTTGCTTAAAAAGGCGAGGAACTCGCTATCGATAGGATCACATTGTGCGCTTTTCCTTTTTTGTTTTTTTCTCTGGCTGGAAGTTCAAAATGAGCGTACAGTGTACGAAGACGTGGATGGTGCAGGTGATTCCGAATGTATGCGCATTGGCGTCCCTATACATGGTTGAAAGTTATCATTGCGATGAGTGGAGTCACTATCGGTCACTACTTCAGAAAAGTTGAAAGTTGATGGCTCAAGAAGCTCATTAACAGGAACGTCAAAGCTTTCTTCTCTGAAGCAATTCTGGTAATCCGGCGATGGAGGGACCAAATAAAATGCGCCATCAAAATTTCTACTAGTTCTGTAATTATTATTTTGTTAAATACTAATTTTTTTCAAATGAATTTTACTTTCTAGGCTTAACATGCTCTTTCAAAAAAAGCATTCTCTTAAAGTGAACCCATTTCACCTTATCTTCAGTTTCCTTGCAGAACTTGTCTCTAAAGCTTTTCCATCTAACTCTACATGTTTCTGCTGTAATTTGCACATATGTATTATTAAAAACCATTATTAGCTGCATCTGAAAAGCTTACCACGTTCTTTCACTTTGTCACTAATTTCTTTGATATTGTTGTATCGGTACTCTTTCAATTTTATTCGTATTTTTGCGCTTTCTCAATTAATTTGTCATCAAATTCCATCTCTGTCATTGGAACTAAAATATAAACACAAAAACAAACCGGTAACAGAACAACAAATTCCTAAAGGTGTTCCTAAATGATCTGGCAAAATGGCAGATATCTGCCAATTGTTGTGGGCAGATATCTGCCCTACTGATTGCACACGTAGCAGATATTCGGGCAGATTTCATCTGGCACCAGTTGTCAGATAGTTTTTGGTCAGTTTCTGGCATGCGGTGTCTTTACTGATTACACGATCTTATCTTTTTCATCTGATAAAATACTGCTTTTATCTGGCAAACACAACATAAACTAATGTGAACAGATAATTCCAGGGACCGAATCAGTTATGATATGACTCTTTACGAAAGAAGCCAACTTTACTTGTTATTCCTGACCGATAATAATTTGAAGCTAAAGAAACTAAGCTGGAAAGGCTTTTTATTTTATCTGGCAAAAGCCAGCTTGGCTAGAAAAAATAAAAAGCCGGGCTCGCTTTTTATTATTTTATCGAAAAAAAAGTATCAAGCCGTTGCGCTTGCTTTTCTAGCTTCAAAACTATTATCGGCCAGGAATAACAAGTAAATTAACCTTTTTTCGTAAAAATTCATAACTGATTCGGTCCCTAAAAATAAGAAGCCAGTTTGACTTTTTATACTTCCGCTTCAAAACCTGTTACTTCCAGCTCGAAAAAAGAAAAAGTCAAGCTGGCTTTTTATTTTTGCCAGATAAAATAAAAAGCCTTTCCGGCTTAGTTTTCTTACCTTTTTTTTTATAAAAAGTTAAGTTTTCAAAAGCTTTACAGGAATCGAAACGGGTTTCACGAGACATCTTTTGGTATATTCCACTAAATTCCGCGATTATGATTTATCCCAGCTTTTTTTGTTTAAAATTTTCAAAATACCTAGAAGTTATTTTCTCATTTACAAATTTTTTTCCAGTTAAAAAATGCACAAAATTTAACATCTAACATCTGTCATTTACAAAAACCAAGTGAGTGAAATTGGCACCATCGACATTTGTCTACTTAATACGACAACAGTACTACGTCCAAGGTCGTATGTTTTCGGCAAATGTCACTTTAAACGACATCATAATACCATTTTTGTGTCGTAACGACATTTCTCCCTTAAAGTGACAACGATAGTAAGGGTGAATGATAGCCGGTAATATTTGTAATAGTTGGGCAGAAAAGGAAGTTAAAATTGTTATGTTTGTGGTGCCAAGCTCACTGAAATGAATTCTGTTTTAACACGCAAAACTGATTTGATAGAAAATTATAATTGTCTTATCTACACTACACGCATGGATTAAAACATTCGAATGTCTCTTACATATAGGATATAGGATGACGATCATGGTGTGGCAGTCAGGCCAGATAGTGGCCCCTATTGCTGAATCCGCCAGGAGAACTAAGTTTGCGAATTTGCCAGTTTGTGATTATCGAAAATGTTCAAAAGTGAAAAAGTCAAGTTTCCCCTGATTATTTGAAACAAGGTAATCGAATCCTGATACTGAACGAGGCAGTTTCGTCGGCGGATTGAAAAATCGCATCGTGAAGATGAAGTGAATCTTACTTGCGGCGGGAATCATCAATCCGTCGGATTGAGTAATGGGCCAGTGATATAGAGGAATTCAAAATACGGAAAAAGAGAAAACCAAGACAAATTTAATAAAATAAGTAAAAAAACTGAGGCCAAGCCGCATGAAAAGGTAGAAAATATACTTTTCTTCTAAGCGAAACACTATACGTCGTCACGTTTCGATGGTTCGAAACCGTTAATTCTGGGATGCTATTTTGAACCATTTGAATAAACGCAACGACGAATTGGCACGAGAAATAATACCACGTAACGAGAACGTTGATCTAACGGCTGTTATCATCGCACTGGCTGGAAAAATTTGCATTATTACAAGTCGCGTGAGACATCAGGATTCAGGAAATCTGGTTTCTTGCGAAATAGACCGTGTTATGGATGAAAAACGATATAACTTTTTGGGAATCTCCGATCGATGGTAAAACAACTTGTTGAGCTTAAAGTATTACTTTATTTTTATTTAAGCTTGGCCCGACGTTTCGACTCTTGTTGCGAGTCCTTTTCTAAGGGTCTGAAAATGTTTTATATATAATACATCAAAAACAGGGCAGGGCTGTATGTTCCACTTGTGGACCGACGACGTTGAGAAATGGTCGACTGAGCTAGCCGATCTTAAAACATAGGCCTCATCTTGCGGGCGCCCAATGTTTGACTCACCGACAAATCGTCCTATTAAAAGCGGGTACTGTATCATATCTAAAGAAACCATAGACCAACCGTGGAAGAAAAAAATATTGGACGACTAATCGTCCTATTAAAAGCGGGTACTGTATCATATCTAAAGAAACCATAGACCAACCGTGGAAGAAAAAATATTGGACCGAAATGTAGCTAATAATTTATTAGCCGAAGAACAGTCAGGGTTTATAGGTGGACACTCATGTGAAACCGCCCTAAATTGTATAATATTTGACTGTAAGAAGGAACTAGATGCCGGTAATGCTGTTATAGCTGTATTTCTAGATTTTAAACGGCTTTTGAGACCTTAGAGACACAAGTCTTGTTACAGAAGTTTTCAATGTATGGAATAGAGGGAGTAGAATATAAGTGGTTTGAATCCTATCTATCAGAAAAATTGCAGAGAACTGGTGTACCACAAGGTACTTATTTAAATGCAGACTTAGAAAGGGTTAAAGATGAATAAATTAAAGTTAAATCTTGCAAATTCTAACTGTATGAACTTTAATTGTGTTGATAACATATCGGTACGGATAGATGGAATTAATGTTGAATGTGTACATAATCTTAAATATCTCGGTATTATATGAGATAATAAACTGAAATTTAAAGAACATGCAGACTATATATGTGGCAAAATCGCAAAAAAATCGGGTTTTTAAGAAGAATACGAAATATGTTAGTGTAAGGAATGCAATTATGTTGTATAATACATTGGTTTTACCACATTTCCAATATTGTTCAACACTTTTATATGCGAGCTCGAATGAAGTAAAGGAACATCTTCAATTGTTGCAAAACAAAGCTATGCGCATGGTTTTAAAATGTAATTTGTACACGCCGATCCAGAATATGTTGGGGACCCTACATATAATGCAATGGTTTTCATCTTTAAAATCAAATATAATTTACTTCCGGCCAAGTGGAAATGTTGTATATGTATCTAAAGCTCAGCCGTAAAATTTAAGGCAAAATAATAACTTCAGGCTAAGACGATGAAACAAAAGCAGCACACAAAATTCTTTGATGTATAAGGGACTATAGTATTTCAATAATTTACCAAGTGAACTGAAAGCAGAGAACAGAATGCACCTATTTAAGATAAAGCTAGCAGAATTTATTAAAAATTATATTTAAATTTTTATAATAGCGGTCAATTAAATTAAATTAAATTAAGTCTAAAGAGCTATGAGACGTTATTTAAAGTTCTTTGAAACTAATAAATACTACTACTACTGCTTTGTTGGACCCACTCTAAGCGCAGACTCCGAGACACATCCCTGGCTAAAGTTTGACATCCATCTCGATATTGAAAGTCAGAGGTGCACTCACAGGCCAGACACCTAAAAAGCCAGTATGTCAGCACTCGTCTGCCTTCCTCCACCGAGACGAGTCGGAGAAGCCTCTACAATCAGTAATGAGAATAAATATCCAATATTTTATTACATGTATTGCGGTAAATATGTGTTAGTTTAGGACAATTTTGTGTTTTCGGTTTAGTGTGTGTGTGTGGGGGGGGGGGGGGGGTGCGTTCTGTTCAGATGTCTGGGAGAGTGTTGCCCTCTGGTTGAAAAGTTCAATAAGTGCCAGAAAGTAGGCAGTTATCTTTTGGAAATGACCTTTTTCAGCCATTTTCGCTGGAGATGCTTAAGAAAAAGTGCAAAAAACCCAGAAAGGGTTACATTTTGGGTACAGAAAGTGATAGGTCATTCTAAAGCTAAGCTTTTGGTTGATGGCGTATTTTTGATAAAAATAGTAGTTAAATAAAACAAGAGACAAGTAAAATTTCCGACATTTTCAGTACGATTACATGAATACTTCAAGTATGCTTGAAGTAATCAAAATATAATGAAAACGCAAATTCAACGCGTAAATTTCAACTCGTAATTTTTAACTCAAGTGGTTGCAAAATTAATTCAATCAACCGCCTATCTGAGCTTCAAGAGGATTTCAAGTCAAGTACTCATTTATGTAAACGTGCTGATAGTTGAGCCATAACTTCAAAACGGAAAGGGGAAAGAAAAAATTTATGGACCATTGGAAAGGTCCAACCAATTTCTATCTACCAAAGTTCAGAAGTTACAGGGTGATCTATAAAAACATACCCAAATATCTTAAAGTCCCATTATCTCGGAAACCGTTACGATTTCTTCCCCCTACCCATATAATTTTTTGTTTGTCTAAGCATGACCTATCCGTAGCCTTTGGGACAACATACGAGACTCCCTGTATACCATAAAGGTTCGAATTGGGCATAAAATGGGAATTTTTCTTTTAAAGTAATCAGAAAAACAATCCTCCAACTAGTACACTCGTATCGCACACCAAAGTATACTTCTTTTCTATTATTAGAAAAAAATCTCTTATCCCCTTCATCCAATCTATTAAAACGTGTTATCCTAGCAAATGTTCCTTCAAAATCTCACCGTAATAAGGCTTGTGTACTACTATTCTAATTTTAGTCTAATCGAAATTTTGTTAAATATCCTGATTTTAATTTCAATTCAAATCTTATAATTCAAAAAAATTAATAAAATCAGGGGAATTAATTCGTGTAGTTTTGTAAATTGGTACAGTTATACCTTGCGGTATCCAGATGAACATACTAAAAGTCCTCAAGGGTGCGGGTGTGCTGAGGGTGTAGGGGGGTTTAAGGTGCCTTTTTCAGGTGTTTGCTTATATATCGAATATCTGTACGTATAGCATTATGTTAATTTCTGACAAAAGTTTCTGCATAAAATTTCCTACAAATTTGGTCATATTTATTTTTGCTCTACGATCAATACTTTAGGAGCTACAGGGTATGTAAGTTTTAACAGAGAGATAAAAGATTTAAGAAAACGGCGTCACTTTTTCGTCATTGTTCATCATCACTTACATTTTTAGTTTAGAATAAGCAAGCTTAGTCATCTGCCGACCCAGCATAAGAAAACCCAGTCGATCTATTGAGGATTCTAAACAAAAAAGGCGAAAGGGCAGAGCGTGCAAGATACCGTGAGTCCTTAGCTACGAAGGGCATCAGCGCGGTGCGGACTGCCGCATACCACTACAACTGAGATTGAACTAAAACTGTCGGTTATCTTTCTCAAAGTATCAACATCGGAATTCTTAGCAAAATCAGGAGAAACGATGTTTTTGACGATATATTGTGCGCCCACTACTCAGCTTGATCTTAACAGCCATCGATACTAGCTTTTTGTTAAATCCAGCACCAAGTCCTAAACTGATCTCTCCTCTCTCCCCCTACTAAAGAGTCACCAAAATATTACGCATTACGAGTATTCCACTATAGTGGCTGGGTAACGAAATGCCTCCTTAAATGTGGGGTTGAAAGCGAGGAGCTGATGAAACCCTGGGGCCAATTACCACCACTGATCCTCCAGCTCCTGCTACCGTGCTAACTTCAATTTTTTGTCGCTGCAAAAGTGGTTGTACTAGAAAATGCGGATGTCGAAAAGCCGGTATTTCATGCAGTCTAGTATGCTTCGGCTGCTTGGGTTCATGTACAAACGGTGTACCTGTAGATGTCATAGAAGAAGACGACGAGTAACGTAATAAAGACGAACTGATTTGCTTTTTCTATTTTTAAATAAAATTTTAAAACCTATTTCGTTTTTATTTCTTAAATCATCTATTTTTTATCTCCCTGTTAAAACTTACACACCCTGTAGCTCCTAAAGTATTGATCGTAGAGCAAAAATAAATATAACCAAATTTTATGTATAAACTTTTGCCAGAAGTAAACATAATGCTATTCGTACAGATATTCGAGATAGAGCAAAACCTTAAAAAAGGTACCTTAACCCCCCCCCCCCCCCCCCTTTCAGTACACCCTCCACCCTTGAAGACTTTTAGTATGTTCATCTGGATACCGCAAGGTATAACTGTACCAACTTACAAAACTACACGAATTATTTCTCCTGATTGCCCATATTCGGCTTAATTTGATCGTACTATTAGCCTAATTTCTACTTAGATGAGAATAAGAATGAAATGGCATTCACTTTAGATGACATATTATCATCCAGCAATTACCGGGAAACTTAAGAACATCTTTAAGAAAACCGAAAAACGGATTCAGTGTCTAAGAATAAACTTTGCGCTCATCTTTGCAGAACCAAAGATATAGTTGATCCCCTGGATAAAAGTTGTATATATTCCTTGAATTGTTCATGTAATTCTAAATAATAGTTAATAAAAGTTGTATATATTCCTTGAATTGTTCATGTAATTCTATATACATTGGCCAGTCATCGAGAGCGGTTAAAATGAAATGGCGTGAACACAATAGACACATATAGTAAACAATGAAAGTAATAGATCAAGTGTCGCACATCATATTTTGAATAATTTGAACCATGAGCTTCACTTAGATGACTTCAAATTAATTAAGGCTGAATCGAATAAAAAGAAACTACACGCTTGGGAATCTCTTTTTATGCATTTGTTGAGGACCGCTTGATGAATTCAGGAGAAGCACCGATAGAGCATGACCTTTTTTATTTGCTAAATTAAATCTATTGAATAGATTTTTATCAGTAACTGGCACTTGATGTTTGAGTTATTTTCAATTTATTGTAGTGACCCTTTATTGTATTTTCTGTACTGTCTATTGAAATTGTTTCTCAGTTTATAAAGATAAGATTACCGATGATGGTACGAAACGCGTTTCGCGTTTCTACATATATTAAAATAACCTTGTGAAACAATAAGTAGCCTTTTTCTTACTCTATATCTTTATTAAAGGTGTTTTCACAGTGCTAAAAAAAAAAAAAAAAAAAAAAAAATTAAAGCTTTAGTTAATGTTGCCCATATGCTGGGTAGTTGGTTTGTCCAATTTGGATATTTTAGTGTTGATTCAAGTTAACTCTCAATTCTAGTCTTCTTTTGGATGTAACTTAATTTTTATTTTTATTTACATAGTCATTTCGATTCCTTCAACACATTCTTAAGGAGTAACGCCACTGTAACGGCTAAAAAAAAAAAGGTTTTTTCACGAATTTTCTCGCGAAATTAAAGGTGTTTGAAAAAAACCTTTTAAGGGTATTATCGGGCATACATTGAACTATATTGATAAATTTTTGACAGCGAAAAAAAAACAAAATGGCGGCTCCACCGACATCTTCCCGGGACATGTTTTGCTTGCAGGGCTCCGCGGCACGCAGCACCACTGGTGCACATTTGAATCTAGACCAAAACCAAAAAAAAAACCATTAATCTAGAGGCTTATAGCTAGAGAATGCCGTACGGATTTTTAAAAATATTAATTTTTGTAGATTTGGCGCGCGTTTGAAAAAAAAAGGTTTGATTTTTGACGAAAAAACGGCAGGTTTTTGTTAATAAAAAATCAACAAATAAAGTTATTAAAAATCCCGTACGGCATTCTCTAGATAATGTTAATGTTCACATCTGGTCAAAATTTCAAGTCGAAAATATGAAAATTGTTCGAGTTATGCTGCGTGCCATTTTGAAAAACCGTGTTTCGAGAAAAACGCGTTTAAAGTTTTGAGAATAGTTTTTTATTGGAAAAAATAAAAAAATGAAGGTAAACGATTTTTTACCGTTAGTCTGCAATCCCAGTTGCAACTGTCAAAAAGGTCAGTTGTGTTCATTTGGGCTTTTTCAGTCAGCTTTAGAAGAAAGCTGGCGATAAAGCTGACTGAAAAGCTCCAATCGTGTTTCAGGCTTCAGGTAGTCGTTTCGGAGCAAGTTTGACGCGCTTGGTGGCGACCTCCATTCTCAAAGGAAAAGAAATTTTTTCTCGCACGGGACCTTTTTTTTCTTATTCTAGAGGGTTTAAACTATTTTTTAAGGCAATAAAACAAAAAACGATTTTTCAAAAAATTTACAGTGGCGTTACCCCTTAAGTAGTGTCCAAATATGTAATGAAAACATTTTTGTATGACAACACGGCCAAGGAGTTTTCCTGATTTCTCACATTTGTTTTACAATTTTCATACAAATAGTTGCGTAAGAATATCAGGATACTTCTTCTAAGTTTTGGATACACTATAAATAAATCTATGTACAACTTGTCATCTGAAATATCAGAATTGATTCTTCAATCATATGTATTATGTAAAAAATATCTATTCCACTTCATTAAAATTTTTAAAAGTAAATATATTTGTTATCGTTCAAAACAATAACAGTTATCTATCTACTTGTTTTGTTTTCAGACTGCATTGAACGACATGCAGCAAGGTACAACTGAAGGAGCTGCCTCAAATGCTGTATGTAGAAAACCATTTAAAGAAGGCCAAAGCCAAAACAAGATTTTAAAAATATTTTTACAGACTGGAATAATGCAAAAAATGGATGCGAAGGAGCCGCCACCACGCATCGAACCAACCATTGAGCCCGTCAATGGCATTGTACAACCGCCAGTTGTACCGCCGCCGGAACGTCCAGGTCGAAATACCAATCAGTTGCAATACCTTCTAAAGACCGTTATGAAAACTGTGTGGAAGCATCAATTCTCATGGCCATTTCAACAGCCTGTCGATGCGAAAAAATTAAATCTTCCCGACTATCATAAAATTATAAAGCAACCGATGGATTTGGGGACGGTTAAAAAACGTCTGGAAAACAATTACTATTGGACATCTAAAGAATGCATTCAGGACTTTAATACGATGTTTACCAATTGTTATGTTTATAACAAACCAGGTGAAGATGTTGTTGTGATGGCGCAAACGTTAGAGAAACTTTTCCTTACTAAAATTGAGGCTATGCCAAAAGATGAAGTTGAATTGGAGCCGCAAACACCAAAGGGAGCTAAGAAGAAGCCTCGTGGTCCTCCTGGACCTCCAGGAACTTTAGTGAGCGGACCCAGAGGGCGTCCTAGTTCAGCTTTAAGTGGGACAGTTTCGTCTACTGGTCCTGTAACACCAGTTGGTACAACAACTGTTCCGGTAATTCCACCAATTGGTACTGTTCCTCCTCAAACTGTTCCCGGAAGCACAAACACAACAACAACCGCAGTCGGGGGTGTAACTGTTCCAACAATGACAAATATTAGCGGCGGTGCTATACCACCGCTGACAGGAGCAAATGCCGCGCACAATTCATTACCTGGAGCACCAGCTGTCGCTCAACCTGTAGTTGTTGTGCAAGCGCCTTCAACAACCGCTACAGCGCCACCTTATCATGTAAATAGTACACAGTCTGCAGCTCTAGATGCAGTTATACCTCCTCAGCAGCCGGCCAAAATGAAAAAGGGTGTTAAAAGAAAGGCAGACACAACGACGCCAACAGCTACAGCATTTGAGTCGCCATATACTCCAATGGATTCAAAAAGTGCAAAAATATCAACTAGACGTGAATCTGGACGACAGGTAAATAAGGTAGGCGGTGGTGTGTTAAATAATTTAGCATATTAAGGCCCTGCATTTATTACAGTTAGATTAATTTTGCTGGTCCTTAAGTCGATTAGCACCGCTCGCTTTTTGTTAGCTACATATTATATGTATAAAAAGAAAAGAGACTTTTCCATTCTTTATCAATTTAATTAATTTGTCCTTATTTTTTTATTTTCGTTTAATCTAGGAATTGACGCCATTCCAAACATCATCGTATCCAATGTCTCCTTTAACCGGAGCTCCTCCAGGTGTTCCAAAAAACAAAGAGAAACTTTCCGACGCTCTCAAGTCTTGCAATGAAATTCTTAAAGAACTATTTTCAAAGAAGCATTCAGGCTATGCGTGGCCATTTTATAAACCAGTAGATGCCGAATTACTCGGCCTTCATGATTATCATGATATAATTAAAAAACCAATGGACTTGGGAACAGTGAAACGAAAAATGGACAATCGAGAATACAAAAGCGCGCCTGAATTTGCAGCTGATGTCAGATTAATATTCACAAATTGTTATAAGTATAATCCCCCGGATCATGATGTTGTTGCTATGGGAAGGAAATTACAGGATGTCTTTGAGATGCGCTACGCAAATATTCCTGATGAGCCCGTTGCAAATGCTGCATACAATAAAAACGAAAGTGACTCATCTTCAGATGAATCGAGTGATTCTGAAATGGAATCGAACTCTGATGAAGAACGGAATGCTAAGTTAAAAGTACTTGAAGCTAAGCTATTAGAATTGCAAGAGGAGATGCGTAAACTGATGGAAGAAGGATCTGTTAAAAAGAAAGCAAAGAAAAAGCTGAAAGAGAAAAAAAAGGCTGCTGCTGCCGGTATTACGGGAGTACCAGGAGCTCCAACCGATCTTAAAATTCCAAGTGAAATATGTGGTCATGCAATTGCTCATGGTGCACCTGTGAAAGGATTAACAGCTGGAGCAACTGGCTTAAATACAACAACAATAACAGGGGCAAGTGCAGTAGGTGGAGCTGTTGCTGCTGGTGCAGCAGTTGCTACAAATAGCAAAGGTGCTAAAGTGAAAGGACAAAGGGGACCTAAACCTGGTGCACCGAATGCTGGCCAAACAAGCAAACGAGCGAAATCATCAACAACAACTCCAGGTGGAGCTCCTCGGGGTCCAGGTAAAAAGAAACCTAGCCAAACTTTAAATTTTGACTCAGAAGAAGAAGACACTGCTAAGCCAATGTCGTACGACGAAAAACGGCAGTTGTCGTTGGATATAAATAAATTACCAGGTAAGAAATTTATTCTCGATGATAGTTATTTTCTTTTTATATATGTATATAGAGCACAGAAAACTTTTTGTTGGGTTGTTCAACATATAAAATTGTGTAGTTTTTTGAAAACGAGACTAATGCGATAAATATTACAAAACTTAATTCTTTACGCGTTGGACTACAATTTATTCCAGCTGAGCTGAACTGATTAGCTATAAGCCACTTCAGCTGGTTTGTTTCAGTTCCATGACGAACTGAAAACATTTCACCGCAATGCAGTTTCATCATAGGGCATACCAAGTTTGTCATTCCGTTAGTAACTCGAGAACGCGTTCACTTAGGGAGCTGAAATTTTGCACACCGACTTTTTTTAAAAAAAAGTAAATTTAAGTGCGGAAATGGGATGAATCGGGCAACTCCTTCGTAGGGTCGCCATATACAATTTTCATTCACTGCTTGAGAATCCGTCGACATAGAGAGTTGAAATTTGTATACTGTGTTTTCATAGTAATAAAAATAATAAATAAAAATGGACTGAATTGGGCAACTCCTTCTTGGTGTTGCCATATAAAAATTCATGCTTTTTACGTATACTGTAGAAACGATCAGTCCTAGACACTGAATATGGAATCCTATGAAATTGACTATAATCATTTTTACTGTCCGACGAACCGTTCTAGAAATATATGCGAAAAACTACTTCAAAAATGCACAAGACCATACGAAATTACATTACATGTTACTTTTTTGTTTATTATAAGTTCAGTACCCCACTAATAAGAATTTGAACTATTTTTCTAATCATCACAAATTTTTATCCAGAACATTCAAAACTTCAAAACTAATGGTTCCAAAATAGACTCCAGCATTATTTACGTTTTGTTAGATGTCTTTCTAACCCTCGCTAGCTCAATATGTTGTATCATTTGAAAACTTAGCATTTAAGTGTACAATTTCCTGACTAATTGAAGCGCAAATCCTTTCTACGTGGGAATGTTCGACGTCAACAATTTAAATTTAACCCATCATCTTTGCTACGACCGGTGGCGTATTTTGTTAGCGTACAGTCTCATTTTCAAAAAGCCTGAACTCATGCACATAATATGTATTGTGTACATTTAAAATGTTATTACCATGTTTAATAATTTACTTTTGCATAATTTTTTCACAGGGGATAAATTAGGACGCGTTGTTCACATTATTCAAAGTAGGGAGCCATCTTTACGGGATTCAAATCCCGATGAAATCGAAATTGATTTCGAAACACTTAAGCCGTCAACTTTAAGGGAACTGGAGAGCTATGTTGCATCATGCCTTCGTAAAAAAACTCGTAAGCCTTACTGTAAGTTTATCCCAATGACACACACTACTAAAAAAAAAAAAAAAAAAAAAAAAAAAAAACTAAGAAATGTTTATTTCGAATGGAAATCAGTTAATCTTCAGTTTGAATTGAATCCCGAAAGAAAGACGAGAGAAACTCCCTGCTAGCTACCACAGGATTTTTTTTTATCAATTCAAATCACTTTCACCTGGCTCTGCTCTTTCTTCTTATTTTCCTTTTATTCACGAAAAAAATTATATATTTTGTTGTGTTTGCCGTAAATAACACATGTTGTTTTTAATGTTTTAGAGGCACGTTTTGCTTATGATATTATAATCTTATTGTAATGTAATTCTCTTTATTTATATACATACATATAATAACTTTTTACTTATTATTTATTTCACCCTTCATAACATAATATTCAGAAATTCCAGAAGTAAGAACACTTGAATATATTTTTACATATGCACCAACAAAGCAAGTATCGTAACTAATGCATTTGTCTTTTTTTTTATTATTATCTATTATATATGGAAATGATTCATATTTGGTATATCGATAGAGCGTTGCTTTCCGAGTAAAAGTTCTTTTAGACCATATGAAAATACTCACTCTTTAAGGATATTCGAGCTTTACTGTTTATTGCATTCTTTAAGTTAGACTTTCACTGAAGCTGTTGTAACTTTTGAAGTATTTATTCGTTCGGATTTTTTTTTTAAATTTTCAATATGTATTTGTTTAGCCTTCAAAATAAAATAAATACTTAGTGGGTTATGTTAATACACAGAATTAAGAGCCTTCAAAGTCAGAAATTTGGAATTGGAATCCCGAAATTTCAAGTATTCACTAATTTTTTACGTAAGATCTTAACGTACCATTTTTTTCAATTATTTAGAAGCCCTGTTGATTACCTCTGATATCTGACACTTATACCTTTGATTACTACCTTTGATTAATACAACAACTGTTGTCGATAATTTGATGAACTTACCTCTTAAAAATTTCAAGTAAAAAATTGTATGGCTGTGAGGAACATAATGTCACACTACAGAGTTACAGGGTGATAAGTAAAATATGACGTTTTTTCATTAAACCCCTATACCTAAGTACAGGGTGTATGGTCTATTTTAAAACGGCATTGTATGCATAACCGTGGGTCTTTCCTATGAATGCTCAACCACCATCGTACCCCTTCCCTCAAGAGTTATGACGCCTCAAATTCATTTTTTTTTTAATACCCTGACTACTTTTTTTTACAAAATTTCGAAAGCCCAGAGTCTTCTATTTAATTTAACCTTAACATCCTATGTGCTAACTGTAGCCGTTAAAGAGTTAGTGGCCCCTGGGCTTTCGAAATTTTGTAAAAAAAGTGTATATTAGTGGTGTATTAAAAAAACAACGGATAAATTAAAAAAAATTGTATTTGAGGCGTCATAACTCTGGAGTTGGGAGGGGTATGGGGCTGGTTGAGCATTCATAGGAAAGACCCCAAGGTTGTGCATACATTTTCGTCTTAAATAGACCGTACGCCCTGTACTTTTGAAGATATAGGGTGTTTAAAAAAAATCATATTTTACTAATCACCCTGTAACTAGGTGTTTGTACATTTAATTTAAAAAAAAGACAGCATTATTAAATAATTTGATTTTATTGTCTGTACTGTCTTTTTCTTACTGACATTTTCTTGTTTTTGCATTTGCTTGGGGTGCTTTGTTTTTATTTCGCGTGGTTTGCTTTTTCTTGGAATACGTCTAGAACAAGGTGAAATTTTACTTGAACACTCGGTAGGGTGAGGTTTGCGCGACCTCTTCCTTCACCGCATTCGGTTATATCGGTTGGTATTACACTATCAGCGTAATGGCTCGTACCACTTCATGAAGTGAAGTGGTTAAGCGCAAGCTGTTACACTATCTTCCTACACTTATGAAGTGCCTAGACTTTTCATGAAGTGCTAAGATACATCAAATATCTGCGATGTATACATCATTTGTGGTACGCTTAAATATGTTCATTTCATTAGGCTGAAACAGTGATTTCAACTCGCTTGAAGTTTCAAACTCTATGAATTCATTTAATTTTATTTCTATTTAGATTCCTTGTCGAAAATATCATAGATAGAATCGCCAATTTTACATCGTTTAAGAAAGAAGAAATGCTCACTTTTACCTCTCCTTTATGTTCTCTAGCGGTATAAAAATTGTTCGCGTGTCTTATTTATAATTATTATAGCGTCCGTCACATAATACTTAACACCTTTGAAATCTTTATCACTTACACAATTTTTCTGTCGTAGTTGCACTGCACAAGAGAACTGTTGCGTTGTCTTGGAAAAAAACGTTATTTTTTGGCAAATGTGATTGTTTTTTTCTTTATTTCTCCATTTAAACGGCGCAGCAATGATGCGTAATATTTCCTAGTTATCGTTTTATCCTTTTGCAGAGGGTCGATAAAGAATATGCCAGGAGTATCCCAGAAGAGGGTGGCCATCACCTTTCCCGCTGATAGACCGGTTTTCACCTTCTTTGAACCACGTTCACCGACTGCAATTCACTGTTTTGACTGTTTCTTGTTGTCAGGTTGGTGATAATCATCAACTATTATGAAACGGCGGAAAAATGCCTAGGGTTTCGCTGAAACGGGTCAGAACCGTTTTACATAGTTTTAATCGTTCCCGCTTTTGATCAAATCAATAGTGTGCAAAACCCATCTTGCGGACAGTTTTCTTATTTGTAAATGTCGGTGTAAAATATTGTACACTCGATCATTTGAGATACCTAGTGTCTTGGCAATCTCATGTACTTTCAATCTTCTGTCTTTCATCATTCTATCATAGGTATTCTCCACAGTCTGTACGGTTGTGACATGAACAGGCCGTCCAGAACTTTCAGTGTCGTTGTGCTCAATTACCAAACCACAAACAGTTCTAATCGATAGAGCAGACCAACCATAATGTTTATGCAGCTTCGCTTTGTTTTCCTGCACTCCCGTTTAAAAAGTAGTTTAAACACTGAATTCTTTTTATTCATTTTTCACAAATCAAAATACTAGGCCGAATCGAACGACTGCTGCTAACAACAGACTTATTGCTTACAAGGGCCGTCTGAAACTTAAAATAGCTTTGACATTGTACTATAGGGGCCAAACCAAATGCCAATTCGTGACTTTTCACGAACTTACCGAGCAGCCCTCATACATTTTTCAAAAAAGTATTCAGAAAATATCGCTTAAATATTAAAATGGTATCAATTATTTTTAAGAATATAATAGCGCCACAATTTCTCTCATCGCACAAGATCGTCAAAAAATCAACGCGAAGGCTACTCCTGTTAATCTATGTCGAAACGAGAATTTTTTTAACGACGCATTTTAGGTAATTTTTCAAAATTCAAACAATTAGTGATATTTTGTTTTATTTCATATTAATTAAAACAATAATTTGCTTGATATTCATAATAAAGATCGAATTTAACATTGCAACAACGTGCCTCTAGATAATATATAAACAAAATACAAAAACAAAAGAAGAAAAGATAACCTGAAGAGCTCGATTTTAAAAATATTTATTTCAATTAAAAAAAAATAATATAAAAAATGACAAAAGACATAAAATAAAAATATCCAACACAATATTAATCGAAGGCGTACAATATATATTATACAAAATAGTAGTGTTTGTGTTAATTGGATGAACTAAGCACAAATACTTGGCATGGTAGTCGTTGTTTTTTTTTCCTTAATTTTTTTTATTTAATTTTTCATCAATAATAATTTGTGTGCTCTTTCTGCTGATATAGTAAAATATAAATAAAAATAAGTAATTTTAATTGGGTGACGGTTTTTATACCTTGTTTAAGATAATTTATGTATGCATTTTAAAATTGTTTTTCCCCAATGCTTTTGATAAATTAATTTTTTTTGTGTGATTGAATTTTAGAATAGAATGTATTTGCGCATCTATTTTAGTGAAAGTATTCGAGATATTATTTAAAGCATTAGTATTGAGACTTGACGTATATCAACATTTTGATTACGCGTTTTGCACAAATTTCTCGGTTTTAAAACAATATACTGTAATCTACAAACTACAAGTAGCGTACAAAATTTCTCATCACAGAATATATATTGGATTAACATTTTAGAATTTTTTTTAATTTAAAAATTAATTCAATTGATATCGTATGCAGGCTATTTTTAGTGTAAATTGATAATATTAAATGTGGAGTCCATTGTCTTGGAGATATTAATCTTTACTTCAGACGAAGCTATCATTAATGACTGTATTTTATTTGTAATTAATGCTATTTCAGTAGCACGTATTTAATGAATTGAACTAAATTTATTAATATTGGTTTCTCCAGCACATTGTGTTGTAATCTGGGAATAACATAACAATATTTAAGGTTTTAAATGAGCCAGTTTCCGGGCAACCATTCCATATTTCTATTTCATTGATATATGTATATCCTCTATTAATAACGAGGCAATTTATAAAAACAAATAATATTGTCAAAGCCGTCTCACTAAAAGTCCCTTGAGATGCTGTAATATGCGAGTGATATTAGTTAGTTGCTCAGAGTACTCCAGAGAGTAGGTACGAGTTACATTACCAGTCAAGAAATGATGTTTTTGTTTACTATCAGAACCAGCTTAATACAAGCTTCCTGTAGTGACACGTTTAATAAATAAACGGTCAACAATACATGCGTTTCATCATTTAGTCGTTAGTATGTTAAACTGAACATAAAACAAACACCGGATGAATTGACATGCAATGCGATATAGAAACAGAAAACATGCTTAAAAATGTCAATGACAAAATGCTCAGCCTCAATGTTAACAGCAATGAACATGTGATTAATGGGTTCGTACATGCTAAAGTTGGATCTTGCGGAGTTAAGGTGCTACAGAGGTAACCTTCTCAAATTGTGCCCACTATCACGGAAAGAGATTTTGCTAAGCAGCGGAAAATCAACATTCGCGTTTAAGAGTTGATCCCCAAAAGTTTTATCTTCGATTTTTTTCAAGCGAGTGCATATTCCAAAGCTTCAAGCGATTCTCATAAGGTAGAAGAACCAATGAATTATTCCAGCGTATGTGCAAAGCGCAGGTAGCTCCGCTGAACAGACTCGATACGGTCGATGTGTGTACCGTAAAATGGAGACCAGACCTGGCTAGCGTATTCAAGAAGAGGTCTCAGAAAGCAAGTGTACAAACGCAGTCATTGTGGGATTCGAGAACCCTCGGGACCAACGTTTTATAAAGTCGAGCATAAAACTACTCTTTGATACCATGTAGTTTATGTGGGAGATAAAATCCAATCTATGGTCACATGCGACACCGAAGTCACAAATCAGTACTCACACGGCGAATCGAGGAATCCTAAAACACATAATCATAGGTGATTTGTTTCTGATTTCTGTGGGAAGTCATAACCTCACATTTGTCGATATTGATTTGCACCAAACGTAAAATTTGTGAAGGCCACATGGTACTTGTTCACTCACAATCGATAAAAGACTAAATCTGAGCGAAAAGTTTAATGTCGTCAGCATAAATCAAGACTGTAGTGCCTTAAAACAGAGACAATATCGTCAAAAGATAGAATAAAAAACAGCGGGCCCAAATGACTCCCATGATGAGATAAGATTTGATATGTTTTGTTATCTAAATAAGGCTCCGTTCATTTAAGAAATGTTAGAGGAACCCATACTTTTCCATTTTAAAGAGTATTAAGGAGTGAGATAACTTGTCGAACGCTTTACTAAATTCTGTATAAATAGAATCTGTCTGATAGCCTTTTGCCAATCCGGCAATGGTATCTGACACAAATTACAGCAAGCTAGTGGTTGCAGACCTGCCCGAAATAAGCCCATGTTGGTTTGAAGAGAGCAAATTCTTACAGGAAGTTGATAGTTGACAGTAAATGATATATTCGATACTTTATTATAATACCAACACATTGAATTTACTAAGCATAAAATTAGTTGTAATTTTTATTAGAAATTAATCATAAATCAATCACACAAAAATAAATCTATTTCATTTATAATTTTAACTAAAAAAAATGCAAATATAAAATAAAATTCATTTAAGGTGTCGGCCATGCTAGTTTTGTGGTTATGTCATTGAGAGTGTGAACACTTCTGAGTCGTTACAATGGAAGACGTACGTTGTTCATTTGAATCTGAAGCTGAATGTTCATTTTGTCTTCCAGAGTAAACACTCTGATTTTGCATGTGAAATTTATTTGATTATATATATATATAAAAAAAAATTTAAAACGCCAGTACGTAATTAATCTTAACGACAATAAATTCCAGAATTATACATCTCTATTTTACTTCTTGGTGTGCGTGTGTAACTGTGTTTCTCTCTGCTTTTGAAAAATCATAAAATTATTCTGTTGATGTTGACTAATACTGAGTTTTATGTTTTCTTTAACTTTCTTATAGATAAAAAATTATCAGGTAAATCAAAAGATGAGCAAATGCAAGAAAAGAAGCAAGAGCTTGAAAAAAGGCTTCAAGACGTAACTGGCCAACTTGGTACAGGAAAAAAAACGACCAAAAAAGGTAAGCGACTTATACACTCCCCGACTTATACTCTATTTTTATTATTATCTTTTATTAATTAAGCCAACATTTACAAAATATCTTATGATAGATTATAACAATTAATAATAAATAACAATTATTATATACATAAAAATAATAACCAAGAACTAGTTTAAGTTCAATATTCTCACAGTTATTATTATTTGTATAATGTGCATAAATTGTTTATAGACGCATAATGCTATAGTTGGTTCGGTGTTATTCATTGTATGGAGAAAGGATCTAGATTTCTATAGTTACATTAAAAGACGATTTCACGATTCCGAGAGGTTTATCCAATAACTACCTACCTACCTGCCTTATGTATCAATGAAAAGAGTAAGAGAAAGTTCATGCCTCTTTTTAAAGAGAATGCATATTTAATAATTTTAGGTGATCTTCGTATGGTGTCAGCTCAAAAGATGATTACTTCAAGGAAGATAACGAATAGATAAACGTTGACGTTTCTTCTAAACATACATAAATACATGTAATCAATTGCTCAGTTAAATATCGAGTGTAGAAAAGCATTGAATTGCCTTTATTTAGCATATAATCAAAATTCTTTAACGTCCTGTAGCCAAAATTGGAAAGAGATTTTTAAAAATCTTTTACATCAACATTCAAATATGCAGCAGTATTTCTGCATCGTAAGTGGAATGCAATGAGATCGAACTGTAACAAGAAAGATTCATAAGGACAACAAATGTGTTTTTAATTATTAGCACCAAAGAAAAATCACAGAATCAAATTATTAACAAATATGAAATATAATAAAGGGCTCAAGATAACATAACATCAAGCGACGCTAGTCCTAAAATGAACATCATTAGATAGGGCAATCGTAAAAAACCCCTTTTGGATGTGATATACGTGGGTAAGACATAAGCTTAAACAGAAGCCAAAAATCATTCGATTCTCTTCAACCAGTAATCTAGTTATTCCAGCTTAAGAGCGGACAAATCTTCTCGAGTCGATAACATTGCCTGTAATCAAAGTAAGAGGGCTGCCTACCCCCGTGTCCGAAAGGACGAATACATACCTGATAATTTGAATAACGTCTTATCCATGAAAATATAATATTTTTGATGAATATGCTCGCAGAAGTTGAATACCAAAATTATAATATCTACATACATATATGTAGATAGACTAAAATTATGTGCAAAAAAATCTAGATCATCTGAAATTGAAGATCTATCATCAACCAGATTTTCACGGTAATAAAAAAATCATGAAGAATAATGCTGGCAGTATAATATTCTGTTTTAAGCAGTGCAAATATAGCGTGTTTTATATAAAAAAAAATCTAGCAACTCTTTGCTGATGATTTAAACCTTTTTATTATAGAAATATTAATAGAAATCCCCACCTATGGAACTTCAAGTCATCAAGAAAAGAATCTTAATTAGATAAGGAGCATTTTCAAAGCGTGATTTCTTGAAAGCTGAAACCTGACTTAATATTGAGGGAGCGGTGGACTCTAGCTAGTCCGAAATAGGCATGATTGCTCTTAAATAGATTGCCAAGGATTATCTGGGTTGTTTCTATAAATTTCGCCTAACGTTGGTGTCTATTGCTCTGCTCTATTAGGTTTTGGTATGGTTGGCTCACCATCTTACCGTGAATATCATTCACAAAGAGTAAACACTCAAGTCAAGGATCATGTAATCAAGATAGATTTGGGTCTATAACGCCAGGTCTTCTATTACCAAGCAAGTATAGTTTGCTGTGCGGCGATTCATGCCTAATCTACAATGTATGGTAAAACCACGTCGTCAAAACGACGTGAATTTTTGTGTTTGCTTCCACTCTTGCATTTGAAAATTCATGCTTGTAAAAATTTCTCTTCTGTTTCATTCATTTGATGGCATGAGCACGAGTTATGTGTAGTAGTTAATCAGCAAAAACGATGGGTTACTCAAGTGTATTCAGCATAATTTAGAACCATGTAGTGGAATTTAGAACAACAAGCTGTATCTGGAACTTGTACTTTCAGTCATGTAAACAATATTATATATTATTCGACTTGTCCCAAATTTCTTAGTTTACTATAATATAGTATAAATTATTGAGACCAAATACTTCCTTTGATGTAATTCTGCAATGAAATCGAGAAAGCAATTACATTTATGATAATTGACAGGTCAAGAGCTGTTTAAATTGGCAGCTTACCACTACTTACATATTTCATGTATTTATATACATTCTTCAGCAAACGATATCGTTTTGACGACGTCGCTTTACCATGCACTGTAGATTAGGCATAACAATGTATGGCATTTGGATCTTGTATAAACAGTGGCTTATTAACGAACTGTTAGAATTCAAGTCTTCGTCTTGTTACAATAGCCAGTGATGTGACAAGCTCAGCTATTATAAGAATTAGACCATGACGAAGCTAATCTGTCCGGATTCGTGTGCTTGATATTTGACGTTTTATTAAGAGCTTGTGCTGTTTTACATGATGTTTGTATATCTTTCCCGGTGTTTCAATCAACTTGAAAACAAGCTCTCTTGTCCCTGAAATGCAAAATGTGTTAGACTTAGGGTGGTTATATTCACAAAACAGTCGTATAACTCTTGGCCATCATAAATGCATTTAAATTCACAAACAAATTATAGTTTTTTGGCAACATGAATTAACTAAGGTCCATACAAATTTATTTTTAACCTTTCGGATTCGGAAGACGTGATGATACACTTTCATTAAAAGTTAGCACATTAGACAACATTGTTACTACTGTTAGTAGGTCTGGATGTGAATAAAAAAACAACTGATTCAGTCACTATTTTCTTCTTTTCTTTCAATTCGCTCCCGACTTTACATCATGTCAATGAATTTTCAGTCGGTTCTGAGCAAAATGCTTTAAGCCTTTCTGAGAACGTTGTAATCGAAGTAATCGAAAAATCATGAATAATAGCTCATTATGAAAGGAAAATAAAACGAGATCTTTGGATTTAATATTTCCTGAAGTTCTTTGATCTGTTTAAAATGTTCTCTTCTTTTGAAACTTACTGTATTTATTTATCGCTATGTTCACGTTTAACGTCACTTTATTTCATTACGACTTAAGGACCAAGTAAACATTTGACATATGACCCATTTCCCAAGTCTTCAATAATGCAAGATAGTTCTAATTTTATGAGCAAGATGTTTGTGTTCTTTTCTTTATATTTTCAGTTTTCATTATTTGACCTGAAATTTTTTAATAATAGGACGTTAGACATTTTAATCGGTTGTTGCTTTCCTATATGAAACAATAGCGAAACGATAACTAATACGAGCATCTTTCGGTGGGGGTTTTGGCATCAAATATGTATAATACAAAATGCATAAGGCTGTGTGGTCATATAAAATACTATAGTGAAAGCAATACTAGCTCCAGTATATGAAAAGACGAAGCAGAATTAAACCATTATAGTTTTTTTTACGATTTGTCGATTTTAGAAGTATGCAAAAATCTGAGATTTGATACGTATTATTAGCATTGCATTTGCTACACTTATTTCGAAGCTTTTAATTGCTGAAAAGTGTAATTCATAATGACATGTTTCCATCTTCAGTTTCCCGCGTCACGAATATTGCGGCAGTTTTCAGTAGCATTGCTACGTTTCTCGAATTTGTAAAGCAAATATGTAATGTCTAATTTCCGAGGAATTGTTGGAGTCTACTTCCGCATCAGTAATCAAGCATGAATGTCCAAATCAAAGACATGCATAAAACACAATGAAGGTATCGTAAAGACGCAATTAGTTAAGACTTTTGCGAATTTATAATACAGTAAAAATGGTGAAATTAACTTTTAAATAGCTTTCTATTAAAGTTAGGAAATTTACAATAAATAATAGAAAATATATGTGTCTTAAATCTACTAAATTTGAATTTTACTGCGTATTTTTACATATTTTTTTCGTTTTCATGCCTATTTTTATAGTCTGCCCTATTTTCCAGCTTCTATTTTCCAAGCTTCTCCAATTTTTTAAAAATATTCATGTTTCACTATTTTTGAATTGAGACAGGCTTTGATCATTGGATAGGTGAAGAAGCATTTCTACAGAAAAAGTTTGATTTTAATCCTTTACAAATCAGATATACTTGCAAAAATTGATTCATTGGTTTATTTTTTTTTCTTTGTATATTTTTTTTTTTTTATTTTTTTTCCTATATAAATAATAAATTTTGTTTATTCATTTTCAGATGAGACAGCAAAAGTTGATGTTGTACCGTCTGGTCGTCTATCATCTAGTTCTAGTTCTAGTGATTCCTCATCATCTAGTTCTAGTGACAGCAGTTCTAGCGATTCAAGTGATAGCGAAGCAGGTTAGGACGCGAACATTTTTATTCAATTTTATATATATATAATTATATGCATATATTTTTTTTATCTTAAATTTAAGTTAATATCGTAAAAAAGTCTCAGAAAGTAGTTTAGAACTTTTTAATTTTTTTTCCTTTCAAAATGTGAGAGAGAGAGCTGATTTGATTTGAAACTACAACAGCAACTATTAATAATTGAAGTTGTTGGAAAAAGATTAAAAACAAACAACAAAAGACGTTTATTAAAATTAAAAAATCGTAATAAATATGATTATAAACAAATGAAAAACAAAACAAGAAATAGAAAAGACTTTTTATTAATTTTGAAAATATTAAAAACAAACAATCCCGGAATTTGCTAGGCATTAAGTTAAATGATGATTTTAATTATTTTATTTTAATTTTGATTTTTTTTTTAATTTTTCCTAATATATTCGAAACATTATTTCATAGTCATTTTTGTTACTAATATTATTATTATATATATATATATTTTTTTTTTTTTTTTTTGAGAAAGCAGCCAACTTAGAAAGTGAAAGAAAAAGAAATTTGTATTATTGTCTGTTGATTTTCTTTTAATTTTCATGTTTTATTAAAACTCTTTAGTTGCGTAGTCACCGAATTAGGTAAACGTAGGTATGGTATGACATTGAATGAACTTTTCTAAAAAGGTCATAGAAAGTCATACCTCTTTCCTTAAGGAAATGTATATAATATAAATAATAAATTAGATATTTAAGTGTCGGTATGCATACATAAACATACATAATATTCATATAATTTTTTTAAGTTAACTAGATTCATTTTATTTCCAATTGATTTTCTATTTTAATTTATTAAATCATTGAAAAACGATGGAAGGTTCTTCTCTGGAGCTTACTTTTTAATTATACCAATAAACAAAAAATATATAATGCCGATTTCGAAAATTTCATATCCATTTAATAGAACTCTGGTTCCTTCTACTAGAAGAAGAATAAGAAACAAAAATTGATGTCTAGTTTAATTGAATATTTTGTTTATTTAAAATTGTTTCTGTAAAATTTATTGATATTCAAATTTTTCAAATTAAGGGCTACAGTTTACGAGGAAATAACTAAATAATCGCACATGCATTAAAAAAGCGTGGAAATTTGAAACTTGTGTGAATTCGATACCAACCCAAAAAAATAGAGCAATGCAAGCGTAAATTTTTTTTTTATTTGATATCGGTTGTGTTAACTTAGTTTTCTATCCATCATAAAATATAAATTCTCTCAGTAATTAAATTAACTAGTTATTAAATACTATATAATACTATTTAAAATTCACCATTTTCGCTCAAAATTTTAATTTTCGGAGTTGTCAAGTGTTGCGCAATACAATTTGTAATATTTTCTACTTTATGGCGAGAACAGAATGAAACATACCCACGACGCAGCAAACATAAAACTTATAAAGCAAAAGTTTGATTTGAAACACATTATTTCCACATATTGAACACAGTCACAGACTGACTTTTAACGCTAGCACCGTACAGAAACTTTTTGTAAGCTGAAGAAAACACTTTGTTTTGAATTGAATCTGTAAGCGAAAGCAATAAGTTTTGAAGAAAAATTAATTAATGAGGTGCCGGAAGTATGATATTTCAAATTTTAGTTTTATTATTCGAGCAATTTTTAGCAATATAACATAATTCACAAGAACAAAGTGAAAATATGACAATTGCACTGAATTGGTCATTAACAGCAATTCAGAACTTTATTTTCTGATTTTTGGCAGTGCTGCGAAATTCTGTGTTTCACTGTTCCGGCGGTTAACCAACGCAACTGACATCAGCAACTTCCTTAGAACATAGAACTAAAGTAGTGCACTAAGCCCGAAAAATTGCGGCATTTCTCACTATGTGGTAGAATTCTGGTTAGCTCATGTAGTAATACTGAAATATTTTTGAAGGGGGTTTGGCGTAATTATTTAAAATAAAACGTAATTGTAAACTGCCACTGACATATTGAAGAACAAAAAAAAAGTTGGGAGCACAAAAACGTAAACAAAGAAATATTTTGAGCACTTATCGTGATATTTTTGTTTCCCTCCCCTTTTTTCATTTCTTTTGCACATATTTGCAACAAAGAAACTTTCTAGTTTAATTTGCCTGAAAAACGTCCTGTCGGGATTAAACAGGACACACGGCACAATTCATATTGAAATATTCACATGTTTTTGTAAAATCGTTGCGTTCTTTAATTAAATAACACACAAACTACAAAATCCGAATCTAATGCTAAATTCTAATTGACACAATTGACATTATCAAGTTAAACTTGGTTAAATTCTTCTTGTCTTTCCACCTTCGCTTAAAAACAGAGTTTCCCTCACACCGATTGGGTTTTTACACGATACTTCGCTTCTTTAGTTATATGTGCTAATACAACATCCTTAGGGGCAATTATACTTGCGCTTTGTGGTTTTCATATATTTTAACTTTTGGAGGAGCTTAGCGCTCGCGACTTGTGACAGCGTCTATATATCGCGCAATGCGCATGCCTGACTGAAGTGTCAAAAAATATCTAAAATGAATTTCTACACAAAATATTTCTATTTCTATGGGAATTCATTAAAAATGTCAAATATCTAAGCAAGTTAATTTCAGTTTACTTCTCACCGAGCAAAAAAAATTATAAATCTATCAGCGGACTATTAAATTTTGAGTAGTGCCTCAGAGTTGGAAAGGGAAGAAGAAAAATCATTTTGCCAAACTGACTCAGGAACTTTACACTGTATTGCTGCTTGTCCTTTCTTTAGTTTTTTCCTCGTAAGAGATGACTGATTTCGACTGTAATCATGTGAATTGAAACATTTTTAGAGATAATTATTGAGGGAACATGAATACAGAAAAGTCTTCTTGAATGAGCTTGATTCAAGGGGAACTATGGTTCTATCAGTATATGAAATACATATATTTAGTTTCCGTATAAATACAATCACAATCAGAATTTTTCGGGTTTCTATGGTATGTAGGGCTAGTAGCTTACTTCGAAAACTGTATTGATTGAAGTCAATAATCTTGAATGAATTATATTTTCGTAGCTTGCTCTAATTTCTTCCAATATCACCGCGAAGGTTCATAGGTAACTTTGTATGAGATTTGAATTGAAAAGGAATATCCGTTCCTTTCTGCATTTTAGGCTAATAATTATGAATTTTGCACTTACATATATGAAATTTAATTTATTTAAATAAATAAAAATCTTCCCAACAAATCGAATGTAGGTACTGAAATAATAAGGGTTCTAGAAGATTTAAATGGAGGAAATGTTCATTAAATTGCACTCTTGTCCTACTCTCTCAATTCAGACTTTATTATTCTCCGTAACAATTCGTTAATACAAAAGGTTAATAATATTATTAATGTCAGTTCGTGATATGCATGCGTTTAGCATAATTATTGATAGAAATGAAAAACCTGACGCCAATTGTATGATATTTTGAGGATATGATTTTGACTATGTATTAACATCCTAGTAATGTCTAATACTCAACTAATCTTGGCGATCAGTTATAATGATGAGAACGCGACGTCCAACGAAGTACATACATACATATGTACGAGGTGTGATAAAAAAATACGGTGAATGAATTTTTATAGCGGAAACTGCTAACGCTATAAGCATTTGAAGTTATTCGAGTGATAGCCTGATTCTTTGAGGAACTCAGTGTTAAGTTTGAACAAGTTGTGACTTGTTTGTCGGCTTCCATAATAGGACGAGTGAGGTCATGTTTATCGTGTCTGTCGTACATCATTGATTTCGAATAAAGTGTTAATATTAAATTTTGTTTTAAATTGCCGAAAAGTCCCAAAAAAGATTGCGACGTGTTAAAATCAGTGTATGAAGACTGCCTACTAGTAGTATGAGCGATTTAAAAGCGGAAATGAATCGGCTGAAAACGAGCATTTTTCGACATTTAGATGGCCACGACAGAGCAGCTGAAGGCCCTTTCGAAGATAGCCGTCCAGAAATGCATCCGATCACGGAATCAATGTTGCAATTAGTGCATCACTATCCAAGGAGATTACATTAAAAGATATTAATTCAAATTTGATGTAAACATATTACTTTGTTTGTAATTAAACTATTCACCGTATTTTTTGATTACACTTCGTCTGTATGACCTGAAGGCGAACACGCAATAGACGCAGAAAGCATCAGCTGTTCAGTTCAGTTTAAATTTTGATGCCTGTTGCACCACTCTTCCAAGAGATAATGGGGTAAAAAATAAATATATACATATAAATATATGCACAACATAGCAAACAAAACAGCTCCCATATTTCTTCCAGATCCATTTTTTTTAAAGAAAATCGACAAAACAAAGACTCGGCATTAAAAAGGTTAGCATTGCACAGTTTCTTATACTGCATTTGATGTTTTCATTTCGCCTTTGAGGTTAGCTAAGCAGCATGATGCTTGCTGCGAAGATGTTTGTTACGTCGATTGCGTTTTCGCCTTGACTCATTTGGCGGATTTTTTACGACTCATTCAATCAACGATATGTTCATATGTATGTAATCAAATGAGAGCCAGCAGTTGACATGTAATTTTCAAAGCTTACCTTGTAGTGAATCAGTGATTGATTTTTGTGAATAATTATTTTTCACTGCCACATATTAATACCTTTATTATTTGTACAACTTCATCCAAATATTTTAATTGTCATACTGGCTGTAACTTTTTTTTAAAATATATTTTGAGATATTTGTGAAAGCTACGACAACCATATAACATTAATTATTTTAGAGATTCGATTCATAATCCTGTTTTCAAAATATAATTTCATGTTTTTGTTTACAGAGATTTTTTAGAAGTGGGGGTTTGGAAAATAGAACTCTTTCTGAATGGGAGGAAATGGTATTTAACCCTAAAATTGTTAAATATTTCTTTTAAATGCCAAGAATAGACGTACAGTTTTATGATTTGTTTTCGGTCTCTTGACATAATGTGAGTTGTGGCTTGTTATATGACTAGTGCCCCTATCGTATGTAATTTTAATACTGAAAAAATATCTAACGAATAATTGAAAGCAAGAAATGCTATAACAAGCACGTCAAGCTTTTAAACATGCTTCCAAATTTCGGTTAGTGCTTCCAAAATGACCCATATGTATTACATATAAAAAAACATGTAATAATTTTCGGTTTCCATTAAGTTGTATAAAAAAAAACGCAAAAATCCGACAAAGTCGCCGTAAGATTTTAAACTCGAAAGTATGTATAATTAGTGGTGTTATTCTGAGTATTGTCATTCCTCGTGTCTACTTCATGTTTCATAAGCGTAAAGTATACCGACATGGTCTGGCCTATTCCATACAACAATTCGAGTTATATACATACGCAAAATTTAAAATGTGTGCAATTTAGTCTTATTTTCATTTGGGTTTGTCTCTACAATTTTACACATTCGATCCGTTTCGGATCGAATTGAGTCCCCAAATACGAGTTCTAGTCTGGCCAGACCATGTAGTTATGTTAGTCTCATGGGGAGATTTAAGCCAATCATAAAAAGTGACGCTATGTAGTAACTTATGTTTTTCTTCTCACTCAATTCAACGTTTGTTGTCTAGACCATGTCGTAGCCATGAAGGTTAACAAGCTATTGCATTTCCAATGAGTATAACATGATGCTAGCTCTGTATGCATCATTAACAAATGGGAGATTAAGCGCTTATCAATATTTAATTGTTGGAGCAGTTGAATATCTACACGTCCTCTTTATTTTTCTTATATTTTTACATCCTTCATGTCTTGAAGTTTTGTTATTCTGATCCCAATTCTACAAAATTTTTTATGAAATTCATTGCTCGTTCATTAAATCCAATTACATTACACACATACCTTTTGCCACATATTACTTCATTATATGTTGCATTACGACAGCAACTGAGAATATACTAACATGAGAGTAATAAAAGCCATCAATCATGCGAAGTGCTCTTTTTCGATTAAGTGCGCGTAAACGAATTTAGAATGGAAATAAGCAGACATTTTCGCTGTAGATTTCATTGGTTGAATTTTTTTTAACAAAAAACAAGCAGTTGGATTATTTGGAACATCGATTACATAATTTTGTAAAATCAGCATACAATTTGTAAACGTAAGTTTATTGAAACAATATTTTCAATCTGACTTACTATTTAAATTTGAAATGAAAACAAATAGAGTGAGTAAAAAAATGATTACTTTAGTATATCTGCCTCTGTTATACTCGAAGTTCATTCACTTATATAAACCATCCACTCGAAAATACTGAAATAATACTTTTAACAGAATGGACGGGAATATATAACCCAAATGCAGAAGAATATTTTATTCTTGACAAAACTGCCACTTCATATCGATCAATTTCATTACAATCTACGGTGTAGTATGAAATTAAATAGATTTTTTTCGTTAATTTATCAATTACCTTTTCCACTGTACTTGAAATATACAATTCATGGCAGTTGATTATACCATTATCTGTATATAATACGGATTGCTCTTGTATTTCGGGCCTCCAAATATCGTTCCAGTTAAACAACAAAAGTTTTCATTTATTATTATTGTGAACACAATTTGTTATTACCTGCCTCAAGTATGTATAAACATAGGCAGAAGGTTACCCCGATGACAAACTGACTGCATAGTACTCCATCTGTAAGTGATCAATTTAGACTGACTGCAGCTATAAAAAGTTTGTTCACGTACTTTTTCGAGGAAAAACATGAAAAACGTCAAATTGTATGATAAGTAACTGAGTAACACTTGCAAAGTACGCGAACGACTTGCAGTAAAATCTTGTGTAACGTCAAATAATTCAAGTGGATTACTTGATTTATTATTTAAATTATTGAATTATTGTGCGCCTATTTGAAATAAATATGCATGCCGGAGAAATTACTTTTTATAGTACAATAAACAAATTTACCACTTTGAATACATAGAAATGTTTTTGGAGAAGATTCTACTCCTACTGGAGAAGGAGTAGTAGGTTTTCCATTTTATTTAAAGTAAACTGAAAACTTGAAAATTAACGATTTTTCTCTAGTTAAATCAAGTAATAAATTGCACGGAGGGGAAAAATTTGACGTCTCAATTTTCGAGTACCCGAACGCCTTCGAGTAAAAACTTACAAAAAGTTTTACATAGTACAATAGTTTTCAAGCTAGTACGTGAACAGACCTGTGCGGTTAATGTAATGTTCTTGCAACATTTTGTTCTGTGTAATAAGTATATAATAAAAGGAAAAAATGTTTTATAGTTGTTAATAGTATTAATCACTAAAAAGATTTTTTTTTCATGATGGAGGACGCACTATGAAATTTGCTCTATTTTATTTCATAATGTTGTTAAATGTCTCCGGCATTATATTTGATACTTTTTAAAAGCTTCAGCGAAGAGTGTAATGATTAAATAAAAGTGCAGACCTGTAAGTAAAATAATCTTAACATGTTCGCGGACGTGAATGCTATAGGATTCATTTTTATTGTAATTCAAAACAACATGAATGCTATAGTATCCAAGTTTGTAAGTCACATTATCATACATTCAATTCTATATAGTTTTTAATTTTTGATTGATATTATGGATGCCAAAGCATTCATAGTAATATAACAATTAAAATGTGATATTCTGAGCACTCGGATAAAATGTGAATATCACAAATAACTTAAGTATAAATCACCTATCCATTATTGCAGCTCATTAACATTTTTATTGTTCGCGAACGTGTTAAATTCAGTTTGATCGAATCCTCCATCTTGATTGCACACATTTTATGTTTTCGTAAGGCTCATTTCATATAACAATAGCACAAAATTGATCTTGAAACATGAAATAAGATTTTAAGGAGTGGTTCAAACATTCGAAAAACAAAACAACAAATTATTTATCCACTGCCAAAAAAGTTAAAATTTTATATAAATTTAAAAAGTAAATGTGAGAACAACTTATCAACAGTGTGCACTCAAGAATGGCTTCAGACATGCCTTCTTTATTACAAGCCAGGACAAACATTTACGCACCAAAAAAGTTTTCCAAACAAAAAGCCACAAAAAACTAACCATATTTATAAAATTCAAATTCCACTTAGACTACTGACTCGGAAAATTGTAAAAAACAATTTCAACATAAACCCATGTGACAATAGAGTGCAATGGGGTAGGTGAGAATTTCGTAATTTTTTATTATCAGCATGAGAATTTCCACATGAGAATTATTGCATAGCAAATCGACCAAAAATCACAGAAATTTGAAATTTTACATACTTGGACGGTTTGTGAGAACAAAAATACGAATTAAAAATTTTCGCGAGTTTATGGCATTTTCAAAATGTTGTAAAAATGCTGTCCTGGTCTTCTTTAAAACTTCATATACATTTTTCTATTGATGCTAGGACAGTGAAATATGGCTCATTTGAAAGATAGGATTTCAAGCTATATAGAAAAGAAATATATGTGAAAAAGGACATCAAGAATAATAACCTTTATTCTTAAATATCCTGGAAGACGTACTGTTGATTTTATTAATTTTTTTTCTCCCTATATTATCCACTAAAACATCTTAACGGGATCAAGGAGTAAAAAATCAAGAAAGTTTCACCAAAATACATTTACAGGGTGTCCCGTATGTGGTTTTGCACCTGAAAGATATGGATAGGTCATGCTTAAACAAGCAAAAAAATGAATGAGTGGTGGGGGAAATTCTAACGATTTCTGAGATAACGGGACTATGATATTTGAGTATATTTTTATAGATCATTCTGTAACTGCTCCCCCTCTCCGTTTTGAAGTTAAAGCTCAACAAAAAAGTTAAAATTTCGGAATGTTAACTCTGTGTTTTTTAACTACTATTTTTATCAAAAACACGTAAAGACAAATTTTTCATATTGGGTTTAAGGAACCCAAAAGCTTTCTATTAAGAGGACCTATCACACTCTGTACCCAAAATGTAACCCTTTCTGCATTTTTTGCATTTTTCGTAATCATATCCAGCGAAAATATACAATGCCAGAAGGTAGGCAATTACCTTTTGGGAAAGAGTTTTCTTCGCTGGATATGCATAACTTGAAAGCCTATTTTTCAAATGAGCCATAATACACTATCACAGCATGAATAGAAAAATATATATGAAAAATTGGTGATGGTAATGTCACACATGTTGCCTATTTGATATGGAATCACCCGAGAATTTTTGCTGGATTAGTATAATCCAAAAATTTAATAGATCTTTGGGTATTAAAACTATTTCATTCTGATAATATTTTGTATGAAAATTGCTTATAATAATTTATTTCTGAAATGTATCATGGTAAATTTTTGCTTGTCTGGAGGGGTAAATAAATAACTTCTTTCAAATTTGTTTTTACTTTCACTTATATACTACACTATACACATTATTGACATCTCTCTAATGTTTCTAACATTCTGATTGTGTTTTTGTTTTAAATTAAAGTATGATATGAATATATAATATATACAAGCACCGAAAAAGTTTGTTGATAGAGTAAATGTCAACAAGAATAGAAAAGAGAAAAAAAACAACAGCTCGCTAAATATCTAAAATAATTTTTTGTACAAAAAAAAAAAAATAAAAAAAAATGTTTTCTCTTTATATACCATGAAGAAATCATAGTTTAAAATAATAGAAATGTGTACATATAATAAATATCTAAATTTAAGTCCTATTTAACTTTTTTATAGTATTTATGTTTTTTTTTATAATGAAGTCCTTATATATTTTGGAATTTATATATTTAATATTTTTTTTCTTTCATTATTATTATTATTATATTATATCATAGACTGAACAATTCAAATCTTCTAATGGAAAATAGAATTTTTTTTAAACAATTATTTTATATGTTAAACGTTAAACAAAACAACAACAAAAAAGGCGTGAAGCAATTGTGTATTGGGGGCAGCCAATAGCTTTAAAAAGAGATACATTAAATCTACATACAAAGACAGAGGGTGAGAAATACTACTCAAAACATATTGAAATAAAAAATAAAAAAATAAATACCTTTAACACGGATGATCATAATATGTATCAAAAGAATGTGGACATTTACCTTGTAAGTACATCATAAACAAACCGAATAACAGGATCCAGGATAGTAAAAGATATAAAGTAAATAATCATTAGAAAATTTGTTCGTATTACATCATTTCCATGAGTTTTTTTTTACCTATATTTTATTATATATAAATATATATACATATATATATATATATATATATATATATATATATATAAAAACTTTCATCACAAAAAATTTTCCATCTATTTATAAAAAAGCGAGAAACTAAAAATGTTTTGATTTTTTTTTTAAATGCATCTTCTTAGTCATCATTTCTGTATTATTATCACCTAAGTGATACTAACTACTTATAAACATTATCATAGAATATTTTTTTTTCAAAAACTAAAAAAAATAGTGAAAAATTCAACAGTTTTCTCCCCATACATTAAATAATATGAATTCAACTTAAAACAAAAAGGGTCCATTCATTTATTATATGGGGGCTCAGCTCACTTTAAGACACAGAGAGAGTACAAATAATAATTGAACACAGATGTTGTAAGAAAAACTTTTTCCTTTTAATATTGAAAAGATGTTAGTATACACTTGCAGACAATGTGTAAAAAGAGAAATAAAAGTACGTTTCCCTTTCTTATATTTAAAAAAAAAAAAAAAAAAACAATGTCGTTCTTCTTTTTTTCTTTGCTACTAAACGTAATTAATGTAAACAAATTTTATTAAATTTACAATTATGTATGATTTAAAATTACATGAAAAAGAGATTAAAAAAAAAATTAAAAGAAAATATATAATAAAATTGGGTAGGAACGATTTATATGTATTTGATCGTAATACGAGTAAAATTTTGTTTTTTTTGAAGAAAAAAAAAATCAGATTCAGTAGGAATGGTAAAATGGTAAATTCTTTACGTTGTTTGTTGTTATAACAAAGAAAAAAAAAAGTTAAAGGAAAATGGGGTACCTACTACATCATAAAAAAATAAAATTAAAAAAATATTGTGGTTTGAAAGAATAGGTATTGTCAGCTGTCGGCTTTCCCCTTTACACATTGTTTGCACGTTTCTTTTTATTCTTTTTCAAAATGTTGAGTTTAAAAATAATTTTAATGGGCATAATTTTTAATGGTTAGTTCAAAAAATATATCATTTCCAATTTTATTAAAAGTTTTGCTATTTCAGACAATAGTGAGAGAGAGAGAGAGAGAGAGAGAGAGTAGATTTATGTCTAGCTAATTGAAAAGTAAAAAATATGAATGATTTTTTAAATTTCTAATATTTTCTGTTGATATGTTTTCCTATATTATTAATATTTATCCTGAAAATGTTAAATTTTTCTATGCAGTATTCGGATGAGATTTGCGCAATTCGCAATTTCACTTAATTCTAGCTCTATGCCTTCTCATATCAGCTATTTTGTTAGAAATTGAAATGCGTAATTTGCCTCCTGGTTTTATTTACATAATAATTTATTGTTCAGGTATGTTATTTTGTTTTTACTACAATTATTACCGGTCAGATAAACTAAATTTTGGAGTGTGGACCTGTAGAACCTTCATGTATGACCTTCTGCCGTTACTGCACTGAATGAATTCAAAACTTAAATTCAAGTTTGAATTGTAATTTCAAAATATTATATAAATTCAGAGAGAATATATAAACTTATAACCCAAAATTATAACGTCAAAGCGATGACTAATGATTTTTGCCCCTCTTTTCTAGCAAAATGCTTAAGATAGTTTAAATTGAAAAATTTAACACAAGCAAAATTTAGTACAGTATCATTTAGGTGAATTCATCATACATAGTACCATGTAGCTGAATTTTGCGCCTACATTAGATGTCTGCAGTCTTGTTAGTCTGAGGCTTTATTCTACAAAACAAGTTTAAAAGTTAACATTTAAATATTAGTTTCTCCAGTCTTGCAGAATATATATCCGCTGTGCTATAGTTCACGAACTCCTCCTATATTCTGCAAAACGAAAACAAATTCATCTTACCTGGTAGGACCAGGACCCTGTAGAAGACCAAGTACTTTAGAGACAAAAAAAAAAATACAAAAATCGACACAAAACCTCATACAATTGCTATGATTACCGCATCTTCCTAATGGGTTCGAGATGAAATTCATCTCTTCTTTCATAACGTGAGGATATGTTTACGTTTTGTCTGATAGCATATGGCTTAGAGGCCATATCTTATAAGCACCAGTTTAAAGTTCACGTCAAGATTTACATACGACGCGACCTCATGAATGTGTACAATACTTTTTGAACCGACCTTATTATATAATATAATAAAAAAAGAAAAAACATGTATTCATTTCTTTCTAATTTTATATATATGTATATATATATATATATATATATTTTTTTTAAGCTATTTCCAAAAATATTACGTCCAAGAAAATATTTAATTTTGTGTTCTCAGAGTATTTTAAAATAAAACTTATGTGCTATTTTTATATACAATTGTGTTCTTGACTACATTAAAAGTTACACTTGTCTTAATATGTATATTTGTAATATTTTTTTCAATCAATTAACAGAATTAATAAAACGAAAAATCTGAACAAAAACTGCATCATACAAACAGATTTTAATCATATATAAGATAGAGACAGGGAGAGAGATAGAAAAAAAATTCAACATTCAACGTTATTTATTACCGTATAGACAAAACCGATTGAATAATCGAAAAGAATGTTATCATCATAGATATATTTTATCCATGAGCCCAGAGATGAGAAAGATAGAAAATGCAATTTTTTATTACATAACTTGTGTTTTTTCTTCTTGTGTTCCATTTTTTTTTTTTAAACTTTGAGCGTTAAATATTTAAAATTAGCTCTTGTAATATACTTTCTCAATTTTTGTTTTGTTTTATGTATTTATTAATTGCTGGACATGAAAACAAAAACAAATAAAAAACATAAAAGTCAAATAGGAAACGGCTACAAAATTGAAAATATTAAAGATGAAGAAAAAACAAGTGTTTTTCTTTTTTCTTTTTTAGCTAAATAATGAAATTATGTAAGAGATAATAAAAGAAAAGTATATAAAAAAATAAATAAAATAAAAAATTTATATTAAAGGCAAAGAAGTGAAACGAGTTTACTCTACTAAATAAATGAAGAAAAGAGGAATAGAATTTTTTTTAGTTGTTCTTGCTATAGAGTTAGTAGCTAAGGAGTTCTTATTAAAATGACACTTATGTGTCAATAAAAACAAAACAAAAAAATAAACAAAATAAAAAAGTTAATGAAGTAAAAGAAAGAAGAAAAAAGATATATATGTATATGGGGAAAAAATAGGAGAACACATTTTTTGATGTAATTAAGAGAAATAAAGAAAAACAAAAATCTTTAACTGTAAGTTCGATGAAATAAATTCTACAAAGTGAAATAAGAAAAGAAGAAAGAAACTGATGGAAAATAAATAAGATATTAAATTTATGAAAACTTTATTTTTTTTTCTTAATACACAAATAATACTGTACCATTAATATTGCAGTTTTTTTTTCAAGGAATGTAGCTGCTGCACCAAACTCTATCGTCCCATTATAGAATTTAAGCAATGGTTTTTTTGTAAAAATACAATTAATTTTTTGCCGCCTTCAATACATAAATTGCTTCACGGTTTTTCGTTATCATTGTTTCCTTTTTTTTTCTTGTAAGTTATTTGTATTTCTTTTATTAAAGTAGGATTTGTTTGTCAGTGTGATAAAAAAAAAGATTTTCCATAAAAAGTGCTGATTTGTTATAAAAGGTATTTATCTCAATATTATTATTAACTAAGAAGATTTAATTTAATTGTAAACTCCGATTGTTAAAATTTTCTTTTTTCTTTTTTTCTTTTCTTTTTACTATCTGCAGGTGTAGGAAGGCCACCAAGAAAGAAAAAAGGTACAACAAAGGATTCTAATTCACCTGCCACTTCTGTAAGTATTTTTCTTTTTACTAAAACAAAAATAAATAAACCAAAAATTGAGTAATTATCGTAGATTTTATTTAAAATAATTTTTTTTTTGAAAATTTATATTAAATTTAAATATAATATTGTTTGCGGTTAAATATTAAGCCAATGATAATAATAATATTGTTTGCGGTGTAAATTTTAAGACATCAATTGTACACACCCACACAAAATTTCTACTATCTACATAAAGTTATATTGAAAAATATATTGAGCATTTACGGAAACTCATCTGAGTATTAGAAGTAAGTCTAAAGTCAGCTACACCACTTAAAGATGAAGACGAAGCACGGGCAGCACGTATCAGAGCACAGGCAAAATATTCTCCGCGAGAATGTCATCCGGAAACGGCCCGTGTCTGTGCTGTTCGTTACGTTAGATATGAAAGGTCGTATACATAAAGTATTAAAGAATATTTGCTGTCTGTCACTATTCATGTCTTTATATGTCTTATTTGACTATTGGAGTTGTAATATAATACACTAGCTTTATACGAAAACTATCAACCTTTATCCTTGATATGGAAGATAAAGAAATGTTTATCTATTCCGCAAATTGCAAGAATCCCATATTTAAAAATAAAAAAAGGCAGAAAATCTCTTAAAACTAGCATTTTCTGACGATCAATTCTCTTTGAATTTCCTGTTTTGTTTTTACTACTATTTTGTTCACATACATATTAAGTTTACTATAGAAATTCTATCAGCTTATGAATAAACTAAACAGATAGGATTTTTGCGACTCTGTTGCAAGTTTAAGTTCTTCTCTTTAGAATAATTTAATTGAAATAAAATCAAAACATGAAAAAGTCAGAGGAGTATTACACAGAAAA
This sequence comes from Dioctria linearis, assembly GCA_963930735.1. NCBI lineage: Eukaryota > Metazoa > Arthropoda > Insecta > Diptera > Asilidae > Dioctria > Dioctria linearis. Next base: position 210,623,659 of record OZ005742.1, on the reverse strand, counting down.
TCGACTAATTTTGTGTAAATTTTTGAACGGGGAATGGATCACAATCTTTGGTTTTGATGAAGTACAGAGACCATAGTACTGTTTCCCAATTAAGCCGGAATATTTCAATCTTCAGAGCCAATCCTTATCCCGTAGTTACGGACCTAATTTTCCTACTTCCCTTACCTACATTATTCTATCAACTAGAGACTCTTCACCTTGGAGACCAGCTGCGGATATCGGTACGGCCTGTTAAGAAGTTTGCGTGACCCCACCATAAATTTTCAAGGTCCGAGAACAAAGTATCGTCACAGCAGCTAATGCCATGCTCTTCTAGTCCATCTATCATATCTCTCTTTGAAAGAAAGCTTGGCTGGATATATTGTGAATAGTACTCTTCTAAAATATTTTTGGTTGTGATCCATTTATGGTCCGGTATTCTGAAATTTGAAAAATTTGACAACATTTACTTTCCAAATTTATATATCCGATTGTACGCATCGCGCATGCCCATGAAATAAATATTTATTTAAGAAAACTTTGAGGTTACCGAGAAAACTTAATCAATGTCCTTTTTCTGTGTTTTCAAACATAATACATATTTCCGTTATCCTTGAATATCTCAAAATGAATTTGCATACTTGGTAAGCTTCAAATAGAATTGATTCGCTTGATCCCGTCCGGCTGTCAAAGTACTGAAAATATATTTATTGCATTGAAAAGATGGCGGAGCCTTGTAAAAGAATGGTTGTCTTTCTGAATTGTGTAGTAATTTCTCATATAAATAATAAAGTTTTCGAGGTTTTTATTGCGCAAAAAGTATAAAAAAAATTAATTAAGCTGAGATCTGTGTACATTTTACTAAAGTAAAATTTCTATAAAGTTCTTTAAGTTTCAAAAGTTTTCATAAACACTGTAATAGTGAAACACAAGCAGGCGTGCCCTGTTAAAGCAGACCAAGCTGGTAGTGCTAAAATGAATCCGACGCTCTCTAATGAGGTCAACATTAGGAAATCAGCAATTAATCCCGGCAAGGGAAAAATCGAAATATTAAGCGTAAAGAATCTACTTACTAATGAGGACGTGGAAAATCTACGTAAATTTGAGGTTACGGGGGACGGCAACGAAGCCTCTGGCGGCCATTTTGATGCTGTAAACATGAACTTGCGAAGAACTGACGATATAGTTATTACAACACCAAGCGATAACGGGGACGCAACACAAAAGTCACCAAAAGTATATGAGTGGAAAACTAAACTATTGAAAGCATCTCAGGTAGTAGCGTCCAACAAAGCTAAAAAAAGAAAAGCAAATACGGAAGCACAAGGTAATGACGTTCAGTCTAACTTTAACTTTTCAAATAGATTTTCATCATTATCCGATGATGACGACATGGACACTGATGTGGCCCATTTTGTAGATAATGTTAATTGTTTAAAATTAAATAATGACAATAACGTAGATAGTAACATTGACTTGAATAAATTAGGCTCAAAGCCGTCAATTTATAAGAATGTAGGTATTAAGAATGCGGCTAGTAAGGCTGCGCCTTTCTGCCCTCCGATCTTTGTATTTGGAATAGGCATAAAGATCTTAATTGAAGTTATAGAGGCGTCAGCCTCAGATTGTAAGACTGAGAGCATAAAATATAAATTTACCAATGTAGGTTTCAGGAAGAGTAAGATTTTCGACAATGACGTGAATGTTCACAAGTTGTTGTTGGAGAGATTTCGCATAACACAGGTGGAAGCCTTCTCCTTCGCTCCAAAAGAATAAAAAAAAACGTCTATTCTACTGAGAGGGCTAGAGAGTGATACACCTATCGAGGAAATATCCTCTGCCCTTAAAGTAAAAGCTCCCAATACCAAAATTGCCAAGGTTTCGGCCTTCAGCACCGCTCGCACTAGGGAATTAGGGATAAGTACCAACATTTTCTCTGTCCAATTAGAAGCGGGGGAAAAAACTACCGAACTAGTTTCCATTAGGCATATACTATATCAATCGATCACCTGGGAAAGAAAGAGGCAAAGAAACGCAATGAGATGCTTCCGATGCCAACGATTTGGACACACGGGAGATTTCTGCGCATATGCTAGTAGGTGTGTGGTGTGTGGAGAGGAGCATGACTCAGCAGTCTGCATCAATGCTAATAGAGGTAACGACATAAAACAGGCACCTAAATGCGCCAACTGTGGGGCCTCTGGTCACCCAGCCAGCTACGGGGGATGCCCAGATTTTAAAAAATACATGGAGAAACGAGAATTGCTAAAAACGAACGCCAAAAAGCTGTCAAACAGCAGAAAAGCAGCAACAAATACTTCGTTGAACAATTTTATCAACCCTGCCGTTTCATTCGCTGACACTCTTAGAGCTGGTTCAGAAGTCCAAAACTCCGCAAGCGGAGCACTAAACAACTTCCTGGCTGAATCGCAAAACCTGTTCAATATACCTTTTAGAGACCTTATTTCACGGATCACCCAATTCTGGCCTAATTATACTAAATTACAAAGCAGAGAAGATAGGATGTTTACCTACCTTGAATTCGTAGCCTCTATAGTCGCAAAATGAGCGCTTCTAACATTAATTTCCTCGCACTGAATATTAATTCTCTAATTACACATGATAAACGCTTAACGCTTACTAATTTACTTGACCAGTACAAAATTCAGTTCTGTCTGCTTTCTGAAACCAGACTGAGCAATCATCACAGACCCAGGCTAAACGGTTATAACATAGTACGTAATGACAGTGGTAGAGGCACTGCGGTGATTATCAGCAATAAATTTAAATTTTCACACATCCCATTTCAATGCGATTTGTTCTCGACCTGCCTCGTGTGCATTTCTTTCAGAAGCGAGTCAAACAGTCTAATGAAGATTCTGATAGGCAGTATTTATATTCCGTCCAATTCCAACACACACCTTGCCGCAGAACTGGATAGGCTGCTCGCACTTTCAAATAGCTTCGACGCAGTAATTATCGGGGGGGGGGGGGGACTTCAACGCTAGACACACAAGTTGGGGAGACACTTTAATTAACAGAAACGGGAACGCCATAAATAACGGGTTTTATAATGGCCCGTTCCTCTCCATGGATCTCATCTCGCCCAACAGCCCCACATTCCCAAGATCCTCTTCTATTTTGGACTTTTTCCTGATTTCGGCCTCCCTTGCATCCTCAACTAGAAACGGTAATGCACCTTCTTGCATCACTATACCATCTCCTTCTGACCACTTCGGTGTCATCATGAACCTCAATATAGTCAACTACTCACCCCTCCAGCTCACCCCAGAAACATACATTAGTTTCAAAGATACCGATTGGCGAGCATTCAGATATGACCTAAATCAAAAACTCATCAGAATTAACATCCCAGCAATGGAGAATATCTCAAATCAAGAAATCGATAGGTTCATACCTAATATCAACAAGGAGATTTTAGCCTGTACACAGAGGCATTCAGTCACTCGTAACTTTAGTTACCATAAATATCACAATATCTCAAGCACGACCATAAAGTTGCTTAGAATCAGGAACATATGGCTCAGAACCTTAAAAAGAACGTTTCACAGATTCCTAAATAGATCTAATGGTGTATACAAGGAACTAAACTCTAAAATTCAGTGTCTCAGCAAAATTATCAAAGACAGGGTTAGAATAGAACTTAATAATGCGTTTAAACAAAGACTGAACAGAATTGTCCCTTCACCCCAAGCTTTCAAAGAAATTAACAAAATATCCGGTAGAAAGTATTTCGGAACTGACATTTCCAAAGACACCCTTACTTTTAATAGCCAGGTCCTTATTAACACCGAAGACAAACTAGAAGCTTTTGCAAATTACTTCTCCATCCTATACGCAGAAAAAAATCCAACACAGGATATAAATCTGAACGGGCGGGTGCATGACAGTATTAATAACTTCAACTTATCATCTCGTGGGCTTCATCTCACAACCTTCTCAGCCTCCAATAAGGCTTCTAACCCAAACGACCTATCCAGTTTTACATCTGTCGACAAGGTCCATCTCCTCAGAAAGAATCTTAATAATAAGAAATCGTTCGGGCCGGACCTTATCTCCAGCTTCATTATCCGGAAATGCCCTGACGCACTTGACAAAGTTCTTACACGTTTGTTCAACCAGTGCATTAATAATGGATACTTCCCCCTAGCATGGAAGGAGGCAAAACTAATTCCATTCGCTAAAAAAGGAAACTCTAAAGAAATAAGTGAATTCAGACCTATTTCCCTACTGTCAAACATCGGAAAACTGTTCGAAAGAATTCTGGCAGAAAGACTGGAAGAGGCTTGCGAGGAGAGGAACATAATCCCAAACAACCAATTTGGTTTTAAAAGAGGCCACTCTACGGAGCAGGCCATCTTGCTTGTGTCCAACATAATCACCCACAACCTCAGGAATAGATCGTGTACAGTATGTCTCGACATCGACCTCGAAAAAGCTTTTGACTCCGTGTGGCATAATGGACTAATATACAAGATGTTACAAATTGATTCACCTAGATGGCTCGTGAGAGTCCTCTACAGTTTCCTGTCTAATAGGAAGACCTCAATATACATAGGTAATGAATCCTCGGGATCCATACCGGTACTTTCAGGAGTCCCGCAAGGCTCAATTCTGGGACCGCAGCTTTTCAACCTCTTCCTACATGACTTCCCGTTCAAGGAGCCTGTGCGGGAGGGGACGGGAGCTGTTCTTTACGCCGATGATACTATACTACTAGCCAGTGACGAACGACCGCATGATGCCCTCACCAAGATCAAAAATAAAATTCCTACGCTTCTTAATTACTATAACAGCTGGGGCCTTAAGCTCAACAGTGACAAATGCAGTCTTATCTGTTTCAGGAACGCCAGTGGGAAGGGGCATCATCTGGCAGTTCGCGAAAGTAAAACATTAAAACTAAGAATTAATAACATTAATATCCCTCTAAAAACAGAAATTGTCTACTTAGGTATTAAGCTTCAAAACAAATTCAGGTTCAATGGGCATGCCAGAAATGCCCTCAATAAAGCCAAGGGGGCCACAGCCATTCTCAAGCCTCTACTGAGTTCAAAAAGCCTCTCCAATAGTACGAAGCTTCTCATATATAAAACTCTTATAAGACCTATCATTACATATGGCTTCATGGCATGGTTCACAATCTCTCCCAACGTAGCAATCCAGCTCATTCGGTTTGAAAGAAAACTCTTAAGATTTTGCACCGGAAAATTCAGAAGACCCAACAAGAAATTCTTCTCCAACAATGTTCTTTACAACGAAACAGGTATTACTCCCCTCACCCAATATTTGCTCAAAATTGGAAACAAATCTATCGAGCGTCTTATATACCACCAAAACCCATTAATTAGAGCTATATACAGCCTCAACCGCAACGAATCAATCCTAGATAATTACTACCTCTCTCCAATCAACATGATTCACGAAGGGTCTCTTCCACTACTGCAGACAAATCACGCATATCAATTGTCCGTTCCGTTTTTCGAGAAGGCTTCCTCCTGTAACTATAGAGGTTAACCTCTTTTTTTCATGTTGCTACAGCATCGGCGTCGACGAAAACTGGTCTTCATCAGCTTGAACTCGTTTTTTGGAATAAAAGTTTGTGTTCACAATTTAAAAGCAATAAGACATAGTATGTAATAACAAGCAAGCAAGCAAGCCAGCAATGCCAACTAACTGTGTGATAATTATGTATCAGCCCTATTGGGGAAACTAAGTTATCTAGTTGTAAGTGTTATATTAATTTAGGGGCCCATAAGAGGTCAAATTGATTCTGTATGCCGGGAGCAAGCACACACCAATAAAATTACCAGTGTTTAAGCCTTTGTAAGGATAAGTTTGAGAAAAAAAAATGTTTAAGAGGTATTTGCCCTCACTTGAATAGACTTAGAGTGGCCAGACATACTTGCAGTCGGCCACAGTTCATATCTGATATAAGAAAAACTATTGTTTAAAAAAAAGGAAAATGTATTTTTTTGGACTCAATAAAGTTTCTTTGAATCTTTGAATCTTCTATTTATTGCATTGTAACTGACAGCCGGACGGGATCAAACGAATCTGTTTGAAGCTTAACATTAAAGTATGCAATTTCATTTCCCATCAAGACATCAAACAGCCCAATTCGGACAACAATCGACTCTCTATGCTATTCGCGCTGGCAGTGTTTATTAAACAACTTTGTGGGAAACCTCGACTCATTGAATATAATATGCCCAACCCGTATGCTTAAAAAGCGAAAATTCTACTACGAAGATTGCGATGAATAATTCTAGTATATGCATATGTAGTCCTCTTAATTATATTCTATAGACGTTATACCGATTTCACCTTAGAACTGGAATATTAATGTTTAATTTCAAGTTAAAATTTTGGGTCTCTGACTAGTGTTTTTGTCAATAGCACTGAAGTTAAATCAAAATTAAATAAAATATAAAGTACAAAGACTAATTTATAGCTAGTTGTGTAGTTTTAAGTACCAGTGCCAGTCAAAAACCAGTACTCATGCTTAAAAAAATATTTAGTCAAATGTGACATTTTTTTAATTTTACTCGAAAATTTACCAGTTCCAGTAAAATATTGGTAATGTCCAGTGCCAGTACTTCCCAGTATCTCTCAGTACTTCCCAGTACTTTACTGGTACTTGCTTGTAACTACTGATTTTTATAAATGGGTACTAACTTTACAAAAACTATTTATTACAAGTAAGTACCAGTAAATTTTCACCCTTTAAGTATTTTCTAGTTTACTATAATTATTAAGACGCATTAATGGTGTACACAAAAAATATTTATTAAGTCGAATGAGTTCTATTTCACATAATCATATGTAACTTACATAGCAGTCTTTCAATTCCAATTAATTTTCACTACGCGCTATAAATGGAGTGTTGTACTGGCGAGTACTGGAAGGTACTTGACATAACTGGAAAATACTGGGAAATACTGTTACCAGTAATAATAATATGTTTATTTACTGGCAAGGTACACAAAAGATTTAGAATCTTATAAACATACAAAAATGAGTGCAAATATAACTAACTAACTAACTAATAACAAAATTTAGTATTATGTAAAGATAAAAATAATAATAAAAAGAAAAGGAACAAAATATCAAAGGAAACTTGAATAGAAAAAGAAAAAATTAAGAGCAAAATTCAGTAAAAAAGCTAAAGCAAAAAATAAATACAAAAAGAGGAATCGAAAAACCAAGAAAAGTGATGCGTCACCACACTCACAACACACATTAAAACAGTGGAAGTTATTACGCTTTAAGGTATGCGAGTCAGAGTAAGAAACCTGTTGAATGCCCCAACGGAACAAGCTCTTTGAGCACTGACTGGTAGACTATTCCGTATACGGATAACGTGCACAAAGTAAGGTCGCTCTCCAATTTGACTTTGGTAATGGAATGAACCCGAACATTATGGTATGTCGTTTATTTAGAGTAGAATAGATTGTATTAAAATTGTAGCCTTCTATACATAAGATACGTTTCTAACGAGCATCCAAGGAAAGAGTCAATATATGGAGATACATGAGAAGATCTGGGCAAACCATGAACAAATCGGACTGTGTCATTGAAAGCGACGGTTAGTTTCCGCTGACAATGTGAATCAAGTTTAGAGAAAATCAAGCTCCCAAAGATAAAGTGGGGTAATATTAGCGCTTTGACAAGTCTCAAGCGCATTTGACGAGACAACAAGTTGGCGGATAATCTCAGCTGTCTCAGACAGGCATACACCTTCCCAATAGAATTGGAGACCTGATTACAACAAGTTAACTTCCCATTATATAAAGAGAAGAGCAGCGGACCAAGTATAGAACCCTGGAGTATACCACGACTGAGAGTTAAGGGAGTAGAAAGTCTATCGCAGATCTTGACAGATTGAGCACGACACAGCAAGAAATTTGTAATAAGGCTGACGGCTGTATTCGAGAAATTGAAATACCGACGAAGCTTAAGGAAAAGTCGGTCATGGTTGATCTAATCGAACGCCTTGCTGAAATCAAGGAGGACCAGAATGCACATACGATCTCTGTCAGGTCGGATACAACTTTAAGCAAGCCTGATGCACAGCTGTGCCGTGGCCTAAAACCAGACTGCATACAGGACAGCATACGTCCTTGATTTAAATAGGTGACGATTTGAGAATGCATAAGCTTTTCTAGTACTTTACTCAAAGAGCAGAGTAAACTGATGGGACGAAAATCTGCCATTTCGGATCACTTGCGACACTTGGGAAGAGGAATGATAACAGCCTTCTTCCAGAGCGATGGATACTGTGAAGTTGTTAAACATGCATTAAATACATGCAACAAAACTGGAGAAATAAATGGCGCAATAGTTTTAATAAACCTAGGCGGGATATTATCAGGTCCAATAACAGACGATTTGACACCATTCATGGCAATGAAAACATCGGAACAATCAACGCATCTAAACGAAAAAGGTCTCCTCGCTGTTTCTCCGAGCTCCATCATCAGAATTAATATGTTGCTGTTGGGAGATGTATGTAGGGCATTGATTCGACGTAAACAAAATTATTTAAGTCATTAGGATCGAAAATACAACTTGGAAAGTCACTGCCATACACACCCAGCTTTCGCAAGTTACTCCACAATTTTCTAGGAAGCATGCCAGGACCAAGCTTCGAATCGAAATACACTTTTTTAGCTGCACGAATGGTAGAATTTATTCTATTCCGAAAGCCCTTAAAACGATTTTTATAGCGACGATACAAAACATCCTTTTCCGCGATTAGCCTACGTATGTCGCTATTAAACCAGGGACACCCTCGGGTACACTTTTTGCAGACTCTGATGGGAACATACTTATCATATAAATATTTAAGATACTCGGTTAGACAATTCGCTTTTTCGTCAATGGTGGGACAGTTATATATATTCTCCCAAGGCAACATCATGCATTTATTACAAAGGCCATCATAGTTCATGTTACCGTAATCGCGATATGTAAACTCGCTTGACTGAGGAATTTACTCCACCTGAAAATCATATGTCATATAGATAGAATCGTGGTCGAAATAATCCGGTGGAATAATTTGATTCACAAAACAGACGGCTTCGATGTCGGCAGTTAAGAAAAGGTCTAGTTGAGATGGATTTTGAGTATTAAAATATGTCGGAAGCGAGTTCAGTATTTTCATATCCAAAGTTTGCAGAATATATTTCAAACTACGTGTGGAACTTTGATCGTATTGGACATCAACATTAAAATCGCCGCCAACAATAATATTGTTGCATTGTGCCAATAAATCTGCTAAAGTGTTTTGAAATTTAGCAGCAACATCTTCATGAAAGCAATTAGGTGGACAATAGACAGCTGCCAACACGCATTTTTGTCCATTTGAGTTAATTTCTACGCACGGAAACTCAAGTTCATCTCTAGGATCAGAGCTGATGATAACTTGGTTTTCAAACAATCTTTCACGTAGGTGGCCACATCACCAACCCTCCGACCTACGCGGTCACAACGAAAAACATTATATCCAGGTAAGCATATAGAACGAGAGCTGGAATTCTCATTCAACCGCGACTCAGAGACCCATACAGCGTGGACTTTGGATCCCTCGAAGATTTCCTGCACTATATCTGCCTTATTTCTGAGGCTTCTTGCATTGAGATGGCAGATATTAACTCCGGTATTTTGAGCACCGAGGATATTGAGTAGCGATCTCACCCTGAACAAGGTCGACAGATTAAACCGAGATGACATATGCGTTCAGAATTACACTGGCGCATCCGACAGGCAAAACAACATCCACCTCACACCCCACAGCAAGCAACATATTGGACGAAATGACACTGATTAGAATACTTAAAAAACGTAAATCCAAATAATGTGTTACAAGAGAAAGAAGAAATAGAGAAAAAGAAAAGAAAAACTGATAATATTTCATAATAAAAACAAATTATAAATTACCCTATGCAATTTCACTACAAAACATTTTAAGTACCAGTAAAAAAATACTTCCAGTATAAGTACTGGTACTGGGACGGACATGTAATGAGTAACAACTTACTTGAATATCATACAACTGTGAACAAAACCGAAATAAGTGACTTTTTCTGAAGAACAGGAAAGGTTAAATAATATATTTTCTGAACTTTTAACTTTTACAGCCGAAACGGAATTTATGCAATTGAGTCATTCCATATCAAATAGGCAACATGTGTAACATGACCATCACCAATTTTGTTGAAATTTTACATAGGTTAGGTGAGGTTAGAGTGGCGGCCATCGCGCGGACCTCTGCGACCAGCCTCACTTAGACCATTTGCGGTCCATTGTGATACCACTTTGATTTGAACCTACCTGGGAATGATATCCCAGTTTTAGGGGGAGCGGTGAAACCAGCCACAGGAGTTAATGAACCTTACCAAGTCCATCAACTTCCTGTTCGCTAGCTCCTCTAATTCGCCGAAGAAGTAGCTGCCGAGCGCAATCCTTCTACGCACGGCAAGGTTAGGGCATTCACACAGCAGGTGCTGAACGCTCTCAACCTCTTCCTCATCCATACAGCTTCTGCAGAAGTCGTTGTATGGGGGCTTGAATACGCTCTGCATGCTTACCAAAGAGGAAGTGCCCCGTAATAACTGCGATAAGATTACGAACATCATCACGGCTCATCCTCAGCAGAGATTCAGTCCTCCTAGGACAAACTTCGGGTCACAGCTGTCTTGAAATCGCACATGTGGTCAATTCTCCCCATCTGCGATTATCCAGCTTCCAGGCCTGTACGTGTAGAATCCCCTTCACTGATTCTAGGGGCCAAGCAACGGGTTCCTCTGCTAGACATATGTATATTCATAGCTGAGCTCTTTTGTGGCCATTGCATCCGCTGCCTCGTTTCCAGGTATGTCATTGTTGCCAGGCACCCAGCAGAGAATAACTCTGTGGTTAGCGCCCAGTTTCCCGAGCTCACAGCGACACCGTTGCACTAGGCGCGATCTAATGGTGCAGAGCTTTGATTGAAAATGGCCAGGACCTCCGCCTGGTACACACTACAGTAGTCCGGCAGGCGATACAATTCTTGTACTCCAGGGAGCGCTGAGTATACCCCGGCTGCCACTCCTACATCCATTTTTGAACCGTCCGGAAAGATATATCAGAGTTAATTGCCCTCCCACTCCTCTTCACTAGGAATGCTAGACGGGAACGTTTTCCCAAAATCTCACCAGCAGTTTGTCTCGCTCTTAAGTCTCAGTGCACTTTTTGCAGCTATACATTTCCTATGGATGTCGAGCGGCAGGAGCTGGAGCATAATCTCTATTGCTGCTCTTGGTGTTATTCGAAGAGGTCCTGTAATACCTTAAACAGGCAGCTCTCTGTATTTTAGTAAAACTTTTCAGGTGCGTCGCTTTTTCCAGAGCTTTCCACCACACCAGAACCCCATATGTAAGGATAGGTCTTACAATAGCGGTATACATCCAGTGCACGATACGAGGGCGTAATCCCCATCGCTTGCCAAAAGTTTTTTTGCAGGCATACAGTGCCGCCTTTTTGACGCGTTCATTTACATTTATCCCCCAATTTAATTTGGAGTCTCAGTTCAGTTTTAAATTCAAGAGTAATATTACCCATTTTAGGGTCGAAATAACTCTCCTCCGTGTAAAAAGGACTAGTTCGGTTTTTGCGGGATTAAGCCCTAAATTGCAACTTATATCCCAGTTAAGAAGCTTTTGTAATGCTCTTTGAGTTAGCTCACTGATCGTCGGTAGAAATTTTCCCGAGACCAGGATGACTAAGTCATCAGCATCTCCCGCTTTTATGCCCACCCTCTGTAAAGAGATAAGAATACCATTAACCATCAATAAATAACCACAGTCGGGGTGAAAGTACTCCTCCTTGTGGAGTATCTCTTGTAGTATTTTTATTATTATTGACTAAATTTATTTTACTTTTAATCTATTTAATTATCCTAAACTGTTTGCTATTCCTATTGAGTTATTCCTATTGAGTGTCATCTAGGTAACTTATGCTCCTGGCAGGGTCGCCATGTAGTAATTTTATTGTTATGGATGCCAGTTGTAATAATATGATTGTTTTTACGCAAGCATCTATCCATGTTTTGTCCATGTTTATTTATTTTATTGACTTGTACCATGAATTTATTGAAAAGGGCAGATCGCTGCCGAACTTACTTTGGATGGCCAAAGAGCCGCTGTTATGATATTATATAAAGGCAGAGTATGCCAAGGTAAATTGTGTGGCAGAGTATGCCGATATTTTAATATTGGAGGCAGAGTATGCCGCTTTATTCTGACTGGCAGAGTATGCCGCTGTTATATCTTTGCTAAGGCAGAGTATGCCGCTGTTTTTTTCTTCCTTGTGTTTTTGATTTAGTTTTTAGCAGTAAATTTAGTAGCTTATTTCTTGTATCATACTTATATTATTTGATTTTATTTTATTATTATTTTTTTCTCATGTCTCTTTTTTTTCCATTTATACATATACATTTTTATTTTTTTTTTTGCTTATGATAGATTTAACTTGAACAAGTAAAAAAGATTATATCTTAATTGTACAATGCCTTGGAATAAATTAAATTGAATTGAATTGAATTGAATTAATAGCATGATGGCAGAGTATGCCGCTGTAATAGCATGATGGCAGAGTATGCCGATGTTTAACTTTTGAGAAATAAAAAGACACCTTTCGATAGTCAGTTTAAGTCTGATTTTTATTGATCAGGTACTGGTTATTTATACAATTTTCTTACATACTAAACAATGTGTCTAATAATTCTAAAGAGGGGAGTTATTGCAGAAATGCAATACTTGAAGCAATAATCGAATTCATTGATCATAGTTGCAGTGTCAACAATTCTGATCACTGAACTTCATAATGAATCACTTCTTATTGGTTTGGTAGAGCGATGACCTCAGATACATTTATGTTTTCATAATTGAACGTTTTTGCTTGCAAAGCGAAATTTGCGTATGTTGCAAATTCCTCTTAAGGTCGAGCAAACTTTGTTTGTTTTGTTTTTCTTTTCGTTTATGGTTCTGATTTCTGTTATTTTTCTTGTCTGTGGTCATGGCTCTACAATGCATGGTTAAGGCATGTATCATTATCTGTTTGGAGTGACTACAAGTTAAGTTGAAAGATATTATTCTTTCATAGCTTTACACTCTAGATACCCTCCTGCTAACCTTACTGTTACAAAGTTCTGCCATTACTAGGCGGTTACTGAGCATCATTGAGTTAATCCATCCACATATATAGGATTCAACTCCTAGGTCAATTAGGGCATCCTGGATGGCCTCTAAACTAACATTATTAAAGGCTCCCTCGATATCAAGAAATGCACCTTAGTGTATTCTTTTTTCTCGATTGATTTTTCAATGGTTCGTACTACGTCATGTAGCACAGTTTCAACCGATTTACCTTTTAAGTAAGCGTGCTGTGATCTAGAAATCTCGCTACCCCTAAACAGACTATCCCTGGACGCCTCCAACAATCTCTCAAAAGTCTTCAGAAGAAACGATGTAAGGTTGATGGGCCTAAAATCCTTATCAGTTACGTGCTCGCTACGACTTGCCTTAGGAATGAAGATCACTTTGGTTTGCTTTCAGATGCTTGGGGCATAGGAGTTAAGTAGGCAGCTTCCACAGATCACCATTAGCCCTGGAATTACAATTTCTTGCACTTTCTGCAGCATGAGAGGAATGATACCATAAATTCCTGGTTATTTATAGGGAGCACACTCCATTTTCTCTTTGGTGACTATGTCCCGTATAGCCTCCAAGTTTGGAGTCTTATTGTACTCGTTATTGTTATAGATGTGGCCAGCTACAGAGTTCCCAGGAAAGTGGGTACTCATGAGCAGCTCTAAAGTTTCTTCATCATTGTCGGTCCATGTGCTGTCCTCCTTTTTCAGGAAGGAGGGAACACTGGGGTCCTTGGTTAAGACCTTCCTAAGTCTGGCGAATTCACTTGTCCATGAAGAGCGTTTTTATTGAGCATTTGTAGTCTCTGAGACCTTCCTTATACAGGGCCCAGTCTTCCTGACTTCTGGTCGCTTTCGCTTTATTGAATAACTTCCGTGCGCTAGGTAGGACTTCCTTTAAGGTTTACGCACTGGGCAGGCTTTAACAAAGGCTGTATTAAGGGAGTCATTTATATTCTTGACCGCGTTATCAATTAATGATGTAAAAGGTAATATCCCATGTTCGGGAACATTTAGTCTTCCCGCTACGATACTACTAAATATATTCCAGTCTGTTTTAGCTGGATTCCTGAATGGCTTTGGGGTTCGGGTGAGAAGTCTAATTCACAGATAATCCAGCAGTGATCCGAAAAGGATTTCTTACTGGAGACTCCAATTAACCACATTTAGATCGTTCGCTTCACTGATGAATGTCATATCTAATACCTCCGCCCTATTTGCCGTGGTAAAAGTGGGCGTGTTTCCCCTATTACAGATATTTAAATTGGACTCTACAATGAAATCAAATAAGGACTCACCTCGTTCATTGATGTCGGTGCTACCCCATACCGCGTGGTGGGGTTGGCGTCACAGCCTAGTAGTAGGTCGAGCTTCTTTGTCTCAGCTTCCTTGACGAGATTGCGTACCTCAATTAATAATAATAATAATAAATTTTATTGCTGGCAAAAGATACATAGATTTTGGAAATCTTAAAAGTGTATAATTAACGTAGGAAAAATTCAAAATATTAACTGTGTGTGTGTAAAACACAAGCGCGGGAAGAATCATAACAATGAAAAACGTTATACAAATATTTGGAAAAATTGATATATGAGATAATATAATATTATAGTAGAAGATTTAAGAAAGCAAAAAGAGAAAGAAAAGAAACAAATGTAAATAATAATAATAATATGTACAAAGATATAGTCGAGAAATCGACGAGGTGCAGCGCAATATAGTCCATAGCATCGGTCAGTGTGTATTAAGGGAAGTCGGTCGAAGCCAGCAGCCGGCCGAATGGAGCCAGCCCGCTGAAGGCTGACAGGTAAGCCATTCCACTTATGAATGGCGCGTACAAAGTAAGTTCGCTCACAAATTTGAGTAAGGAAGCTAGGTAATAGAAGACGACGATGCCGAGTGGAGCTCTGAAAGTGAAAACGGTCCTGGAGATAAGCTGGATATTTCGCATAGATCAAGTTATACAAAAATTTCAGGCTTCTGTTCATAAGGAATGTTTCGAGAGCATCCAAGAAAGGAGTCGATATAGGATGAAATATGAGAAAATCTGGGCAAGCCAAATATAAATCGATCGTGTCATTGAAAGCTACCGTTAATTTTCGTTGACAGCAAGAATCCAGTTTTGGAAATATTAGACTCCCGAAGATAAAGTGGGGTAGCACGAGAGCCTTTACAAGCCTCATGCGCATGCATTGTGACAATATATTCGGAGACATTCTTAACATTCTCAGGGAAGAATACACATTTTCAACTGTATTAGATATATAATCACAACAAGTAAACTTGATGTTTAGCACGACACCCAGGTTTTTAACCAACCTAGCATATGGTATGACGATGCCGTTGATCTTAACTAATGGTGGATCATTTAGGTTATAATCCCTCCTATTCACAAATAGACAGAAAGTTGTCAGGATTTTACGTGAGCACCTGCCAAGTATGGCTTAATCCCACGGCATTCTTCATGTACGGATTGTAAAGATCAATCAGATTCCTCGTGTCGAAACAACGAGTACCAGTATGCCAAATAAGCATGACATGACATCAACTTACGGTAGAAGCAAGACCTATCCCATCTCTGCCGATCTCAGATCACGGCACCCTAGACCACAGCCACTACGATGCTCCCATAAAGGGGCCATCCCAAGTTGAGGTGGATAAAACCTTGTTATCCAGGGCTCCTCTAACCCCGTAGTACCAAGTTAGCCAATGTCGGGCCGCCCATTTGGTATGGCTTTCGTAAAGCATGATCAACGGACCATGAATACCTCCAGTTTCAATCTTTCATGCTAGATATCTTTTTTAAACGGTACTGGTAACTCCGTTCGGGCCTAGATATTATTAGCAGCGTCAAAAGAATCGTACTTGGCCTATACAGGTAATGCAACCCTTATGTTGCTGTCAGAGGGGACCATGTGAAGGTTAAGATGTGCCCAATTCAGTCTGGATAGGCTTCGTGATTCACCATTTGGATCATATAGCTGACCATGCATACTAACCATATAAGCACTACTAACATACATACCTGATTTCCGTCATTTATCAACTTATTCATCATCTCACTCCTCGCACCACTATGTCTGAGATTTTGTTATTCTGACTTACATGAGTACATAACTTCAATTGCATCGTGGGCCATCCGCCTAGCATCTACTACAGTACCCACACAACCAAAAATCTCAATTTCAATTTCACTAAGGTAACTTTACCTCGCCTTGAGAAGTACAAATTCGCGCCCATAGCACTCAGCTAACTATACCGCACTACTGTACGCATTCTCCTGGGAGATGCCAAAGCGATCTACAATACATCAAAACACCAAAACGCTCCTATTATCATCAACAAACCAACAAATTTCATCTATCAAGTGCTTTCCTCTTATACAGCTTTCACCTTGTTCAGCATTGCGCTTCACAGACTACTTTCCTCCCCCCCCCCCCCCCCCCCCTCACAAATAGACAGAAAGTTGTCAGGATTTTACGTGAGCACCTGCCAAGTATGGCTTAATCTCACGGCATTCTTCATGCACGGATTGTAAAGATCAATCAGATTCCTCGTGTCGAAACAACCGAGTACCAGTATGCCAAGATTGCATGACATGACATCAACTTACGGTAGAAGCGAGACCTATCCCATCTCTGCCGATCTGGGGTCACGGCACTCTATACCACAGCCACTATGATGCTCCCATAAAGGGGCCACATCCCAAGTTGAGGTGGATAAAACCTTGTTATCCAGGGCTCCTCTAACCCCGTAGTACCAAGTTAGCCAATGTCGGGCCGCCCATTTGGTATGGCTTTCGTAAAGCATGATCAACGGACCATGAATACTCCCAGTTTCAATCTTTCATGCTAGATATCTTTTTTAAACGGTACTGGTAACTTCGTTCGGGCCTAGATCTTATTAGCAGTGTCCAAAAGAATTGTACTTGGCCTATACAGGTAATACAATCTTTTGGACGCTGGCGGAGATGCCAAAGCGATATACCAACAATATCAATACAACAAAAAACGCCCCTAAAATCATACCACCAATTCAACAAACCAACAAATTCCATCTATCAAGTATGCATGCTTTCCTCTTATACAGCTTTCACCTTGTTCATCATTGCGCTTCACAGACTACTTTCCCCCCTCATAAATAGACAATTTGACTTGTTTGGATTTAGAATTAGTTGATTGCGACTGGCCCAGTCACAGATCCTATCAAGGGCATCGTTAAGTCGAATTACGCCGTCCTCGATTAAGCCAATTGGCCTATCTAGATAAATTTGTACGTCATCAGCGTAAAGGTGGACCGAAGTATCTTCCAAAATCATGGGTAGATCATAGAGAAGAGGACCGAGAATAGAACCCTGGGGTATACCGCAGTAAAGAGTTAAGGGAGATTAAACTGATTGAGTCTTAACCTATTGGCTACGGCAGAGGAGGAAACTTTTGATAAGAGAGATAGCTGTAGATGAGAAACTGAAATTCTGCCATAATTTAAGAAGAAGGATATCATGATTAACCGCATCGAAACCCTTACCGACACCACTTTGAGCAATGCCAACTCAGAGCCTGAAACCTGACTGCCAGCAGGATAGTAAAGATTGTTGATTGAGAAAGGAAGTAATTTGAGAATGCATTACTTTCTCAAGAGCTTTGCTGAGGAAGCAGAGTATGCTAATTGGCCGAAAATCGCCTGGTGCAGAGCATTTGCGAGACTTAAGAATTGGCAACACAATAGATTTTTTCCAAAGTAATGCAAACTGCGAAGTAGTTAAAACATGTTAAACACATGCACTAAAATATGAGAAATGGATGGAAAAATAATTTTCATAAATCTTGGCGAGATATCATCAGGACCAGTAACAGATGTCTTAATTCTACTAATCGCATTTAATATTTCATGGGGATCTACACATCTGAACGAGAAACCACTATTATTATTAATCTGAACTACTTCATCAGTGTCCAATCGCTGCTGATCAGGTAAATTAGCTGGGGATTCAATAGATGTGAAAGCGTTGTTTAGGTCATTAAGATCAAGTTCACAAGAAGCAGAGCCTTTATAGTCGACACCTAGCCTGCGCAGGTTACTCCACAAATTTCTAGCGGGCAAAGCAAGATTTAACTTCGAATTGAAGTACCTTCGCTTGGTTGATTGAATGACAGAAGTGACTCTATTCCGCACCGTTCTGTTGTGACTACGGTCTGAGTCAGATCCAGAAATCCTGAACTGATGATTCAGCAGATCTCGCTCCGCTATGAGAATGCGAATTTCATCTGAAAACCAAGGACATCCACTGGAACGCTGATGCCAAATCCGTATTGGAACTTGCTTGTCATATAAATATTTGATATACTCAGTGAAGAGTACAACATTTTCATCCACCAAGTGACAGTTAAATACATTGTCCCACGGCTTCGCCCTGCAGTCTATTACAGACTATAATAATCCAGATTGTTGTAATCACGGTAGCGAATGAAGCAAAGAAAGAAGCGAAATTGACTGGAAAATTACATGTCATGTATAAGAAGCCACGGTCAAAACTATCGGGTGGGCTAACCTGGTACAGAGTCAGTGTGAACTGTTAGAAAAAGATCCAATTGAGATGGATTTTGAGTGTTGTAGTATGTTGGAATTGAATTCAATATTTTTAAATCAAGAGTTTGAAGAACGTATCTTAAACAGCGGGTGGTGGAATCATCCCGCAGAACATCAACATTAAAATCTCCACCAGCTCTGATATTGTTGTACCGCGTTGATAGATCGGACAGGAACCTCTGGAATTCGGTAACAGCCTCCTCACTGAAACTATTAGGTGGAGAATAAACAGCAACTAAAGTTACATCCATTTAAGCTAATTTCGACACAAACAAACGCATAACTAGCACGAAGACTTGAATACCTCATCAACTTGGACCTTAGAGAGTCCTTAACATAGATTGCCACGCCTCCTCCCCTGCGGCCAAAACGGTCGCAGCGAAAGGTGCTATATTCAGACAGAGAGAGCGAACGAGAGCAAACATACTCATTCAACCACGTTTCAGAAACTAAAACAGCATGAACTCCCGATCCCTCGAAAAGCTCTAACATTATATCAATCTTATTTCGGATGCTCCAGCGGTCTGCCAGCCACGCAAATTAATGAAGATGGTTTAAGAAAAGCAATGCACCTGTATACCTCACACGATTTCGCGACAACTAGATGGAAACTAAATAATTCAAGAGTTGATGATAGAACTAGTAATTCATTAACTAATATTAAAATTTGAAGAAAAATAGAAATAAAATTATTAGAATTTCTTAAAATAGAGAATGTCAAATAATATATAATGCTCATAATAATGTTGTTGCTACTATTAACTCTCTCAGATTACGGAACTGGAACTGGTGGTAAAGCTTCCAATTGTCGGATATAAATTTGCAGTTAATCTAATTTAATTTTAGTCCGCCGTGCTTTCAAAGAAGCCCATAAATAACCTTTTTTCATTGTGGAATGAGAACTTGACAATGAGTGGGTTGTTTACATTTCTACTATGTTGACCATTTGTGTTCTGGTTTCGGTTAGACTTCAACCAAAAAGCATCCGATGACGTCAGAGATATTTTTAATGACTGCAAGAGGCTCAAGCGTATTTACTTGTGGAATATTTTTTAAAACGACGTCACAGACGATTAATTCGTTTCGTGTCATCGATAGCAGCTTCAAATAATTCGCATTTTTGCTGCACTTCACTCACAGTCTTACGTAGTGATTCCACTTCCAGACGTAGCTTATTTATTATTATACGCTTCTCTAAACGCACCAACACATCATCATCAGTAGTAGTATTAGCTGAAATGCATAGCGATGTTGGAGTGCGGACACTCTGCTGACTAGTTTGCACTTGTAGAGCTTTGCCCGAAATTTTGGTGTTGCGACCTGCCATTGTTGAAGCCACAGTAATTAGAATTATTTGCAAGTCTTAGAAATTCATAGGAGGAATCGATTAGATATTGCACTCTTCGATATTAGGTCACTTCACCGATAAAAACGTAAATTCAAAAGAAAGCACTGAATTAATTTATCCGGCAAATAAAAGAAAAATTGCGGAAGCAACACGAACCACGTTACGCTGTCATTGATTCTCAAATTGGTGGTGAAGGGTGGGCATATCATGCGCCATATATGCTGAAGCCAACAAAATTGGCGTCGTATTTCTAGGCTCCCACTTGACAACCGCTAAGTCATTAGAGCTGTAATTAGACATCAAACATAAATTTATGTCCTTTTTCGTTAAAATACAAGACCTCGGCTGACGTAGATCCTTCTTGTAATAAGGGGTATAGTGTTGGTTCCTTAATCCGTTTATGGCGTCGTTTCTTACCCAAGATTCCTGGATTAAGGCAACATCAACACTCTGCTCCGCTAAGGGAATGGAGAGATTATCCGATGCCAGTCGGCTATGGTGGGGGTTTATCTGGACCATCGCGGTTCAATAGAACCACTGTCCTCTTTATCCTCCATCATGGCAGCTTCCACTGCCAAGCCGACCAGCTGTGTTACGAGTAAGCCCACTGATTTGGAGGAGCCCAATTGCTCCCCTTGAGACACCTCCACCATCGGCTCTTCTTTGTGAGTCCCCGGTATTCATTCGCCACAACCGCATTAAAGCCACAATGAAGCCTGAAATTGGCCACCGCCAGCGGTTGCAGAGTTTCTTCCGTTAGCTAGATAACGCTCCTGCCAGTCGGCTTCAGCTCATCAATTTTAAGAACCTTCCAATCCCTGCAAAGGATCTTCGGGTTCTGCGAAGCAAGCTCCTATAGAAGAGCTTGCGGCGGGAGAACCGGCTTCGGTATCCATACCCTAGCCCTCGAACTTTCCGGTATCTCCGACCGTGGGATGACCTGAAGTCGTGAATTGCTCCACACTTCGCCCACTCGGGATACACTGGCCTTCAGAAAGTCCAGAGCGTATTGGTCCCAAATAGGTGTAGGTTTTTACAGTGATTTTCATGAATTAATTTTTTTTTAACAGATAAAGAGTTTATATTATTTATTGATATCATGAGGTTGTTTTACATGTATATTTGAGAATAACTCTTGAAATTTTCAAAAAAATTCTCTAAAAGTAACGGAGATACCAGCTGCCGCGCATTGAAGGTCCTCATCCGTATATGCGTCTGTTCTATGTGAACCTCAATTTTCACAAAACAAAAAATAATAATAACCGGCCAAGTGCGAGTCGGACTCGCGCACGAAGGGTTCCGTACCATCGTACAAAGTTTAACACTATGTACTTCTTATTTATTTTTTAAATGAGAGTAGGGGTCATTTGAAAAAATAATGCTTTCATTTGAAAAAAATGCCTACTTATGATAATAATAACGAATGAGAATAAAACGAGAAAAAAAAACGCCGAAAAAATCACGTTTCATGTATGGGGGCCCCCTTTAATTTTATTTTGGTTTTATTATTTGTTGTTATATCGCCAATAGAATACACAGTCTGTGAAAATTTCAATTGTCTACCCTACCTATTACGGTTAATGAGATACAACCTGGTGACGGACGCACATCGAAGTCTTAGTAATAGGGTTCCCGTTGTTACCCTTTAGGTACGGAGTAGAATTTTTAGAGGGGTGTGAACATAAAACACGTTTTTTGCCATTTTTTCGTACCTTTTTTAAAAATTTTTTAGAAAGATATTACTGAGGATTCAGTTTCAAATAGAGCGTATTTATATAAAGAAACTATATACCAAATTTCAAAATGATCCATTGAAAACTTTTTAAGCTAGAGTGTACGCAAATTCGATAGAAGTGGTCTCGAGAAAAACTCGTTTGAAAAAAGTGACAGAAAAGGTATTACATGCCACGCGGTCCGACAGTTGAGCGGGACGCTCACTTAAGGGGAGGTTACCATTCATGACAATGAAAAATTCGATTTTTTATTACATAATTATCATCCTTAAAGTATTTAGAACACGTGGGTAAAAGAATATTTTCATATCTAAAGTATTTTAGAATTAACAGCCGAAGAAGAAGGGCCACTGTATGGTGCTGGAATAGCTGGAGTAAGCTGTCGAAGATTTTTTAGAACGTTAAACTTTATATGAGTTTTTCTGGAAACAAAATTTTTCAGCGCACGGGGCGCTCTACAGCTTCAACGGATGAACCGATTCACATGAATCTTTACGCAATTGAAAGGAAATTCTATTTGCGGGGCATCAGGAAGCGATTTTTATCAAAAATTTATTTACAAATAGTTTTTTCGTCCGTTGAAAAAAAAAAAACGGCAAAAAATGTTTTTTTTTCCCAAACGGATAGCATGTTTTTATTCGGAGGTTTTTTTGAAAACAAAAATCGGAAAGGCCCAAATTTTATCAAGTTTAATCATTTTCAACCCTATTTGTTTCGAATGAATTGGCAGAGCTGTGGAGCGTGGACCAAAACACGCCGTGCACGGTTTTGTTTGATGGGTGCTGGAGCCGCCATTTTGGATTGTTTTTTTTATAAATAAAATAAGAATTTACTCTCCATTCATAGAGGAATAAGATACGTTAAAATCAATTTCCAAAAGTAATTTATTTTATATAAAAAAAAAATTCCAAAGTTCATGCATTTTTCATGCCTCTCGACGATAACCTTAAGCGCTTATAACTTTTGAACGCATTGGAATTTTGACTTGAAGTTTTAGGAGAATATTTTTGAATAGTTTTTCAAGTGATTTACAAAAAAACTTTTTTAAGCGTCTACACCTATTTCCCCCTTTAACGCCTCTAAACCACCCAGATGCGTCGTATTGTGGTACTGGGCCTGCTGGATTAACCGATAGGTGCTCTAGCAAAATGGTCATGAGCCTTATCTCGACCAACATCCAACAGAGATCTTCCAATTCTTGTTGCACGTTTCAATTCTTGCCGCCCTTTGCGAACGTTCGTCTCTACAACTGCCATCTCCAAACGAGCTCCAATGGGGCCCTTTGAAATCACTGCCATGCTGGGAGAAGCCGCTGCAGGATCCCTAGGAGACGTTACAGTACTCGTAGATCGACGAACGTCGTTAGACCTGGCTTTCTTTTCCTCCTGTTGCCTACTTGGAGAGTTTGTGAAAACAAAAATACGAATTAAAAACTTTCCCTGTACAATGCAATGCGTATATTTCACGAGTTATAGCATTTTCAAAATTTTGCAAAAATGCTATCCTGGTCTCTTAAAAATTCATATTTTTATATTCATTCAGTAGACACCTAAAAAAACAGAAATTGTATGGCACGGGGAGGTCACATAAACCGTTTGGGAGTTACAGGGTGATTAAGAAAAAAAGATATTTTTTCACATAACACCACATCTTAAAAACTACAGGGCGTGCGGTCACAGTTAAAAGCTCATTGCATGCAGAACTTCATTGGCTTTCCAACGACTGCTCAACCAGCCCCGTACTCCTCTCCCCTAAAAAATTGTGGTTGTCTAAACTAAAAATTTCGGATTTTCTTACCTTTTTTTTAATTTAACCTCTATTATTTTTACAAAAAGGTCGTTAACATAACTTTTTATATAAAAACTGTAAACTGTAGACTCTCTTTATTTTGCCCTATTTCACCCTATGTGTTAACTGTAGTCTGAGAGGACTGGGGTAAAGAATTCCTGCCTGCCCCATTTTTGTAGTTCTCCCAAAGTCGCTTTTGGTACGCCAGCTATTGTGTAGAGGATCAGTATACATATATCGACTGTCAGCTCCAGTTTTACAATAATAGTACTATATTAATTGCAAATAATTTTTCTTAATGTTGAATATAAACTAAACATAAATCAATATCGATTCAGAATTAAGGTAAAGGTGTGGTTGATGTTGAAAAATTTATGCTGCTTAATTAAATTTTTTTATGCGTATTCATCGAAGATATGTTGTAATATTTTATCAAAAATATTTTTATACCCTTCTGGGTTATTTGCTGATCAATTTAATCCTTTAGTTTTGATAATTTTTTTTAAACAATTTTCATTCTATTTCCTAGTGATATTTGGGCTATTGATTATCAATTAATTGAGTTTCTGATTTTGTCTAGATATTCATAAAAAGAATAAATATATACAACATTGAATTTTTTCACGCTAATCATTAGTCATAAATTCGATAATTAAATCAAATTCCTCCTCCATCATGCTCTTTGTTAGTTAGTAAAAAAAAAAAAAAAACATTTGTTTATTATAGGCTCCACCAACAACGACCACTACAACAGCCCCAATAATAACTTCACAACAACAGACACCAACAGCAGCGAGTACACAACAAAATAGCAACCCTTTAAGTAATAATGATTAATTTAATAAAAGCGACACAAATTCTAACCAGTTATCATTCATTTGTTATCTGAAATAAATTTAGTATCAGCACCAATAACATCCACAACGTCCACATTATCATCATCGTCATCTTCTGTGACAACAAGTAGTAATAAATTAGGCAATATTCCAAATAATAATAATTTAGCGAACACAACACCATTACCAACCCCATCACCAACATTATCTTCATCAACTTCATCCCAACAGAAACTGATGGATTCATCTAATACGCGAATATCATCGTCTGGTGCATTACAAACTTCTGTCGCCGCGTCAGCTGCGTCAAATTCAACAAATTCATTGTTAGGATCATCGCAATCAGTGGCTGATTTAACATCTTCCAATCGGATGGAAGCGCAACAAATGTCTACGATAAACTCAAATAATGGTAGTAGTGGTGGTAGTGGAGGTTTGAGAATATCGACAAATATGTCATCATCTAAAATGACCCTACTGCCACCACAACCTCCCGTAATGGGCAGTAATGGTGGTGGAGTTGTTGGCAATGACCTATCAAGTGGCGGACAAACAAACCCATCCTCAGTACTGCCCATGCAAATGGGAATTAATACAAAAACACAGTTGCAATTTGATGATCCGGTCGAACAATCACTTGCTTCTCTTGAACAGCCTATGATTTGTAGCGGTAATTCAATGAAGCAAGATTTGGTGAATAGCCTGAATCATCTTTCTTCTACACAATCAAATCACTTGGATCTTATGTCGGAGATGACGTCCATGATGTCAAAGCACGAGTCAGGAATGAATGGTAATCACTTGCCTTTGATTCACCAACTTGGTTTAGAAGGGCTTACTAACCATCTTTCTATGGCAGCAGCACATGGGCTGCACAATAATGGATTTGGATGCTTGGATATCACTGGTAATGGTATATTGGATGGAATTCCTCCTAACGGGAATGGTCTTCTAATGGGACTACCACAAACATCTGCAATATCTTCAATATTTGATCAAGTAACTAATATGGTCCGTAGTGATGGTGTAATGAGTGGTGTAATGTCAACACAGAATGCTATACATCCCCATTCTGGTATGTTAAAAAAAGAAGAAAAACTTCTTATTACACCAAAGCCAATTGAGTCAATGATGCCTAGTCCACCTGATAAAAAAATGACACCACCTGACTTAAAATTGGGCAGCACGAATTTCGCTCAAGCATTTAAAGCTCACGAACAGAACTTGAAAAATGCTAGTTCCTGGTCATCACTGGCTTCAGCTGGTTCACCACAAAATACTCCTACATCGAATAAAGCAAAACCTGCGATGGATTCATTTCAACAGTTTCGCAATAAGGCAAAAGAGAAGATGGACAGACAGAAGTTGTTGGAACAGCAGGAATTGAAGAGAAGTCAAAAGGAAGCTGCAGAAAAGGAGCTAAAGAGGCAGCAGCAGGAACAGCAGCAAAAGCAACAAAAACAAGAAGTGGATAATGGACGGTGAGTTTGTTTTTTAATTTAAATTTTTATTTTTTATTATTTTGATACCCTCAGATATTAGTACCAAGAATCCATTGTGACCTAGTGTCGTTTAGTTTTTTTTTAGTTGTAGTTGTTAAACAAATTTTAATGATCCAGTTTAGATGGGTCAGTATGCTGCTCTGCCGCACACGAAAACTAAGGGCGAGAAGGTGATGGTTGGGGGCAGGAATGAAGCATCACCCTATCAATAGTTTTTGTGCGGCTGAGCCAGCATATTGACATGTTTAATCTGGAGCAACAGAGAATTAACTAATTTAATGGGTTTCAAATAGAAGCTTTAATTTTATTTCATTTAGCCTGTAAAAATTCCTGTACTACTGCAGCCACAGAAAATTTATTTTATTTATTATTATCTCCAGTTGTAAAAGAAAGCGCTCTTCAAAACAGTTTAAATCAGGGCACGGATGAATCGAGATTCGTTATTAGTACTCATGAGATTTGGGTTGGTCTTAAACTAGATGCGCTTTTACTATATGACTAAAATAAATAAATAAAATCTCCCATATAAGCTAGATTTTGTAAGACCATTCGAATTGGTTCTAAGAGACAGACCAAACGATAATGGCGATTTAGCGAATCGCTCAGTAAGAATCAATGGTACGAGTTGGTCTGAACGTATATAATACTAAATGTCACATTTCAGACTCACACTGTATTCCAAGCAGAAGTTTTAGCTATAAAAGCCACCTAGATAACTATAACTGTGTTAACAAGGCTATCAACATCTCTTCATCATCCCATGGGAAAGCTAATCCATTCTCAATGCTTTGAAGTCTTAGTCCATAGAGTCAAGAAAAGCTTTGCAGCTCTGCTGAATACAATAATAATAATATTGTTTATTTATACATTGTTCGTCCTTGGAAATAAACTGGAATAAATAGATGGGAAAGCTTAAGGGAGCAAAGTAAAAAATGCTTAAAGCATTAATTTATATATTTTTATATTAACTTAACTTAACTTAAGAGCCCGTTGATGTACTTAAAATTTGCTATACGCCGTTCTCGTATTAA
Organism: Dioctria linearis; assembly: GCA_963930735.1. Lineage (NCBI taxonomy): Eukaryota > Metazoa > Arthropoda > Insecta > Diptera > Asilidae > Dioctria > Dioctria linearis. The sequence continues at coordinate 210,596,643 of OZ005742.1, read as the reverse complement.
TTGTATAATCGGCGAAATGGGGCACCTCGTTTAGTTTTTAATTTGCTCATTTCTAACTTATACTGAGGATTTTATGTACTGAAGAATTTTTTCGGAATGTAAAATGTAATCGTCCCAGAAAGAAATATGAAAAACCACTATCACGATCAATCTTGAATGATTTCAAAACAGGGGGTGGTGGATAAGTTTACAGGCATTCATTTAGAGGTCTCGGCAAAATTAGTCTTCATAAATAAAAGATCTTCAGTTATTTGTGTGATTTGAGGTCTGATGTTGTCGTGACATAGAAGTACATATTTGCTATTAACCAATCATGTCCGGTTTCGCTTTATATTTCCACTAAGTACCTTACAGAAAGCATATATAATTTTCTTCGGGAACAATTCACGATCAGGTGAGGTGCACCAAGACACAAATGTTCTTTTTTATGGACTTACTTCTCGCCGCAGGAAATATCTTTTCGAGTCCTTACCAAAAGAGAAGAACAAATGACGTACAACGTATTGTCCTTCCTTAAATCATGTGGTATCCATTGATTCACATTTATGTCTTTTTCAAATTTACCATAAATATTAGTAGTAGTTGAACATTTGATGATGTTTATTAGTTCAATGCTAAGGTCATTCCTAACTGGAGAGTGATTTTTTGTTTAGGATGTGCTTCCTCCATCCTATTTAGGTCATCGTTTGAAAGGATTGGTTATTTCTTCCCCAAAGAAGAGAAGCCGAACGAACGAAATTTAGAAAAACATCTTTGTACTGTTCTTTTGGGAAAACAGAGTCCTTAACAAACGTAAGATTACTGGATTTTCTATATTTTCATAAAAACTGATTTTCTAACTTTAAAATATTTAATCTTCACTGATCGTGATACGGATATAATAGTACGTAAATGAAATAAAATCACCTATTTATAATAATTTCCTAGGGATCAGGTTAAACACTGCTAGAATTTATTTATTCTTTTGATGATTTCCAAAAGTTGCTTCCCTTCTCTCCCTCCCCACACCACACACCAAGCCTTTAGGATCGACAAATTAAAAATAAAACGATTTTTAAGTGATTCTTATAACTTTTTATATAAGACAATATTTTACTATTACTTATTATTAATATTTTTCCCATCTCCGATTTATTTTAGAAAAAGTGTTCATGAACAAGTAACCCCAAATCGTGTTGATGATATCAAAGCATCACCTCAAGGTTGTCCATCACCAGGATCACAGTCAACACTTCAAGATCGAGCGGCTGCAAAACGTGCAGAATTAAGAAGAATAGAGCAGGAAAGACGAAGAAGAGAAGCGGTAAGTTATATATTATTGTAAATATTCTATACCATACATAAATATATACATATGTATATATATATAAAACAAAATCAATTTGCAAAAAGAAGAATTAAAAATTATCTTTTTCTCTCTCTTCTCTCTCTCTATTTCTTATTCTCTTCGTTATTTTCTACCTCTCCACATATAGATGGCTGGCCAAATCGATATGAATATGCAGAGTGATTTAATGGCAGCATTCGAAGAATCGCTTTAAGTTTCGTCAATAAGCAAAGAAGAAGAAGAAAACAAATCAAAAATAAAACGTTTTTTTTTATTAATTTGCATGAAAATATTTACGTTTTGTTTGTATTTAAGGCGATGATGATGATGATAATGATGATGTTGTTTAGGAAGAAAAAAATATATATTATGATTATGAGAAAACCACCGATAAGTTCTCCAGTCAAGCGGGGACAAAAGTGTAAGACATTAAAAATGTATTCTTCTCCCCTCCACACCAGCAGCAATTAATTAAACTATGTATCTTTATCTAACAAAGTCAACAGACAGACAGAAATAAAGAAAAAAGAAAGGAAAAACAAAAAGAAAACAGAAAGTTCTTATACAAAACTTTTCTAATTTTTCGTTAAATGTACAATGATTATCACAGTTTTCTTTTTCTTTTAATTTTTTCATAATGCTATTGCTGACACTTAATATTTAATTTTTGTGATAACGAGAAAATAAGATGGCGAGGAGGAATCAATCAATTATTGAGAAATAATAGGCAAAAAAGTAATTTTAGGTAGAGAACTCTTATTTGATATGTAATTGAAGTTAGATTAGATTAATAATGTAATAGATATCGAGAAACTTTTTATTACAATAAAAAAAAAAAAACAAAAAAATCGGATACTGACGATAAATGAAAAAAAGAATAACTTGCTTTTTTGATATAACTATAATTTTTCACACATTTTCCTTTTAATTTAATTTTTCCTAGTATTTAGTGTACATAAGAACTATTATTTTAGTTAATAGTGTTTCTTTTTTATTTTTAATTATATATTTTTCTGTTGTGAGAAGAGAGTAAGAATATTAATTTAACAAAACAAAATGAAAAAAGGATTTATATAAATTAAAATAAAAAAAAAATATTTAAAAACACATCTAATATGAAGGCGCATTAATTTGAATTTGACCCCATAGAAATAGAAACAACAATTGTTTTTGCTGTCATTTTTTGTCTTCGTTTATTTTTTCGTTTTGTGAAACTACTACTAAAATTATATTGGGGTTTACGATTTTGTCGTTTAAAAAGTTGATTTTGACTACACTACTAACGTCTCGTCTTATCTTATTGTTGTTAATGCTTTCGGTTGATTATTGTACGATTCCGTACGATTCGTCTGGTTTATTGAATAAGGAAAACGACAGTCATCAGGACCAGGTAGGTAGTGGTACTAATAATAATTAAATCAGCAATAGAGTCGTAATTTATAGTTTTAGTAACTATAGTGTTTTTCTTTGATGAATAGGGTTTGTTTGTTTTACTTCTGTAAAAAAAATTTTTTTTTTTGTGAATTAACATTTTTATGTTGATATTAAAATACCCCCACCAAAAAATAAACAGGTATGTAAATTTTGCGAGTGCTATAGCTTGCATCTTTTTCTTTTGTACGGGCATATTATCTTCTTCCAAGTGTAGTCTTTCATAACTCACTCTTGCCCTTTATGTTGATAATATTGTTGAGTGATTAGGTTTTGTAAATATTTCTTATCACATTTTGAGTGAAATTTTATTTCATGCGTCTAATGAAATCCAGTTTAGTAATTTAGGGATAAAGATTTTATGTGTTCAGCTTCAATCACTCATTTAATGCAAAAATACGAGAAAGCAAATAAGCATAATGAAGAAGAACACTATGGTCTACATAAGCATATACTATAGCTCCCACAAAGAATTGCTACTTTAAAAAAATCGATTCGAGTTGAAGAAGAAGAGACATATTTTTATCAATACTATTCTTCTAACTCCGATCTACACTGAATATACACTCGCAGTCAAGTATATGTATGGATACGTATAAGCACAAACGTCAGTGTGGGTTAATATTAACAAGAAATATAAAGGCATAAAGAATTCTCATACCGCCCGAATTTAAAAATTGCATCCACAATATTTTCTTTTTGTGTACAACATTGCTGCTACCCATCTACATACATAATACAGCTTCAATGAAATCGAAAAGAGCAGTTGAAAAAGGAGAAATCTAGAATTCGTTCATATTGCTTGAACTGGATCAAATCTGAGATCATTGATTTTGTGTTGTACGCATTAGAACAACCGTCGGTCCAATATGAAATATGCCGACATGTTTTGATATTTTGTGCGAAATGACAAATCTCTCGCAGACGTTGAAATCTGAAAGGAATAGAAAATTGTTGGAATTCGTTGACCATTTTTTTTTTTCTGGAATATACCACCCTTAAATCTTTGTATGCTTATAACTGAAATTTAAGCCTGCTGATCATATACTCGTACATGCAGTCTCCGGACAAATTATTTTGATATGCTATGTTTATGAAATAGAAACTTATTTATTTTGGTTTTATATACATACACATATTCTATATCGTTACAATATAAACTAAAGTTAAGTTTACAATAACAAAAGGTATAAAATGACGAACTACATCTGAGCATTGATCAATTCGAATAGCTAATAAAGCTTGAATTCTTCTAATGCACAATTGAACCATTTCCTGCATGCGAGTATTATGATTCCACTCAGAAATTATTTTTTTTCAATTAGCTGTGCTTTGGTCGTAATCACGTTTTCGATAGGATTCATATAATGTGAATTTCCTGGCCAAAGCAAAAAGGAAACTTTTTTAACAACAAGAAACTCTTTCATTAATTTGTTGGTATGGCACGGTACGCCATTTTGCACGACTTTCTTGTATTGGTCCTCCTTTATTGTCCCTTCCACCACACGCAGACGACAAGACCTTTTGCTGTTACTTTGGTAAAATGTTTTACCGTTTTAATCAGGCAGTTTTGATGGAATTTCTTGATGGGGCGCCTTCTCACAAAATGTCAAATGCGTTCTCTTCACTAAAACACACCTGAAATATTGGATAACGCAACATTTTAGTGGTATGTTGATGACATTTAAACATTTAATAAAATTATTATAATATGTATTTACAAAATTCCAAAAGTTCAAATCATAATTTTTTAGAATGTTTTCCCAGTTAAATGGTAAAATATTGTTCTTCTCAAAATAAAAGGAAGCGACCTAATTAGCTTTAGTGTGCTTTCTTATGTACATATAAAAGGTAAGTTTTATAATATTGCTTTGTTTAGTTCGGCGTACTTTTTTCTATATTCTGATAGCGTTGTCTTCAAATTTTTTGTCCGTTTCCTTCTATTGTAAGCCTCTGAATTTGGAAAAACTTTGGTATAACACTAAAGAGCTAGAATATGTAGGTTATAGGTTGAATTTTCATTGTTCGGATGTTATAAATTTTAATTGTTTTTTATTTGTTTATTTATTAATGCCTTATATGAATGCGCGAAATTTTTTAAAAATTTTCTATTTTTTTTTATTTTTGATTCCATTAGCCTGAACGGTTAGAAATATTTTAAGCTTTACAGAATTGAAAAATTCCAAAAATTACAGCATTTAGCGCGTAAAAATATTTATTTTCTTGGAAGATAATAGATACCGCGCGATGCGCCCAACCGCCAACTTCAAAGCCGTTTTCCACGATTCACTTTTTTTAAACTTTTGAAAGTGCAACTCTTGAACGATAGTTCAGATCGCTTTGAAATTTTTACAACATACTTCAAACTGAAGATACATTCATTTAGCAATTATAAATATGTTAATTCCCACATTGATGCCGAGAACTATCACCATCAACGCGCGTGCAAAAAAAAAATACATTGCTATATTATGTTATGATATTTCTGATGTTTTGTTTTTACACATAACCATGTGCATAAATGATCTGTAAAAAAATGTTGTCAATATTTGCGTCATTTTGTTTTTACCGCGTCTAGAAAAGTAATTTCGAAAATCGGCGAAATCGCGTATATAAGGCCTTAATATCATTTAAAGGAAAAAACTATGTATCAAGAAACTTTTAAAATTGAAGGGCCAAGGGGAAAATTATGATAGTCCACATTTTATCAATTTCGAGCTAACAACAGTGCTCTGTATTTGCTTCTAATAAGTACTATCACTTGGCTAGATGCATAAAAAGGAAAAAATATATTGTCTACTGACAAAAAAAAAACTCATTGAAAGAAGGCACCCTTATTATAGTTGTCGACTCACCGAAGTAACAAGCTGCGCAGTCACTCTCACTTCACTTCACTTTTCGTATTGTTGTTGCCGAACGGTGTAACGTGACATTTTTCGTCGAAGCCATCGTCTACGAGTAAGAAACACTGACATATATAAAATGGACTGCTCATACTACTAAAATTGCTTACATTATTTGACATAATTATGGGATCACTTTTCTATAGTTGTCTCTTTTTGGTTTAACTACTTTATTCCGCGGAACTACAAATAAGTTCTATACAACATAGTCCAGTTTCAGTTCAGTGCTTTTCCAAATGAATATAAAGAATAGAAATAGATGGCGATACAATATTTGTAATCCTTTCTCTGCCCCCCATAACTACTTTTAGGGGTAGGTAGACAAAAATTGCTTAATTTTATTTCTTTAGAAATCAAGTTTAAAAAATATTTGATGTTGTAGGAGATAAGCTTCCAAGAACAGATATAATTTCGAGTGCTTCTATAATTTGTTGAACTTTTAATATGGTTATTAAAGTAAAAGTAAAACTTGAAATTAAGATAATTGTCACACCCTGCCAAAAAAAAGTTGACCCATATGAAATAGAAAATCAGGCAGTCCATGTTGTATATGTCAGTGGTAAGAAACTAATATCATTGTCACTTAAAACTGTGACAGATAGCATCAGGGCATGTGTCAGGGTATGAATTACATTTGTAGACAAAAGTAAGGTTTGTCTTATTTCGTGGCATTGTTGTTAATTTTGAAAGCGTTTAAAAGAAAAAAAAATTATATACGGGATGTATTTCAGTCATTTAGATATAACAGTGTAAAATATATCATGGCTTCAAATTGTTTTTTGTTGTAATTTTTCCTTTTCCTTACAAACATCTAACATCTGTCACTTACAAAAACCAAGTGAGGGAAATTGTCACTTAATTATCACTGACATCGGCATTTGCCTACTTAATACGACAACAGCATTGAATAAATAACTAATACGGAAACGTCATAGGGGGTGAAAACCTAAGCCACTCGGTGAAATGTATTAGTGTGCTGTGTTTGTATTCGTTTCGTCATGCCAGTAATGAAATCCTGACATTTTGAAGGGGGACATTTTTTATAATCCAAATTGCTATGTAAAATAAACAAATTTTTAGCTCCCCTTATTTTCAGATAATATTTCTTGGCGTTGTATGACTGACATAATTTAGGCAGCAATTACAATTTCATAAAATATGAAATGTCAGAAATGTTTAACTGACGCACAATAAGTGGTAGGCCCTCTTGCCATTCCCCCTGAACTTAGGCCATACTGTCATTGAATTGCTTAAGCACGTATACTGTATTCGCACGGTACCCCGCTTCATTATTAGTTATTTATTTAATGGACAACAGTAATACGTCCAAAGTCGCATGTTTTTGACAAATGTCACTTTAAACGACAATCATAATACCATTTTTGTGTCGTAACGCCATTTCTCACTTAAAGTGACAACGATAATAAGGGTGGGTGATTAAGGGGGAAATAATATGAGAATCCTACACGCAGCGGGAAGAATAAATTTGAATCGAGTCCATAGATACGTAATTTCCGATCAATAACATCACTGGGAGACTTAAAACTTCATTGCATTGTGAATTGTTACAATAATAGAAACTGACATGTAGGTAAAGCTATAGTACTTTCATAAATTTATTTTTCGTTTTTGTATTAGTACCACGAATATTCAATGAAGACAGGTATAAGCTTGAATGCCACACAGTTTTCTAACTTTTCGGGTAGAGTTTTTCCCTCGAAATGTCTAATACATTAGCTCACTCAGAGAAATCCAATTTCTTCCATAAAGTTTTACATACATAATATATTTGTTTGCTAAAATTACGCTCACGAGACATCCTGGATATGTACATACACACCACTCGCATATGAAGATTAATTAAAATTGTATTGAGGTTTTAACGTTTTGGTTTTCGATAAACCTCTGCATTTTATTATTATTAAAATATGTTTGAAAGAAAAGTTTGAATGAAAGCAAGCAGATGAAGGAGTCAACTTTAGAACCATATTTTAATAGGTGGCCTCCAAGCCAAAATATTTGCTTCACAAAGCAACTGGCACATGGCACATAGAATGCATTATTTGCAGTATTTTGGCTTGTAGACCAACTATTAAAAGATGGTTCTAAAGTTGACTCCTTTAGTGAGTGCATGGAGTGACTTTCTAGCATATACATATATGTAGTAGGTACTTAAAACAGAAAACTAAAGAAAGTGAAATACATATCGTGTAAATGAGATCAACTTCTCTGCTTACAGGCGAGCTGGGCGGCAAGGGTTGTGTAACATGTACATATCTGGATGTTGAGCGGTGCAAAGTACTCGGGGCTTACATATTCATTTTTGGTCTTTTCATCACTTCCTATAGTTTTCATTTATAAGGGTACAAACATACGGAGCAGGCTGCGGTCTGGCTTCAGGACATAGCATACTGTCAGGTGATGTATGTGCGCAGCTCGTGAGTTATCCCGCCACATTTAGCCACAAGTGTTTTAATTGCATAAAGAAGTGCAATAAAAAAAAAAACCCAAATGGGAGCTTGTTTGGAAACTTCAATAGTAAGCTTCTCTTTACTGTACACATCTTTTACCTACAAAGAATCGAAGCACACTGGAAGACTAGCACGCTGAAAATTCAAACACTTTGTATTCTGATGTACCTCCTGGTCTGCTGATTAGTCTTGTGACTAATCTGCGGACTTCCTATGCACCACGTTGCGTAATTGTGTACATTTGTTTTGTTCGACTGCTGTGTCGCGATCTGAAGCTAGACCGCGAGCTGCTCCGTAGGGCCGGTATTAGAAAAAAAAGTTGTATTTTATGACCGTCATAAAAGAGCGAAGTTCAATCCTAAGGTCTAAGCTATCGATCGAGTGCTATGCGCTACAAGTTGCAAGCTACACTAAGCTCTATTTTAGCTTCATGAATTCCAATCTTCTACAATGAGCGCTACAAGCTTCAAGATCCATATTCGTATTGACAGCTTAACATGAATAAAGTGATATTTTCTTTGACGATTTTTCAAAATGCCTAGCGAGGACGTAATTTGTGAGCTACTTATTTTGGCATTTATTGCCATACTATCGTATTTTCTTGCATTAAATTAATTATTTTTTCACCATACGTGCTTTTTCCATATTGCCTACTTATTGGTATTATTGCAGCATCAGCTACAAAATTAAAAATTTGCCTAATATCAGTGTCAACTTTATTTATAGCTAGCTAAACCATGTAGTTTGAAGCTCTCTATGTAACAGTTTCTACGGTATGCCATATGTGCAAAGTAAAATTTGTAGCTTGAGGCTTGTAGTGCGTAGCTCTCGATGTAGCTTGGGCCTAAAATGAATAATTTTTTGTGACTATTTTTATAACAGTCACAAGTGATGATTTTGGTGAATATGACGCTAATGTACTTATACAATGCAGAGGTAAACTATAGTTGATTAATAAATTTCATCACAATTCCTATTAATTTTGCAAACTTTTATTATTCATTACTAATACCACGAGTATCTTCTTTTAGCAAAATGGAACCGCTTTTCAATATCTGCAATAGATAAGCATGATAGATTTGGATAGATGGAATGGTAATGTGCCTAGTAAAACATTGTTTCTATTTAAGAATAACTTCCAGAAAAATGCACAGGTAAAACAAGTGACTGCGAAACTTAAAATTTTACTGAATTAAATTAAAGTATACAGCATTGCCTTCATAAAAGTGAAGCTAAAAAAGCTAAAATGAAAGGCAATTACTACAAAGAACTTGGATTACTTACCTTGGATTTTTGATGCTTTGCAATTATATAATCTAGCTTGGAAAGGTCAATTAACCTCCCATACTAAGACTATTACAGGTGCTACTTGGAATGAGATCATTCTTGGCCGTTAGAAATGAGATATAATTAGATGACACTTGAATGCATTAATGTAGGTACCATATGTGGAAATAATAAAAAAAAATAGTCACAGACGAGATTGGAACTTCCATACTTTATATTTCTACTTCTGGGCGAACAACATGTTATCCGATTCACCGTTAAGTTGAATTTTGGTGCACATAAGGTCCAATCGCACATGGGATTCTATTGGAAAGCGACACAAACAACACAAGACGTCATCCAATAAGGTTCTTGCTGCGTTCTTAAAATATTAAGGACAACAAACAAGAACACAGCTTGCCGTCGCGCAACAAGCTGAGATAATCATCGTCATCGCGAAACCTATAGTTTTTGTGTTATTCGAACAATTAAAGTGTAAAGTGTATCAAAGACATAAGTGAAACCTAGACCAAAATAAAAGCCTGTACGTAAATATTTCAAATATCCCGGGATATGGTTCGGTTTAAAATTTCGTCATAATTCGTTTCTTTTCGTAAATCGCGTGTGAAGTACTCTGATCAGTGTTGGGCAAAATGTAATCTGATTAATGATTAACAATTACAATTAACCATGTAATCTGTAATCAGATTACTTTGTAACAGATTACTAATGTAATCCATTTCCATAATTACATAATGTAATCGATTAACGTGTAATGTGATTACAAGTTAATCTGATTACACATTAATCGATTACAAGTTAATCCCACTACATGTTAATCTAATTAATGTGATTACATTTAAGATATTTAAGATATTTGTATTCTAATTCTTCATAAAACTCCCTAAAACTAATTTCGTACGAGAACAATACTATTTTCTTTTAATTCATTTCATTATATTATTAATTACTTTTAAGTAATCTACAAAGTAATCTGTTACAATGTAATTAGATTACAAAATAGTCTAATTATATTGTAACAGATTACACATTTGATAGATTACGTATTCTCTCATAAGTAATCTGATTGATATGTAATCGAATACAATTTAATTAGATTGCTTTGTAATTTGAATAACCTGTAATGGAATTATTAATTAAATTACACTGCAATCAGATTACGCCCAACACTGACTCTGATTGATTATTGATTGATACTGATATTAGAGAGAAGGTAAAACCTACCAGCGAAATGGGTGGAATATTCGATGACTAAAACGAACCATCATGTTTCTTCTCATACCCAAATACATATGTACATCGGAACTTACTGGCAAAGATATTCATTAGTACAGAAATTAACTAGTGAGAAGTCACGAATTGTTATCACTACAGACGAAGACAATGGATTGGATTGGAATAGGTGTGATAATGAAAATGAGTAATTTTGAATTTGCAGTCTTTTTATTCATAATTGGATATAGCAACGAATATAAAAAGCTTATTCCATAAGCTGCAAGAGCAAATTCATATAAGCAGGGTGATTCAGATCAAGATACCTTCCGGTATACCACGCGATTCCTTGAGGTAAGCTGATAAAAAAATTGCTCCACTTCTTCTGACTTTATACTAACTACTAAAACAATTCAAAATAAGAGAAGACTTTTCAGCTGTTAATTTTTAACCAACGAGGTAATAACTAATACCTGAATTACAATTACGGCTGATCAGTCGACTACGACTTTGCCCAAATGGGAAATGCATGTGGCGAGATACTGCGACTGTAGCTGAAACAAAACTGCTCAAAGTGCAAAGGTAGTGTTGGCTGTGGCCAACTTCAGTTCAATCACAGAAGTCGGGACTTCTGGTTTGTTCAAGCAGTTGAATTTTTAATTTAATTACAAATTTCACCTCAGCGTCGACTTCGACTTAAAATCAAATCGCAGTCGACAGATCAGAAGTAAATGTAATTCAATCCGTGTACATGAGCGTACCCATAATCGCCCTGCATTTGTGTAGGTTTCATTCCGCCATTTTTGGTCTTCGCTGTCTAATCCATACTTAGGTTTGGTTTGTTTTGGGCTTGGCGCATTGACGCAAGAAAACCCGTGAAATAACCGTAGGGACACCAAGCAAATATTACGCACAAACTTTTTACCACTGAACTTTTCTTCTACTTACATATTAACGTTTTTATGTTCATGTTTGCAAATTCAGTAAATACTTTTGAGTATATGAAAATAAAAGCGACTAAAATTGCGCATAGGCTGTAGAATTGTGTACAGGTGTACAAATTTTACGGCACTTATGTACAAACAATATCAGTGTCAATTACCCCGTTCATATGAAGCTTACTGGAGTGGATTAGCGTACTTCGGAGTGAGATAATTCGCCATGTGAACACCATCCGGATTGGAATTACCTACACCGGCATTAATTCGGTAGTGGAGTGGAATTAATCACATATGAACACTTGAGTGGATCGAAGTGGATTTACGTTTGGATATTTTTCGCTTCGAACACCTTCGTGCTTTCATACAGTATTTTAGAAATTGTAAAATTATACTTCTTTCAATGAGAGGTGACTTTAGATTAAGAACTGTCAATAGAAAGTTGTCTCTCTTGTCGATGTAATCCAGTCCATCGCATGTGAACACTTGGTACTATGTGAATTAGGACTATTCCAGTCCAGTCCAGTCCTCTTCATGTGAACGAGGTAAATGTGTTAGAAATGGGTACGTGCTATTTTCTCATTTGCATATCTTTTAGTTCTTACCTCGTTGTTGCTTCTGTGACAAAGGCCAGATAACACCCTTATTATCATTGACACTTTAATACCGATTTCCATTGATCACGTTTTCTAGCAGAAGTGTTATACTTTTTATGCAGTGCTACACTGAAATTGTTTCATTGATCTGAACTGCTAGAAAAATTGTACGTCAAAATTATCTTGGTGCTACACTCGAAAAATCGGCAGTGTTTCACCGGAAAACGCACACATCTATCTCTGAGAAATGTCTCTGCTGAATGTCAAGTGAAATTAATTTTAAAGCAGGGTAAAGTTCTAATAACTCATTTAATAGATAGAATAAAATGGAAAATAATTGTTAAAAATTTAATATCTGCGCTTATAATTATAATGTGCCATACTTCGCTCGGTGTTGTTTTTTCAGAAAATGTCAATCTGACAAATTACATGGATATGAGCTACTATATACATTCTCATCGCGTTAAAAGTTGTTCCATGGAAATCGACATTAGTTTCTTACTCGTAGACGATGGCTTCGAAGAAAAATGTCACGTCACGCCGTTCGACAACGACAATACGAAAAGTGAAGTGAAATGAGAATGACTGCGGAGCTTGTCACTTTGGTGAGTCGGCAACTAAAATAAAGGTGAGTCATCCTATGTATATGTACATATGTAGTAATATCGTCGTTGATACTGCGTAATCGCGAGACTAGTAATATCGTAACTGCATAGATTAGAAAAATCTCATTTCGAAGTTAATGGTAACGTGGTAACTATGTACAACTTGTTTTATCAATTTTATGTCAAACATCTAAAGATATGATATATCTCGTCAAACCTAGAGTTGAGTGGCAATCATTTTTTCATTATAATAATAAAAAATATATATATATCTGACGATATGGGAAAAGTCAATCTCAGAAGACCATAAGCAATGAACAATAGTAATGACAGAAAACTTATTCTCTAGTGGGTGACTAAAATTTTCAGCTCAGCGGCCGAGAGAGAGTGGTAGAGCTCTAGAATGCTGAATATAAGACTACAAGAAATTGCTTTACTTGTGTATAACATTGTGCTGGTTATCTGATTTATTATTTGTACTTTTCATGAGAAGCGATCAGTACGTTTACATGAATACTTAAGTACTTTACTTGAATTTAATTTTCCAATTATACTTCCAGTATTCATGTAAACGTACTGCATGTTCCTTTAAGCTTCTGTCTGAATAGCAAAAAAAATAAAATTAAATTTAGTACATCAATCATTTGGTAAAACAATTTTTAATAAGAATTTCTCTCTAGTCGAAAGTAGAAATGAATAGTAATGGTGCCTAAAGCTGTGAACTTTTAGCCAACACTTACTCTTTATGTTGCCAACTGATCCCTCACCCTTCCGACGAAATACTGAATGTCAGACTGCCTCTAGTCAGTTAGTCAGCTTAGAATGTACAACCATATATTTTCGCTATTATATTGCAGCGTAACTAAATATGATTATCAAAGGGAAAACATAAGGGTATCTATCCTCTAAAATAACCTCGCCGCTCTAATGGCTTTACTTATAAATACATAGCCCTCAGATAACTTTTAAATTGCTAAGAGGGAGACATTGGATAGGTTACATATTTACAATATATTGTATCATTGCAATGGGTATTTAGACACTCACGAATTATGGGTAGTAAAAGATCCAACAAGATAGCCATGTATGACTCTAGCACTGATTTTCTTGGGTGAACATTGACTTTATTTGGTCGAAAGCAAACAATGCAAAACTGATTGAGTTGTTATTACTATTCTTTAATCTTCATTTTTCTAAAAATCCATGCCGTTGTTAATATGTAAGTGGGTAAGACAATCGAACACTTTTTGCGCATTTATCCAGCCTTGACACTTTTCCCTCCAATGAGGTTTAGTCTCCTTTCTAAGTAAAAGCATTAGTACTCTTATAGCACATAACATAATCGTAGTATTTTTTTTTTAATATTTTTCACTTTTCATCTAGTAAGTTTTCAAATTAAACGATAATCATCAAAATCGAAAAATTCCAATATAATTGAAATAAAATGCGAATGTCAATGTTTTTCTATTGAAATAAAAGCAAAACAGAACTGTGGAACTAAGTTAACCTGCTAGAATTTAAGGAGAAATTATAGTCACTTCAATTTAAATAAAATTAAACTCACTACTGTATATATTAAATTTTAAAACAACAAAAAACAACACTGTTCAAAAAAAGGTTGCCTAATAAAGGCAAAAAAGCAAATAAAATCGAGTTTATTTGAGTTTATCGTAAGAATAGGGTATTTATAAAACCAAATTAAAACTAAACTAAGGGATTACATATATAACTTTTAATTGATAAGACTATGTATTTACTACTAGACACTATACATAAGTTGTCGTACATAGGTTTTGTCTGTAAAAAGGAAAATTTTTATTATAAAGTGAAAATAAAAAAAAATTAATAAAAAATAATCTATCGGACGGTTACACAAGAAATTGATCATTTCTATATAGAATTTGAGCTGTTTCCGTGTTTGGTGTTTTATCAACTTTTTCGACAGAAATAAGAAAAGCTACATTAATATACACATAGTTATTTAGTTTTATATTTTTCCATTTATTTTTTATTTATGTAATGTATAAACTTATTTTCGTTCTCTTAAAAAAAAAAAAACAAAAAACTAAAGACAATGTGATTCATTGTATTATAACAAAATTGGTTTTCAAGCGTTTTTGGAAATAAATGCTAAAAGATGGAAAATTTATTTTATTTAAAAGGAATAAATATGTAATGTACTACATACCTACTTAAATATATAATAAATACCTGGATCTGGTTCTGTTAAAGTATCAACATATTTTAAACTGTAAGTATACATATAATAAATAATTTTGCATGATGTTTAAGAGGAGTCAGTACTCAGGAAAAGTTTCAATTTAGATACCAGCGAACCTGTAGGTAATAAAATATACTATACGTAGGTTTGTGTCCTGAAAGTGTGAAAAGTCGTATAAAATTAGCCTAGACCTAGACCACGGAGCACATTAGAGACATCTACCGCAAAAGACAGAAACCAAACATCCGACAAAACCATACAATTTAAGACGAAAAATGAAAATTTCCAGTTCACATAAATTGAAAATTTTTAACGAGAATTAACTCTCGTAATTTGTTTTGCTCATAACTGTTAAATATGATATTTTGCTTTGTATTCAACAACTTTCAAGAAAATATTGCAATTTCTCGTCGGTGAAATGTCGAGAGAAAAAACAAGTACTATTAGAGTCAAATAATTATAAGAAGCGCCATTAAAAATGAAAAACTCGACGTTATTTGCTAGATCTAGGCTTTATCTTACTAAAATAGTCACAATTTAAACAAATGAGAATATCTACTCACAGGAATTTGATTTAAAAGACTTCAATTTTTACCATTTTTTATAAATTTCCGAGCTAATATCTCCATTCCAATACACTTTTTTTAATTTTTGCCGACGTTATTTACTAGACTTCTTCGCTACCTTTAATTTAAGATATAAATCATTATTCTGCTACAAATAGGTTGCCAGAAATTCGCATTGAAAAATGTATAAAACTTGCAAATTTTGGTACTGGCTCCTCTTAACTAATCTAAGAAAATTTAGAAGTTTTTTGTTTTTCAGATCTCGGTGAAGCCTCTATTATCTTAACGTCAGTCTCATTCCCATAGTATTACTTCAAGCAATTCTTACATTAGCATTTCCGCTACGTAGAACACTTGAGCTAAAAAAAAACATGAACATAAACTCAGAAGTTTTTTTTTATCAGAAATTCAGAAAATTCAAGTTTCAAGACTTTTGAAATCAATCAATGTATGATGAGCAAGATACTGCTGTAACGTGCTCACATCAGATGCATCGCATAGTTTCATCTAAACTTTTCCACAATAATCTCTTATATCGACTCTACGGAAGATCTTCGTACATATCTCGCCGGGATTTTATTTAGGCGGCGTGAACAAGAAATATTCCAGCAATTAAAGCTAGTATTGTTGATGTTATAACGAATTGCGTGAGGTTATCTTGTATTTTGTTTTTGTAATTTTGTTGCTGTTCTCAATGTGACTTTTCGATATCATAGGAGTTATTATATTTGGACGTGCAGTCCATTCTGTCAGCATGAGCTGACAGCTCATTCTGTGAACAGTGTTGACACAGGGCCGCACGCTAGCACCTTGGCTAGTGCGGGAGAGTTGTGGTGTGGTTAAACCAAATACCTGCCGCTGTCGCAGCCCATATACAAAAAAATATAGTGCCTACAAAAAAACACGCAGCACCACACCATTAACCTTTACATACTGTCGAAGATATAACTGTTGGGTCTTCACGCCGTGCCCCATCCACCATACGACAACGCGGGCAAGATTTCGCAATATCCCTATGATGACCTATAAGAAGCGGAGGAGCGCCGTTAAGAGGGCTCCAGGAGAGTGAAAGGAGAAAAATTGAAATACCGTTATGGCAGTATTGCGTTATAAACTTGCCTTTATTAACACAAACTAGAATCCTACCCAGTTATCTAATCTAGAATATTGCTTTTAAACCTATTATCATCATCGGTACATCATACCAATTTTCTGAGGTGGTGGTCTTGCTTTAGATTCTAACCGTGTTATGATCGTAGCATACTGTATGCAGCAGTATGCTACAATAGGGTAGCGGCATGATGTATGCGCGGGCTGCTTTCTATAGGGACGGAGTGTCTATACGCGCCGAACACACCCGAATGGGGGAGAAGAAGAAGAGCGCTTCCTGGCACTTTGATTGTCATTGTGAAAAGGAAAGTCAAGAACGTTAACTGAGCTGACTTTTCTAAAACGCGAAAAACCAAGTAAATCCGGAATCATCCAGCGAGTAGAGATCCAACGGGTGCATCCGCGAAGTTATTAGACCGTTTGGTTAACGGCTACCAGAAAAGTAGTGGAAGAAATCTCCAGGTGTACAGGATATCGGAATTTCCTTCAAATCAAGTGAGTCGTCCAGAAAGAAACAAAATAATTCAGAGTTTTAAAGCAATGCATTCTTTAACTATAGGAAAAACAGCGATTTTTTTCAGCAAAAGCGGCTGATTTGGGACCTTTTTTTTTATTTGGGGTGCTATAGCAGGCAGGTGCCGTTGTGGTTAGACAAATTTGTCGCAATCCAACAAGAAACGCATGTGGAAGTCTCTTAAGGCAAATTCCAGCAAGAGAGAAGAGTCTACCTTGGCCTGAAACTGCAGTAATTTGCTTTTCAATTAATCCACCATATTCTCGTCCACCAAAAAGTATTCCGACATTTCGGGCTTAAGAGCGTGGTACACAGATCCGTAAAGTAAATTGCAGTATCATACTGCTGAGGAATTCATAACTGTGAGGAATTTACCGATGGATTTAACTGTCGGTTACCTGGTATTACATGGGAATTCGCAGAAAAAGATGACTCTTGAGCATAGCAAAATCTAAAAAAGATACTCATCATGGTGCCGTACACAAATTAAACTCTTCCAGTCAACTGTATTGCAAATTGTGTTTGGTATGTACAGCAATGTAGAAATTTCTGTGGATTATAACATAAAGTATATAAATAAATAACAATCGGATAAAGGCTGAAATTAGGTTTACTATCAATGAAATAAGTAAGTGAATGAACGCAATGAATAACTTGAATCAATTGTTCCAACCGCATTGGTTGTGACTCAGGATTTAACACATTAATTTGAATTAATTGTTCCAACCGCATTGGTTGTGACTACACATTACCTTGAATCTATCCGGTAACCCAGGACACTTTGTTTTTATTTTTTTTATTTTTGGGACTGTTTCCTCACTGCATAAGGTTATGCTAATTGTTCCATCTCCGCTCCGCTCAGCTCTTCCCTGATTGATTGTTGTGGATTCTGTGACAGATCGTTCCATCCATCCTGTATTGGAATCTCCAATTTCGGTCGTTTATCCATAAAGTTTGTTCAGGAGATCACCAACGCTTTCTCCTTTTATTGTACTGAATGCAAGGAAATTACCCTTCCACATGTATTGCTTGCCATCAAATGTAACAATGATCAATTGAAGGACTTGGCCAGTAGCTCTGACAAACTGAGCACTCACCTTAGTTCTATTAGATCTACACAAACTGAGCTGGCCTCGAATGTTGCATCCATGCTGTCTGCTTTTGACGTTCTTTCTTCTAAAGCTCAGTTGATTACTTCCGTCGCTGCCAATGTAAACAACATTGACGCACTCGGTAAGAAGCTTGAAGACATTGAGATCAAACTTGACTTCCTCAGCAATAAACTCAAGAGCAGCTTTTCACCAAATTCTCAAACTCTTGACAAGAAGATATGCAAGCTCTTCGATTCCCTAAAAATATACATCAACGATACTCCACATTCGATTGAAAACATCGTTCAGGATACAGCTTCAAAATCCGAGTACAATTCCATTCTTGTAAAGCTTGCTAATGAGGTATCTGTTGCAAAAATTTTAATTGGGCACATAGCTGATGAAATAAAGGTGCGGCCCTCTACCCAATATAATCTACCGCCTCCCACCACTTGCTGCTCTGATTTACGCAGTGAACTCAATGCAGTGATTACTCCAAATAATTGGTAACTCGCCGGTTTCGTCCCTTAACAATATCAATGTGCTTAATAATAACTCGCCGTCTACCTCTCTTAATAATGTTAATGATAATAATGCTGATGTGCCACCTATTCTACCTGCTTCTAAGCCTCGTCACAAGCGCCAGTCGCACCATGGGAAGCGACCTAATTTGCACCTTCCCGCTACCAATATTAGTCCGAGTGCCTCGACTGATGTCGCCTCAGGTAACGCTGTGGGTCAATTCTCGCTTGCACCTGCACCTAATACCACAGCTATGAATGTTGCTTCACCTGTGTCCTCGTTTGGAAGCGGTATTGGTCTCTCTTTGAGAACAGTACCAAAACCTTCGAGTATTTTCGTCACCCGTTTCTCTCCTGAAACTTTATGTGAGGACATATTGAAATATTTAAGGTCCAGAAATGTTGCAGCGGAGAGTATTTCGTGTCGTAAGATTAGTAAATCCTCTAAACCGGTTGCATCCTTTGCCTAACTGTTTCAGCGGATATGCGGGACCAGTTATTGGATCCCATATTTTGGCCCTCCGGAGCTTTTACTAAATTATATGTGCCTTCTAAGCGCCATCCTAGAAATACATCCAAAACAAGTAATGTTATTCCAAAAAACCGAACGCGTTCCCTTTACTATCAAAATTTAAGGGGGATTCGAACGAAAACTGTACATATCTTGAAATCCTCTGTTGCAACTTGCTTGGATATAGTTGCTTTCACTGAAACTTGGTTGCATCATGGCTTTCGCGATGCCGAAATCTTGGACAATTCTTACCAAATTTTTAGGAAAGATAGATATATTGACTCTGAAGCTCGCGGCGGTGGCGTACTCCACGCATGTAAAAACCATTTCAATTGCACCCAAATTGTGGTTCCCAGTTTTTCCAATTCTCTTGACATTGAACTTATAGTTCTTAAGCTGTCTCTCTTAAGACACGACTTATACATACTTTGTTGTTATATTCCTCCAGATTCTATAAATATTGTTGATGACAAAGGTCAAAATTTATACGATCTGCTCATTTCAACTTCTAATTTTATCCATGGTAAGATGGAGCCTCTTGACGATTTACTACTTATTGGTGATTTTAACTTAACCAATATACAATG
Organism: Dioctria linearis; assembly: GCA_963930735.1. Classification (NCBI taxonomy): domain Eukaryota; kingdom Metazoa; phylum Arthropoda; class Insecta; order Diptera; family Asilidae; genus Dioctria; species Dioctria linearis. Next base: position 210,576,752 of record OZ005742.1, on the reverse strand, counting down.
GGTATTAAACAATGATGACGATGACTATCTCCCACTTAATAACTTACAATAAGAGAATCACTTTTCCTGGACACTATTTCATCTCTTGGTCTCAGCCAAATCAATCGAACACAAAATACAGTTGTTCGTGCCAACACACCCGGTCCAGAAGGGACCTTTACATCACTTACCATTACCCCCTGTGCAGGCGCAGATGTGCTGCCTTCCTTCTGCTTGCCCCATCCATCCAACGATACTGAGGGGAGAATATTTTTCAGTGTCCCTATTGATGATCTGAAAGAGCGGAGGAGCGGACCTAATCAACCATCAACTCGAGGAGGGCTCCGGGAGAGTGAGAGCGGGAGAGAGTATAGCGCCATAACGATATAAAAGCAAGTTATTCATTTGTTTTTACAGGGGATTTCTTAAGCCGTCCCAGAATCCTACTCCTAAACCATTCCCTACGGACAATTCGGGCTTGGTTACTTCCAAACTAACTCCGATCAGCGTACATTATATTTTCTACGTAAAAAAACAGAAAAATTTCTTTTGCGGAACAAAGTCTAATAGTAGAAACTATTCTATATATACCTTTGTATGTACAGAAGTTTTATGTTGCTTATAATCTTACCCAAGAGATTCCGGGGATTGTAGACCAGCTTGCTAATCTTATTGATCTAGTTCAATCTCAAACATTACACTCCTTAAAGGTAATTCGTCTTACCCTGACTGTCGGCTCTTACTTTTAATACACTCTCAGAATGTTTCACTAATTCCTAATTTATTTATTTGAAAATTTTGGAGCAACATGAAAAAATTAGAATCTATCATGATTTAATTATTATGCAACATTATTATAAACGAAAAACATAATCGATTAAATAAATTTATATGGGATAATCCTACTAGTATTATCAGCCAGTCTTCCGCTTGTGGTTACGGCGGGCGAGTATTTCTATGGCTGTATATGATAAAGCTATATATGTACATGAATGAATAAATTATGCCAGTGCGAATATAGGTACTACATCTATCTTTTGATACAGAGCCTGTCTTGTTTTCGGTAATATAAATTGTATTTAAATGAACTTTGCGTATTTATTTTATAATCCACATCTGTTTCCCTTTTGGTTTGATTAATTCTTAGTATGGATAAATGGAAATCTGATTTATAAGTAAACATGAACGATTGTCAAGAACTAAAGTCATATGCTACCGACTAAGCGCATCTTTCTCATAAAACTTAATTTGACCGCCTTATAGACGTGTGATAAAACGTGTACTCACTTCAGCGTATCTTGGATGAAGAACGACACTGCATGTGATTTGCAGCAAAGTCATGAAAAAGTACTATAATGGATGCAGGCACTAAAACCCAACATCCTCCAAAGGGTCTTTGATGATGCACCTCTCTGGCATAGAAAATTATAGTAATGTATATAAAATCATAACAATATGTGATAAGATTAGTAGCAAAATATGTGATAACATTTGTAGTAATATAAACCCTATAGCGATGAAAGCTAGCGAGATACACACTTACATGATGTACAATCCCTCGAAGGAGCTCCCTGGAGTTATGCTCATATCGCGAGGTATCCTTTCCTTAGGTATTTTATTAGTAATCTGAAATCCTAAACAGGGTTAAAATCAAAATTTTCAGTTTATGAGAGAAAGCCCGCTTCACATAGGTGGATTATACTTATACGTATCTTCAACTCAAAGTGGGACTCCTGTGCTTGGAACTATGAGTCTTATGTCTTACTGTCTGGGAAGGTTTCTACTAGGAATGTGGACCCTTTCAGTTTATCTAACTCTTTTAGGTGACGCGTGGCGTCCCTTGTACTGCTGCCGGGCAGTTCGTTGTTCTGCTTGTTAAGTTCCGGGGGTCAGGTAACTTTGCTTATCCTCTTGGGTGAAATTACAGCCTGGAAATGTTCCCTGTCAGGCACCGCCTTGAACAGTTATCTTACTGGGAAGCGCTTGCTTGGATTTTTCATTCACACGAATCCTAAGTTATCAATGCCTTCCTTATCACTTCTCTATATGCTAAGCGTGCTCTTTATTCCTATATTAAAATAAGTCAAATTGAGCCGAGTGCTGACTGACTTCGCTGTCGGCCTGATTGATTGACAGAAAGTTTCGCTTCGGTTGGGTATCGAGTCATCTGAAAAACTGCTATATACCGCCTTGCAAAGGGCTCTAGTTCCCTGCAGTCCACTATGTAAATTCAGAAAAAAAAATTTAGCTCACCACTCGTTTCACCTTTTTAAAGCTAACCTTACTTACCCCATTTTAACAAACAGGTCGTAACCTTAATATTTTATTAAGTGCAAGCTGCATAGAGAATAGCGGGATAAAACGCTAACCTTTATGACGCAAATTTTTTTTTTTAAAGGCAATAAACGGTAAATTTTTTTTAACCTCTGAAACTGAAAGAACATGAGAAGAAAATTCCGTACTCCCAGAATGCATGACGATCTGATGATCTCTTCTTCTTCCTTGTCACCAAACTAGCTATATGGAAGCGCTGCTCTGTGTCAATTACGTGGCGTTCGGTTAGCCAAATCAAATCGCACCGTCCACATACATAGGCAATAACTTACATGTAGTAGGCTGTGGCGAGCTTCAGTATAGCATACCGCTGCATTATAGTATGCTACGAACATAACATAGTAACCTGGAGTTCCTCGCAGCAGAATTGTATTCTACGACCTTACCCTTTGCGTGTATGTACTTATGTATGCTTAATATGTACTTTGCTTATAGTTACTATGTATGCCTATGTAATATTTACTTTGCTTACACCAATGTAAATACTTTAAGATATTTCATTATTCAAAAAACTTAACGCCGCAGGAGCTAGTAGTATTTTAGTTGTCGTTTTAGTTGTACCAACTATTCTCGATTTAAATAATTGATTCAAACAATTTAAATTTCAACTTCATATTCTGAACCGTAACTTCACGAAACGCTATAACGTATAATTACATTAATGAGGCCATTTAAATGTCAAATTCATGTCATCGGCCATAATTTCATCAACTAAGTACTTTCAATTTAATTAATTAAACAAACTCTTTACTTTAAACTTAAAAAAATGAGATCATGAGACGTAGTTCCGGTATGCTACTCTAACACGGCTTCCCTGAGTGTGTACTATTATTATAATACTAATTATAATCATAATTGAATAGATATCTGTACAAATGACGGCAACACCTCGTCATGATGATTCCGATATTCATTCATTCATTCATTTTATTTTTCCTAATTTGTATACAAGATTAGAAATCTTATACTAGTACAATGAAAAGTACGGCTAGGTTAGCTAATAAACTAAAAAATACAAAAATAAAAATAAAACGTAATACTTACAATATATCAGAAAAATAGTAAAAATAGAAAGGGATAGAAAAGAAAAACATAGTGGAAAGATAAAAAGAAAAGAGTTCGACACAATCAGCTAGTAATTAGTAAAATACAATTACGTTATAAGTTCCTTAAATTTACTGATAGAGGCGGGGGTTGCGGAATTCCAAAGGCGTGCAACCTGGACAAAGTAAGATCCCTTAGGGATGGATGAATTGAAACGTGGAATTAGAAGTTGGCGTCCTCTCAGGGACTGCAAAAATTTGACGTTACAAAAAAGATACTCTGGCTCACCTGTGCGAATAAGATTATGCAGGAAAATCAGTGCTTTATCCTTTAAGGACGAATCTAGAGTACAACCCAACATCAATGATCTATAAGGAGAGATATGAGCAGAACGACGCAAACTGTATACAGTCGTTGAAAGCAATCTCAAGCTTTCGATTGCAAACCGAGTCCATACTCATTTATATTAAACTACCATAAGCAAAAAGAGGCATCAAAAGTGTCCAAACTAGTCTCAAACTCAAATCAGCGGGAAGTATATTTGCAGACAGCCAGAGTCTTCTAAGCCCACAATAAATTATTTTGCTTACCATAGATTTGATATGATCTCAGCACCTCAAACGATTATTAATTTTCACTTAAATTGGTAATACAGTTTTCATAAGGTAGTTCCACTTTATTAAGCATAATTGGGGGAAGATCCGCATTATTAAGATCAGAAATAGAGAGCGCTATGCATTGCAATTTATTGGGGTTAAGAAGCAGTTGATTATCAATTGGCCATCTAAAATTTCTGAGAGATCATCGTTTATTCTGCAGATACAGCCCTCAATCAGTCCACGAGCTCTATATAAGTACAATTGCACATCATCTGCATACAGATGCAATTGAACATCATGCACCACATCACATAAATCATTAATGTAAAGACTAAAGAGGAGAGGTCATAAGATTGAACCTTGAGGAACTCCACATGCTAAATGCATTCGGGAGGACGGAACTCCTTTTGTGACCACCTGTTGCGACCTATTTGAGAGAAAACTGGCTATCATCTTAACAGCAGAAGAGGAGAAATAAAGGTTTGCATATAACTTACGCAGCAGTTTTTCATGTACAACACAATTAAATGCCCTTGAGAAGTCCAACAAAACTATCACACCAAGATCTCCCTCATCTAGAGCCGATCGCCAGTCCGTAGTGACCTTGAGTAACGCAGATTTACAACTGTGTCGTGCATGAAAACCAGACTGATATTTCGCCCGGAGATCATTACATGTTATATAATTTTCAATCTGGGCTCGCATAAGCTTTTCCAAGACTTTGGAAGGAAAACTGAGAATGCTGATGGAACGATAGTGTGCCAGTTCAGTAGCAGACATTTTTTTAGCGATAGGAATAATATTAGCTAATGTCCATACTTCTGGGAATTGAGATGTACTTAGACAAGTGTTCATGATGTGCCATGCCAAACATAAGGAAAATGTAAGGCAATAAGATCTTGAGAAAACGAACACTTATTTCATCAAAACTAGTAGCATGGGACATGAGTATATCGATTTAAAAAGTTCATCATTCTTCACTCAGCGGAAAGAGAAGCAATTAACACTTTGTTCACGTAAAGTAAGAAAGGACATACTAAGTTGTTGTGGAATTAATAAATTTGTTGCTGGACCTGCAGTAAAACGCCGGTTAAGTTCCTCATAATTAAAAGGACATCAAAATAAATGAAAGCTCGCTTCAAGTCTCAAGAAAAATACTCACGCTTAGCTCCCCTAGTTGCAGAAGTGAAACGAACACTTATTTCATCAAAACTAGTAGCATGGGACATGAGTATATCAATTTAAAAAGTTCATCATTCTCCACTCACCGGAAAGAGAAGCAATTAACACTTTGTTCACGTAAAGTAAGAAAGGACATACTAAGTTGTTGTGGAATTAATAAATTTGTTGCTGGACCTGCAGTAAAACGCCGGTTAAGTTCCTCATAATTAAAAGGACATCAAAATAAATGAAAGCTCGCTTCAAGTCTCAAGAAAAATACTCACGCTTAGCTCCCCTAATTGCAGAAGTGACCTTGTTTATAGAGTGTGCGCAAGTAATGAGTATTCAACCGTTTCCACTGTTTATGTAAGAACTCTCTCTCTACACTGCGAGAGCGAACTCCATCAGAAAATCGTGGATTGCTATATGGAAGGATTCGTTTGACTTTAAGTGGAACATTGTTATTATACAGGGTGTTTCGTAAGTCGACGTCAAGCCGAAATCGGGTGATAGACCAAATCATAATAGTTACCAGAAAAATATAAAAAAAAGTCTAAGTCATGTATTTTTCAAATTATAGACATTTCTTTTGTTTTCGAGAAAATGTACACCCTGTGATGGATTTTTAGCTCCTGTTGCTAAAAATCTTTACTTTTTTTATGTAATCCCGAATAGTACTTATGTAACCTGTTGCTTTAAATTCTAAGCCAACTAACTGTTCCAGCTTGGAAGAAAATGTCACATTTTGCCGAACCAAGAATAGAAAATTAATATTTCACCCAACTTTAACTGACTGTAATGAAAAAAAATGTACTACGCCAGTTTGGCAAAAAAGTTGACGCATTTAATAAGGATTCTAAAATGGTGTAACACTTGCTACATTATTTCTTAGATTACGGAAAAAAAAATTTGTTTCTTCAAGAAACTCAGTTTCGAAAAATTTCTTTTCACTTACTAAAAATGATTCTAGTGTACCCAAGGCTTGCCGTAAGACCGTAACTTTAAGATTCTAGTTTGAGTGAAACGGAGAGTCATTACATGAAATGTGAGTGAGCAAGATATTATTAACTTACCAACTTTTAAAGTTACTTGCCAAACTGGCGTAGTACATTTTTTTTTAATTACAGTCAGTTAAAGTTGGGTGAAATTTTAAGCTGGAACAGTTGACTTAGGATTTAAAGCAACAGGTTACGTAAGCACTATTCAGGATTACATAAGAAAAATAAAATTGAAAAAAGTAAAGATTTGTAGCAACAGGATATAAAAAACCATCACAGAGTGTACATTTCCTCGAAAATAAAAGAAATGTCTATAATTTGAAAATTACATGACTTAGATTTTTTTATATTTTTCTGGTAACTATTATGATTTGGTCTATCACCCGATTCCGGCTTGACGTCGACTTATGGGACACCCTGTATAAATAAGAGACCATCTCATTAAATTTCCACGGTTGCTGCTCCGCCAATGCAAGAAGGTAAATATCATTCCACGGTAGTGACATACACTCATTTATCAGGTTAAGATTGTCAAGATGTTTGAAATCATGATAGCAGAAATTCTTATTAAGATTGCCACCTTCCGGGAACAGATTATAGGTCATATCATGATCGAGTATGTATACTTGGAAGGCTCAGCTGGTTGTGAAATCTGACATTACTCTTATTAGTAACCATGACAAGATCAAGAAGTAAAGGGTTGAAAGAATTAAAAAACGTATGCAATGAATTTATCACATCCAAGTGGAGCGCCACCACATCAGTCAAGAACCTATCAGTCATCAGTTTATCAATCAGGATGTTTACATTGAGATCAGTAGGTGTTCTATGGGGGCACGAGACCACTTTTTGTATGAAAAACTGTTCCACTTTTTCCAACTTTTTTGGGGTGTTCTGGGACCACTTTTGTGCTGAAATATGAGAGTTCTGGACCACTGGGGGTTCTGGGCTACTGGGGTTTCTGAGGGCACTTACAGTCCTTAAACGTGCAACATTTTGCAGCATTTTTTTTACAGATTTAGAGAATTAATTAAGCCAAAAGAACACACACACACACACACACACACACACACACACACACACACACACACACACACACACACACACACACACACACACACACACACACACACACACACACACACACACATATATATATATATATATATATATATATATACACGCACACACACACACACACACACACACACACACACACACACACACACACACACACACACACACACACACACACATATACACACACACACATACACACACACACACACACTCTCACACACACACACACACACACACACACACACACACACACACACACACACACACACACACACACACACACACACACACACACACACACACACACACACACACACACACACAAACACACACACGCACGCACACACACACACACACACACACACACACACACACACACACACACACACACACACACACACACACACACACACACACACACACACACACACACACACACACACACACACACTAACAGGCGGATTAATGCACCATGTTATTAAATTCGCAACAACAACAACTAAAATAGGTAGGATGTAATGGAAATCCTAATTTTGGCTCTTCAGGTGTAATGACAAATTCGCACAGCGGATAACAAATTCGAATAATGTAAACAAAATTCGCACAGAGCCGAGTAGTGTAAACAAACTAGCAGTCGAATAATGTAAACAAAATTCACACAGAGCCGAGTAAAGTAAACAAAGTGAGCGATTTATGTTTTTTAATGTAAATACCCAAATTTCTTTAGCTGAAAAAAACTACAACTGATATGTTGACTTAGATGAGTAGTGGAAGTTATAATGCAAAATTTCTTTTGCTGAAAAAACGTTAAAACGATCAAAGACAAACTACACCACTCGATTACCCTGTCCTCCCTCTTTGATTTGGTGCCAAACATGACGTAGTTTGGACAACACCCAATGAGGGGTGTGTTGTGAATCAGGCGATCCCCAACAATACAAATATTCGGTAATAATTTAAATATAGCAATAAATAAATCATTTCGTATGCACTTTGGTCACATTTTCCACCAACGTGACCAAAGCTAATATTTCAATTTTTGCGAACACGAATATTTGTATTGCGAGCCAGATCGCACCGCAACATAGAACTCTCGAGTCGCTTCTTAATGAAGACCAGATACGAGTGGAGTCGAATAGAAGTTATCGCGGCGTGCGCACCTAAAAACAAAATAGCAGAGAGATTCAAATTAAGTTTGTCATTATATTGTGAGATCTAAGTTGTTCGAAAATAATTAATTTAAAATTTGGAAGTTGTGTGTGTTATTAATTCCTTTTTTTCTTTCCTCACAAAATTATAACAAAAATGGTGGCAGCGGTGTGATTTTGGTAAGGTTGGTAAGACCTGCCATGCCCAAAAATCAAGGAGGAAAAACATATAACACAACGATTAATGGATTAATTACATACCTAGTACCTACATACATATATGTACTTGGAGATCAAGGCTAAACTTCGACTTCGTTTATCCAGTCAGCAAAATTACACACGTACATATTAACGTATATCACGAGGAAATTTTTTTACTTATTACGAGGATTTTTTTTTTTTATAGTAAGTCCGTAAGTTTCATTTCAATATTTGTAAATTAAAAATATATCCCTTTTTCTTTCCTTTATATATTAACACAAAATAAAAAATCATATTCTTATCTACATATATACATAGTCATTTGTGTCAAAAAAAATTCTTATCTACAGATGTTGAATCAGAACTCTATTGTGCTGACTTTATTGATTGATCAAAGGTTCTTGTACTTTGATCTTGAAGTGGGTGATGACGGTTCGTGTACCGCAACACCAGTAACAAGTTGTTAATTAAGATATGTGATTAACCACAGGTTCTTGTACCTGGATTTTGGTGATGATGATAGACGGTTCTTGTACCGCTACACCAGTGACTCTACCTTGATAAAAGAATACAAACGCCTATGTTTAATGCTAACAGAAAACTGGTGACTTTATTGCCAATAATTATTATATATATTACATAAATTCTTTTACCTAACTTACTTATCAGCAAGCAAAATTACCTAGTAGGCATTTTTCATGATTAAAATATTCGAGCAAAATATAATATCTCATGCAAAGCTCTGACGAGAAATATTAGACGTGTCAAATATCGTCTAGCTCAGAAAGAAAACAAATATTTCTATTTGTGGGAATTTACTTGTATGAAGTGATGGCTTTGCATATGATTTTCTTGCGTGAGATATGCTTACCATTCTTATTGTTGGAATGTAGGTAGGTTATGCCATGCATAGACATCCTCCACCGCCTTGAATGATAATTCAAGAATTTGCAATATCGAAGTTCACGCCAAATTCGGATGCAGCTTCTTGATCAGTGTTGGGAGGTGTCTTGTTCTGGTGTGGCTATCGAAAGTTGGCCGATATTTCCAGATGAGGCAGATGATCACTACTATTACTAGCAGCAAACCGGTGTACCCAATTATGAATTGATGATAATCATGCGGCTGAATTTTCGCTTTTAGATCACTATGAACGTCTAGTAGCCGTTTCTTGATTGCCTCCAATTCTTTCAGGTGAGGTTGGTAGTCCGAAGTATAATGGAATGCAGGTGCCAAATGTTTTCGTGTCAGGTAGTCGATCTGGTTGCCAGATGGTGTATAGGACATCCTGGAGCTGGATGGATATATATTATGTTCTTGAATTGTAATTAGTCGTTGCTTGATGAGACAGTTGCGTTGGATCGTTAAAATTCCAGATCCTTCAATTACAAATTGGGAGACATCGTTGTTGCAGACGACGTTTATTGTGGTTTTTTCCTTTAAAGCATATATCCATTGATTAGGTTATGTATTTGAATCCAATGGGGTCCATCGTCTATTTTCATTAATTCGCACGTAGCCGATTGAGTCAAATGGTTGATGAAGTTTACTTCACATGCGCTGATAATTGAACCTTTACGATATATTGGGTGTTTCTGATTGCATAGATGTTGGTCTCACGTAATTGATGTGCAGGAAAGTAGTTCTTGTTCTCTTAATGGGTAATATTGGTCCCCATGCAAATTAATAACCAAAAACGGAAATGTGGGTCTTATTGCCACAAAGCTGTCGTTTATTAAGACTGGAACTGGTGTGATCTTAAACAACTCGAAGTATTCTAAGGCCAATAATGGAAGATTGAGCTGGAATATGACATGCTCTAATGCAGCTCTTCCTTCAATAGTCATGAGGCAGTAGTATTTCAGTATGTCATCCTGCGATGCTGGTAATCTCAATGATGGTGGTCTACGAGATGGATTTCATTTTGTTGAATACCATTGATGGTTTGAGACATTTCTTTAGCGTATTCCTCATCCAACACTCCGAACAATGCATTTGCCACGTTACCAACAAAGTTTAAGGCTCCTCTCTTAGCTCTGGTTACTTGAGGTTCTGATAGTAATAACTCATTGTTGGTGGTTCGTTCTTCATGGAGATGTCGTAATTGCTCCAGAATATGTGAACATGAATCATGTGGTTCGATTAAGTTGCATACCTTGTGTAGATTTTGAGTCCTGTTAGTGAAAGTTGTAAATTCCTTCCAGTAGGGTGCCATCTCGTAATAAGCTATGAGCTTCCATTTGTTGGCGGCTCCCAGGTTTTCGATATGTATGCCTGGTTGAGAGCTGAATGGGGTGATTTTGATTGGGGAACCTCTGACTATCGGAAGAACAAGTCAAGCAATTAGTAATGTTACTACGGCTGAGCCAAGAGCATGTCTTTGTTTCTTTCTTATACTGCTACAGGCTCTATCTGACTTGCTTGATGATTCTTTTGGGTTCAAGCTGTTTGTTGATACAGTTTCGGGCTGGGTTATATTTTCTTGACTCCTTTTAGAGTGTAACATATTTTGCTCTGTACCGGTATTGACAGTTACCTCATCTTCTATTGGAAGTGGTGCGAGTTTGTGGATGCCGCAGCGCAGTACGCCAGTTGAAGTTCGAACGTCTGCTACTCGTTTAAGCCATCGTTTCCCTTAAATGGTGTTGATGATTCGCCCCAGGGGCCATTTTAGTACAGGCAGATTGTCATCCTTGAGAAGAACCATTGTGCCTAGTTGAAGATTTTGACAACGTTGCTTCCATTTGTATCTGTGCTGCAGATGATTCAAATATTCGGTAGTCCAACGCCGCCAAAATTCGTTCTTGAGATGTAATACAAGCCTCCAACGAGTGAGAAGACTGGCCTTTACTGGGTTCGCCGTAGGATCTATCCGACTTGTGATAGGTTCTCCTATTAGGAAGTGGCCAGGAGTCTATGTTGTGAGATCGTTTGGGTCCGAAGACATCGTAGTAATTGGTCTAGAGTTTAAAATTGCCTCTGCTTCGACTACAGCGGTTTCCAATTCTTCATACGATAATGATGCTGAAGATAGTGTGCGTTGTAGTAGGTGTTTGGCTGACTTGACTGCAGCTTCCCAGAGGCCGTCGAAATGTGGAGCACGGGATGGAATCATATGAAAGTCTATGCCGCTACCACTACATACGGTGATGATTCTTTCTCGTGTTTCGTTGGAATTGAATATTTTCTTCATCTCTTGCAGTTGAATTTTTGTGCCAACGAAATTTGTGGCATTGTCACAATATATATTTTTACAATGCCCTCTATGTGCCATAAAACGTCGGAGCGCTCCAATAAATCCTTGGGCGGTGAGATCGCTGACTAACTCTAAGTGTGTAGCCTTGGTTGCGAAGCAACAGAATACTGCTATGTAAGTTTTTTGGGGTTTCTTTCCCCTGATCTTGAAGGGAGTCCAAGCTGGTCCTCAGAAGTTAGCACCACTGTTTACAAAAGGACGTGCCGGTTGTACCCTATCCACTGGTAAATTTCCCATCAGTTGTGATAAGAATTTCGGTTTGGCTCTAACACACTGAACACAATGCTGAACTACAGAACGGGCAAGTGTTTTACCTCTCATAAGCCAAAATGTCTGTCTTGCTATCGATAATAGAGTTTGCGGACCTACGTGAAGATTCTCCTTATGCATGTCATTTAGCAAAAGTTTGTAAGCGGATGAGAGTACGGTAGCAGCATCGGATGTTTCGCATTATAGGATAGGTTAGCTGCCTGCAGACGTCCTCCAACTCTTAAAATTCCTCTTGGACCAATAAAGGGCGTAAGGCTGCTGAGTGGGCTATTTTTAGGTACTTCTCCAAAGAATTTTAAATGTGCGATCTCTTCTTCGAATTCCTGGTATTGCATAGATTTGACAATAATTGTTTGGGCTTCATCCAACTCTTGTGTGCTGGGGCAAATGTTGTTCGTTGGCCACTGATTGAGACGCCTGGTATTAGCTATGTATCGCAATATATAGACCACAATGCCCTCAAGCTTTTTGAAGGAGTTTTTGTGGTCCATAGTGGTAATGAGGTCTGCAGATCTTTCCACTACTGAAGTGGTCACCACATTTCGTCTTTTCTTAGTATCGTTTTCAATTGTCTTCTTTGTGTATGACGGAGGCCAGTTTGTTTCTGTGCCGTGCAGAAATAATGGTCCATAAAACCAAAGAGTGGATGCACTCATTTTTTCTGGAGCAATCCCTCTCGATAGGATGTCAACGGGATTCTCCTTGGAGCCAACATGTCGCCACTGTTGAAGTATGGTCAGTTGTTGGTTTGCAGATACTCGATTTGCTACGAAAGTGTGGAATGAGGATGAAGACGAGTTTATCCAAGCAAGAACTATTTCAGAGTCTGTCCAGAAATATATGGTTTGTAGCAAAGAGCGCGCCCGCTGTCAGCCCCATCTACATCCATCTTGCAATGAATGTATACAGGTGCTGCATCAGATACCTCTTCTGCAAAATCACCTCGGGGACATGTGTGGGTGGCCGCATGTTGCCCCTAGCGGTCAGCCGGCTTGGGGTGGTTCTTGCCCCCACATCCCTTCGGTGCTTGAAAGCTGTGCATATATAAACGAAAAGAAAATTTATTCATCCTGCTATGGACAAAGAAAATTCCGCAACTCGACTTGGCTCGCCTCCACTGGTGCAACCTGAAAATGAAAGTGATGAAATTTAAATAATGCCAGAGATGCGATGTGCTGAAATAAAATAAAATGAAAGAAAAACGCCGTACAAATGTTTAACCACCCGGAGAAGGTACGACGCCGAGAGAGAGAGAGAGTGCGTGGACTTCAGATGGTGGTGGAGTCCTGACTGGACGTAGATTGGGCTCATCGCCCCCATCCACTCTGGCTAAGACGTCACAGTCGCTGTAAATCTCTTAGCCCCCATTTAAGTGCGTGTGTGTGCGAGTTCTGACTTCTCACCCCCTCACTTCGTGATATTCCAAAATTTTATAAAGACCTCATAACGGGGTTCAGTTCAGAATTCGTTTACAATCTTGGAAAACTGATATTCGTCCCACCTAGCTGTTTTTACAAAATTGCTTTGCGGTAGATAGAATAAAAAAAAAACTTGTTCTTCATGTGTCTTACCTACCTAGCTTGCTCGAGCCCTATCTGATGAAACTTATTCTAAAAAGTGGGTTAGAGCATGCAAGCAAATTTAGGAGAAAAGGACTATACTTATGCAAACCTATATATGTATAAATATAGATACATGTATGTTATTCTTTACTCTACTTTAATCTTGTTAACATGTGTCGTTAAACCAAACGCAAAACCTAGAAACTATAGTCGAAGTTTAAGATGACCAGAAGGGTTTTCCATGCAACTTAAACCTATTACATTTATAGAGATTACCTTACTTTCACATCTTCCTGATTCGTAGTAAAACCTTCTGCTTCTGCAGGGACTTAAATGTTACTATGCAAGTAGGTATGTACGCCTTAACACCACGCCTTGGTTCAAAGATTTCAAGATTTAACTACAAAGAGCACCGTCTAAACTAGCGCCTCAACACCAACATATGTGCCATACACAAAGAATCCAGTTCGTGGATTAGGCCCACGGCTGAGCAACAATTTGGGTTATTTTTTTTTGTGCTTCCTCGAGTCTTCCAATATTTTCTTTTGAATTCAGAACGATAGTTTCTCAAAAGAAAAAAAAAACAAAGAAAAGAGAAATGGAAGAAAACTCACGAAGATTTTCTAAAGTTCCCCGGATTCATAGATTTTCTGTTTTTAATTTCAGCCACCTTATTGGGATTATATGTACACGCGCTAATAATATAGTTCGTTAATGAGCCCAACAGGTGAGCAATACACACAAATTTACAGAATACTCCTTAAGCTCTTCTAAATTTTCCAAATTTTCTCGGTAATTTCAGGCACTTAATCATGATAATATGTACATACACTAATAACTCAGTTCATAACATTACTCCATAGGTGAGAAATAAATTCTCAAATAAGACATTCTCCTTTCAGCTGAACCAAGCACTGACATTGGACTTTCCGCAGCTTCCTCTTTACACTTTTCTTTTCAGGTAAACGGAAATGTCCCAACTGATATCGCAGGTAAGTTCAAAGAACCTAATTCAATTTAAACGTAAGTGTATATATTTTTTTCCCATAAGCACTATTTATACATCGATCTATTATAATTTCAGGAAAGCTCAACTGATAACACAGGTACTTTAATGCCTATAACTCAATTTATACGTCGTAGATATATATATATTTACTCACAGCACTGTCCATATCTAATCCTATTATAATTTCAGACAATCCTTGCTGATAACGCAGGTACTTGAACGAATAAAATTCAATTTGTTTATTTTTATCACACGCACTATTTATACATCATCCTATTATAATTTCTGGAATCCTCAACTGATAACGCAGGTAATTTAATGAATAACCTTCGATTTATACGTAGATATATATATATATTTTTATTCGCAGCACTGTGCATATCTAATCCTATTATAATTTCAGACAATAACAGCTGACAACGCAGGTAAGTTTAACGATTATAATTCAATTTATACGTATATATATATACATATATATATATTTGTCACACGCACTATTTATATGTAATCCTATTATAATTTCAGACAATTTCAGTTGATAACGCAGGTGAGTTTAACGACTATGATTCGATTTATACGTAGATGTATATGTATTTATTCGCAGCACCATTCATTTATAATCCTATTATATTCAGACAATTTCAGCTGATAACGCAGGTAAGTTTAATGAATAACCTACAATTTATACGTAGTTATATATATATATATATATATATATTTGTCGCACGCACTGTTTGTATGTAATCCTATTAAATTCCAGGAACTATCACTGATGGCGTAGGTAAATTTAATAACTATACTTCAAATTATAGGTAGATATAATATGTATTTTTATTTGCAGCACTATTCATAGATATGATCCTATTATCATTTCAGACGATCTCTGCTGATCGCAGGTAATTTTACGGATAAAATTCAATTTGCCAGTAGGTATGTATTTTTTAACACAAGCACTATTTATATGTAATCCTATTAAATTCCAGGAACTATCACTGATGGCATAGGTAAGTTTAATAACTATACTTCAAATTATAGGTAGATATATATGTATTTTTATTCGCAGCACTATTCATAGATATGATCCTATTATCATTTCAGACGATCTCTGCTGATCGCAGGTAATTTTACGGATAAAATTCAATTTGCCAGTAGGTATGTATTTTTTAACACAAGCACTATTTATATGTAATCCTATTAAATTCCAGGAACTATCACTGATGGCGTAGGTAAGTTTAATCCTTAGAATTCCAACATATCTGCATAGCGGTATTTATCGCACGCACTACTTATCTCGTTTTCGCGGAAAATTACTCTTGATTACCATGGCAAACATGTAAATTCCCGTTCAGTCCTTGTACTGAATTTTTCGAAAAAAAAACTTTGTCTTGCTTACGCAAGGGAAAGGCCACGACACGGGAGAAAGGAAAATTTTCTAACCATGGAACACCAAGATATTCTATTCGCGCAACTCTTGTTTCCACGTCAACGTTCAAAATCTACTGCCGACTCCACGCAGTCTCCCTACGTTGCACTGCCGTTATGTTACCCGTACAGTAATACTGTTTTTGACAGTAATTTCGAGTCCCGTACAGTAAAACAGTAATTCAATGCAATATATAGTAATTTTTCATTTGATTGCTGAAATTATATATTTTTTTAAAACTTCGCAACCGGCTGAAAAGTCACAGATATGGCAAACAATGCGAGTGTTCATACTGACACGGTTAGGGGCGGTGCGTTACGACTCATTCCAGAGCGTTTAGAGGCGATTAAATGAGATATCAAAATTTTTGATTTCAGTCGGGTGAAACTGGTTGTAGGTACATTGGGTGAGTGACCATTAGTGAATCCTAATTTGTAGAAATATTCGACGATATGGAGACTGGTAAGCTAATTTAGGGTATTCGTAACCGCCTGGCTGTATAGGATAACGAAAACTAATAATTATGCTAAGCGAAATCTAAAAAATAACACAGAACATGCTCTGACCATCTTCTCGATATGCTCCAGAGGATATGAGAACGTGTTCTCTGATTACACGAATTGATATCAAAATATATATTCTTTCCATATGTTTTTTTTTATGAGACTCATGTCCGCCCTGCCGAGCGAAATCTTCGGACGTCGGTCAAAAATGATCGTATGATAATCGGTGGTAATAGTGCGTGTCCGAAAGAACATATTCAGAACGTATTCTGAAGGACAAAAAATTGATATAAATGAGCTACCACAAAAACATATTCAAAACGTTTTCAAATCAATATAAAATTGAAAAAAGCATAAACTACCAAAATTACTCTTAAGAAACCACTACAAATTAGAAATTACAACTGATTAACCGAGATTACGTTTCGAAATGAAAATTCGATTTAAAATAAGGTATCGAAAACGTATCATTTTTATGTCCGATCGTACACAAATCCGCACGGTGCTGTACCGAAGCAGAAACGAGAATTCGATTTTCCAAAATGCGTGGTAAAAATATATTCTGTTCATATTCAGTGGAATACTTTTACCGAAATTGAATGAAGTTTACCGATTTAGAGCTGATCGTCTGTTTCCAACAAGTATCTTTTTAGAGCTTGTTCCATTTTGTTATCTGGGAATAGAAAAACCAGCATTGAACTTGACTTGGACATATTTAACGCTGAAATACTAATCGCTCGAAACAACTTCGAGTTGAACAGAAATCAGCGCTTTACCGCTTCTACGTTTTCACGTTGTCACTTTCTAGAGTTTTGAAGCAGTTACGCGCGCAACCGCTCCGCTTTAAGTGGGTGTCACACCGGGAGCGGCGCTGCGCGGCGCGGCACTGCAAAATAGTTGACGCGCGGCGATTTTGGATATTACTCAAAGACACAATTTTGCCGCTGCCGCTGGCGGCAAATTCCTTTTCATTCGAAATAATTCCGCACAATTCGTTAAATGAGGCTTTTTGCATTCTTAAGTATATTTGTAATTGAACCTCATCACTTTTCTCTGTTTTTTTCAAGCAGAGCTACTATAATAATAGAATTTCTTCCTCGGAATTCGAGTACATTTGGATAAAATCTGCCGCTCTCGGTGTGAACACTCTATTTTGCCACGTGCCACCGGGCAGTGCCACGCCGTGCCGTACCACGCCGCGCCGCTCCCGGTGTGACCAGGGCTTTAAACTTCTCCAAGCTAAACACAGCCTAATGCCGAAGTTAGTTAACTAATTTTTAATGCATTTCAAGCAGTGCGTGCGTTGACAGATAAAATATAATCAATATATGGTTGTTTACTGTAATTGTAGGATGACTACACCACGCGAAATTAAATGATTAAAGAAGATCAGTAGAACGATGTAATTACAACAAAAAATAGTACTCGATGCTTAGTAACTTTTTGACAAAAATGTATCCACACCATTTTCGTTAGAGCTTGTCAGAATTTTATCATCTTCCAATTGAAGAGATATAATTAAGTGGAAAGGTCTCAGCATGTCTTTTAGAAGATAATAATTTAAGTCTAAAGAAATTTTAGAATTCAGAACCACTTGGTTAAAATTTTATTTTGAAAGTGCGGTACAAATAAAAAAATGGTTTCCGGTCGATGCCATGAATAATCTTAAATACTTTGAAATTTTAGATTCTAGTAATTAAAAAAAAATGCATCAATTATTCCTTCGGCAGAGGTGAAACATCTAGTCATTAAAGGTAGAGATGGGTTATACTAGGATCATCGTCCTTATTTGTTCATTTGCGTGACCACCACAGATTAGGAAACAGTGAAGAAAGGCAGGGCTTAAAACTGTGGAAAGAGGAACAACAGAGAAAAAAAATATAATAAAAAGGAAATATGTAGAAGATAAAAAGGATCTTATTAACAAGAGGTATACCGGCCGCTAGGTTGAGCAGGTCCTAAGCGGCGCATTGGTAACCTGTAGCTACCAGTTAAGATGGCTGGATGCCTTGTATCGCCTGAAGAACGACAAGGGTCTCCCGATCGGAGTCTACCATGCGGGATATTAAGTCCTGACGCGAGCGAGATTAGTCCTGGTAGCCGATACGCAACGCGGCCTATGCGCTCCACCACGTTCGCTTTGATGAATTTCGGAGCCAGCTTAGCAGCGAACCGGTGCACTGCGCTACTGTGCACGTGATGTCATACAAAAACGATCTGCTCTGGCTGAAAGGTTCTCACGCGGGTTCGGACATTGTAGCCTGCAGAGTACCTTTTGTAAGCCCCAGCCAGCTGTGTTTTGATCTGGTCCCGCACTGAGTGCAGTCTTTGATTTACTGGAATTATGTCAGGTGCCCCATCTGCGTCCGAGGTCAGATCTCGCAATAATTTGTAGAAGCTCCCATGTGTTACGGGGTGCCTTCCAAACAACGCGAAGTACGGGGAGCACTTGGTGGAATCGTGCACTACGTTTCGGATAGCGAACACTGTCTCGCTCAGGTGTTCATCCCAGTTCCGGTAATCGTCTCCAATATTTGCGCGGATCGCTGCGAGTACTGATTGATTAACTCGCTCGGACACGTTAGACTGAGGAGAGTAGGATGGGGAGAGACAGTACTCGACCCCATACTTCTGTAATGACTGGATAAATATTTTAGAAGTGAACTGGCTTCCGTTGTCCGAATGGAGGAATTCTGGGACCCCAAACACATGGTAGGCTTCTTGCTCTAGGTAGCTTACGACCCTCGGAGAGGTGGCTTCTGGCTTTCAACAGCATGAATTTGGTGAGGTGGTCGAGGATGATAAAAATGTACCTGTTCCCTTTCTTGCTTCGTGGGTAGGGACCTAGGAAGTCACAAAAAACGCGCTGCCACGGAAGTTCCGTCCGACGCCTCTCTCCTAAAGGAGGTCTAAGAGGGTGGTTGCAAGGCTTCACGCTTTTACAGACCTCGCACTGGTACGTCAAGCCCCATCGACGGCCAATAGTAGTAACGACGCAGCTTTTCGAGGGTTTTGGGAATCACAAAATGCGCGGATGTTGGTGAGCAGTGTTCTTCGTCAATCAGTTTGGTGGTGAGCCCTTCCGGCACCCAAAGCTTTCATGAGACTTGACTCCCTCCCACGATGTTCTTGGGAGAAACAAACGATATGTATACTTTGCCGTCTGTGACTCGGAGGTTATTAAAAGCGTTTGGGTTAGAGATTATACTCTGAACTCGCTCGACATAAGAAGTCTCAAGATACGTCCGTGAGTCTAGAACGACTGATTCAATGGCGGGAGAGCAAGCATCCTTCTCCATAAGAGAACTTCTCAACTCCTCAGCAAAACAGCGGGACAGAGCGTCAGCCACCACGTTTTCCTTGCCTTTTCGATATTCGATGTTGAAGGTGAAGGATTGGAGCTTAAGACTCCACCGTGCTAGCCTGCCGCTTAGATCTCTTTGGTCCATGAGACATTTAAGACTAGCATGATCGGTGATGATCGTAAACTGCAGGCCCTCAACATATGGTCGGAAGCGTTTGACTTCTCAGTACTGCCGCCAGACACTCTAATTCGGTGCTGTTATAATTTTTTTGTGCCGCACTCAACTTTTGCGACATAAACGCGATGGGTGTTCAGCTCCGCCAGCAGATCGCTGGAATAACACGCTGCCCACTCCCGTCGTGCTTGCATCACATTGTATGAAAAACGGCCGCGAGAAATCTGGATTAGCAAGTACTGGTAAGCGCAGTGGTAAGACATCCTTTCAGCTGTGTGAATGCTTGCTCCGCCTGCTCGTTCCACAGGAATTTAATATTCTTTCTCAACAGGTCTGTGAGAGGAGTAGCGATTGTTGCAATCTGCGGAATGAAACGCCGGTACCAGCCACAGACCCCCAGGAAGCTACGGACCTTTTTGACGGTGTTTAGTCTTGGGAAGCTCTGAATGGCAGTTACTTTCTGTGGGTCTGCCCTCATGCAGCCATTTCCAACTACAAAACCAAGGTAATTGAATGCAGAACTTACTCTTCTCCACGTTAATGGTCAAGCCGGACTTACGCATCAGCTCTGCGACTGTTCTAAGCAGCATGAGGTGTTCATTAAACGTGGAGGAGTTAACAAGCAAGTCGTCTAAGTAGACCGATACCTGGTCGTGCAGCTGGTGGGGAATGACCTTACACATTAACTTGCACATCGTCTGAGGAGGATTACAGAGTCCGAAGGGGAGTATTGTGAACTGGTACAACGGCCGCCCTAGAACGGCGAACGCAGTCCTATCGCGGGAAGGTTTTGCTAGTGGAATTTACCAAAAAGCGTCTTTCAGATCGATGGCTGAAATGAACTGAGTCTCCTGTAATCGACTCAAAAGCCCGTCGATGAGAGGTAGAGGAAATGCGTCCGGCACAGTCACAGAGTTTATCTTGCGACCGTCCAAACATAATCGAACCTTACCATTTGGTTTCCTCACTAAGGTGACAGGAGAGGACCATCCGCTCTGACTCTCCTCGATAACTCCGA
Source organism: Dioctria linearis (assembly GCA_963930735.1). NCBI lineage: Eukaryota > Metazoa > Arthropoda > Insecta > Diptera > Asilidae > Dioctria > Dioctria linearis. The sequence continues at coordinate 210,555,688 of OZ005742.1, read as the reverse complement.
GTGCTAGCATATGATTGAGCTCGTCGTACGTTGCTTTCTGTATCACTGGGGACACAGCTTAGTAGCGTTGTTTGATGGGCCTTGCAGCACCGATGTCTATCTGATGCTCGACGTATTATGTGTGTCCAAGACCGTGCTTACTAAATGGAAAGGATTCAACTACTGTCTGCAAGCGTTGGTTGTCTTCATCAGACAGGTCATGTTTCTGAGAGCACATGGGTGCGGGCTTAGGTAGTGAATATAGCTCGCTTACCATGACTGGAGCTAGGCCGAAAGCTTTCCAAAAATCGATCCCCAAATACAGGGACTGTTGCAGAGAGGGAACTATATGGAGCCGCATCATGCGCGTCTTCTCTAAATACTTCATCAATACACGAATGTGGCCTAACACCCGTTGCTGTTGACCGTCCGCAGTCGATATGGTAGACGGCATGGAATGGAAGCGGATCCGTGCTCTTTCTAGGAATTTTTCGCCCCCGAAACCTAACACGCTCACGCTGGCGCCACTGTCTAACAAACCCCTTATTCGCTGGCCTTGGATGAATACATCAGCGTAATGCCGGAGGTCTGTACTACTTGGTAACGTTGTTTCAGCGACAGCAGCCTTTATATTTCTGCGCAGGCTGTGGTAGCGGCGAGTGCGTGATACGTTCCTGGGCGGATAAACGTTTGTGCTGGCAAAGGAACGCGGTTCTTCACTGGAGTCACTGTCTGAATCGGTGGCGAAATCTGCTGGTATATTTTTGGAGGATGTACAACTACAGGATTCTGAGTCCCATGGTTCCTCCATTGGTAAAGTCTGCATGGTTTGAACACCGACATCTCGTGTGGTTATTGGTGGGGTGAACGACTGTGCAGGTTTAGTCACTATTAGGAGCGGGTTATGTTCAGGTACGTCATCAACTTCTACTGGCCTGCCTTTGGGCGAGACACCCTCATCACTTCCGCGCAGTTGACCTAGCGGAAGCGCTCTGGTTCAGTATTTGTTACGGCTTCGCTTGTGGGACGTCTGGAGATCTGGGCCGGAGTCAGAATACGCGGAGTTCCCACTGAGTTCTGAGTTTCCCGACTAGCAAATCAGGCACTTGCTTTTCACAACACCTGCTGAGTCACACCCGTAGCAGAATATTCGCCGTGGTCGCAGACAGGCGTGATGAGCGTGTCCTTTTGCAGCATAGTTCCAGCAGATGAGTCTTGGTCTGGATGGTGGTTGATAATCCCTCTGTGGCATTGTTTGAAGAGCTGCTACCACATCATGTGTTTCAACTTCCGGGTGGTCTGACAGATATTGACTATCCGAATATAATTCGTGAACCGATCGTCGTGGCGGTAACTCTCGAGATTGTCGCTTGGTCTGGGTCTAAAGTTTTTCGAATTTGCAGCAGAAGTCTCTCAGGTCGAGAACGTTCGCTGTGTGGTGCAGCAGCAATGCCTCCTGCAACGCCGGCTTTATATTCCTCCTTAGGATCTGCACGAGCTCCTCTTCGGGAATCGCGCGAGACATTTTTGACACCAGCGCATGATAGTCGCTGATAGATTCTCGGCGACCTTGTGTTCGATCCTCTACTAGTTTTCGTATTTCGCAATAAGTCTCCTGATTCCTGAATTCCCGAAGAAGTGCCGCGCGTAGTTCCATCCAGGAATGAGAACGGTGGTCCCGCAGGTACAGCCAGTACCAATTCGCGGCTTTTCCCGTGACGAGCGAATGGAAGCCGGCGCATAGCTCGGAATAAGGCACTTGTTCTAGCAAGGCTAGTGACTCCACTCGAAAAATGAATTCAGTCACATCTAGACCTGAAGTACCATCGAAATATAGCTTCCATCGAAAGACAGGACTATTTGTCATACTACTACGGTCTCTAGCAGTACTCTGTCGATGATATGCTGACGCGTTCAACGGTGAGACGCCTCACCCTGGTGGCCTGGGTAGTCGTGAATCGAAATAATCATGACTTGGTGGGGGATCTGCTCCTGCACCGTGGTTTGGTCCCGTGTGCAAGACCCTTAAACGTTCGTTCCCCGAACGGAAGCGTGGTCTTCTCTCCAGAAAGTACGTCTGCGGCCGCTGCGCAATGTGATTGCTAGTAGGATTCTGTTGGGCATTTCTCCCATCTGGAAATGGAAGATTTGGACCCGGCGTACGTGGGTTGAAGCGAGGACTCCCTGTGCTGACCTTGGGAGTACTCACATTCGTGTAGATCGTTCGAGTTGACGTTGTGGAAATAGCACCCGTTAGGCCAGCCCCTCCAAGATTGGTATCTGTCACGCTGACGGATGGGATTTCTAGTCCACGAGCACCTTCCTCATCAGGCACCCGACCCTGCAATGGAAGCTGGACTGTCTCGACCGAATTCAGGAGACCTTCCAATGTCGAGAGATGGATGTTCTTGGACTTCTGAGCGCACAGACGGAGAATTATTGTGCAACCGTCGGGCCCTGTGAACAACGTGGATGATCTGGCTACGATAGCGAGTGCGATCACCATCCGTTCGAAAAGGATCCGTAGTGAGGTCATACCTCAAAGCCTCCACTCGGCTGCTGATATAGTCGACCTCCCGCGAGGGATTCTTGTGCGTATGTGATCTTTGCGCTTCTCTGCTAGGATCTAGCTGCTCGGCTTCGAAAGCCTTCAGATGCTGGACTCGAGCGTCCTCGTGAGATGAATCGATGTTGCGCACACTATACGCGACCGCCAGCTCGTCTGAAGATAGGTAGTTGAAATCCATATTCGAGCAGTTTGAAATGACCACTTGCGGTAGAAATTTATGTTGGAAATTGTACCAACATCCCGAAAATAGGGAAGATGTACTGGCTAGTATGTTGAAATTATCTGACACGAATGTGCTCACCTACGAGTACGTAACGGAGTTACCACGAAGACTTATAACTGTGTATGTAATACGAAAATGATTGAATTCACTGACTCGCCAATATACTTGGAACTGAGGAACTGGACTACAAGATGCTCGTACACAACAGAACTAGCTTGACGAACGAACTCTTACATAAGTACGCAAGTTCCAATGTCTGACAACAAAAAAGATGGTCATAGTAGTGCAAAGTCGAACGACAGAAAAGGATAGTGTATTTTCTTGAGCGGATAAACTCTTTTGCTCTTCCGCGTTGTATGTGAGTAAAGTGTATCACCTATACTCCTGATGAATGGTGCAGTAAGTGCAACACTTAAGCACCGCAGAAAGAAGATTTTTTATTTTTCTAATAAAACACCCTCTTTAATGAAGATTTACCTTTTTACTCAAAAATTCAATTTAAAAATCGGTTATTTATACATATTTGTGACAAGACAATACAAAAGACAAAAAAAAGAAAATATTTAAAACAAAGCGAAAATTTCTCAGGCATCAAGCTGACCGAGCATTTCTCTATCGCATAAATGCGACGTTGAAGGCATCGCATTTCGTCTGTTTGCAGCGATATGCCGTGTATGGCGTGAGAACGATTCTTTTAAGAATTTTCCTGATGACGATGAAATTCTTTATCGGAGTGAGCTGCTATTAACATCCTCCCCCGCCTTGACCACCTTCTGGGCAAAGTTCTTGGATGACGAGTTCCGGATCTATTTCGAATTGTCTTGCACCCAAGGTCCGTTGGGCTGGAATTGGTGCATTTCTTGGTGAATTATGTTTACCTCTTGTGCATTTTATGTATAGCAAAAATGATGCGATGGTGATTGTCAGCAGGAGTGCGGTGTATCCCAAGGTAAAATGGTGTACGTCATTGGAATGAATTTCTTCGGGTAGTATTTCATTTCTTTTGAGTTCCTGGATCTGCTTCTGTATGTCTTCTATTTCTTCCCATTTGTAATGATGTTCGTTGGATCTTGGAAGCTTGAGAGTAGATGCAGAGCCTTCTGGGTATATGAAATCGGTAAGATTTTGTATGTGGATAGGTGTTGTGGGCTTGCAGAGTTAAATAATCATGCCTAATTTCGCAATTGGTTTCCATGCTCAGATTTCCTGCACCTTGTAGTACCTGTTGAACGGTGTTGGTGTGACAGACGACAGTGATGCTGGTATTTCCTTTCACGGAATAAATCCATTTGTTTGGATTATAGAGCTGAATCCATTTGGGGAGGTTTTCCGCATTAATTAGCTCGCAACTGCTGGATGGTTGCGCATATCTGAGGAAGTTCATTTCACAGGAGCTGACATTGGCTCCTCTTCGATACATTGGGTGGTTTTGAATGCACATGTGCTGTGACTCTCCAATGGTTTGACACAGATGAAATTCCTGGTTGTTGAGCGGATAATATTTGTCTTTGTGAAGATTGACGACCAGAAATTCAGCTGACGGTTTGATAGCTACAAAACTGCCATTGATTATTACTGGAACTGGAATGATGCGATATAGTTCAAACTCCTCAAAGCTAAACAAGGGGAGCTTTACTCGAAATATTACATATTTTTTTGTTGCTCGAGCTTCGACTTTCATGAGATTATAAAGCTGAAGTAGGTTATCTGTTTTTGTGGGTAATCTGATTGCTGATGGTAAGTGATCTTTTATTATATTTAATTCTTCCTTTAGCTGTCGCGGAGACAATAGCTGGGGGTTGATCTTCCCGAAATGAGTGTCAGTCAGTACATTCAAAATTGCTGTTTGAGCTCGTTGGTACTTAAGAGTCATCAATGTTATCTGCAAAGCCCAAGTGGAAAATGTTTCAGCCACTTTCCGCTGGTATATCTCTTCTGTAATATTGTTGAGTTGGGTGGTTATGAGCATTATATGATTCTTGATGGTCTCTAAGTGGCTAGTCATGCTTTCCTGATCGTGTTTTAATACGTTCACAGTGGAGCCTATCACAGATGTTTGATTTTTGATCAACTGCAGTAAATGATTTTCATTGGTTCTTATTTGGTCGATAGTTGTTGATAGTTTTTCGGCATATTCTGAATCTAGGATCCCAAACAGTGCTCCTACTTTGTTGCCGATTATGTTAAGTGGGGCTCGCCTTGGTCTCTTTGATGAGGAAATTTGGAGTAGCTCATTACTGTGGGTGAGCTCTTCTTTCAATGAGACAAGTTGATCTGTGATCAGAGAACAGTAGCTTGCGTTTTTGAGCATACTACATATATGCCAGTGCTGATTGCGTCAGCCTCCTTCCAATATCCTACCATGTTGTAGTACACTATAAGGGACCACTCACTGCTGACCAAGTTAGCAGAACCGAGATTCTCGAAATATATCCCCGCTTGTGATTCGAATGGAATAATCTGAGCTAAGGAATTTCCAAGAATAGACATGATTAAGCATGTTAGTAGGAGCATACTTGTAACTGGACTTGACGATGCTCGAAATTTTCTTCTTTTAGGGCGATTGTTTGGATTGTCGGTCGAGTCGGAAGTAGTGTCGTCGCTTCGAGAGGTGCCAGGTTGAGTCGCAGGATTGGCATTGCTAGGTTTCTCCGTCTCTTCGATTGGTAGTGGAGCTAATATGTGAATTGGCCGCCTCATAATAGCAGAATTCGTTCGGACATCGGCGACACGTACCAATCCGCCTTCTCCTTGTATGGTCTTCTCGATTTTTCCGCGCTGCAATCTCAAAGGAGGCAAGTTGTCGTCCTTAATTAGAACCATCATTGCTGGTTTGGCATTTTTGCTTTCTTGCTTCCACTTGTGCCTTTGTTAAAGTTCGCTGAGGTATTCGGTTGACCACCCGTCGCCAGAACTCATGTGTAATGTGCGACACCAATTTCCACCTTCTAACTAGACTTATATGTGGTGGAACTGCGCCTGGATCAACTACTGCAATAGTTGGCTCACCTATTAGAAAATGACCTGGGGTTAAGGCGGTTATGTCATTTGGATTGGCAGATAATGGTGTCAACGGTCTAGAATTGAGAATAGCCTCAATGATATGATGTGGCGGTTGATAGTTCTTCGAAGGTGAGTGCAGCTGATGCTACCGATCTTTGGAGCAAAAACTTCGCTGATTTCACTGCGGCTTCCCATAAGCCCCCGAAGTGTGGAGCTCGAGGGGAGGGGGTGAAATGGAAGTCCGTTCCTCTTGCTTGACAAAATGCAGAAATTTAGTTTGTTGACTCTGGAGCATATATAGATTGCTGTACCTCCAGAAGTTGATTTTTGGCGCCATGAAAGTTTGTGGCATTGTCACAGTAGAGATTTCGGCAGTTTCCTCTTCTTGCGACGAAACGTTTGAGTGCTCCTATGAACCCCTCTGTGGTGAGATCACTGGCAACCTCAAGATGGATGGCCTTCGTGGCAAAACAACAAAACACAGCTATATAGGACTTCTGTGGACGTTTCCATCGTAACTTAAAGTGAGTTTGTATTGGTCCACAGAAATCTACGCCCGCATTGACAAAGGGTCTCGCAGGCTGGACCCTGGTCGTTGGTAGGTTGCCCATGAGTTGGGTCATCAGCTTTGGTTTCACCTTGTTGCAGCGGACACAGTGTTGTACAATTGATCTTGCGATGTTCTTTCCCTTGATTGGCCAGTATCGTTGTCTGGTGATCGCCAGCAACCCCTGAGGTCCGACGTGTAGATTGCGATTATGAATGTCGAGCATCAAAATCGTTGTTAATGGATGAGAATACGGCAATAATATTGGGTGCTCAGCATCGTAAGACAGCTCATAGTTTTCCAGTCGTCCCCCAACCCGGATGATATTTCGATCATCGAAGAAGGGACAAAGACTGTTTATTGGATTGTTGTTGCTGACATATTTGTTCCTTTCGAGTTGATGTACTTCATCTTTAAAGCCTTCTCGTTGCGTTTGGTAAATGACTGCCATAAGTGCCTTATCTAGTTCCTCAGCTGACAACTTTAATGACGACGCTCGTTTTTGTCGCCTTGAGCTGCGAGTAAATCGGAGCATGTAGGCTAGAATCATTAAGAGTTTCTGCGCGGAGTTCTTGTGGTTGATGTTGGCGATTCATGGTTGTTCGCTTGTTGATGCCAATACAACTGGTGTCTTGCTCCTTTTTATTTCTACATCTATCTCTTTTCTGGACGGTTGTGATGGCCAGATGGCTTCTGATCCATGTAGAAATGGAGGGCCGTAAAACCAGAGATTGCATTTGACGAGTTTGGCTGATGCCATTCCTCTAGAAACGATGTCTGCAGGATGGTCCTTTGACCGTACATGCCTCCACTGCTCTGGACAGGATAGTCTTTGGATTGCTGCGACTCGATTGGCTACAAATGTGTGGTATGATGACGACTGAATTGATCCATGCCAGTATTATTTCGGAATCTGTCCAAAAATATCCTTTTATGTGAGGTATATTGATGTCTTTTCTTACTCGGTGAGTTACTTGAACTGCTAGTTTCGCTGCACACAGTTCGCGTCTGGGTAATGTTGTTGTTTTTATTGGAGCTACCTTCGATTTCGCACAAAGTAGACGTACTGTGATGATACCATCTTGATGTGTAGTTCTGACATATACGGCGGCCCCGTAAGCTGTTTCGGATGCATCGGCGAAGGTGTGTAGTTGTAATGTTTTGCATATTTTACCAGATGCTATATTTCTTGGGATTTTAATGTCGTTCAGAAGTTTCAAGTCCTCTCGAAATTTTAACCAGCTGGTATGCATGTCCATGGGTAGTGAGGCATCCCAGTCCAGCTTTAGAGACCACATTTTTCTGATAAATATTCTTGCTAATATTGTGACTGAGTTCATGAATCCCAGTGGATCGAAGATATGTGCGATGTCGGAGAGGGCTGTTCTTTTGGTAACCCTCCGTGCTTCTTTCCAGCTTGTTTTTATTCGGAAGATATCTGAACTTGGTTGACAGGTTAGACCAAGCGTTTTTATGGACTCTTCTGCAGGCTCGTTGGAGTTTAACTCAAGTTCAATGTCTTCCTTCGGAATACAGCTGTGGGTGATTTCCACACCACTTACGAAGATTAAATCCGCCAGAAATCAGTAATTGTTTGAGTTGATGCTGTGTCTCAAGAAGCTCCGTTAAACTATCAGACCCTGTCATTACATCATCTACATAAAAGTCTCTTTTGAGGACCTTCGACCCCAGTGGATGCGTCAGAGCGCCATCATTGGCAAGATATTCCAAGCACTTGGTTGCGAGGAATGGGGCTGGTGCTAGTGATATCGGCGGTGAAGACAAACCTTGGGAATCTGAATCGTAACAGGATTGAGAGTAGCTCGTCGTGGATAGTTGGGCCCTTGCACAGAACCTCATTTAGCGACACGTTCGACGTCGTTTTTGCTGATGCGTCGAACACAATCCTTAGCTTTGTAGTAGTACTGTCCAGCTTTGTGACGCAGTGATGCGGCAAAAAGTAATGTGGGCCTTTTATTTCTGTTAATTTCGTCCTTCTCATTTGTCCTGAAGCTTCGTATTCCCGTATAAAATCAACATATTGTTCTCTAATGTTCGGTTGACGAAGAAGTCTCTTTTCAAGGGAATAGAATCGTTTAAGCACGATATATCTTGATTCTCCGATGGCCTTGGGATCCTGGGAAAATGGTGACTTGACTACAAATCTGCCTTGATAATTTCTTTTGACAGTCTGATCGAAGTGCTCTACACATCTTTGCTCAGTTCTTGTAAGACTGCAGGTTTTATCCATTGAGTCTATTTCCTCCAGTTTCCAAAAACGGGTGAGTTGCTCGTCAATTCTCTCATCTTCACTGCAGATGCCACATAACGCAACAGAGACCTTTTCATCTTGCACTGGTCCGGCCACGGTCCACCCGAACTTTGTGTTCTGAAGTGTTGGCAAGTTTTCACCGAGTTTGATTTGCCCAACTGTTAGTAAATCAAAGTTAAGTTCGGCTCCTATTAAGAGGTCAATTTTTCCAGGTTTATTGAAGTTTGGATCGGCCAACGGAATGTTTTGTGGGATAGGCCATAATTTGCTCTCAATTACATGATCTGGTAGGTTGGACACCACCTTGTTAAACACAAACGCATCCAGTTGGGTGGAGTAGTTGTTCATTCTTGAATGTAGATACAACTGTACTCTATGGTGGGTCTTTCGGAGTCCCTTGCCTATTCCTTGAACGTAAATTGTTTCTGGAATGTGTAGCAGATTTTGTCGCCTTGATAACTCTGACGTGATGAAGTTGAGCTGTGATCCTGAATCAAGAATGGCTCGGCATTGTATCCTTTCTCCCTTGATGTTGCTCACTTCGATTGCTACTGTGCTGAGCATAACGTAATTTTGCCTTGGCCTATTGGTGTGAGCTGTTAGAGCCGTTGAATTTTGAGCACTAGTGTTGCTGATCGGTGTTCCCTTTTCCAAGCTCACTGATGATTGCCCTTGACTTGGCGACCTAGCACTGTTGTGCGATTTTGGAGCTGAGTCTATGTGCACTAATGAATTATGCTTTTCGGAACACTTAGTGCAGCTCCTGAGCCCACACTCTGATACTGGATGATCGCTTTTCAGACAGTTGATGCATATCTTGTGTTGTCTAAGTGTTATGCGGCGATTTGATGGGGACTGGGCCAAAAATGCTGGACAGAAATATAGTGGATGACTTTTATTTTTGCATACTACACAACTTATTGGCTTGGTTGTGGATACCAATGCGGATCGCGATTGTCCTTGCAATTTTTTGTTGCATCTCTGCTCTCTTGCTGTAGTATGACCTTCTTTCCCAAGAGACTCTAGTACATGGAACCTTCTCTCTAGGAAGCTTAATAGCCCCTTAATGGTAGGAAGATCTTTTGGTGATTTAAAGGAGTCTTCAATCAGTGCATGAGTAGTCTAATAGCAGTGCTGTGCATAATAATCTTTGGTTATTATACCGTTTATTCAAGGCGTCCCATGCAATGGTATAGCTAGCATCTGATATGGAGAGATGCTTGACTAGTGACATCGCCTCACCACTGAGATTGCTGGTGAGGTAGAACATTTTTTCAGCATTGGTTATCGAACTTGCATGGACCATTTGATCGAAAAGGTCATGGAAGTGCATCCATTTCGTATAGTCACCATCGAATATTGGCAAAGTGAACCGAGGCAACTTCATCTGTGATTGTGCTGGTTGTTTGCTTGCCGTTGGAGTTTCTATGGTCTCAAGTTTTTCATGTAAGTGTACAAGAGCTTCCTGACACCAATCGTATAGAACATCGTATAGCGCCCTAGTGTAATCTAGGGGTGGCTTCATGGTTTCTTCCCAAATCTGCTGATCAGTTTCGGATATATCATCGACTGTTTTATTGATCATCCGTATCTTCAGCTCAGAGTATACCTTTGAATGCCTTTCATCGGCTTTGTTAGCGATCTCCTGTAGGGTTCGACTGAGTGATGCCATGACGATGTTGCCTACGAACCATTCGAATTACTTCTTGTTGTTGATTTGGTGTTGATTGACTCTGGTTTGTTGGTAATTGAAAATGTACCTTGGACGAACCCTTTTTTTCTGCAGGAATTTCTTCAGTGTTTTTCTTTTGCGTCCAGATTACTTGTTGTGCACTGAGCTGTTCCTTTGATTGGCTAGTACTGGCATCATTTGAGTGATCAGTCACAGATGATTGACATGTCTGTGACATTGTCTGCTTTGGGTTGCAGTTCCATTTCATCTGGCTTGATTGCCTCTATACCTTCAGTAAGGCTTTCTTTGAATTGGTTGTAAAACTGCTGAATGGTGGCATAATAATCTGTGGTGAAGTATTCGTTGTCATCATGAGTTGATTCCAGTTTTACTAATTCTTGGTGGTTGACGTGGAATTCTGCCCAAAGCTCCTGAAGCAATGCTAGGCGAGTTTCAAAGTACTTTCTTGTAGTCTTCCGACAAAGTCCATCCTTCTTGTAGTTTTTATAGTTGTTCTGAATTTGATCACCAAGGAATGATTGCGACTCTAGAAGTCCGTCCATGATCTGAAACAACTTGGTTACTTTCTCTACAATCTTTGAACAGTGATCTCTTTTATGACACGATCACGTCGGGGTCACCAATGTATTTTCTTGAGCGGATGAACTCTTTTGCTCTTCCGCGTTGTATGTGAGTAAGGTGTATCACCTGTACTCCTGATGAATGGTGCAGTAAGTAAGCACCGCAGAAAGAAGATTTTTGATTTTTCGAATAAAACAACCTCTTTAATGAAGATTTACCTTTTTACTAAAAAAATGCAATTTAAAAATCGGTTATTTATACATATTTGTAACAAGACAATACAAAATACAAAAAAAAGAAAATATTTAAAACAAAGCGAAAATTTCTCAGGCATCAAGCTGACCGAGCATTTCATAATCATGAAAAAGACATCGAATTCTATCGCATAAATGCGACGTTGAAGGCATCGCATTTCGTCTGTTTGCAACGACATGCCGTGCATGGCGTGAGAACGATTCTTTTAAGAATTTTCCTGATGACGATGAAATTCTTTATCGGAGTGAGCTGCTTGAGAATTATTAACAGATAGCTTTCTTAATTTATGCGTATATTATAGTCGTACATATGTAAATATATGTGTATATATTCGACGGAAAATCCAAAATAATAACTTTGTTGTATATCTAAAGAGGGAGGTCTATAACTGGTGCGTGTATTGGTATACAACTAAAAAGAAAACCTAGAATAGTATGATGCGTATTATATTTGTGCGCCTATAAATGTGTTAGTTCAAAGTAAATTCAAAATTAATAAATTTATTATAAATCTAACGAAGGAATACCTACACTATGTGCGTGTATGATATTCGCATATTGATAAATATATATATGTTCGAAAGGAAACTCAAGAATTATACTTTATTATAAAACACACAAAAAAAAAATCTATACTTTGTGTGCTCTCAGCTTGTGTCTCAATTCGAAAGAGAGTTCCAAAATAATACATTCATTACAAATGTAAAGAGGAGGATCTGTAGACCTTGCGTGTCTTATACTTGTGCTTATATGAGTATATAAATAAAAAAAAAATTAATAATCTTATGATACCAAGACGTAGATCTGAAGAATCGCGCGTTTTGAATTTATGCGCTCATGAATGTGTAAACTTGAGGAAATCTCAAAATACTGATTTTATGATACTCCAAGGAGGAATACCGGTAATTTGTGCGTATGTAGTATTTCTTTGGGAAAAGAAAAATCCAAAATACTACCTTTTTTAATAAATTCAGTGAGAAAGATCTACAAATTTGCGCACAATATCAATATGTCAATTAAAGGAAATTCAAAATAATAAATTTTATCATAAATCTAAAGAAGAAACGCCTATACCATGTGCGAGTGTATGGTTTACATAAATAACTATATGTACATACGTTCGAAAGAAAATTCAAAATTAATATTCTTTTTGTGCATTCAAAGAAGAAGATCCGGAATTTATGCGTATATAAGTATATAGATCCAAAAAAAAACCAAAAAAAAAACAAAATACTGTCTTTATTAAAAATCCAAAAAGAAGGATCTGTTAGTTATGCGTAGTTACTATTTAAAACGGATAATCATACAAAGGAGGTGGTCCGGCCACGGAGCAGTCCACCCGAATACATACCGCCAAATTTCCAGCGATTCAATGCTGTAACGAGAACTAATCTGTCTTTCCAACTCTCTTTGTCTAACCCCCGGACTGGTCACCCACAGGGAATCAGTTAGCGAGAAAAGAAATTAATACAAGTTGGCTGACTTCACCGCCCGAGCAAAGACCTGTGTCGGTAAGATGAACTTAGCTCATCAATGTACCGAGGCGGTAGGCCAAACCAAATCAGGAGCTGCTGATCAATTGGTCGGTGGCTACCAGTACTCAGGAAGAAGCAGTAGCTGTTTTGTAATAAGATACCCAAAGAAAATGCAAAAAAAACCATCAGTAGTTGAACAATTACCTACGAATTAGATTAATGTACATATACATGCGTACCTACAGAAAGAAAATAATTCATTTCTCACAGTAAAGCTTCTAAATCTCACATTGCGTCTGGGGGAATACTTTTCATGCGCAAGTAATCAAATATCACTTGCCTGCGCCTGGGAAATGCAAGCTTGCAAGTTCTTACGTGAAATTGCCACCTGCAGTTCTCATGAGAAAGATTATTTTCCCAGCAAGTTTTTATATAAATTTTTATATAAATTGACGAGTTTTGGGGAATAAATATTCAGTATTTTTAAAGCATCAAAGGAGTCTTTTTAATTATTATACATTGGTGACCCCGACGTGATGTATTGAATGTTTCAGTACATCACCAATACAAGAACATAGCAACAGCTATATACTTCATCTGCATAGGCAGGTACCTACATCAAGAAGCCGCTTTAATTACCAGTCGAAGACAGTGGTTGACTAGCAGCACCCATCCTTCTAACCTAGGTAGAAGCTCACAGCAGTGGATAGCATTCAAAACAAGAAGTAGTATGTATCCATTCATTCCAGCAATAGCAACCATTCATTCCAGCAGTAGCTACTCATCCAGTCAAGCAGTAGTGGCTAGTTATTCAAACAAGAAGCACTGGCCATCAATTCATTGCAGCGCCAATAGCTACTATTCAAACAAGAAGCAGTAGCTACTCACTCAGTCAATCAGCAGTGGCTAACTATACAAACAAGAGGCAGTAGCTACTCACTCAGTCAATCAGCAGTGGCTAAACAAGAAGCAGTAGCTACTCACTCAGTCAATCAGCAGTGGCTAACTATTCAATTTAAGCAGCAGTAGCCATCCATTCAGTCAAGCAGGAGTGTTTACAAAGTAACACCACCAGCAACAACTGTACATCAGCATTATTCGCAAAAAAATATTCGAAAGGTCAACGAAGCTACAATGGCCGATATCAAAATTCTGACAACCATCCAAACAGATATTGGTAAGGAAATAACCCAATTATGTGAAAATTTCAGGAAGGAAAGAAGTGAGCGAAGAACACTTGAGGGTACCAAGAGCTACCTAGAAAGGCTCAAAAATTCATGGGCTAAATTTGAGGAAACACATGAGCAACTAGAGGAAAAGAGGGAAGGTAACAGGGACCATCCTTACTTCGCTCAAAATTATTATGAACAAGTCTACAAGGAATATAAAGAGCTTATGTTAAAGATAGAGGAACGTACGTCGCAAATCATGAACGCACCAATAGTCTCAACCCACAAACAGAGTGAAATTATACGTACAGCAGACCAATCTGAATCGATTAAAGACAATCTCGAGCAACTCAAGCTAAAGAACCAACTAGAGGGCACAATCTCAGCATTAGATCGAGTCATTGATACAATCGAGAAAGAAATGACAAGCCCACAATCAAGGGCATACAACATCCAAAAACTTAAATTTGCCAACCAGTATTGGGAGCAAATATCATTGCTACATGGACAAATCATGGCAGATGTTAGCGATAAACCTTGCAACGTAAGAGCATATTCCATAATTGAAGACCGCTTCCAGACAATCCCCATAAAATTACAGGAAAAGCTGGAAGAGCAAAGCACTTCTCTCGGTGGTAACAGCAATGTCAAGCTGCCAAAAATTACCCTTCCTACATTTGATGGAAGTTACACCCAGTGGACTCAATTCAAAGAATTGTTTACGTAACTAATACATAACCGACCATTGAGTGGAGCAGAAAAAATGTTCTACCTAAAGGCAAACCTAATATCTGAGCCCAATCGACTAATGCTATGGTATGGAAAATCCTCATAGAGCGCTACTACAATCCAAGATCTATCGTAACGGCAATTCTGAATTCTAAGCTAGCCATTCCTCACCACAGAGACGACTTCAGGAATCAACAAGCTACATGACTGCACCAAAGAATGTCTATTAGCCCTCGAGAAACTGGGCATTCATATTAACGATTGGAGTCCTATATTGCTGCACCTACTATTACAGAAAATAGATAACGATTCGAGGAGACTTTATGAGCAATCGCTGAAGTCTCCTCGAGTGCTGCAAGATATAAGCGATATCTTAAAGTTCTTAGAGTTAAGGTTTCAAATGTTAGAAGCAGTGCACACGAGGGAAGAGCGCAAGAAGACATCCATATTTACAGCCTCAGCTCAAGCACCTCAGCGTCCTGTTTGCAAAGCAGAACACAAAATCTACAAGTGCACCAAGTTCCTCTACTTGCCCTTAGAGAATCGAATTCGACTTGTCAGACAATTACACTTCTGTCCAAACTGTCTGTGATTGGGTCACAAGGCTAGAGAATGCTCATCAAGCAGTTGCAGGAAGTGTAACAAAAATCATAATACATTAATTCATGATCCGGAATTAGAAAGGGCCAAGTCTGCACCTGTTATGTAGCCGATCTCTCGTGCTTCCGGGCATTCTTAGGAAGAATCGATCGGAGAGGAAATTTAGGGCACACACAAAAAAAATGTAAAGCAAATATTTCACTACTATATTCTTTATTGAACTCAAAAATATTAAAACTTATAAATCGCGAGGCGATTTGTAAAACATTACAATTTATGAGACTTATTAAGTTTACAAAACTTATCACTTGAAAAATATTTGAAAAAACTTATCACTTGAAAAACATTTGAATTGAAAAATATTCGAACTTCGCGAGGCGATTCAGATTAGTAAAAAATATTAGAATTTATGAGACTTATTTAATTTGCAAAACTTATCACTGAAAAATATTTGAGTTTCCCGGGGCCGTTTATAGAATTACAATTTTTGGATTCTACTCCTCGACGGGTTAAAAGACGACTTTGAGGTTTGGGCTTGCTGCCTCCAGGTACCCGTGATCGCTTCAAAAGCTCTTTTTTCATTTTTATTGTTTTCTCACGACGACGTTGAAAAAACGTACGTGAGAAAATGCAAAAGTTTTTTTGATGCGGGCTATATGCATCAATGCAAAACTGTAATCCGATATGCACTTGTGCGCCCGTCTTGAAACATTAATTTTAAGAGGGCGCGAATAATTTTGATAATTGTATGTATGTATGTAAATACAATTAGATTGGATTAAGTAGGTAATCTACGTATGTACATAGTACATACGGAAAAAAAGTAAGAAGACACTGTATGTAGGTAAGTGTGCATACCGTGTGAGTGGAATGTGTGTCTGATAACAAAATGCATTTCTAAATGCATTTTAAATTTTGATAGAGTTTTTAATGAAATTTAAATTGAAATTAATTTTCAGGGTCAACTTTGTAATGCATCGATATATTGCATAGGGCAATATATTGGTGCATGGACCTTATGGTTGTGATTCGGGGCGTTGGGCACCTGAGTCACAACATCCCTCCCCCTGGGGAAAAGAAAGTTTTATTCTTTTTAAGAGGAAAACTTTCTTTCTAAATAACTAAATTCATTATTCATATACTAATATAAAATAGTATGTAGCTTACTATAAATAATTACAAAATTATACAACTACTAGATATTAAAAATGAATTAAAATATTTAAATTAAAAGTGTTTGCATCACTAATTATAAGTAATTACTAGATATCTTTTTTTTTATTTGTTGTTATATAGTACCTAATTAATAGTGGAGTTATGTTTAACAAACAATATTTTTTTTTTATTAATTTCCTTATTTTATTTGCATAGGTTTTTTTTTTTTTACTATATTTATTTATTTTATTTCCTTTATTGTATTATATATAAAAGTTAATTTGTAAATAAAAACTATGTTTATTTTTATTTCTCTTTAGTTTGCTTTTTTTTTATATATATACTATATATAGATATTACTACATTATTAACTATTTTAACTTTTATTTATTTATTAATTTCTACCAGAAAAGAAAAAAAATTAGTCCTTATTGTAAGGACTATTTTCCACACAGGGAAAGAAAAATTTTCTATTTTTCTTTTGAATGTTTTTCCCTTTTTTAGAAAAAAATTTTGTCTATCCATTCTAATTTTTATTTATTGGTTAGATTCTGTCAGAAACGAAAAATATTAATCCTATATAATGAAAAAAAAAAGGTAAAAATTGATACTTCACAAAAGAAAATAATTTTGGCATCTTCAAAAATGTTTTTTTTTCTTATGATTTTTGGGAGGGGTAGGTGATAAATGGGAAAGGTTGCTTTGTCAGTTATTTGTTCGTTAAAGTTTGTGTATCTTGTACTGTTTGATTGGAAGCATGAGTCCACGGGATATGTATATGTTAATACGCAGTACATACATTTATTTAAATATATTAGAATTAGTTGTGAGAACTATTTGTAGTTCTTCTGTTGGGAGCAGGGGTTATGATGAAGTTAGATCCTCTTGGTGCCGCCGTGGGCACATCTGCAAGTATATGTTCCGGTTCCACAGGAATATTTTTACCTATGCCGGTTTTTGATTTGTATTTCATGTACATGCAGATAAATAGGATAGTCATCACTAATGCTAATGTCAAGTATGATAGAGCATAGTGGTGAATGTGGTGATTGTTTATAGGATTTAGAGGAATTGATTCCTGTTCTTTTTGATGGTCGATGGATTGTAGTAGTTGCTCTAGGTCCATGTTGTTTGTAATTTTAATGGGATCTGCTCCTATGTGCGTTTCCGTAGAAGGAAACGTCATATTTGCGATTATGTTTGAAATGTTTGTGGTTATGTGGTATGAAATGGGAATTAAATCTTGATATTTTTACGTTATGCCCATGCAAGATGAATTCTTTGCTGCGGACATAACAACCTGGGTAGATAAATATTGTTCCTGTTCCCTGCAGTGTTTCTGAACTAATTGAATCTTCACAAACGATATCTATATGGTAAGGTTTTTTGAGGGAGAAAAGCCATGCATTTTGCTGCGATAATTGTGTCATATAGTAGTTCTGTTTTAAAGTCAAAATTTTACATTTTGATGTAATAGGTTCCTTTTTTATTAAGTTGATTTCACATTGATTTACTCTATTGTTTGTATTTAAGATGGGTGATGAAATTTTACAATAAAAGTGAGTATGGTCCAACGTTGCGCAATTGTGGATTTCCTGTAGTGTTAATTCGATGTAATGATCACGATTGTAATCAATTAATATATATTCCTTTAATGGTTCAATACATATGAATGAACCGTTTAGGATTGTCGGTAATGGCATTGCTTTGAACATTTGGTAGGGTTCTTTAAAAGGAAGTGGGGTTCGAAGTTCTATAATTAAAAATATTTGCAGATATTGTGCTTAATTTGTAGATTTGTGAAAATAAATTGTCTCTGGGATTTATGGGCAGTATCATAGAATTTGGTAATTCCTGCCTAATCTTTGATAAAATCTCTTCAACTTTGTTAGGCGATATTAGTGTAGGGTGAAATTTTCCAAGCCTTGAGTCTGTTAAGAGATCTATTAATTCCGACTGGGTATTTTGGTATCTGAATGCCATTAACGAAACAAGTGAGACGAGTGATTCTAATTCAATGGATATTTGATTATCCAGTGTTCTATTTTCTATTAGCGATGTAGATATTTGAATCGAAATTAGTTTTTTATGCATATTCAGGAATTCCTTTTCAATTGCGGCCTTGGTTTTATTAAAAATTTGAGCTGTTGTTTATATTATCGCCGTTTGGCTTTTCATATGGGAAAGGAGGGAATTTTGGTTTAAAGTGAGGTTGTGAATTTGTTCATCATATAGGTTGGCATCATCTTCATCTAATGTGCCGAAAAGAGCTTTGGAAATTGATCCTATTACATTTAAAAGTGCTCTTTGTTTTCTGCTTTGAGTTATTAGGAGCATATTTTTATATTCTATATTTGCTATGATAAGGTTTATCTGTAGCAACGTACCGTTACAAGTGTGTGCCATTGTTGAATTTCCATCCAATTTCTTACAGATAGCCGTAATTTGCTCCGTGATGAATTTGATGTTCCTGAATTCTGACTTGATGTTTTCTAGATCGTAGTAGGTAACGATCTTCCACTCGTTGGTGTAGAAATTGTAGAAATTGGCTCTGCCAATTTCTTCGAAATAAATGCCTGTGCTGGCACTTATTTGCCTTATTTCCTTCCCTGAGCCGAAGACGAAAGGGATGCAGATTAAAAAGAATACTATTCGCATCATCGTGAGAACCTGGAATAGGATATTGTTTTATTCATTTGCGTTGGTTTTGAAGTAGATGAAGTTTTGTACTAGTCGGAAAAAAGTTTTAAGTCATTATTATGGACTCTTTTATTTTTATTATTTATTTTCACAGTGGAATTTTCCGGAGAATTGATTTCTGCAATCACATGAGGACCTGTCCACAGTGGTGAGAATTTGTTATCTCTCACCCTGCTTTTTAGCAGGACTTTGTCTCCGATATTGAAAGATTTTTGGGCCGCGTTTTTATCATATTGGAGCTTTGATTTCTCTTTGTTAGCCATGGCTATGTCTTTCGCAATTTTATAGCTGTGTTGTAGACGTGCTTTTAACCATTTGTTTGAGGGTGATATGGAGTAGTTTTGAGCCTTCTGATCTTTAGCAGTTTGGATACCTCGGCAAACATGCCACCTATGAGGTTAGATCCCAGATCTGTTAGGATACTTTCTGGAATGCCATGTCGACAAACTATTGTTGTCGTGAAGGCTTCCGCTAATGTCTTAGATTCAGTGTTGACTATGGGAATAGCCTCAGAGAATTTGGAAAGGTCGTCTTGAAATGTAAGGATGTATTTACTTACAGAATGGAAAATTGGGAGAGGTCCTACAACATCTAGGTACACTCTTTCGAAAGGTTTTGAGCTTATGCTCGAGATTTTCATAGGAATCTTAGGATTTCTGGATACTTTGTTAACTTGACAAAGTTTACATTTCTTACATATCTTACAACATCGTCCGACATGCCAGGCCAATAGAATTGTTTTTTAATTCTTTTGATTGTACGGGAGACACTTTGATGGCCTCCCGTTGGTAGAGAATGGAAATCTTTCAGAACTTGTTCAATATCACTGCTGTTGGATAAATACTTTATGGAATCTTGATGAAGTTTTATATTTATTTTTTGGTTAACGAAGACCTTGGTAAAAATGCTTCTAATAGTTGATAGATTTTGTTGGTCTAATACAGGGAAGGAGATATTTACCTGATTTAACTCATTTGCTTCTGCGTATAAGCAGATCTCAGTTAAAATATTTTCTATGTATAATCTATCTCTTTGTTATCGGCAAGGTAGATTGACTTTTGAAATGATTACTGTGGAGTCTTTCTTCTTAAAGAAGTTCAGTTCGTTTCCTGGTAGAGGTGGTTTGTCTGAAAGTTTTAGTTTAGATTTTAAAACTCTTTCAAGTTCTGTATCTTGCATTGGCAAGATGAAAAATTTGGGATTTGTGTTTTTAGTTAAAAGTAATGGGAAATTGGTCTGTCTCAGTTATTATCACTGAGGAACTGTTTACTACTGATAAATCTGGATTTGGAGTATTAATATTTGGATTTGGTGTATCTAAATTCGCCTGAGCTTTGGCTTGGTTCCTGGTTACCACATTTACATAGGTGTTAGGTTCCGTTGATTTTACGGAATTTTCTGGGATAGCCCTACTGAGAGCGTCTGCATTTGTGTTGAGTTTTCCAGGTTTACGAACTATTTTATAATCATATTCCTCAAGACGTATTCTCCATCTCATTAGCCTTGAGGAATGATCCTTTAGATTCATTAGCCATACTAATGGTTTATGATCAGTTATGATGGTAAACTGTCTACCATAAACGTATGGCCTGAATTGCTCAACTGCGAAAACAATTTCCAAAAGCTCTCTTTCGATTGTTGAGTATCGAGTCTCTGCACCATTGAAAACTCGACTCACATAGGCGATTGGATGATCTCCTTGATCATCTACTTGGGAAAGAACTGCTCCGATGGCGTGGTCACTGGCATCGGAGGTGACAAAAAAATTCTTTGTCGAAATCCGGATAGGATAAAATTGGTGCTGATATTAATTTTTTTCTTAATTCGCAAAATGCTTCATCGCAAATTGCATCTAACTTGAAAAGTGTGTCCTTCTTCAGAAGGTTAGTAAGAGGTTTCGCGATTTTAGAAAAATTGGGAATAAAGCGGCGATAATAGCCGACGAAACCAAGGAAGGCTTTGATATCTTTTTCCTTCTTGGGTCTAGGATAAGATTGAACTGATTTAATTTTTGCCAGGTCTGGCTTGACTCCATTTTCAGTAATGATGTGCCCTAGATACATTATTTCCTTTCTTAGGAAATGGCACTTATCGGGTTGTAGTTTTAAATTGAAATCCCGAAGGCGGCTAAATACATTTTCGAGCCTAATATTATGGTCTTTAAGATTGTATCCATGGACTACAATATCGTCCATATATACGAAACAGTAAATGCCTTGGAGTCCGGAAAGGACATTATTCATGGCACGTTGGAAGGTTGCCTGTGCACCTTTTAATCCGAATGGCATACGGTTAAACTCGTAATGACCATAAGGAGTGCTAAACGCAGTTTTTGCTCTATCCTTTACGTCCATGCGGATTTGGTGGAATCCGCTGGCGAGGTCTAGCGTTGTGAAATATTTGGACTTACCCAATTGATCTAATATGTCTGTAATATTAGGTAATGGGTAAGCGTCGCCAATAGTAATGTCATTTACTCAACGACTCGCGATTTTCTGTTCCCATGCTCATCCGGCTTTTTGGGAACTAGAAGTAGGGGAGAATTCCACGGACTATTTGAAGGGCTTATTATCTCCGAATCCAACATTTCATTTATTTGCCGAGTCATTTCTTTCCGGCTTGTTTCTGGAAGTCTGTACGGTTTAGTGTATATGTGAGGTTTATTTGGGACTGTTTCGATTTTGTGCTCGGTTGCATTTGTGGCAGCTGAACACTTGACAATTTAGATATTGTTCACAAATTTTTATATCTAAGTTGCCACAAGATAAACGTCATCATAAAACAATTGTATCATCGAACGTGGTAGGCTTTTGTTGTATTAATTAATTATTATAATAAAGTATTTCATTCGTTACGGTTGTAATTTCTTTGCGCTCTCTTTCGACGTGTCGAACCTTTATATCCCCACAAAGTGGTGACCCCGACGTGATCGGGTTAGATTAAACTTATCCGTGAACGTAAATTATTGTGCGGGCGGTTCCAAAGAAAAACTCTTCCTCCCTGGAAATTACAATATCGACTTCTATCTGGACCTTAAAAATTATACTGAAAAAGATGGAGGGCAACGACGAGGACCAAGAGGAAAATTTAAGTACCAAACCGGAGGGCGAGCAACAAATGAATCTGCGGCAGAAATTGCAAGAATTACGCCCGCCACCATTTTGGGCCGATTCGCCGGATATTTGGTTTGCGCAGGTTGAAGCACAATTTTTAACCTGCAGCATTACCCAAGATGGCACAAAATTCAATCACGTTCTAGGCGCGATTGACAACAAGGTGTTAGCCCAGGTTCGTGATGCCGTACTCCTCCGCGTGTTAATAAATATGCTAATATAAAGGAGACCTTAATTAGACGATATTCCGATTCGGCGGAGAAAAAAATCACCCGCCTTTTGAACGAAGTCTCATTAGGTGACAAACGTCCTACGCAATTGCTAAGCGAGATGGAGCACCTCGCAGGTACTACTACACCTGAGGCACTGTTACGATCTCTCTGGCTAAATCGATTGCCACAACAAGTGCGTATAATTGTATCCACGAGCAAAGATAATATTCGGGCATTAGCAGAAATGGCTGACAAGATATTGGAAGTAGGCGAGTTCAGCAGTGTGTCCACTGTCACAGTAGATAGGTCAGATGGTGATTTATCGTCAAGGCTTTTAAGCTTAGAGACACAAGTACGATCCTTGACACGCACGGTTGCCGCGTTAAGTCATTCACGAACGAGATCTCGCAGTAAAGAGAAATCTAGCACCAATATCCATAAAGAAGCTGGGCCACTCACCTGTCATTATCATCGTTAGTTCGGAGTTCGGGCAAAAAAGTGTAGACCACCCTGCAATTTTCCAAACGAAAATCAAGCGGGAAACTAGAGGACTGTTCGGTAGATGAGGCGAGCTTGAACAGTCTAGCTAGTCATCGCCTTTTTATACGAGACAAGAACTCTCAACAACAATTCTTAATCGACACTCGTGCTGATGTTTCGATTGTTCCTCCTTCAACCAAGGAAGTGCTGAATCCACCAGCGAAATTATGTTTATATGCAGCTAATGGCAGCTTGATCCCTACATTTGGTGAACGACGTTGGACCTTGAATCTTGGGTTGAGACGTCCGTATCAATGGGATTTTGTTATTGCAAAAACAAAACATGCAATCTTAGGCGCTGATTTCCTCAGCAGATTTGGATTACTACTCGACGTGAAAGGAGGGTAAATTAATTAACAGTATAACTAATATTAATATTCCTATCTCTTTCAAGAAGATTCGACATCAAACAATTTCGACTATTGATGTAAATAGTCCATTCGCTGACATTTTGAAGGAATTTGTGGATGTAACAGTATTGCCAACTAACAAATCATAGACTCTTACCAATGTTAACCATCACATCGAAACAAAAGGAACTCCAGTGTTCGCACGCACACGCTATTAGTACGCCCTTCGGACTTTTTGAGTTCCGGTATATGACATTTGGGTTATGCAACGCCGGCCAAACGCTACAGCGCTTCATGCACGAGATTCTTCGAGGACACGACTTCGTTTTCTCTTATGTCGATGACGTTTTCATAGCTTCGGAGAACATCGAACAACATCGCAAGCATCTACGAACGATTATGCAAGTTTTACGCCAGAATGGCCTCACTATTAACGCATCGAAGTGTCAATTCGGTAAGGAGGACATTAGTTTCCTAGGTCACAAAATCAGCAGTTCTGGCATTCAACCGTTGCCCGAAAAGGTCCTAGCTATTCAGAACTTTGAACGTTCCAAGACGGTGAAGGAACTGAAGCGATTTCTAGCCATGATTTCATTTTACCAGCGATTTATTCCACGCGCGGTGAATAACCAGATGATACTTCGCTCTCTGATTACTACCAATAAAAGAAACGACACGACTCCTTTGAATTGGAAGCAAGACACTACAGTAGCGTTCGAAGCTTGTAAAACGGATCTGTCTAATTCAACGCTGTTGACACATCCAGCACCAAATGCACCTCTTTCTTTATTTGTGGACGCATCTGATAAGGCAGCGGGTGCCGCTCTGAATCAGACAATCAGTGGAAGGACAACACCGCTCGCTTTCTATTCGAAACGATTTACTCCTGCTGAACAAAGGTACAGTACCTACGACAGAGAATTGTGTGCAATGTACAGAGCCATAAAGTACTTCCGAAATCAGTTGGAGGGAAGAATTTTTCACGTACTAACGGATCATAAGCCATTAACGTTTGCCTTCCAACAAAAAGCAGATAAAACTTCTCCCCGGCAAACTCGACATCTTAACTTCATAGGTCAGTTCACTACTGACATTCGTTACATCGCTGGCCGTGAGAACACAGTAGCCGATACTCTGTCCAGAGTGGATGTTATTTCGTCCAACACAACTGCAATCAACTTTAAAAGGTTAG
Source organism: Dioctria linearis (assembly GCA_963930735.1). Taxonomy (NCBI): domain Eukaryota; kingdom Metazoa; phylum Arthropoda; class Insecta; order Diptera; family Asilidae; genus Dioctria; species Dioctria linearis. The sequence continues at coordinate 210,531,352 of OZ005742.1, read as the reverse complement.
CAATGGAACAAAGGAACGATTGAAGCTTTCAAGAACTCGTGAAGAATCCGCAAAAATTGTCCTTGGTAGGAATTGAAATTACCAGAAATGGAAGAAACTATTTATTGCGATACGTCCCAGAATCGTATACGACCAGTTGTCCCCAAAGCATGCCGAGACGAGATTTTCCACAAACTCCACGGATTGTCGCATCCTCGAGCAAGAGCTACGACCAAGCTGATCGCTGAGAGATTTGTTTGGCCATCTTTACGACAGGACTGCTCTCGTCTGGTGAAGATGTGCATTCACTGCCAACGGGCTAAGGTGCACAGACATACCAAGACAGCTATTTCGACATGCGTAGTACCCAGCGAGCGGTTTTCACATATCAACATCGATCTAATAGGACCGCTACCTCCATCGGGAAACTTCAACTACTGCTTGACTTGTATCGACCGATTCACGCGTTGGCCAGAAGCCTTACCGCTTCCAGACATGAAAGCAACTACCGTGGCAAAAGCTCTCATCGATGGGTGGATATCCCGATTTGGTATTCCCTCACGAATTTCTACAGACTTGGGACGTCAATTCGAGTCTGAAATGTTCAGCGAACTCACCAAAACGCTCGGTAAAACACACCTCTGTACAACGCCATACCACCCTCAGGCAAATGGCATGATAGAAAGATGGCATCGAACGTTGAAGTCAGCATTGATGTGCCAAAAGGCAGCAAACTGGAGTGAAGTCCTACCTATCATTCTTTTAGGTATGCGATGCATAGTCAAAGAAGATATACAGGCAACTCCGGCAGAAATGTTATACAGTAGCACATTAAGGTTACCCGGCGAATTTGTCGCAGAGCCAAGTAAAAAATCGTCAGCTACAGAATTCGTCGCAGAGCTCAGGAGACACATGGCTCTAATTAAACCGAAGCAAGCAGCTCATCATGATAATCCAACGGTATTCGTTCACAAGGATTTAAAAACTAGCACACACGTTTTCGTACGAAACGATACAATTCGCCCATCTCTTACACCACCATATGATGGCCCATATAGAATCGTGGGAAAAAAGGACAAGTACTATATAGTGGAAATGAAAAATCGTAAGGCGAAAATTTCAATCGACCGCTTGAAGCCAGCATACACTATGACCGAACTACAAGTGGAGCCCACAGCAACACCAAGTCCACCCCTCACAGCGTCAGAAAAGACGAGAAGGGCATGACGGAGGATCAAGATTCCACTTCGTTTTCAACAACGCTAATACGTTTACACTAGGAGGGGAGTAATGTGGCAGCTGAACACTGGACAATTTAGATATTGTTCACAAATTTTTATATCTAAGTTGCCACAAGATAAACGTCATCATTAAACAATTGTATCATCGAACGTGGTAGGCTTTTGTTGTATTAATTAATTATTATAATAAAGTATTTCATTCGTTACGGTTGTAATTTCTTTGCGCTCTCTTTCGACGTGTCGAACCTTTATATCCCCACACATTTGTAAACGTTAGGAAATCCCCTTCTAAGTAGAAGAGATTGTTGAAATCCTTACAAATTTTTCGGATACTCTCGGCTTCTTCCAAATTACAGTGATCCAATTTAATCAGGGTGTGCAGTTTTTTATTCTGCCCTTAATTGGATCTCTGTTGGAATCCGTAGAGATGCAATCGAAGTCGTTAAGGTCATGGCATTCTGGATTCATGTCATGAATTGCCAGTTCGACGTCCTGCTCATTCGTGTTGAGAACTAGGACTTTTGCCTTTCCTTGTGATGGTTTGACTATGGTATTACCTATGAACAACCCTGGCTTTACCTCTTTTTTAAAATATACTGATTCCGTAGTTGACAAAGTTGGAATTTGAATTATGGATTCAGAGCGTGCGGGAATTGTAATAACTTTATTATGTAGTTTGACCGATTTATTTCGGTTTTCATTGGGTTGGAAAATATATTCCGTTTTTTGTAGCATATTTGTGTTGGGGTACTTTTCACGTTTGGTATTTAAATCCCGTGAAGTACTGGGTAACTTGCTTTTATTAGCACTTACATTGTTTGTTTCAGACTTCTTGTCATGGTTATCATATCTAAGATATGTATTTGGATAATCTGAGCGATATTGCTCTATGGGATAGGATGAATGACATTGCTTCACCTCTAAGGAAATGTAATTGTTTTTATAATTGATACAAGCGTTGTATCGTGGCCAATTAGGCCGTCATATGCTAAGGTTAAGTTTTCTCCTACTATTTGGAAGGGATGTTCTATTATACATTCTTCGTTTGATGTATTTGACATTTTTGCCAATATTAATCCTTCTGTAGTTTTAGACTGATTTCTGCTCCTGTGTCTACGAGGAACTTTGTTTCTTTATTGGAGCACACATTGGTAGATAGAGAGATAGTAATGGAGTTGGGGTTGATAATAATTGGTATTTTCAGCGTTATGTGCTCATTTATTACTTCTAAAGTATCTAATTTAAATTTGTATTGATGTCGACTTTTGTTTGGATTTGCGAGGGGCTGCCGACTAATTCCCCTCTCCTTAATTTGTTTTCCGAATGTGTTAAAAATATTCACGGATTTTGTATGTGATCTTTATTTGATCTTGGTTCATTTTGAGGTTGTATTGTTGAAGAAGGTGGATTTTTCCTATAATTAAAATTTGGAATCTGGTTGACGTTGATCTGCTTTTGAGGTGGTGCATTTGTATTGGGAATTTCTGTTCGATTCCTGAAGTTTTGGGGGAACCGGATTTGTATTTTCTCTGTAGAAATTCCCATGGTTTGCTATCCTTGCCCTGCATACTTCTATGGTATGTCCTAATTTGTGACAATACCTGCATGTAGGAGTAGTGCTGTTGAAGGTGCTAGCCTGCTTAGGAGGATTGCCTTTGTTTAAATTATTTGAAACATATTTATTTGGGGTTGGGTTTATATGAATGTTCTGTGGACAATTTGGAGCTAAACGTCCCTGTGCTCTGCATTTATAGCAAAAGGGGTTCTGCACTTGTATTGATTGAGCAGTGCGAGAAGAGTTTGTGGCTAATTTTGTTGCTTTTGATTCTAGGCGTAATGCTTGCTCACCAATATATGACGTAATGGGTTTTAATGCTCTATTTTCGTGGAGTTTGGCTAGCGTTTGCAGTTGCTCGCTTATTAATCCGTCTTCAATCGCTCTAATAGCTTGTTTTTCGTTATCCTTTATTAGAGAATTTATTAATATTTTATCCGTCGTATATGAATGGGTGGCTTCATTTAATTGAGCGTGTATTATATTTATCCGTTTTAAGAATTCCTTGACAGGCTCTCCTGTTCTTTGTTTTGTATTTTGGAGTTTTGATTGGAGTACTGATTTTTCTAATTTCTTTTCGAATGTTTGGAGTAATATTTTCTTCAAATCTGACCACCTGCATGTATCATTGTACTTGAGTACATTGTAGGCATCTCCAAATAGCTTACTTTTGATTATTGAAAACAGGGTTGTTGGGTTGGTATTGGGATAAAGCCGTTCTATGTCATCGCAACATGACACGAATTTATGGAGGTCTTTTGGGTCGCCGTTAAAATTTGGTATTAAGGATTTAATTTCTGATAGGGAAATATGTGAAATTTTAATCTCTGTGCTTTCATTGTGAAAGTGTGATGAGTTATTTGGTGTGTCATGTTGGTGATTAGGGAAGCGCGTATCTAGCTGTTCTTGAATAGCAATTACAGTTTCTTCATATTCTGCTTCTGTTTTACCGAAAACATCTTCAGTAAAGTATTTATTTTCTAGGTCTTGTGGCGTAGATTGCATTTCGATTGTATTGTTGAGTTCTTCGAATTCAGCCCAATGTTTATTTAGGATACCCAGTTTTTGTTCTAGGTATGTTTTACTCACTGTAGGTAAAGTATCAGGGTTTAATGATTGTATAACTCTTGTAATTGAGTTAATTTTTGTATTTAGACTTCTGAAAATACTTTCATTTTGTGGACCATTTGTTTCCTTATTAGCTTCTGTAAATTGTGATTTGCTTGGAATTCTCCACGAAGCTCTTGTTGGTGGTATATGGAAGGGGTTTTGCTTGTTCATAGTACTTTCTGAGATTTTTTTTCAATCTTTCGGAAAGTGTTGCTTTCGTCAACATGTACCAATCCTCAGTTTTGTCTGAGCACGATTCTTTGAAATAATCGTGGTCGGTCGTGAAGTCTTTATGCTGAACTATTTGTTCTTCTGTTTTTTCGAAGGCGCTCCATATTTCTGCGAGTTGTTGTAGTTTACCTTTCACAAAGGTATTGGTACGCTTCACTTTACCGGCTTGATGATAAGGCCCTAGTATTAGCCTAATTTCTTTGTTTTTTCCTACTTGAGATGAGCAGAGCTCGTCGAAAGAAACGATTTCTTCAATCATTGTGGCTTTGTGAAGTAACAGACAGAAATTTTGGTAGAGATGTGGTATGAGATTTTACAATATTAAGGGAGTCTGTTTCGAGCTGCAATTTGGTTGATTTGTGGGAGACTATAGAAGATGTGAGAAAATTGTATGTAAAAAAAACATCCGAGTAGAAAACTAACTAATCGTCAAATTTCCAAACAGTAATAAGTTGCGAATCGTTGTTATGTGTAATCAGTATGTTTTATTGGGGTATGTAAAATGTTGCAAACTGTAAGATGTATTAAAAGTAATTTGTTCGATTTGTTATTGGTATGGGATTTTATATTATTTTTATCGGATGGACAAGTGTTTACACGACTTTGAAATCTTTACACGATTGTAACATTTGTATAGTTTAAACTTGTAAATTAAATCTAGCAGAATTAGTTATCTTAGTTTTGTACGACACTATTAAAATATTTCTCTCTTGAATTACTTGTATGTCATAGTAGTCGTAATAGCTTTTTCAATATTGTATAACAATAGAATCCGTTAAGCACAGGCAACAGGCCTATTGCATTATCAGAAAATTAGAATTTTTGTGAAGTCTTCTTGTACAAGTGCTCAACCAGATCAGTTGTGGAAATATATTTTTATATGAGTGAATAAAACGTTTTCTTTAATTTTAAATACCTAAGTGCTGGTTATATCATAGTCAATCAGTCCCTAAGTGCTGGGCTCATTCCTACGGATTAAGAAACGCAGCTTATTGAACACAGGAATATCCACGAAGACTAATTTCTAGGAGCTGAAATTAGTCAGGAGTAAATCTCACAAGAGATGTTTTTAATAAAAAAAAAAATTCCCAATTATGTCGCGAGAAGATGTTAAAGAAAGGAGAAGTGAGAAGAGAAGAGAAAAAACAAATTTAGATTATCTGTTTTCGAAATTTCAGTTTCAAGAGGATGATTGCATTTTGTTTACTGTATTGTATTTCTATTCAAAGAAAATAAGAATAAAAATAAATTTCATGAAACTTTATTAAAAATCGGAGGGGGTAGTGGTAAATAGGTATTGTGTTATTTGTGAGTCGGAGAATTAAACAATAAAAAAAAATTGCATTCACTATCCTTTTGAATAAGGATACACCTCTCTAATAATAAAATGCTATATGTATACGTTAAAAATTGTTTTTGTTGTATGATTTTGACTTTAATTACTTTGATTAATTAATTTGATTACAATTGAGAGCAGACAAGGCGCGTTAAATAACAAATGACAAATTAGTAGCAAAAAAAATTCCATCATAATGGATATATTTTGGTATGATTTAATTGGTTGCTCTTCCAATCAATCTCTTTCTCCTGGCCGATAGGCTCACGAAGTCCTACCGCAGGGGATCGCATATTGATTTTTGTCGAAGTCCTCTGGCTAGCAAGCTCACGAAGTCTTGCCGCAGAGGTCGCTTCTAGGAACAGCAGATTTTAATTTTTATGCGTTAAATTTGGTGCTACTTTTTTTTTATTAGCCTTGGTTTTCAAGGGATGTGAGAAATAGTTTTTTTTGTTTTTCATTTGTTCGTATATCTACACATATATATATGAAAAAATGCAAATATTCGGGAAAATGTAATTAAGTATATAACCAGGAAATGTAAAAAAAATAATAATCGGAAATTGTATTTTTAAGAGACGGAATTTGGAACTAACTTCTGTAAATACATCCGTTTCGTGAGAAATTGAGGAGGAATCATTATTTTCTAAAAATGTCTTGTTACTCACGAATATTACAACCATTTAAAGTTTTTTAAATTTGTTACTAAAAATTTTTCGCCTTCATTTAAGGAAATGCATACACACACCAACCAAAATAATTTCGAAAGCACTTTGCGCTTTGATTTTGTATATGTTTTGTAAAAATATTCTATTATTATTAAATTGTACAAATATGTGAGTTCTAGTCTCGAGCGTAAAGGAGGGTGCCGGTTTTAAAATGGATAACTCAGCTTTGATTCAGTTCAAATATAAATTTTATTTAAAATAATTCATATACTTAACCTAATATCACAAATTCAATAAGTTTAATTCAAATAATACAATCTAATAAAACTACTAATACTATTAAAATCCAGTAAAAATTCAACAATGTATAAAAAACAAACAAATTAAAAATTCAAGTAAAAAAAAACCAATTCAATATTAACAAGTTACAATGGTAATGCTCCAAATTGAGTTTTTTTCCGCAAAACGTTCTCCTTATTTCTGAAATGAACGAGAAGAGAATAACTTTTAATTTATTGGAATTAAACTTCCACAAATCAAATATAGAGTAAAATTCTCTGAGGGCAAGAGCAACGCTGTAGCAGAATTAGACTTCGACTGCAACGTGCTGAAGCGTGTAAGCAGAATTACACTTCTGTTACAGCGAGTATTGAAACGCGTAAGCAGAATTATACTTCTGCTACAACGTGCTGGGGTGTGTAAGCAGAATTAAACTTCTGTTACAGCGAATGTCAAAACGTATGCGCAGAACTATACTTCAATCGCAACGTCCTGGAGCGTGTAAGCAGAATTAAACTTCTGTCACACGATTGGGGAACAAATGTCAGATTTTGGGAGTGCGGATTTTAATAGAATTAGACTTCTATATGAAGGATAGAGCAAAATTATACTTTTGCTCCTAGGATGGGATTCAGATTAGACTCTGATGGAGGATATTTTCAGATTAAACTCTGAAATTATAATATGCGGCAAAATTGGATGTTGGATATAAGTAGAATTATACTTCTACAATAATAGAATTAAACTTCTATATGAAGGAATAAACAAAATTATACTTTTGTTCAAAGGATAGGAAACAGATTAGACTCTGGTGGAGGATGCTTTCAGATTATACTCTGAAAACCGAATGGTGATTTTGCTGCGGCTCGCTGCCTTTTTATAGCCGCCGTGAACAGCAATGTCCAGCTTCATAATATGTTGCCCTGGCAACGCTTGGTTCAATGATCCAAATTTGATTGTGGCGACACCAGCTGTTTAACGTAATGTCATTAGATGACATTACAAAAATGTAAATATTCGGAGGGAAGTGGAACTTTGGGTAAGTTTGAGCTATTTTTATTTATTTTACATATTATTAATGTATTTTCTATTTAATTTCAGCTCGAAAAATATGTTGAACACTTGTAGGCAGGATTTGGGATGGGTTGACTTTGTTCAGGAGGAATCAGATAAGTTTCTTTCGATAAAATATGATACATTGATTCTTTGTGTTTCCCTTTTTTTGTATTTTTTTAGGAAAAAGGTTTTCGTCGAGGGATATAATTTAATCGTGGAATTTCAACGAGGGACGTACAAATATGTATGTGGGCTGAACATCCTCCACTCCCGCGAAAAAAAAAATTGGACTAAACTGAAAGGAAAAATAAAAAATTTTCTAAGAAAAAACTTACTGAGTTTTGTTTGGAGAAGTGATATCCTTTCCTTTTCTTTTTCAGTTTTATAGTGATGCCGCTGGGTATTTGGAATCGGAAGAAGGATTTTGCGCCACGGATTCTATCCCACGGAACATCTGATGATTTCAAAAGACGAACAACATCAGGGCTGGCATTTATCAATTCTCCGATGTCTGCTGGTATTCCTGGATTTTCATTATTAGTTGTAGGATGATCTTGGAACTGTATTGGCGGGAGAATCGGGATATCCAAAGCTTGTGTTGGAGATTTCACTGATGATTCTGTGATGGACCTTTCTTCAGCATTAATATTGGTTTTCAAAATCTGAGAAATGTTTTTTGTAGTGGTTGATCTACTTGCTTCGATTGGCACTATTTCCTGAAGATTTCCAGGTAAACTCGGCTTTGTTTTATTAATAGCTGCTGGTCTTTGCTTGTGACACTCTGCTGCTCTGTTTTTGTTATTGAGGTGTGTCCGAGAGCTTGTTGGGACTTTGTTAGTCTTAACATGATGTGGCTGCGTTGAAATACGGATTCCTGGGTAGTGGTTTTTTGATTGCGATTTGAAGTCATCCTTTGTCGTTGTGCCTTTTGTGATGTTTGTTGGCTTGACGGGTATTATTGTATTCAAGTCTGGCATATTTCGTGGTGTTATGCTAGTTGCTGTAGGCTTTACTTCAGGACGGCGTGGCCGAGCTGGAATTCGAATTCCTGGGCAATAATTCCTTGGCCTTGATATGAATTTCAGGCTTTCGCTTGTTTTGAGCTCTTTTTTAAGCTCTTTTATTTTAGATGAAGCTGGCCTTGCTTCAAATGGCCTGAAGAGCTTGGTTACAGGCAAATGAGGTGGTGGCCGTACAATGGCCGACTTTATTTTGGGAGCCTTCTTTGGTGTTGGTGGCAGAGGACTCACAGGCCTAATTGGCTTAAAGGAAGCCAAAAGTTCTGGTGGTGTGGGAGGTAGACCAGCATCCACAGAGTCCAAAGACTCTGAATTAAAAATCTCCAAGAGTTCTTCCATGGCAAAAAAAATTAAAACCAAAAAAAATAATAAAATAATAAGAACGAAAAAACTGAAACTAAACCGCACTTGATGTTCACTTGTCACTTTTCAAATTTGAAGTGATTTTTGGCGGATTGTGGATTTATTTATATTTAAATAAAACGGTAGTTTTTGAATTTTTGTACTGCCACAGAGTGTTAGATATTGGTGGGGATTTTGAATTACTGGTGAGAGATATCTGTTGAAGGGAGAGGGCAGACCTTTGCGATAGGACGGGTGAGAGTTGTTTTCGGTGTTTTAATGGTAACTGCTCGCACTAAATCATTATGACCAGTATGAATTTCAATGATTCGTCCTAATGGCCATTTTCCTATGGGGATTTGGTTTTCTTTTATTAAAACGAGAGTTCCAATTTTTATATTTTCCCTTACAGTCTGCCATTTATGTCGTTGATGTAAAGTATGGAGATAATCTCTCGACCACTGTTTCCAAAAGGTGTAGGAGAGTGATTGAATGTATTGCCATCTCTTGAGAGGATGTTGGAGAGGATTGAGTGGGGGAGGTTCACATGTAGTGAGGAGATGACGACCTGTTAGGAAGTGTCCGGGAGTGAGGATATTATAGTCAGTTGCATCATTGGACAGAGGGGAAAGAGGTCGGGCATTTAAACATGCCTCAATTTGAACTAAGACTGTGTAGAGTTCTTCGTATGTGAGTTTTGTGTCTTTAATGGTTTTGTAGAGATGGCGCTTGGTGGATTTTACACCAGCTTCCCATAGGCCTCCAAAGTGAGGTGCTGCAGGAGGGTTAAAGTGCCAAGTTATACCTTGGTTAGCAATTTCGTTAGCTAGATCGACTTCGATTATTTTGATTGATTTTTCTAGATTTGACTGTAAAAGTCGATTGCTCCAACGAACTTAGTACCTCGGTCAGAATAAACGTGTGAGCAGAGGCCTCTTCGTGCAACAAATCGTTTGAGGGCGGCTAGGAAGGCTGGTGTTGACAAATCAGAAACGAGTTCTATATGTATAGCCTTAGTGGCTAAACAGATGAATAAGCAGATGTATGCTTTTGTTATCTTCGTTCCTCTTAGTGTTGATGTTTTCATATCAGGCGGGCCTGCATAGTCTACCCCAGTGTGTTGGAAGGGTAAAGATATGTTGACTCTAGCTGAGGGTAGAGAACTCATCAACTGAGTATTAGGTCTTGCATTGAACCGAAAGCAATCAACACATTTGTGGTTGCGATGTCTAATAGTATTGCGGGCGTTTAGTAACCAATAGTGATTCCTTATAGTGCTTAATATTATTTGGGTGCCTCCATGTAACGTGTAATGGTGGATGTGATCTATAAGGATATTGGTTATATGATGGTTATTAGGGAGTATTATAGGATGTTGTTGGTCGTAATTTAATTGAGATTTTGTAAGACGACCTCCAACTCGGAGAATGTTGGCAGAGTCGAGCGTGGGATTGAGGGATAGAAGTCGACTCTTTTTAGGAAGGGGACGATTTTTTAGTAAGTGGGAGATTTCGTTGGGGAATGTAATATTTTGGGCCAATTTAATTAGACATCGTTCCGCAATTTTTAATTCGTGTACTGATAGGAATTGAGTAGTCGGATGTAGTTTGCGTACACTATTTATGAATCGGAGACAGTAGGCGGTTATTCTTATCGTTTTTTTGATATGATGAATATTTGCGAAGCAAACGAATTTGTTCATCGATTGTAGTAGTGAGAACCTTTGATTTCCTTTTATACTCTAATTGAGTGTGCGCTTCTGGCGTTTGTTGAGGCCAGAATTGCTCATCTTGATATAACCAGTCTGGACCATTCCACCATATTGATGTTGTAGCTAAGGTATTTGGTGGAATTCCTCTAGATGCTATATCAGCTGGATTGCATTTTGAAGGAACGTGTTTCCATATGGCTAGTGGACTGTTGTCATGTATTTCGGAGACACGGTTAGCCTCGAACGTTTTCCAGGTGGATGGGTGTTTTTGTAAGCAAGCTAGAACTATATTAGAGTCTGTGCATGCTATAATTTTAATTTTTTCAACTCTAAATCAATGACAACTTGTTTAATAAGTCGGGAGAGCAGGACAGCACCACATAGCTCTAGTCGAGGTAGTGAGACTGGTTTGATGGGAGCTACTTTGGTTTTTGCTGTTATGATTTGTACTCTGGAGTTCTCATTAAGATGTATTTTGAGATATAAAACTGCTGAGTAGGCATGATTGGAAGCATCGCAAAAACCATGTAGTTCCATCTCGCGTATTTTAGGCTGGTAGCCTAGCCAGCGTGGAATCTGAATATCCTGAATGGTAGGTAGTTGATCTTTGAAATGATTCCATTCTTTTAAAACTTCTGTGGATACAGAGTCATCCCAGTCGCATTTAGAGAGCCAAAGTTTCTGAATTAAAATTTTGGCTGTAATAATGCATGGCGCTAACCAGCCTAGTGGGTCGAACAGAGACGACACTTCAGACAGTATTATTCGTATGGTGTATGTGGTTTTTGGTTCGGGAGTGTTGACTTTGAAAGAGAAGAAATCTGTTGTTGGGTGCCAGCGAATGCCGAGAGTTTTTATCGATTCGTGTTCTGAAAATTCCAAATTCGTTTTTAACTCTCGATGCTCTAATGGAATATTTTTTAGTAAGTCATGATGGTTGGCTGTCCATTTCCTTAGGTTGAATGTTGCTGAGGCTAGAGCTTCAATAAGTTCTTGCTGTAGTTGTTGTGCTTCGCTTAAGCTGTGTGCTCCCGAAACCAAGTCATCCACATAAAAATCTCTCATGATGCTTTTTGCTGCGAGTGGATAACTGCTAGCTTCATCCTTTGCTAACTGCTGCAAAGTTTTAATGGCGAGATATGGTGCTGGTGCTGTGCCAAAGGTGACTGTAGTTAGGACGTAGTCTTTTATTTCTTCCTTTGGTGTATTTCTCCAGATTATTCTCTGGTACTGTTGGTGCTTAGGGGTCATCTGAATCATCCTGTACATCTTCTCAATATCTTCAGTAAATGCAAATCTGTACAGTCGCCATCTCAATAAGGTGGTCCAAAGTGTTGGTTGGATTGTAGGTCCAATCAGTAATTGTTCATTCAATGATCTACCATTTGAGGTGCGTGCTGATGCATTGAATACAATTGGAAGCTTAGTGGTAGTGCTCTCTTTAAACACTGCATGATGCGGTAAGTAATAGAACGAAGTGTTATCACATGATTTGTTTTCTAATAATAGTTGTGTCGGTGGAATAGGCTTCATGTGTCCAAGATGAGTGTACTCATCGATACAAGCTCTGTATAGTTTATACAATTCTGGATTGTTAGATAGTCTTTTCTCTAGCTGCAAGAATTGTTTGACAGCCATATTTCTAGATTCCCCGAACTGTGGTGTATTACAGTTTTTGAAAGGTAGATTTACTACATATTTTCCAGAGGGTAATCGTTTTGTTCTTTTAGGATAGAGATCCTCGCATAATTGATCTTCTGGTGAAAATTTGGGTCTAGTGGAGCATTCCTCTAGTTCCCAAATTTTGTTAACTGATTATCTAAATCAGTATTTATAATGGTGTGGGTGGATAGCATTGTCGTTGTCATGCTTTTTGTTTCTGGTACTGCTCCTATTAAGATCCAGCCAAGTTTTGTATTTTGGGCAGTAGGTGTATTGCAAGGTCCTCTTTTTATGCCATTTGTGAGAATGGCGGCATAAATATCTGCTCCAAGAAGAATGTCTATTTCTCCTGGAATAGCGAATTTAGGATCTGCTAGCGGGAGATTGTCGATGTGTTTCCATTTTGAAGCTTCGATAGTTTGGGCTGGCAGTAGTTCGGTGATCTTTTTAATTACAAGCATGTTGCTTGTTATATTAAAATTTGAGTGTAGCGAATTAATTGTGACTGTGGCCTGTTTTAAGGCTGTATTACTGGGTGTCGTGCCAAGTCCAATTAATTCGTGGGTGGTAGGAGATCCTTTAAGTTGCAATCGTTTAAAGGTTTTCTCGTTCATGATGGACACTTGAGACCCAGAGTCTATTAGTGCTCGGAATGCCATTGTGATTCCGGATGATGCAGTAATGTTTATCAGAGCCGTAGAGAGAAGAGCTCTTTTCATATTTCACGTTAGAAAATTCTGAACTTGTTGTTCGTCATTTCTACAGGCGGGTGTGGTTTGTTTGGCTTCCATGTTGGAATTTTGGGTGGACTGATTTAGTGGCTTTGAATGATTTTGCTCGTAGTGGAGCAGAGTGTTATGATTTTTGTTACAATGATAACACTTTTTGTTGCTAGTGCAGCTAGTAGTTATATGGTTTGGTGATAAGCAATTTTTGCATAAGTGCTTATTTGTGACAACTTCGTGCCTTTGTCGGGTGGTCAAATTTCTAAATGTTGGGCAATGAAAAATTATATGGCTACTTTTGCAATAGCTGCAAGGGGTCTTTTTTGTAGGTGGGTGTGTTGGCGCTGCATTTTTAGTTTTGTTCAAGAGTCCATATGTGGGTTTGGGTGAGAATGGTTTTCTCTGTGTCATATTTGATGACATACCCTTGTTTCCTATCATTTCTAGAGTTCGGAACCGAGACTCTAAGAATTTTGTTAATGTTTTTAATTTGGGTAATTCTGTGCTATCGTGGAGGCTCTGCTCCCATAACTGGTATGTCTCTGAGTGTAACTTTTGTACAGTCAAATATATAATTATTGGATCCCAGTTATTTCTTTCTACTCCTAAGTTTTGTAATGCTAATAGTGCCTCAGTAATATTATCTAATAGTTTTTTGATACTTTCGGCGGTATCATGATTTGTGGTTGGGAGAGACAATAATTTTTTTAGTTGTACGTTGACTAGGACTCGCTTATTTGAGTAGCGTTCCTTTAAGAGCTGCCAAGCTGGTTTATAGTTTGCGTCGCATACTTCATATTGTCTGAGCAGCTTTTCAGCTTCTCCAATTAGATTAGTTTTCAGAAAGTATAGCTTGTCAACGTCTCTTAAATTATTGTTATTGTGAATAACTGAATTGAATAAATCGTGGAATGAAATCCACGTAGAATACTCTCCATTAAATGTGGGTAGCTTGATTCTAGGAAGCCTTTCATTGTTGCATGACATTGTGCTAGCAGAAGCTGTTTGAGGAGGAATACTGACAGATGGCGTTGGTGTTAATTTGTCGATATCTTCTTCCATGCTTGCTGCCTTTTCAATGTAGTATTCCTGAACCTCGCTAAATGTTTCTTTGGTGAAATATTCTAGTTGGAGCTCTTGATTTGTTACTTTCCTTTGTATAGACCTATGTCGAGTTTGGAATTCTTTCCAATACTCGGTGAACGTTTGAAGGCGTTTTTCTGTCGATTTGACAGTTTTCTTTTTTCCATCTCTTTGATGCCTTCTAAATAAGTCTTCCATTAAATCTTTTACTTCTTTTTGGGACTGTACCAACTCTGACACAGAGTCAATGGTTTCGTCACCAACGTCAGATGAAATGGACATTTTTCGACATTTTTAATGGAGAAGAATTCTAATTTTATATTTGACTGACTGAATTATCCGGCTTTGAAGGACCAATGTGAGTTCTAGTCTCGAGCGTAAAGGAGGGTGCCGGTTTTAAAATGGATAACTCAGCTTTGATTCAGTTCAAATATAAATTTTATTTAAAATAATTCATATCCTTAACTTAATATTACAAATTCAGTAACTTTAATTCAAATAATAACTTACAATCTAATAAAACTACTAATACTATTAAAATCCAGTAAAAATTCTACATTGTTGAATAAAAAACAAACAAATTAATTCAAGTAAAAAAAAACCAATTCAATATTAACAAGTTACAATGGTAATGCTCCAAATTGAGTTTTTTCCCCAAAACGTTCTCCTTATTTCTGAAATGAACGAGAAGAGAATAACTTTTAATTTATTGGAATTAAACTTCCACAAATCAAATATAGAGTAAAATTCTCTGTGGGCAAGAGCAACGCTGTAGCAGAATTAGACTTCGACTGCAACGTGCTGAAGCGTGTAAGCAGAATTACACTTCTGTTACAGCGAATGTCAAAACGTATGCGCAGAACTATACTTCAATATCAACGTCCTGGAGCGTGTAAGCAGAATTAAACTTCTGTCACACGATTGGGGAACAAATGTCAGATTTTGGGAGTGCGGATTTTAATAGAATTAGACTTCTATATGAAGGATAGAGCAAAATTATACTTTTGCTCCTAGGATGGGATTCAGATTAGACTCTGATGGAGGATATTTTCAGATTAAACTCTGAAATTATAATATGCGGCAAAATTGGATGTTGGATATAAGTAGAATTATACTTCTACAATAATAGAGTTAAGCTTCTATATGAAGGAATAAACAAAATTATACTTTTGTTCAAAAGATAGGAAACAGATTAGACTCTGGTGGAGGATGCTTTCAGATTAGACTCTGAAAACCGAATGGTGATTTTGCTGCGGCTCGCTGCCTTTTTATAGCCGCCGTGAACAGCAATGTCCAGCTTCATAATATGTTGCCCTGGCAACGCTTGGTTCAATGATCCAAATTTGATTGTGGCGACACCAGCTGTTTAACGTAATGTCATTAGATGACATTACAAAAATGTAAATATTCGGAGGGAAGTGGAACTTTGGGTAAGTTTGAGCTATTTTTATTTATTTTACATATTATTAATGTATTTTCTATTTAATTTCAGCTCGAAAAATATGTTGAACACTTGTAGGCAGGATTTGGGATGGGTTGACTTTGTTCAGGAGGAATCAGATAAGTTTCTTTCGATAAAATATGATACATTGATTCTTTGTGTTTCCCTTTTTTTGTATTTTTTTAGGAAAAAGGTTTTCGTCGAGGGATATAATTTAATCGTGGAATTTCAACGAGGGACGTACAAATATGTATGTGGACTGAACAAATACATTCTCCTTAAACGCTATGAATTTCTTCATTTCATCTTTCATTTGTATAATTCATATTGTGCCTCTTATGTGGAAAAACACGAAAAGTGAGAAAGAAAAATATTTTCACGCTACATTTACTTAATCCACAGATATTGCTCCAGGCTGATGATTCCTTTATTTGAAGATGTTGGTGGTGAGGATGAATAAAAGTAGTGAGATTTATGACACCCTGGTTGACGAATTGTTGTGGCCTTTCTTCCTTCCTTCCTTCCTTCATAAGAAACGTCTAAACTGAGGCAGGGATGAAGCCTCGCAACTTTCCCACGTTGGAGCACTATGGCACTCTAAACGATTATTTCCTCTAAGTACCCTGTATTAAGGGTACCCGGACTTATTTTTTGTTATTTCTTTATTTTTTTTTTTAGTTTTATTGATTATAATTTTTGCTATCTTTTGTCGTTCTATATTAATTTTGATTTACTTTTTTTTATTTTACTTATTGTTGTTATGTATTGCTTGGTTTTTGTTATACACTATTTCTTTTCACTTTTGTTTTATATTGTTGGATACTGGTTTACCACTGTCACCAAAATGTTATTGCGTTCCTTTGGTGTTTTATTATTATTTTTTTTTTTTATTTTAATTAAATTATAAAAAGAAAATTTTATAGGCGTTTATTGTTATTCTTTATTTGCACTGGTTTTGTTTTTGGGTTCGCTGCCACCAAAATGTTATGTAGCCGATCTCTCGTGCTTCCGGGCATTCTCAGGAAGAATCGATCGGAGAGGAAATTTAGGGCACACACAAAAAAAAATTGTAAAGCAAATATTTCACTACTATATTCTTTATTGAACTCAAAAATATTAAAACTTATAAATCGCGAGGCGATTTGAAAAACATTACAATTTATCAGACTTAATAAATTTACAAAACTTATCACTTGAAAAATATTTGAAAAAACTTATCACTTGAAAAAGATTTGAATTGAAAAATATTCGAACTTCGCGAGGCGATTGTTATATACCTAAAATAAATAATATTTTTGCATAAACCTGAAAAAGGGCAAAACATAAAAATAATATTCAATAAATTTTAACATAAGCTAATCATGCTTAAAACATGGTTAGCTTATCTCTTAAATGGGTGAAGAAAATTGCATCAGCAATTTTCCTCACATACCATAAATTTTTCTCATAAAACGACTTGGGAAAAACAAAAGTTTCAGTTTACAACCCAAGTCGTTTTACTTAAAAATTTCCACGACAAATTTTGCCTTCAGCAAAATTTGTCATTTCAACAATTTAATTAAAAAATAAATCAAAAAGCAAATCGTACCTTCAGTACAATTTGCCGCGAAAAAATTCAACATGTATGTACATACGTACATACATATTACGATAAAAAGCTTACACGATAAGAAACGCGCGCCGCATAAATGTATTGTATGTATATGCGCGTCGCGATTTCAAACGGTGGCTGATGTTTCAAAAAGTGTAAGATTACATTTTTGAAGCCATCGTTCAACGCGAATAATTCTGGACATGTTTGAATATGTCCAGAATTAAAAAGTAAAATTTTCTCAGGATAAGAAAATGCAATTTAACATTTTCTATCCTGAACAACGGCTCTTGATCACGATGAATGTGATCAAGAGTTGAGTTGATTTTGAAAATTGGTCGGAGTCGCTTCGCGGTGATTAATTCAAGGCATAGAGAATAAGTTCGGTCGGCGGTTGATTGAATTGTTAAATAACCGAAGAAAATTATAAAGTGTCGTATAGGCTTATAGAATAAGTTCGGCCGGCGGTTGATTGAATTTTTAAATAACCGAAGAAAATTATATGGTGTCGGATAGGCTTAATAGAATAAGTGAACAAAAAACAAAACGTGTTCATAGCAAATACGGAAAGTTTTAGTGTCAATAAAGAAGGTAAAAAAGAAAATAAAGTATTGTGATTCCTTCATGAAAACAAAAAGCCCCGAACAGAGGAGTGATAGAGAATATCACAGTGAGTACACCCCTATATATAAAACAATTGGCGCAGCCGGTAGGATCAAGGAAGCTTGGTCAAGTTAAAAGATCCTAACGCTTGAAAAGCCTTGATCCTGCAAGAATCTACGGGGAACCTGTGACACTAGCCAAGCTATAAGGCCACGTCACCCCCAACGCTCGGGGTAGATATCATCTATAGGCGCCTCTGCTCCAGGCGAGCAAGCGTTCACCCCAGTGAGTGAAAAAAAAGAAACATCAACAAGGGACTTTACCAGAAGCTCTTTCCCAGCACCGAGAAGAAGTCAGGACAACGGACACCCAATCAAAACCAACTCCAGAAGGAAGATATCATCGTTCCTGGGTTGAAGGCGATTTCGAAGAAGGCTTCAAGCCCCCCTTTCAACCATATCCAGGGGAAATAAGTAGGCCTAGGGCCCCCGGCAGCAAACAGAAGCACCGGAAAATTGTAACTTCGTTTCAGGATTGAAAGGGATCTCGACGTCGGCATAAGCCCCCCTTTCAATCTCAGCCAAGGGAATTAAGACGGCAGGAGCCCCCCCTAGTAGCAAAAAACATTCCAGAAGGGAATACTCCAAGAAGGCTGGAAGCCCCCCTTTTGGACAACGCGGGACGCATATGTCAGAAGGAAACTCGACACCGGCACCTGAGACAGGCACGAGATTAGACTCCATACCTTCATCCGACGCGGAGAAATCCCCAGGTGAAAATCATCATCACCTCCGGGAAGGTACAGGCAACCCGACACAATCAAGTAGCCAACACAACTCAGCTTTACCCCAACAGTAGGAAACAACAGGAGTTCGCCTTCGAAGTGGTACCATTTTAACTGGTCCCACCGTAGCAAATAAAGTAAGTCTTGATAGTTTTTTAGATAAGTTGTTAGAAAAGGCACGTGAATCCAATAAGCTCACTGTCACGCACTGCGACGCTCTTGACCACAGATTAAGTCAAGGCAGAGAGCAGAGGCTGACACAGATCGAAAAATTTAAAAAAGAAACAGAGCGATTCAAACAGGAGCTTATCGAATTCGCCGGGCTTTCACGCTCATTAGGTATAGATAAGACCACAGCCAGTGTAGTTGTAAGTGCTGATAGTGATACTAGTGTCAGTGATATTAGTAGTGACCAAACAACCGTCGAAAAGCTCCTTAGTGGCTGGCTAGAAGTATCCTTCACGGATTCTAGTCCAGAAACCAGCCCTGAAACTCGACAAGGCACAAGAAGACTACCCTCACAAAAGTTTAACAAAAAAAATAATCACAATGGTAGACTATGCAAAGGTGGCCAAGCTCACGGCACAACTAGTTCCTCTGTTTTCGGGTGAAAATGCCCCACAGTTAGGTCGTGAGCTACAAACATTTATTGGCTGTTGCAAATAGGCCCTACACTGTTTAAGTGAGGAAGAAAAACCAGCCTTCCTACATATCTTGCCCACAAGACTTCGTGGCGATGCTTATCAGCTGTTTGCTTCGGACGTTCCAACTACTTTTAGTGAGGTGGAGGAACGTCTGAACAGAGCCTATCTACCACGAGAGTCATATCAAGAATTGGTCAACAAATTGATCACAATGAGGCAAAACCCGTTGGAAACTCTCACTGCCTTCACAACAAAAGTGAAGCAGTTGCTGATGCTTTGCAACGAGGCAGCGGTACTGAAGTACGGAGCAACGGCAGCCCCAGCTGTGAAGACACAGTTGGCGGACTTCGCCAAGAATGCCCTCAAGAATGGAGTGAACAATCCCCACCTATGCCAGTTCCTCCTCACTCTGGTGGAAAATGATCTAGAGCAGCTGATACAAAAGGCTCTAGGTATGGAAAAGCTGCAAGCAGGCACAGTTCTCGTCCAAACACCATTAACGCAACAGCCATATCCAATGGCACCAATAGACCCTAGTCTTCGAGTTCGAGCTCTCAGCCGAACTCCTTACAATCAAGCACCACAGCTACCCATGTATGCATCACCACGAGCACAAGAGCCCCTACAGTTTAATCCCCCATACGTACATGCTCAATCACTACGCCCGCCATTTCCACGAAGGGATTCTAGACAACCGGATACACAGAATCTGGTACAAAACATCACCTGTAATTTCTGCCAGAAACGGGGACACACCTACACGGAGTGTTTAAAACGCAAAAACCCCCCATTCTGCTCTAACTGTAAAAGTTACGGGCATGACATTCCCGACTGTCGAAACAGGACCGCCTAACAGTCCGCCACGGACAGACACGAACAATACCAAAGATCCCAGAGTCTTTAATATAAGACAAAAATGTGATTTTGATTTGAATGTCGACAAAAGCAAAAATGGGAGGATAAAAAACAGGGAAACGACAAAGAGTCGACCCAAAACTCCCCGGCTCGACTATAAACCCTACCAGCAATAAACAAGGGTCTTCTCAGCCGCCCGACTTCAGTGTGCCCACCGCCAGACTTCCTCTAGACATAAGTCTAAATGGTCAGGCCCAGCTAATAGTGGACACCGGCGCTGAGATCAGTATAATTGAGAAAAAAGCTCTCAAATCTCGCGAGCTAATAAATCCCAACAAGAAATTAATGCTTCAAAGCCCTTTTGGCACCGGAAAAACCTTAGGAAGTTGCCAGGGAAGCTTCATGCTAAAAAGCAAATTACCTTGCAACTTTCAGGTGGTAAAAAACATCCCAGGTATTTCCGACGACGGCTTGCTAGGCAATGATTTCCTAGCCAAAAACTGTAATGGAACGGAAACCAATCCAGTAGAGTTTGCTGTTCCATTAGAAACCGCATCGGACAACCCGTGTTCACAAAACACAGTCAACAAAGAGACACTGGTAGAAGATATTAAATCCGACGGGGATACACCTTCTACCCGAAGTGTTCTCAAAGCTTCTCAGTCAGAAGAAGCTGTGACTTACAGGAACGCGATAAGGGTGTCTTGATTACCGAAGATCCGGCCTGTAAGACTGGACAGCATCAGGTGAATTTAAATGAACCTGTTTGCGTACCAGCAAGGTCTCAGATCGTAGCCAAAGTTCCGTTGCAGTTGCAGGAAGAAATGCTCAGTCTGTCGAAAGAAATAGACGACGGAGTCTTCTTAGCAAATAGCTTACTCTCAGCTGGGTTAAAGGCAGTCCCTATAGGAATCCTCAACACACGCAGTTCACAAGTAGTTCTAAACAGCGTGAACCTAAATCTGGTTCCCATTAAAGACTACACTGTCGTCCCCATCAAACGAGAGCCAGACAAAAATATTACAACAGCCCACCCTTTGAATCCCATGAGCCGAAATGACGGCGATTGTGAGCATCATGTTACATGTAAACCTAAGATTAAGAAAATATGGCATAAGAGCCCCAGTCAACTAAGCAAACTGAGCAGCAATAAGAAACTGCTCCAAGACGCTTGCCGTTAGCAACTCCCGCAGATCCACCTGGCCCAACGCCACTCATAAATAAAAGAAAAAGGTTAACAGGTAAAATGAATATGGATAATAACAATAAGTTTAGATTTAAGAACAATATAAACAGGGCAATAAGCGCCGATCAGAAGGCCACCCTACAACATATACGATATCTGTTCGCAAACGATGTCGAACAAGAAGACACCAGTATTGATCCCCGCCTCACCAGATTAGAGCAAGAACTCAGTCTGGATGAAACTTTAAATTCAGAGGAAAAAGCCTCGATAACAAATCTCTGTGACGAATATGATGACATATTCTTTTTAAAGGGTGACAGGCTTACACATACCAATGCCATCACCCACGCCATCCCTCTGGTGCAAGACCAAGCACCTATTAACCAAAAGATGTACCGGTTATCAGAGACACAGCGAAATGTCATAAATGAGCAACTCCGAGAAATGCTGGATAACGATATTGTCCAGCCCAGCAAAAGCCCATGGAACTCGCCACTGCTAGTCGTCCCCAAAAAAAGCGGGACCAGATGGTGAGAAAAGGTGGCACGTCGTCGTTGATTTCCGTAAATTGAACGAAAAAACGATTGGCGACGCCTTTCCGCTACCACGGATTGAGGATATCCTCGATCAACTGGGCCATTCAAGATACTTCACCACCCTAGACCTAGCCAATGGCTATCATCAGGTACTCGTCGGCTTTCAGTACCAACTACGGGCATTATGAATTCAAACGCATGCCTTTCGGGCTCAAGGGAGCCCCGGCCACATTTCAGCGTTTAATGAATTTCATATTAACTGGCCTACAAGGCCTAGAATGTTCCGTCTACTTAGATGACATCGTCATCTTTTGATCAAAATCTATGTACCCTACAAACCAAACATGTACATGCCCTGATGGAAAACATCAAGAGACGCACCAATGTCATTAAAGAGGCAGTGCCTAAATCACGCAAGCCCCGATCCATCTTTGATGCGATGCACTATCTCTTTGGCACTATGGATAGCGGAAACGAACAAGAGGTATACAGCCGACTAAGCGAATTAGAGGTAAATACTCAAACCTTAGCTGATCTGGAAAAGCAACAGATCAGCGTAATAAAAACCACGTTCGACGAAATTCAAAAACCCTTATCCTCACTGTCTGAACGACAACATCAGATTAACTATCTGCAGAACACAACGGACGATTTAATAGCCCACCAAATAAGACAAGATATCGTTTCTAGTCTGACACTACAAATGATAGAGTTGGAATTTAGACAACAAGCTCTACTGGACATAATAGTGTCCAGTAGAAATAATCAAATTCATCCCCTTTTAATTTCCCCAAACCATTTGCTAGCGATTTATCACAAATCTCACTCCACTTGTCCCAATCTACAGGACTGTTTGTCAGTTCTGTATCAAACAGCAGATGTTAAGACATATTTGTTGCAGGACAAATTAGTTATCTGAATCAAATTTCCCATATTTAATATTCCCAGGATGTAAATCCAACAGATTAAATGTTTTTCCATACGGGTGGATTCAAACCACTCATTAATCCCTGATGTCGAATTTTCCCATGTGGCAAGTCAAATCCAGACCCAGAAATTTCTGCTGCTGAAGCCAGAAAATCTGAGATCTTTCAAAAAAATCTCAAAGGGAATCGATGAGGATACGTGGGTTGGTAAGCTAAATACACCACTCACCGAGGCTACAAAAACAGACGAATGTGTTATTAAACTTTTATTCAATCCACTGGGCGAACACCCACAGTGTAGCATCAGAGCTCAAATTCCCCCAAGAGACACAATAATTAAACTCAATAGACCAAATTCATGGCTGTACTCCTTAACCGAAACTACTATAGTACATATAACTTGAACTCAACAGTTACTCACTCATCGTCTCGCAGGACAAGGAATCATGACAGTCAACGAACCATGTTCCTTGCAAATAGGGCCTCACACTCTGTATTACGAAGCAGGAAACCTACATCCGCTAAAAATTTTCCAACCAACCTACTTCCCAGGCACAAACGAAACGCAAGAGGAATTGGCAGAATATATGTCCAAGATATCCGCTCCTAAAAACCTTGATAAACAACCAACGTTACTCCTCGGAGATGATACAAACCAACGTATCCACCTAGATACAAAATCTCTAGACGAAATCCGTACCAAAGTGAACAGCCTTCACTTTGGACCAAAGGCCAAGATTCCTCATATACTCTCTATTACATCCCTATCAATGACAGGACTCTTGTTGCTAATGGTATCAGTGGTGGCATTAGCAAAATATATCATCCCGGCATTCATGGCATGGATTGCTAAACGCAGACAACAGCCCACAGCTGAAAACGTTCCTATGGAACCGGTTTACGCAACCCCAAGAAAATTTAAAACGTACTCAAAGTCTACACAGAGCGAGATCTATACAAGTAGTATAATCAAAAAGATTTATACTCGTTGGTTGGCCCCGTCTTATCTTTTTATTACTGGCGGAACCACTGTCCTTCCACTACACTGGTATTAGAAAATAAGTTAAAATAATAGTAGCAAATAAGAGATAAAGCCACCGCGTTAGAGTAATAAAACATAAAAGTAAAATTTATTTAGTAGTACAAAAATAAAATATTTTAATAGACCTAAGTAGTACATAGCAAAGTAGAAATAATGAATTACATAAGCTAAAAAATAAGATAATAAAAAAGGAAACAAAATAATATACTTAATCGACTTAGAATAACCTAAAATAGACAAGAAATTCTTTTTTAACAAAATAACATTTTTCTGACAAACGTAGCATATACCGCCAACAAAGTCTCAAAAACAATATAAAAACTCCCAACAACGAAAAAGAACGCCGCAATCAAGATCAAACAGATGCCAAAACTATCAACGCACATCAGACTCAACGCTAAAAGAAAAGCCCCAAGAATCACTTTTATAAACCAAGACCTAAATAAATACCTGAGAAAGCACAAGAAATAGGAAAAGTACGGAACAACACTTATGTAGTTATCAAAATTTTATTTTATATATATATAGAAAGACAAAAAATTATGGCTGGTGACAATGGTGCCCCGTTAGTACATTGTAATGCATATCTGTAATCATGCATCATTAAAGCATGTAATTGCATATAAATCAAATGCACATCTCCAAGATTACAACTAAAGTTTGTAATTCATTTCGAAAGTTAAAACTCGAACAAACAAAAATGAAAATACAATTGACATACATACAGATTTGTATGTAATCACTTTTGTGTGAGTCATTCATACCTCGTTATGAATGAAGTAAAATAAAAGCGCATCAGATTACAGCGCAAGCAGAAAATAAATTACGTATGTACAGTGCACCAAATTTCTCAATGGTAACAAAGAACGTTACTCACGTGAGGTCACCGTTTCTTTCATAATGATACGGTGAGAAAATTATCGAATGTAGGTAGCTTTAAGAAATTAATGTAAATAGCTTACTTAGCAATAATTAGCGATTATAAATAAGGTAGCATTAAGAAAGAAATCAAGAATAAAGTTTTGACCATTGACTGGTAAAGTACAAGTCTTATTCTTCAGAACGCAGCGGCAATTAGCCAGGCGTTCTCCATCCTAAAGATATAGAGGCATCTTACGCAACGATTACACGAGTCAATAGAGCTGACGGACAGTCCTGATTTTGTCTGTCAAATTTACTGACTGGAAACGATTTGCGTTCGATCAAGTGACATTCATTTCATTTAAAAAATGTCGTCAAGCGATGCAAATATCGGAGTGGCGGGTTTATTGCTTCTTAAAATTTTGGAAGATATTGAAAAGGGCGACAGAAGACTCCAGCGAAAACGGAGGTACTGGACAAATCCTTTTCTTTCCAAAAGACTAATGTTCGACATAGAGACGAATTTATTGGCAGATTTGCTATATGATGACAACAGTAATCATACAAATTTTCTAAGGCTGCCTTATGAAAAATTTTGTGAATTACATGAAATGGTAAATATCCAAATGTTATAATAGTTACGTGAACTAATTCTGTTACATTTTCAGGTGCATCCGATAATCAGAAGAGAAGATACTGCAATGCGAAAAGCAATAACATCAAAGGTGCGATTAGCAGTAACATTAAGATTCCTCGCTACTGGTGACAGTTTTAAATCTCTAGGGTACCTTGCCCGGATATCTCCATCAACAATTAGTGTATTTGTGCCGACAGTTTTAAAAGCTATATACCAGTGCTTGCAATCGAATTTCCTTAAGGTATTAAAGAAAAATAATAAAAATGTAAATCAAAATAAACTTTTATTTCTTATAATGTTAATTTTGAACATTGCGTGGTATAAACATAAAATATAAAATAAACTTTTTCCTCGTCATATTAATTTCGAACATTCATGCACTTGTTCGGCTCTAAAAATACTGTGCATACTGTTCAGTGGCATCATTTTGGTAACTGATATTAGATGATTCTAAAGCAACAGATATAATGTCGCCCGAAGCTCCGCTGGTGTGGTATGAAATCGGGACTGCCGATGTTGATATCGGTCTAAAGATGCGTTGTTTCGGTATGATTTTTATCCTTTTGCTTGCTGTAACCAAATCCAACCTCCTATTCATTAAGTTTTGCTGTATTTCCTGCATAAACAGCAAAGCATCTTTTTCGGGAAATTTCCTGATGGATGTGTTTAAATATTGACAAAACGAGTCAATTTCATCGTTAGCTGCTCTCTTTGTTGATTGCGATGTAAACTCCAGTACATTTTCTATTGCACTCAAATATTTGTCTTTGCCTAATGGTTTTTTAGTGCATTTTTCGGGTGCAGTGTCACTTAAATTGTGGTTGATATCATTGTTTCCACTAGCAAAACTTTCTGAATCGTCTTCCTACAAAGACAAATAAAAAATATTTATGTTTTTTCGTTTTAGTTTCCACAAAATCAAGAGGAGTGGGAAGCAATCAGCACGGATTTTGAAAAATTGTGGCATTTTCCACATACATTGCAAGCACTTGATGGAAAACACGTTCGTATAAATATAAAGCAACCGAATAACTCCGGCTCAGAGTTCTACAATTACAAAGGCTTTCATACCATAATCCTATTAGCATTGGTAGATGCTCATTGCAAATTTATTTATATTGATGTAGGATCAAATGGAAGATCCTCAGATAGTGGCGCATTTTCTTCCTCAAGTTTATTTAACTATATGAAGGCTTCAGAATGCTGCTTCCCTCCCCCAAAAGCATTACCGGGTCAGTCATCACTAATACCTTTTCACATTGTTGCCGACGATGCTTTTGCATTAGATAAAACTCTAATGAAACCATATACATAGTAGATGTGGCCAACTATCTACGTTGCAGGAAATATTCAATTACCGGCTATGCCGAGCAAGACTGACGGTAGAAGCAGCTTTTGGTAGAATGGCAAGCAGATTTCGAATATTACACCGACCAATTGAAACCAAAGTGGAAACAATAGATTGAATAATTAAAAGTTGTTGTGTGCTGCACAATTACTTAACTATTCCGGGAGAAAACTCAGGAGTACCAGAGGATCTTCGACCTGATAAACTTCCAGAGTCAATAACAAATATACCGACACAAAATATCAGTTCACGGTACAAAAACGCTAATCAAATCCGTGATGAAATTGCTTTGTATTGCACAAAATCTGGCAATGTCTCTTTTCAATGGGGAAAAATTAAAATTAAATCTTTCAACTAATATACCTGTTTCATTTCAATATTGCATGAACTTGCTCTCTTGCTGATAACCCGATCAAGGAATCTCATTTTTTCATACCAAAAGAGATTTGATAAGTAAACATCCTCCGTCCCTTGTCCCGACTTCCGACAATTTACTTTGTTTCTTTCTTCTGTGTACGTACCACGGAGCGCTTTCACCTTTTTTTAACAAAATCTGTGTCCATTTTCATCTCCTTTGCCACTTCATTCCATACTTTATTTTTTATGTCCGTTCTTTTGTATGCATCACTGCTTATATCCCACAGGCAAGGATTCATCTCATAAGCATCTATTAGTTTAATAATTTCTTCCTTATTCAGTTTCCTTCCCGTCATTTTTTTTCTAAAAAATTACACATTAAGTCCCAAACTATATTCAGTTGCACCAGCTTTATAGATAATTGTACGAACTTTTAACCTTTCGGCCATTTTAATTTTGCGTTTTGACAATTCATTGACTCGTCAGAAATCTTGTCAGTACAGACTGGTCAGTAAAAAAGAATAGTCAGTAGGGGTTTACACGAGCCTGTGTAAGTGTCAAACACTGTCAGTGTCAGTTCTACTGACTCGTGTAATCCCCGGGTTAGCCAGATATCTTCTCCATAAAGATATTGAGGCACTCCAGCCAAATATCAAGTAAGGATTGAGGCATTCAGCCAGATCCATAGGTAACTTTCATTTCTTTGCCTTTCATGAATATTGAGGCGACACGCCATATACTCGGCATTGTAATTGATTAATTTAATCATGCGCAGAATATTGGACATCGGCGAATACGCCAACCCATCGGCAACCAGCGTAAAGGCAAACATAACATGGCGACCCTGCCCATAAACGAGAGGAATCAGCAACTTCACCCGAAATAGAGCAATGGATAGCTGAAATCGACAAAAAATTTAATAAATTATATGAGACACTCAACGAGGGATTGAAAGAAGAATTAAAAAAGAACCCACGAGCTGGACCTAGGCCGATTTCTATCGAAAAATATAGACTGAAGTATAAAACAAAAAACCAGACTGTAGCAGTAAAGCAGCCAGAGGAAGAAAAACCGTCAAAGAACCCACGAGGAAGAAAATTGGTAAAGCAGCGACAATGTGTAGCTGAGCTAAAGCGGTTGATAAACACAACTGTAGGAAAATTTAGAGCAAAAGCAGTAAAAAAACTAGAAGATTTAAAAAAAATTCCAAAGATTGCAAAGAAAAAGAGAAATAGAAATGGGAAATACAAAATCCCAACAGGGTGTTGTTAATTGCAACACAGAAGAAGTGATGGAAAATCAAATAGTAGTTTATATAATCTTATGCATAGCAATTAGTATATTGATTTTTAAATTGAATAGTCATTATAAGAAATATTTAAAAAAAAATTTAGTTAGGACAATAAATGTATAGTACAGAATTTTTCTTTCATTATATAACATTCTTGATTATGATATCAGCGTTAGTCAGCGGTAATATACACTAATAAGGGTTTCACTGATGGAATTTGATTTGCTAATAGAACTCTTAGGAAATTTAAAAAAGAGTCCAGGTAGGAAATATACTGCAAATTACATTGAAATAAAAAATAACGAAATCAACGAAGTCTGGCTGGAGATAAAAAAAAAATATTACTGATAAAGTAAAATTAGAAGAAGCAAAAAGAAAATTTGAGGAATTAAAAAATAAAATAAGTGTCTATTTCATTCCCAAAGAATCTTTGGAAAATTCTGACGAGATTACGCAAGAAACAATGGCAGCATTTGATATTGCGACTGCAACAAAATTAATACCGGAGTTTGATGGTGATTTTAAGACACTATCAAATTTTCTTGGTCTAGTTGAATTCTATAAAGAATCGCTAAAAACCGATCAAGAGAGTATACTGTTGCGATTTATAACAATGGTAAAACTAGCTGATAGGGTGAAGAACAGACTTTTGTCGGAAAGCGCACCAACAAAAATATCAGAATTAAAAGTAAATTTACAAAAAACATACAAAATAAATAAAAATCCGCTGAAAATACACAGTGATTTAGCAACGATACAACAAGGCAATCAAAGTGTAAATACCTTCGCTGCAAGAATAGAAGCTTTAATAGCATCATTAAACGATATTCAAATAACGGAACAAGGAGAAAATAATCGAGCACTGATCGTGAACATCAATGATCAATTAGGCTTAAGTTCATTTAAAAATGGCATTAATGAACCATACAAATCCATTCTCATATCAGCAAGGCCAAGCAAACTATCAGAAGCCATAACCATTACTACAGAAATAACTGATAGTCCAAAACAGACAAATATGTATCACTACAAACAAAACTTCAACGGTGCTAACAGATACAACAACAACAAATATCATAAAAACAATTACATGAACAAGAATGGGAACTATAATAAGAATTACACTAGCAGCTTTAATAGAAATGAGAATAACAATTTCAAGAATAGATATGGAAATAATAGGAGAAACTATAGCAGCAGCTATAATAGTAGCAGGAATGGCGATAATAGATATAATAAAGGTTACAATAATAAATGGGACAGAGAATCGGAAAACTTAGCTGTCCCCGGAAAACAGAGAACCGGGGGAAACATACTAAGAAGATAATATATCTAAAACAAGGAAACAATTACACAAACTACATAAATATATATACAAAAGAAAGCAAGTACCCGATGACATTTCCAATTGACGCAGGAGCAGATATATCGATATTAAAAAGTAACCTAGTAGAAAATAAAAAAATAGATATAGATGAATCGTGTGAAATAAATGGAATTACTAATAAGACAATAACTACCCACCGAGTTACAGAGTTAGAATTGTCAATAGAAGATATCATCATAACACATAAATTCCATATAATTGATGAGCAAACAAACTTAACCACGAATGGGGTGTTAGGGCGTAATTTTCTGATTAAGTATCATTGTAATATAGATTACGAAACATGCGCATTAACCATAAGATCAAACATGAGGGATATAACGTTACCAATAAATATGGACATCAAAACAGTCAATAGTATCACGATACCACCTAGATCAGAGATAATAACACCGATTGATATTAAGATAAACAAAGACAGTCTGATCTGCGGAAAAGAAATAAAAAAGAGATTTTTAAATGCGGTAATACCGGCAAAGGGCATAAAACACATAAAAGTTCTGAACACGACTGAAGAACAAGTTACTATAACAAAGGCTCACATATACACGCAACCACTCAAAAATTATTATATTGGAATAGAATCTATTAAGAATTGTAATATTGCCTATCACAACAAAGCCAAAACAAATAATTCAAGGTTCGAAAAGGTTAGAAAACAGATAAATATAGATAGCTTTTGCCCGAAAGCAAAACAATCAATACTAAACATCTGTGAGGTGAGAAGTTCGAAAACGTCTTTCATATAGATGGAGAACCACTAACCGTCAATATTTTCTACGAACAACGAATTTCGGTTATAGATAAAACACCCGTTTACACAAAAAACTATAGAATGCCAAATTCACAGCTTGATGAAATAAATACGCAAGTACAGAAACTTCAAGAGGAAGGCATTATTGAACCATCAATAAGTCCTTACAACTCACCATTACTAATTGTACATAAGAAAGACCTTGGAGGACAAAAGAAATGGCGATTGGTTGTAGATTTTAGATCTCTCAATAAAAAGGTTGTCAACGATAAATTTCCCTTAACAAGACTTGATGACGTATTGGATAAATTAGGTCGAGCGAAATACTTTTCAACTCTCGATATGACTAGCTCATTTCATCAAATTCCATTACATCCAAAATCAAGACAGTTCACAGCATTTTCAACAAACACAGGACACTATCAATTTACGAGATTACCTTTTGGGTTAAAAATCTCAACTAATAGCTTCCAACGAATGCTATCAATAGCACTAAGTGGCCTAGAAGCACAGCATTCCTATATGTAGATGATATAATAATATTTGATTCTAACTTAGACGATCACAACAACAATCTAATAAAAGTGCTAGAAAGACTGCAGAAATACAACTTAAAGTTAAATGCGAGTAAATGTAACTTTTTAAAACCAGAAGTTACATACCTTGGCCACCAAATCACACCTGAGGGTATACGAACTGACCCAAAGAAATACGAAAGCATTAAAAATTATCCTGAGCCCAAGAACTCGGATGAGGTGCGAAGATTTGTAGCATTCTGCAACTATTATAGAAGATTTGTACAAAATTTTGCAGAGATTGCAAAACCACTAAATGAACTTCTAAAAAAGAACAAAATATTTCATTGGTCTGAGAATTGCAAGAAATCATTTGAACTATTAAAGTATAAATTAATATCCCCACCAGTACTAAGTTATCCTAACTTCAGTGAAGTATTCATTTTAACAACTGATGCATCTAGCT
Source organism: Dioctria linearis (assembly GCA_963930735.1). Taxonomy (NCBI): domain Eukaryota; kingdom Metazoa; phylum Arthropoda; class Insecta; order Diptera; family Asilidae; genus Dioctria; species Dioctria linearis. The sequence continues at coordinate 210,500,131 of OZ005742.1, read as the reverse complement.
ACATATGTATTAGGAGCAGTACTCTCGCAAGGCGAAATTGGACGAGATAAACCGATAGCCTATGCAAGCAAGTCGCTTAATAAACATGAATTGAACAAGCCAATAATAGAAAAAGAACTTTTAGCGATCCACTGGGGAATACAGCATTTTAGACCATATTTATTTGGAAGAAAATTCATAGTGTATACGGACCACCGACCACTAGTAAGCCTATTCACGCACAAAAACCCATCATCAAAATTGACGAGAATAAGAATTGATCTCATGGATTATGATTTCGAAATTATCTTTAAACAAGGTAAAATGAACACCAATGCAGACGCACTATCAAGAATTAAACTAGAATCCAAGGAATCCAAGCAATGATGCCGAAAAATAATGTCAATGTAATTACAAGAAACATGCAGAAAAAGCAAAATATGCAGGATTATAATAAGGAGGGCAAAAGTAGTGAGAACTGTGCAAGTACCTTAAATTCGAACAAGAAGACTGATCACCTTTACGTTTGGAACAGTACATCAATATCTGACATAAGGTATATTAAAAAACTCGAGTTAACATTTAAAGATAAAAAACGCGTGTAACTTAAGACACACAATGATAACAAAAAACTGCATGAATATAAAGAGATGGAAATAAAAATCTCGAAAGATAAAATAATTGCAGAGTGTAATGATAAATCTTTACCAGAGTTAAAATTGGTTCTGAGGAAATTACTACTCGAAATAAGCAATGCGAATATAAATAAAATAGCGCTAATAATGAATTATTTGATATTATCGACGTCGAAAAATTAAGGAATATTTTGAAGGAATTCAATAAAGAAACAAAACATTGTGTTGATATAATTTTATATACACCTCCTAAAAGGATAGTAGAAAAAGATGAAATGCACAGATTGATAGAAGAATATCATAACTCACTAATTGGTGGACACTGCGGCATAAGAAGATGCATTGCTAGATTGAAACAAAAATACACTTGGAAGAATATGAATAAAATGGTAAAAGAACACGTAAATAATTGTAAGGAATGTGCAAGAACGAAAATCACAAAACCCACCAAAGAGAGATATCTAATAACTGACACACCAAGCTCATCCTTCGAAACAATCTCAATAGACACGGTTGGACCACTTCGACCATCTGGAAATTTCAGATATATTCTAACTCTGCAATATGAGCTAACTAAGTTTGTAGAAGCATTCCCAATAGAAACCAAGCATGCAAGGACAGTGGCGAAAACAATAGTAGAAAAATTCATATTGAAATATGGATGTTTTAAAAAACTCAAAACCGATATGGGTACAGAATTTTGTAATCAGCTAATGAACAACCTATGTGATCTTTTAAAAATACAAAAAGCAACATCAGCCCCATTTCAATCGAGAGAAACCATAGAGTTTTAAATGACTATATAATAACGATTTCCGAGCAAGAAAATTGGAGTGAGATATTACCCTATTATACTTACAGCTATAATACCACGCCACATACTACTACAAACTATACACCTTTTGACCTAGTTTTTGGAAAGTTAAATTCATTACCATGTGAGATTTTAAATAATAATACAAAAATATATAATATTGACGATTATATCAATGAGTTAAAAATAAAATTGCAATTTGCACACAACAATGTAAAAGAATGTTTGCTAAAAGAAAAACAGGAAAGAATAGATAAACAAAAAACTGTAAATGAAGCTAATTTTAAAATAGATGATTATGTATATATAAAAGTAGGTAATAAATAAAATTACAACAACCATATAAAGGACCATATAGAATAATTAGGCAAGATAATGTAAATAGCTATGTAGATATAAATGGAAAAGAAACTAAAGTACACAATAATAATTTGAAATTATGTAAACATAAAATTTAGATAGTTGTAGATACATATAGATATACATACATAGCAAAATATTGAAAAGTAGTAAATAAGATATGGAAATATGTAACAAAGTATCATGAAGAAAGAAAAGTGATCGAATGTGAACTAACAAATAATTTAATTTTACTTTCGTTATAAATTTTAACATAAGCTAATAATGCTTAAAACATGGTTAGCTTATCTCTTAAATGGGTGAAGAAAATTGCATCAGCAATTTTCCTCACATACCATAAATTTTTCTCATAAAACGACTTGGGAAAAACAAAAGTTTCAGTTCACAACCCAAGTCGTTTTACATAAAAATTTCCACGACAAATTTTGCCTTCAGCAAAATTTGTCATTTCAACAATTTAATTAAAAAATAAATCAAAAAGCAAATCGTACCTTCAGTACAATTTGCCGCGAAAAAATTCAACATGTATGTATGTACATACGTACATACATATTACGATAAAAAGCTTACACGATAAGAAACGCGTGCCGCATAAATGTATTGTATGTATATGCGCGTCGCGATTTCAAACGGTGGCTGATGTTTTAAAAAGTGTAAGATTACATTTTTGAAGCCATCGTTCAACGCGAATAATTCTGGACATGTTTGAATATGTCCAGAATTAAAAAGTAAAATTTTCTCAGGATAAGAAAATGCAATTTAGCATTTTCTATCCTGAACAACGGCTCTTGATCACGATGAATGTGATCAAGAGTTGAGTTGATTTTGAAAATTGGTCGGAGTCGCTTCGAGGTGATTAATTCAAGGCATAGAGAATAAGTTCGGTCGGCAATTGGTTGAATTTTTAAATAACCGAAGAAAATTATATGGTGTCGAATAGGCTTAATAGAATAAGTGAACAAAAATCAAAACGTGTTCATAGCAAATAAGGAAAGTTTTAGTGTCAATAAAGAAGGTAAAAAAGAAAATAAAGTGTTGTGATTCCTTCATGAAAACAAAAAGCCCCGAACAGAGGAGTGATAGAGAATATCACAGTGAGTACACCCGTATATATACAACACGATTCAGATTAGTAAAAAATATTAGAATTTATGAGACTTATTAAATTTGCAAAACTTATCACTGAAAAATATTTGAGTTTCCCGGGGCCGCTTAAGGAATTACAATTTTTGGATTCTACTCCTCGATGGGTTAAAAGACGACTCCTTGAGGTTTGGGCTTGCTGCCCCCAGGTACCCGTGATCGCTTCAAAAGCTCTTTTTTCATTATTATTGTTTTCTCACGACATTGAAAAAACGTTCGTGAGAAAATGCAAAAGTTTTTTTAATGCGGGCTATATGCATCAATGCAAAACTGTAATCCGATATGCACTTGTGCGCCCGTCTTGAAACATTAATTTTAAGAGGACGCGAATAATTTTGATAATTGTATGTATGTATGTACATATAATTAGATTGGATTAAGGAGGTAATGTACGTATGTACATAGTACATACGGAAAAAAAGTAAGAAGACACTGTATGTAGGTATGTGTGCATACCGTGTGAGTGGAATGTGTGTCTGATAACAAAATGCAATTTATGCTAAATTGCATTTTGTTATAATATGGGAATGCATTTCTAAATGCATTTTAAATTTTGATAGAGTTTTTAATTAAATTTAAATTGAAATTAATTTTCAGGGTCAACTTTGTAATGCATCGATATATTGCATAGGGCAATATATTGGTGCATGGACCTTATGGTTGTGATTCGGGGTATTGGGCACCTGAGTCGGAACACACCACGGCATGCTAATATCACCAGCTCTGCCAGCTCAAATGACCCACGGAGGTCAACCTTACCACATGTAAGGAAACCTGTCAGCAACCTTCAACCCAATGAAATAACGCAGAGTACTATGCAATCAGTATCCAGTGCAACAAACATGAGTCAAATGTCTACAAAAGGGTCCCAGGTTATGCTAGCAACCGCTGTTATAAGAGTTAGCAGCGCTTCAGTGATTCTTGTGTACTGCAGAGTGCTGTTAGACTCAGACTCGCAGCTTCACTTCATTTGTGAACGATTAGTACAAATGCTAGGTCTGCAACGCCGTCGAATTTCCCTACCCATAAGTGGAATTGGAGGTCTCGAAACAAACGCTAGGTACGAAACTAACCTCACGATCCATTCGAGACTAAATGAGTTTTCTACTGACATAAACGCAGGGTTTTCAAAAACTATCACGGAACAACAACCTTCAATGAGCATCAAAACAACTAGCTGGAATATTCCCAACAATATACAATTAGCAGACCCTGCATTCCACAAACCTCAGTCTATTGATATGTTGTTGGGGGCAGAGCTATTTCTTCAGTTACTGGAAGAGGGGCAAATCAGACTACATAATGACCTGCCGTTGCTCCAAAATACTAGGTTTGGATGGATACTTTCGGGAAGAATACAAGAAGAACCAAGGAGCAAGCAGAGTTGCTATATCGCAACTCAACCTTCAGTTACAACATTGGAAAGGACGCTCCAACAACTTTGGGAAATAGAAAATCACGACTCGCCTCCTAGGTACATGTCATGAGAGGAATTAGAATGTGAAGAACACTTTCAACGATCAACATCTGGACGATATACCGTAAAAGCCCCATTCCGGGAAAAACCGTCAAACCTTGGGTTATCCTTTGACATCGCAGCTAAGCGATTTTTCGCCTTAGAGAGAAAATTGTATAAGAACGAAAACACTAGAATACAGTATATAGAGCTTATGAAAGAATATGAAGCTCTTGGTCACATGCAGCCCCTCGCAAGAAAACTCATTTTTCCCATACATTATTATATGCCACACCACTGTGTCACGAAGGCTGACAGCACCACCACTAAGTTCCGGGTGGTGTGTGATGCATCAGCTAAAATAACATCAGGGAAATCGCTCAACGACATTCTGATGGTAGGGCCAACAGTTCAGCCGGACTTATTTTCCATCTTAAGCAAATTCAGGATTCACAAGTACGTGATGACGGCAGGCATTTGCAAAATGTATCGTTAGATTGAAATACATCCAAACGACAAAAAGTTTCAGCTCATATTGTGGCGTGATTCGAAAGAGAAACCACTTCAAACGTACCAATTAAACACTGTTACCCATGGAACCGCCGCGGCTCCATTCCTTGCAACCAGAAGCATAAACCAGTTAGCTCTGGCTGAATACGACTCAGCTCCAGAAGCAGCAAATGTCATTCTTGGAAGCACCTACGTAGACGACATCTTGACAGGATCTAATTCAACACAAGAGTTAATACACCTTAAGGACGATCTAATACGACTACTACGATCTGGAGGCTTCGAATTAAGAAAATTCAGCACCAATCACACCGAGATATTGCAAACTGTACCAGAAGATCACAAAGAGAAAATGATTCTCATCAATGAAACTGAGGTAACTAAGGCACTAGGATTAGTCTAGGAGCCAAACAGAGATACATTTCAATATTACATCGCAGAATATAAGCCATTTAAACTAACCAATCACACTGTATTGTCCGACATTAGTTCGTATTTTCGACCCTCTTGGATTGATAGGACCCGTCACAGTGCTATGGAAGCTATTTGTGCAAGAATTATTTAAGGGCAAATGCACCTGGGATGAAGAATTGCCCGCACAATATAAAGAGAAGTGGCTCTAATTTAAGAAACGCTTATCTGAACTAAAAACCTTAAAAATCCCTCGACATGTAATATTGTCCAAACCAATTGATGTGCAACTTCACGCATTTTCTGACAGCAGCGAATGAGCATATGGAGCCTGCTGTTACCTCAGATCATCAGATCATCACGGCTAAATTAGGGTTAGGCTCTTGTGTGCAAAATCAAGGATAACACTACTGAAGACCATGACACTTGCTAGATTGGAACTCTGTGCAGCACTACTGATGGCAGAACTAGCTGAAAGAGTGTGTCAGTGTTTATCAGTCAAATTATCAAAAATCGTTTATTACACTGACTCCACTATTGTACTCTCATGGATCTCCTCGCCGTCATACACATGGACTACGCTTGTGGCAAATCCGGTAGAGAAAATACAACAACTGACTCAAACGAACCAGTGGAGGCACATAGATGGAGTTCAAAATCCTGCCGACATCATTTCTCGAGGCATGCTGCCTGATGCCCTAGTGCAGTCAGGGCTATGGTTTAAAGGACCAGCATTTTTAGCCAATCCCGAAGTAAGTTGTCCCAAACCTTCATTTAAATTGCCTGACAGGGTTCCAGAGACAAAACCGAAGAAATCGGTACTATCTACAGGAATAAAGGTGTATGAATACACCGATATGCTACAATTAGTGAACCATTCAAACTCATTTCTAAAGATGCAAAGAATATTTGCCTACTGTATCAGGTTTACACATAATTGTAAAACATCAAAGGGGTTTAGGAAAACGGGAGAACTTTCAATCACAGAGTTGGATAAGGCTTTAAGTGGAGTTATCAAGAATGTACAGAGATCTGCTCTTTACCGTCAATATTTGGAGTTGAAGAAAAATAAAGCATTAGATCCGAGTAACCCCATTCAACACTTGACTCCATACTTAGACCATACTACCCAGATCATCAAAGTAGGAGGTCGACTAAAACACTCTGATCTTGCGCAAGAAGCAAAAAACCAAATACTGTTGCCCAAGGGACACAAGTTTAATGAGTTGTTGTTCGATCATTTGCATAAACAACACATGCATGCAGCTCCTCAACCATTAATCGCACTTGCAAGACAACGATACTGGGTCATAGACGCCAGAAGACTTGCCCAGAAGATAGTTCACAAGTGCATAAGATGCTTTCGGTGTACGCCAAAGGATCTAGAATAAATAATGGGAGACTACCAAAGGAACAAGTGAGGACCTCAACATCGTTTCACACCACAGGCGTAGATTTTTGTGGTCCTATAATGATTCACGCGGAAAATCCCCGACAAAGGCTTACATTGCCGTATTTGTTTGTTTCAGTACAAAGGCAGTCCATATGGAGCTAGTTAGCGATCTCAGCGTCGAAGCCTTCCTCAATGCCCTAAAGAGATTAATAGCTCATAATCAAGTGAAAAGTTGATATTTTTCTGCGCGGAGGTTGTCGAAATCAAAGATGACTTTTGCGGACCTGAGCGAGTTGGAGATGAGCCGGCTCCAAAGTGATGATATGCTGCTTTGATTGAAACTTGTGTTTTGGTTTGCATGTGCTCGAAATATTGTTTATACCTGGTGCTCACTGTTGGCTTAGGTCAAGAGTGAGTGCATCTTTGCGACCGGTATAAAGTATGTGATGAAGCTTCTGCTCGTCAATGAAATAATCTGGAATAAAAGCTTAGGGTATTTTGAAATAAAACAAGTGGTGTGGGTAGTATTCTCAAAATTTATTTTCTCATACTAGATTGACAGTCATTTTGTATAAATGAAAATTGCGATAATTTCTTTTCCTGGTCTCTTTTTGTAATTACAAGAAAATAGTTTTCAATGCTGTTTAGTTAATCTACCTGGCGCTGCGTTTTAATCTTGTCTGAAAACTGGTTTGGGAGATAGATGTATGAATCGTCATTAAGATAAACGGTCAATTTTTGACCGTATTGTGTTTTCATAAAAAGGGGGATTAAAGTAAATGTAAGGTCAAATCGGTAACGTAAATGTGAATTACGACTTTTAAGTACAAAACCCTGTTTATGCTTTGAAGTAATAATAATAATAAACAATTTAATACGTTTTCTTAATTGTAAGTAGCTTCCCAGTAAGATACAGGGAGATATATATAACCGATAAGATTGCAGTTAGCTAGCATTTTAAGTGTGACAGGCAATAAAACTCATAATTTATGAAAAATAAAAGCTGACTTTTTTATTAAAAATTTCAGTATATATACCGACGAACTTATGTTAGCAAGTGAGTGCTGTAAGTAAAACCCTTTAAAAAAGAACTGCGGTTTTACACGCATCGGCATAGTTTTTATAAAGTTAAAGTAAAGCGGAAAGTAAAATTAATCGGTACAGGTAAACCATCAAGAATTTCAAAAGAGGAAAAAAGAAAGAGATCGGAGCACATTATGGATAAGTTATCAGATGTTTTAAATTTAGTTTTAGGAAATGAAATAGTATTTTTCCCTAATTTTTTGCTTTCGGGTTTAAAACAAGTGATAGATAATAATACTAGTATAAGTAAAGATAGCATAACAAAAATGCACCAAACAATTTTTAAATACGCGGTTTTAAAAACGGATTGTTTTGAAAATCATTAATTAAAGAAGTCCTTTGTATTTCGGAAGGAATACCTTGCACAAGTGATGAAGCGGCAGTTTCTAATGCAGCTAACTCACTTGTGAATATAAGCGAAATAGTACAGCTTGATGATGTGTATGCACCACCTCCTAGTGTAACCTTAAATAATTTTGTGCAAACAGGAGGCGGTAAATTTATTAAAATAATTTCAAAAGATTTTAGACACTTTCAAAAATTCAATATGGATGGAATTAAGTTGATATTTCAACTAAAAGATTCATCTTACCAAGAAATTAATAATTTAATCGACTGGTTGGAGAAGGCCTTTGATGAGATGTTAGTGGAAATAATCTCGAGCAGTAGTAAAGGCAGTAAAATTACGCTTTCAATTTCAATACCTAGCCGCTCAGAAATTAAGCCAATTTGGGTTAGTTTAAGACCAACAAACGAATTAAACGGGAAGCTAATTGTAAATCTAATAGCAGAAGTTCATCAGTCAAATTCCTTGTTTTTTTCTGACGAGGTTTTGCAAGTAGAAGCAAATGTAATAAATTTCCCACACGGTGGTGGAAAATACTCTAACATGAGCAACTTACAAGATTATATTAAAAATAAACGAAGTATAAAAAATGTTAGCAAAACAAAAGTCGATCTGCTATGTAATGGAGCCATGGAATAATTTGATTTTGGAAAAAAAGTTATCCAAACTATCAAAGTTATTATGCAAAAACGCCCAGGTGAAAGTAAATCAGATAAAAGTAGGGTTGGGAATCCTGGGATCCCGGGATCCCGCAGTTTTTAACAATTTCAAAATCCCGGTATCGAGCACTTAATCCCGGGATTTGAATATTTAAGCTTAAATAAAAAATTGCTTACGGTTTCCTGAAAAATTCTTGAAAAAATCGTATTTGGTTGAACAGTTTCAAATTTAAATACTTGGAATTTTTTTTAATACAAATTCTTAATATTTAAAAATTTAAAAATTTCAAGCTCTAGGCAGGGTTTGAAAGCAATAGCAGACAGCAAACGCAGCACATAAAATATGCTTATACTTGCTATGCTCCCAAAAATTTATTTTGGAACTGCTATGCTTGCTGCTGTTATTCGAAATTTCACTGCTGGGTATGCTGGGCTATTTCAAGTGCATTTGAATTCTGGTCATAGGCATGAAGGAAACCAATGTGATGTTACTGAGGTCAATTGTGGTCCAGTGGTCAAGAAGGTAAGAAAATTGATAGTAATGTTCAGACGAACGCCAACAAAAAACGATGTCTTGCAGAAGTATGTTGCTGCTGAATTTGGGAAGCAAATAACTCTAATAAAAGACTGCAAGACTATGTAGGTGGAACAGGCTTTTGTCAATGCTGGAACGCGTCTATTTATTAAAAAATTGTATACAAAAAGCATTGATAGACATATGTCCACCTGAAGAAGAATCTTTTGCTTTATCCAATGATGAGATTAAAATGGTATCCGCCATCATTAGTGCTCTAGTCCCAGTAAAAGCAACATTTGACGTCCTTTGCCGTCGGGATGCTAATCTGTTCACAGCCGATGTTGCCATAACTTTTATGTTAAAAAAAACTTAAAGATGCTAACAACGTTATAAGTCAAAATTTGCATTCAGCTCTTATTCTTCGCATGCAACAAAGACGAACAGATATCAGTGGGGTACTTCAGTATCTGCACAATGGTAGAACAAACGATCAGTCCGAATCCGAAATAGACTTCGTAACAGTTCCTTCTTCCATAAAATGTCGCAAATTAATAGTTGAGTTACTCGAAAGATAGACGCTTCAAATCCAGCTATATCACTAACATTTCATGAGTCCGAAATTATACCTACTGTGTCAAATGAGGCACCTCTCGCAATTGTTTCAGATTCTTCTGAGCTTCCATCTGAATCTCTTTCTTGTTCTCTTGAAGAACCTTTAAGTATTTCAGACGAGCTCAATAAAGCTATAAAAAAAGAACATTTGCCGAGGATAGCAATTCGATGTGAGATGCTGTCAGTGAAAATTCAAAGAGAAATGCTCTTATTTGAGAATGGAGGAACACGTGGTGACTTTTTGCAAAGAGCATACGATTTTTTAATGACTATTAAGCCAACCAGTGTAGAATCTGAACGTGCTTTTTCTGCGGCTGGATTGTTTGCAACTAAAATAAGAAGTCGTTTGTACGATGAAACTTTGGATGTGCTGTGCTTCCTCAAAACGTATTTTAAAAATAATAAAAAATAATTACGTATGAATGTTATATCTATAAAAACAATGAACTTTTTATAATTTAATTAAGAATGCATAATATTATAAAAACAATGAAATTCCTTATAATTTAATAAATTACTTTTTATTAACCTATTTTTGAATGCATCATGTCATTAATTTTGTTGAAATAATATGTTAATATCTTTCAAGAACAAATATTGGAAAATCCCGGGACTAATCCCGGGATCCCGGGACTAGGTAAATGCAATCGCGAAATCCCGGGATTGAAAATATAGCACGGGATTGCCAACCCTAGATAAAAGGATGCTCTGTGCAAGACTTCTTCAAATTTCAGAAATATTTGAAGGAGTTTCAAATTGTTGTGTTTAATTCGTTAAAAGTGAACATAATGTTCCAAGGCCCGCCACAATTTGATATTAATAAAAAATTTATTTGTACTTTTCAGAGAGGGAAAAACATTTCTATGTTGTTAAATCTCCAACTGGGTTTTTCAATAAGAAATATTTGTGTGTTTACTGTCATTGTTTATACGACAATAAATTTTATCATAAATGTGAAATGCGTTGCCAGTACTGTTACAAATCACCGCCCTGCACTTTTGTACCAAGTGTGAAAACTTGCAGTACTTGCAACAGGTCGTTTAGGGGGGAAGCCTGTTATAACAATCATTTTGAAAACTTAGTTGGTAATAGTAACGTGCGTAAAACCCTTAAAATATGCCCAAATTGTAGCAAATTCTTAGATTTTTCTAAAAGAGAAAATAATCACATTTGCGGCGAGCTCTTCTGCACAAGCTGTTTTAATTATGTACCTAATGATCACTTATGTTATATGAAGTTGTATAAAAAAAGGAAGAGTTCCGGTTATTTTATAATTTTTTTTGACTGCGAGAGTACCCAAAATGTACAATATAAAACGCATTCTAATTCATTTATACATATTGTAAATTTAATAAGAGTTGTAACAAATGCTCCTCGGATATATTTGGAGCGAATGAAAATTGTGAGCAGTGCGGCCAGATTGAGCACATTTTAAATATGAATCTAATAAACCAAGTGTTGTTAAAAGATTTGTCGACTACTGTTTTCAACACAGACCATTTGCTAATCAAATTATATCTGTTGCGCATAATTTGCAAAGATATGATGGTCATTTTATAATTTCTGAATTAATGGATAGAAAAATGAAGGTTCAACCTATAATGAATGGCTCCAAAATAATGAAAATAACTTGTGAGAAAGTTATTTTTATTGATTCTTTAAATTTCCTACCCTTTTCATTGGCAAAATTACCAGAAATTTTTGGTATTTTAGATGTTAAAAAAGGTTTTCATCCACACTTTTTTAATACAGTAGAGAATTGGGATTATGTTGGAAAGTGCCCTTCACAAGAGATATATGGTGTTAATACCTTCAAAGAGGGAGAAAAAGAGGCATTTTTAGAGTGGTATAAATTAGAATCAACTAAACTTTTTAATAATCAGCTCCAACTTATAGAATATTGTAAGAACGATGTAAATATTTTGCGAATAGGGTGTCTAACTTTTATGAATGATTTTTTAAATATTACAGAAATTAATCCCTTTACTGAAGCCTTAACAATTGCATCTGCAGTTATGCTAGTGTACAGAAAACATTTTCTTAAAGAAAATTTACTCGGTATTATGCCTAAAGGGGGGTATATAAAAAAATCCAACCAATCCATAATCGCCATAAAATGGCTATTTTTACAAAATAAAAAAGTTGAACGTAGAATTCACCACTTTGAAAACTACGGCGAGGTAAAATTACCCAAATGTAATTTAAATGTTGATGGGTATAATTCAGAAACCAACACAGTGTATGAATTTTTCGGATGTTACTATCACGGTTGTATATTATGCTTTCAAAAACGTACTTCACAAAATTTTCAAATTGAATCTTATATCGTCGTTATGAGAGCACGTGTAAAAGAGTTGAATTGATTAAACGTGCAGGATATAAAATAGTCTTTATATGCGATTGTCAATTTAATGAATTTTTAAAAGAAAATCCTGAAGTTGACCACATTTTAAATAAGGAAACAAGTAATGTTGTTCTTCCACTTAACACGCGAGATGCAATCACAGGGGGACGTACTGAGCATTTTGCTTGCTATTATAAAGCAAAAGACGATGAACGTGTAAAATATTTAGATTTTACGAGCTTATATCCCTATGTTTCCAAGTATGCACCGTACATAATAGGACATCCAGAAATTTTAAGAAAAGACCGTATTCCAGATTGGCAAGAGGTAATTAAAATGCATGGTTTTATTAAATGTCAGATCCTACCACCTCAAAGGCTTACCATTCCGGTTTTACCTCTAAAAATCAACAAGAAGCTATATTTCTCTTTATGCAGAACTTATGGTGAAACAAATAGTGTTAATAAAATGTAATCATAATGAAGATGAAAGAATGCTGTTTGGAACTTGGCTAATATCTGAAGTTCTTTTTTCTACAAAATATGGTTACAAAATAAAAAATATCTATGAGGTCTGGAAATACAATTTCATACAATATGACCCTAAAACAAGAGAAGGCGGGTTGTTTTCTGAGTATGTTAATACTTTTTTTAAATTAAAGCAAGAAGCAAGCGGTTGGGCGGCTGACTGTAATACCGAAGAGAAGATGAAAAAGTACACACATCTATATAAAGAACTTGAAAACATAGATTTAGACCCTTCAAAAATTCAGAAAAATGCAGGTCAACGCCATGAATCAAAACTGTGTTTAAATTCTTTATCGGGAAAGTTTGCCCAAAGAGAGGATAAAACACAAACAGCTGTTGTAAATAATTTTAAAGAACTTTCAGAATATATTAATTGTCGCGGTGTTGAGCTGTCCTCCGTTTACGATGATAATACTCTTTGGGTGAACTGGAAGCATACTAAGCAAGATGTTAATACACTTAAACATCTGAATATACCAATTGGTGCATACACAACATCGTACGCTCGAATGAAATTATACGAAGTACTTTCAAAAATTCCGAATCAGATTTTATACTGTGATACGGACAGCATAATTTTTGTTGAAAAAGCTGCTCAATCAACTTTTGAGACATCTAATTTTTTAGGTGGCCTTACAAATGAATTGGAGAGTTACGGCTCTGATGCTTATGTATCAGAGTTTGTGAGTATTGGTCCAAAATCTTATACTTTGAAAATAAAATGTTCATCAGATAAATATAAATACGTAACAAAATGTAAAGTTATTTCTATTAATTTCAAAAATTCTCTATTAATAAATTTTGAAAATATGAAAAAAATTATATTTGAAGAAACCGAACCTATTCAAGTAGAAGAATAATCGTAAAATTAAAAGAAAACTTCCGGGAACGGTTGTTTCAGAGCCCGAGGTTAAGAAACTTAGATTTACTTTTGATAAAAGAGTTATTAAAAAAGATGGTTTTTCATACCCATATGGATTTATATAAATAACAAGTCACCTTTATACTTAGATAAAACATGTTAGTAATAATAATTAGACAAATTAATAAATAATATTATTGTAACCTGAATAAACACATATCAATACTGCTGCAAAAAAAAAAAATTACTGGAAGCCGAAGTTGTTAAATAAAGTTATGCCGAGTTTTTTATATTATTTTTAAGAAACCGGTTTATGTACGGCTTACATATATAAGGTCTAGAAAATATGAATTTCGTTATCAATCTGGTGTTTTATCTTACATAGTGAAAGTCATGAGTTCTGATAGCGTCATTGTAGACATTCAGTTTGCTGTTGGCAACAACGCACAATACTTTGCGAAGGAAGTTTCTATTCTTCGAGCAGGATCCGTAATGCCTAGTCTATATTTCTTTAAGTCGCCTCATCCTCTGGAAGAGCTGGATTTTAAATACAGATTGCAGAACGAGTTCAACTTTAAAAATATCAACGGTTTGAGGTGGATCAGCGGAATTACCGACTATAACCATCTACCTGGTCTGTTATCAACGCTTGCACCTTTTACAATATATGTAAAAGGCTTTGAGAAAAAACTGTTTCTTCAAAAATATCTTCCGAAAAGTAAAATAATTAATCTGAAAATACCAAAAATAAGCGAGCTTGAAAATTTTCAGACTTATTGTAAAATTCACAATGTCGATTCCCACCTACGATGTGCTGTTCAAAACTGTGTTAATATTTATTTATACGTGTTAATAAATAAAGTTATTGAATAAAATAAAACAATTTTTAAATTTTTTATTCATTTATTTGTAATCAAAGTTCATTGCATCAAAAATAAGATTTGCTATACAATACAAAGTTATTTCATAAAAAAGTCTGGAATAATTTAAGTGTAGGTACATAAGAAGTACGACTTGGAATAAAAAAATCTTCACATGGTAATTTGAATACATTTTTTTCTTTACATTTTTCAGCAAACCTTTTATAATATTCCTTTAGAGCTTCAGAAGCGTTGTTATTGTGAAACATCACAATATTGAAGAATTTCATAATTTCAAATAATTTATAAAGTTCCGCTTGCGTTAATAGTATAATGCTACCGGTGTTGACGGGGATCTTATATTCGTTTTTTAATTCGATCTGATTTGCTGGAAGCATTTTGGTTTTGAAACCGTTGAGATTCTCATAAACTGCCAACCATCCGGAATAAGATGTTGATATCGGAAACATGCCGTGGCGATGAAACACTATTTTAGCTTCGAGTGATAACGGGTCAAACCCAAGTATTACTTTCCGGTTATGGCAATCGTCCAAATGGTACGTGTAGTTTAGCAGGAGATTTTCTCCGGCCACTTCTGCTGCATATTTTGGACAACTTTTTTTTCATTTTGGGTGTTGGCATGACGGTTCGGCGAGGACAGTACGCCCGTTCAACACACAAAAAAAACTTCTTATTCTCCAGCCCACCTGGATTTAAAAAAAAACTCTCTCTCTCTCTCCCTTCGCCACAGAATATTGTCCAACTATGCACTTCAGTCAGTCCATACTAGCAATTGTAGAAAACTAAAATTTTGGAACCGGAGCCTGAAGGGCTGCCGTCTCATGTTAGGATAATCAGGACGAACACTCCTTTACCAAGGATAAAAATCAGGGAAGGTGGACAACATCCATCAACTTGGCAGGGGAGTGAAGTTGAGATCAAAGGCGGATGTGAGTTGTCAGTAATTCAGTGGATGCCAGTACTCAGGAGAGAAGCAGTAGTCGATTGTATGTATTACTAACTGAAAATAATTACCAAGCAAAAAAAACCTGTGAGTGCTTATGTATGCCCATTGTGACAATACAAATCTCAAAACACCTTTACGAAACCCAAGACTAAAATGGTTCAGCCCGAAACACCATAGAAATTTAATAATATACTGGCTTCTCCCTGGAACCAGCAGATGTATGCGGAATTAATTTCAAAAATGTATGCATCGCATACAACGCTAACTGACCACTGCAAACTGAACAACTCACACTTCCAACAAGGAGCATCAAGAGGGAATACAAGATTTAATAATAAGGGAAGCAGGGTTTGAACAGAAAAAAAAAATCTGGTACGAGGTTGCACACTAGAACCGGTAAGCTGACTCCAATGCCCAGACAAGGACAGAATCCAAAGAAGAACATCGTTCAACAACTTGCCAGGTTTGGGTCAGCTGACCAGCTCGTCATGCAAGTAAAATTGACAAGTGGTCGTCATCTCGGCGTCCACGAGCCGAAGCTTGGCTTCAAAAGTGGTACGCCTCGCGCACAAGACTTGCTTGTTGCCGAGGAGATGAGCACTTAAACAAGGAAACTGTTAAATTTAAGGTAGAAATTGACTTAGACTTGACCGAAGGCAGTTTACCATCGCACATACAGCCAGAACCATGGTCGAGTGACCCAGCCGCGATACAAAGCTCGGGCCTAAAGAGAGCCAAAAAGGAGCTATCATGGAAGTAACGCACTCCACAGAAGCAAGAGCTCTGCGTAGACTCAGCACCTTGTATCCGCCAGGGAACCGGCGACCGATCACGCACAGTTGCAAACAAAAGATAGCATGAGTTCCATCGACAAACCAGTTTTTGAAGTAAACTGAAATCACTTGCGTCAGCTTAAAACATACTGAGGTCTAACAAAACAAAGAAAAGTTCTAATAGTGATAATAACAAAAAAATTAAGAAAATATCATTGAAATAGCAATTGTATTTTAGTCAAGAGAAGCTTGGCCGAAATATAAAACCAACTTGGGCGCCATTTGTAACGCAAATGGGCGACCAGAAATAATCATTGAAATAGTAATTGCACTTTAGTCAAGAGAAGCTTGGCAGATGAACGATTGAGAGAGAGTCAGAGAGCTGAGAGGGGTCTCTGATGTTGTTGAGACCCCGGCTTTGGGTAATGTTGGGCCCAATCGACCCCATCCACCCTGGCTAATCCTCCAAAGCCGTATCAAAATGCTCAGCCCTATTGTGTCGTAAGTGTTACGGAGTACTGTTCCCCTATCCACCCATCATGCCGTCACCCCGCGTGGGTGGAAGTTACCTGCGTAGCATTATATGTTTACTCACTTAAGCGTTCATGTCCCCAAGAAAAGAGAGAGAAGAAAAAAAAACGTTCCCCAAAAAAAAGGGAAGAAAGAAAAAATAGCTATTATTTACAGAATCTAACCTTGACGGTAAGTATTTATTTAAAAATGTAAGCGACTCTAAACCAACATTCATCCTTCTTGGTTCACAACCGAGGAACAATTAATCGTCACAGCTTACAAGACCTTTCTTAGGCTAAAGCAAAGACCCTACTAAGCTGACCTTAAAACTAAGCCGCCTCTAAAAGGCTCGGCTATAAGTAAACCAACACAGGCAACATCGAGTGTTTATACATGGGTTTTAATAATCATTACAAGAAAATGAGAAAAAAAAACAAGAAAATAGCAAATAGATATGAACTTACTTCAATAGAGTTATACTACCCTATACGACGATTGATTTCCCTCGTAGAACTGAAATGATGTTGTTGTTGAACTTGTGCCCTCGGCTTCTGGATGTTTAGGATTTCCTTTTTTTTTGTGGGTGGGTACATTGACCTTTTTTTTGTTTGTCCTTTTCACCTCTTTGGGTGCTTTCGGACCTGCGAACCTTGACTGTTGGGTATAGTAATACTAAAAACAAATTATATCTATGTATATACAACATCCACGTTTATACCCTAGCCAGACGGACAAAATCAATGATCATTCCTTCGTAACTGATTTTTTCCAAAAATCAAGTTACCCAAGATTTTGTGAATTAAATCGAAAGTCCTGTCAATTTTTGTATGTAATTGACAGCACATTTTTAATAATTAAAATTAAAATTCAAAGGGGAAGCGATTTTTGAAAAAATCAATTACGAACGAATGATCATTGATTTTGCCCGTCTGCCTAGGGTATTACTGACGCTGCTGGACTTATTGTAATTTTTTTCGTTTTTTTCTTTAAAAGAAAAAAAAACAAAGAAAGATGAATGCTGTCACGTAATCGACTTAATCACAGTACGGCAGTAAGAAAATGTGTGCTTATAACACTACTCATATTACTAAATTTATTGTCGCTTAGAAGAACTGGTTAATAACTGAGTTTTTCCTTCAATATCCTTTATCAACTGCTATACACATGGTAAGAAAATGTGTGGTTAAAACACGCGTTGTCTGAATAAATATATCGGGGTACACCTCTTCGTGATATAAATCGTCTAAGTCCCATTAAACAACTCTCAGTAGTCAAGTCTTGAACTAATTCCAAATGGACTGCTCGTACTGTAGCACAACTAAAGAGCATAATGTATACCTTTTGGCACACATCGTTCAAACACGCTTGCTTAGTATATAAAGGTCCAGCGAAATCTATACCTGTAGTTTCAAAGGGTTTTGACTGCATCATTCGTTCTAGAGGCAACGGTCCATATGGCGGCGAGATATTTTTTCCACGCATCCGTCGACAAAATCTGCACTCCTTCAACACTTTATTGATTATCTGGCGTGATCGTAAAATCCAAAATCTCTCTCGCAGTTGTGCAAGAACAAGGCTAACTCCACCATGAAGAGTTCTTTCGTGAATATCCGAAATTAATAATTTGCTCAGGTATGAGTCATCTGGTAAGATTATTGGATACGCTGTTTGGTAATCATCTAAAAACTGTAATCGAGAACCCACTCGCAGAACTCCATCTTGGTCTAAAATAGGGTTCAGGCTTGAAATCTTCGATGTTTTAGGCAAGTTTCCTTTGTTGTGAACAGCTTCAATTTCAGTGTTAAACCATAAACGCTGAATATATACAATCCAGAGCAGCTCAGCTCGGTTGATTTCCAATGCTGTCAAATATTTCGAATGCTGACAAATATCGAATCTTCCTCTAATTCGGTCGACAAATCGTAAGCAGAACGCAGTTACTCTTAAAACACGTATCCATCTACTATATCTTGTGAGGTCTAATAACGGTTGACTAGGATTAAGTGACAATTCACTTACCTCGACATTTAAAATAGTTTCTACCATAAACGCTGAATATATACAATCCAGAGCAGGTCAGCTCGGTTGATTTCCAATGCTGTCAAATATTTCGAATGCTGACAAATATCGAATCTTCCTCTAATTCGGTCGACAAATCGTAAGCAGAACGCAGTTACTCTTAAAACACATATCCATCTACTATATCTTGTGAGGTCTAATAACGGTTGACTAGGATTAAGTGACAATTCACTTACCTCGACATTTAAAGTAGTTTCTACCATCAAGGAACCAACTGCGATGTCAGCCCTGGGCCAATAATCGGAAGATTTAGCTAACCAGTTGGGCCCCTTTTTCCAAATCTTAGACTGTAATAATTGCTTCGCCGTTATTCCTCTTGTCAGAAGGTCAGCAGGGTTTTCACTTCCAGCACAATGTCTCCAGTCGTTCGTATCAGTGAGATCTCTTATCTCTTTAACACGATTCCCGATATAAGGCTGCCATTTTTTCGATTTTCCTTGAATCCAATACAATGCAATCTTCGAGTCCGTCCATAGAAAAGTTTTAAATTCGAATTTAATATGTTTACGAAGAAAAGAGCATAAACGTGATGCAATTAATGCAGCTGTTAACTCCAATCGTGGTAAGGTCAAGTCTGACTTCCCCTCTTCTTTAAGAGGTGCAACGCGGGTTTTAGCAATCAATAATCCTGTGAAAATCTGTGCTTGATTAACAATGCGCAAATATGCTGCACAGCCATAAGCGTGCAAACTGGCATCAGAAAAAATGTGTACTTCGATGATCGATGGCTCACCGTCGTTCCATACACACCTTGGAATCATTAAATCCTTCAATGCAGATATATCTTTGCTGCAATTATTCCAGATGAGAAGCAACTTATCAGGAAAAGTGATATCCCAGCTTAATATCAAACGCCAAGCAGTTTGAAATAAAATCTTTAGTCTAATTGTGCACGGTCCCAGCATTCCTAATGGATCGTATATTCGTGAGATAGCCTGTAATACATTGCGCTTAGTTCCAACAGGAATAGACTGAAGAAAGTTAACAACAGACTCCAGGTCCACAGCCAACTCGTCACTTGCTATATACCAAGGAACACCAAGTACTTTCTGAACTTCGAACTGCTTATCATCTATGCCAATGGCCGTCCTCACCACATAATTATTACACTGCCACTTTCTCAGATTCATTGAAGCTCTATCCATAATTTCGCACCCTTCTTTATATAGCGTAATGGCGCTCTCTTCGTTATTGGTACTGACAACTAGGTCATCCATATAAAAATTTTCTCGCAGAATGGCAGCAGTTTCTGGAAATTCTTAACTTTCACTAGTCAGGTGCTGTAATATTGCTGCTCCCAATAAAAAGGGGCTACACGTTACTCCAAAAGTCACTCGTGTCATACGGAATTCTTCAATAGCTGGTAGTCTGTCTGAGAATTTAACCTTTTCTCTAAACCAGAAAAATCGATGGGAATCACGATCGTTTACATCAAGTAGAATTTGCAGAAATGCCTTTTCAATGTCTGCTGTAAGGCCTATTTTACCTAATCTGAAATTTACAATTATCTTTAATAAGTCTGGTAACAAGTTTGAACCTGTTGACAGGTGATCATTTAGCGAACGAGCTGATGGTCCATGCGCTGAAGCGTCAAACACTATGCGGAGCTTCGTTGTCGTTTTATCCTCCCTATATACGGCTCGATGCGGCATGTAATACAACCGAGCATTAATGTTTGGTGGCTCAGTCCTTTCAGCAAACCCAGCCGCTATAAAGTCACGCATCGCGTTGTCGTATTCCTGTAATCGCCCATTTTGTCGAGATAATTTTCGTACCAGTGAGTAAAGGCGATTTATAGCGATTTCTCGGTTGTCCTCTAACACGTAATTAACCTCCTTCCATGGCAAGGAAGCTACATAACCTGCCTTTGATTTGACAATAAATTGGTCTAAATTTTTCGTATAGTCAGCACCTTCAGCGATTTCTTGATAAATTCCTATGGACTCCAATCTCCAGAAATCTCTAAAATCAAATTCATTAATAACTGAGGAGGCATATAAGGAAAGGGTTGGAACAAAATTCAGGTTTACACAAGTTGTACTGGCTGGGGATGGTCCTTGCAAGGTCCAACCAAAAACAGTTTCTATGGCTGACAAATTTTCTGTAAGACGTCTAACTTCGCCGCTCATTAATTTCCAATATTGGTCAGCACCTATGAGTATACTTATTCCCGTTTCAGGTAAATTTCCATGCAGGTGGGTATCAGCCAACTCGAAATTACGGAAATATGGACTTTCACTGTCAGGCACCGATAAAACGTCTAAGCAAATATTTGGTACCTCCACTGCTTCTAAAACAAAAATCTTGTCCCTGTATTGACTTTTTAACATTATTCGCACTCGATTGCACATTTGAATAGGAGTTTGATCATCACAACCGAACGGTATCACGCTTATTCTATGCGTTCCAATTACAGGCAGTTTTAATTTTCTGCTAATGTCTTCGCGCACAAACGAAATTTGACTAACGCCATCAAAAATTGCACGTACCAGGAGACTGTTGTTATGATTTGGTGATTTAGCATAAACACAAGCTGTTTGTAAGTAGACGTCAGTTAAAGGTTGTGTCGAATTGTTCCCTGCATACAAATTCAAAGCTGGCTGAGTTGATGATGATGCCGTCGCACTCACACTCTTGTTGTCAATCCGATTGTTTACAATAGCTGCTCGATTGGGATTGTGTCCTCTGACTGAAGGTTCACACATCGATAAAGCATGTTTTCCTCTACATTTCTTGCAAAAAATACGAACAGAGCAAGATTTAGACATGTGTCCCGTTCTGGTACAACGAAAGCATTTGCCATTCCTTTTTAAAATGTCTTTCTTTTCAACTATTGAAAGTACACTATCACAGTCTGCAGTACTATGGTGATTGGATTTACAGAACACACAGTTATTATTATTGGATGCCGTAGTAAATAATCCAGCAGCGGTCTTATGCATTTTTGAATGCACTGTAGAAATTTGGTTTCTCGATGCATCATAAGATTTCTCCAACGATTCCACTTCACGCTTCAGGTATGAAATTAAAGCTTTCGTTTGTTGATCGCCATCAGGAAGGTCATTTGTAGAAGATGATGATTTACCGCTGTCAATAGCTTCATCCTCGTTTTGTGGAATTTCCTTGTAGCAACGGTAAAAATCAACACGTAAATCGGTAGGCATGCATCTGAGAAGAACTGACTTCAACATTATAAAATAATGAGTAGAAGGTACTCCAAGGGCCGTTAACGAGCGAGTGCAGCTCATCACAGAGTTGTATAAACGACGAAGTCCCGGTACATCGGTTCTTGCTGCTACAGGCTTAATAGATAAAAGTTGCTGCATGTGTTTGTCTATTATTTTGTCGGTATTCCCAAATTCATCTAGTAGCAAAGCCATTGCTCCATCATAGCAAGTTTCTGTAGGTGTAAATCCGGCAATAACATCTGCCGCATTTCCAGTAAGCAATGACTGTAGATAGTTAAATTTATCTATTGTAGTCAAGGAATTATTCTCGTGTACTGCTGTGCGATACTGTTCCCAGAATGGAAGCCAGTCTTTGAAATCTCCAGAAAATCTCCTGAGTTGTAGCTTAGGAAGTTTTGTTCCCTTCGCTTTCTCATGTTGCAGGGAGCTTTGATCGCCTCTTTGTTCTTGCAATTGCTGCAATTCCCTGGCCTTTTGCAATCGTTGTGTTAACCGAGCTATAGTACTAGCTGCTGTGTCATCGTATTCCGTTATTTTTTCACACTCTTTTTCTAACTCATCAGGCTTCAAAGCGGCACGTGCCTCTTCATTCGCTTTCTTTAAATTACCGAAAGCACTTTTCATTCGTTCCAATAAAACCGACAATTCTTCTTCGATAATATCTAATCGTTTTAAATTTTCGTCACGAAGCTTCGATTCATTAGAATTTAAATATTCGGTAGCAGCCTTCGCGATCTTGGTAATTTGACCTCTACATGCCCCTCTATAGGTAGAATCCATCGCACGTAAGATTTCACTCGGATATTTACTTTTTGATTTAGATAAAAATATTCGCTATGTACTCGCGTCCCGTTCCCGGGTTTCGGCACCATGTAAAAAAAACCTCGGTAAAAAAAACTAGGATTATAATAAAGATAAGATGATTTCGTTCGATACCTAATTTATTAGTTGGTTTGTTTCGTACAAAGGTTGAGCGAGTACTAATCTACTACTTCTGCAGCAGGCTGCTGTAGACTGAATATATATGTGTATTGAGGATACATACATTTAATCACTTATTTCTACTTAGTTAATACACATGTACAAGTTTCATCAAATATTTTCAACAAATACTATTAAATTTATTGTTAATTAAAAGAATTCATCAATAACTGAATTTTCCTCAATTTTTGTTTTCAGGTAGGCACTTCGTGGAAAAAATCATCTTTATCAACCGCTATGCACACGGTAAGGAAATGTGTGGTTAAAACACTACTAATACTATGAAATTTATTGTTAATTAGAATAATTTATCAATAACTGAATTTTCCTCAATTTTATCTTTTCAGGTAGGCACTTCGTGGAAAAATCATCTTTATCAACTGCTATGAACACGGTAAGAAAATGTGTGCCTAAACACTACTAATACTATTAAATTTATTGTTAATTAGAAGAATTCATCTATAACTGAATTTTCCTCAATTTTCTTTTCAGGTATGCAAACTGTATTTGTTCGCACGGGGAATCACTTTAGAAATTCGGAAGCTCACATGCAAATGCCAAAGCAATATGCACACACAATTTCTACAAATCGTAAATTCGATAAACTAAACCACTAAATGTACTCCTTTTCTTTATTACAGGTAAGAAAACTGCACTTCTTCGCACGGGGAATTACTTTTAGAAATTGGGACGTTCACAGGTAAATGCCAAAAGCAATAACTACGCACAATTTATGCAATTCGTAAATTCAATCAATTAAATCACTAATTGTACTCCTTTTCTTTATTCCAGGTAAGAAAACTGTACTTGTTCGCACAGGGAATTACTTCTAGAAATTCGGACGTTCACAGGTAAATGCCAAAAGCAATATCCACACACAATTTCTACAAATCGAAAATTCGATAAATTAAACCACTAAAGGTACTCTTTTCCTTTATTACAGATAAGAAAAATGTACTTGTTCGCACGGGAATTACTTTACGTTCTCAATAAAATTTTCACGGAAAAAAAACTGTACTCAAATACATCAAAGAAACTGCAAAAAAAAACTCGACGTTAAGCACTGCGTGCCTGTAGCTATTCACTCACCGCTTGTTCAAAATCGACTGCCCGGACCACTGACATATAATAAGAATGGACTGAGCCATCCTATCTAATTCCTATAGTCAAAAATGGCACAAATTTTTGCTAAAATCTATTTGTCTCTTTCAAGCTCAAAATGTACACTGAACTGTAACCAATTTTGGAAACAGTATGGCTGTATTAATTGGAATGCATTGGAATTGACATAAAAATTGAGACAAATATATTGTTTTTATACGTCTATCTCTTACAAGCTCAAGGAAATTCGACAAAAAATCTGCAGAGGAGCACATTTTTCAGTAATATTACAAATGTGTTTTTGGGTTAATTAAAACAAGTTTAACTTTCTAAATAATTTTATTTTAATGCAATACTATTTTATAACAACTTTAGTGTTTCCAATCGACAAATAATAATAAATTATGAATCGGTGTGCAATTGTATGAAATAAAGGGTTTTCACAGCCTGTTCAATATTTGTGCCATTTTTGAAGCAAGAACGCTCAGTCCATTCTTATTATATGTCAGTGGCCCCGACTCACTCAGCTTGTCAGCATCGCAGTCGCTTTGCCTCCAGCCACCGGCAGACGAAGATTTTTCGTTTTCTCACACACATTCGAGCCGAAATTTTCTAGGAATTTTCGGGCGGACCTGCTGTAATGCATAGCGTGATGGTATCGCGTGATGCTTTACAGATAGGCGAATTACCGTTTTCGTCGTCTCGATGCGGGTGACTAGTGGTAAGTTTTGCATGATAAATTGTAAATTGTGCACGTTTTGCACAATTGAGGATTTTTTTGTTTGAAAGAAAAAATATTTCTATGTTGTTGGGTTATGTACTTTTATCTTTTCAGGAATTTTGTAATATGGAAAGTAGCATAGGGCTACTTCTAGAAAAATCTAAATTTTTAACCTTTTTCAGGAATTTTTGTAATATGGAGAAGTATCATAGGGCTACTTTTTGAAAATATCCAAATTTTATCTTTTCAGGAATTTTTGTAATATGGAGAAGTAGCATAGGGCTACTTCTCAGAAATGCCTAAATTTTATCTTTACCCTAGGTACCTCTGGGAAATCATGGGGATTTCTCTACAGAAGTAGAGAAGCCAAACAGAAAAAAAAGGTAGCGTAAGGGGGGTATACGCTACAGTAGCCCTAAGAAGGCATCCAGCCAGCTTCACTGGTAAACTATAGGATATCGCGAAGCCCTCCTATTGCCCCGTCAATGGTGGGTGATATACCTGTTGAAATTCAACCCTGTATACGATCTTTATCAATCTAAAGGATGAAATCGGCAACGTCACTACTTCGACGATGCCTTGGAGACACACCCTTGAACAATCGCCGGTCGGAGATCAGAGTGAGATGTTGTGCCGGGAAAGCTTAGCGATCAGTTGGTTGGGTTACTGATTGCAAGGTTTTCTCAGCATCTCGGTGAAGGGAGGCAGAGAGGCATCGACCGCCTGAATTTTTAGGTTACCAGCTTTTCCATGTACCTTTGGTTTCCAACACGGAGAAAGATGTCGAGGTCTGATCGAAGACTTACGGGACTTCAGGGATGTGTCCTCGATGCGTCACCCGTCAAGTAGGGCCAACAGTCGTAGTCGAGTACGAGCAATGATGAATGCTCTTATTGGTTAGTGGGTCGAGACACACATTGGGCGCCCGCAGAGATGGGGCCTATGTTTAAGACCGGCTAGCTCAGTCGATCATTTTTCAGCCTTGTCTGAACCACGGCTGGTCCGGACCACTCTGCCCTGTTATGGTCGTAGCATACTGCATACAGCAATATGCTACACCACGGCTAGCAGAAGCACCTAGCGTGAGCCACACGACTAAAGTGCGATTGTCGAGACTCGACCACACGTTTCCAGTCTGACTTGGACCGAGCACCAAAATTGAGTTCCAAGAAGAAAAAAAAGAAGAAGAAGAGCAGAGAGATCTGTCTTGTTTTTTTTTAGAAGTGAAGAACGTGAAAAGTAATTGTAGACAACAAATTTTAATTTGAAGAAAAAGAAAGAAATTAAAGAAAAGGCGAAGTCCGTAGAATACTGTAGTGACGGAAAAGAAAGTGAACCCAAGAAGAGACCATTTGACGCCAGGATTGCTGCAATAAACTTGGAAAACGAAAATCCAGCAGGCGGAGTAGGTGATCGGAGGACATCCACCAATATCACATACAAATTATGCTAGCGGAGGAAAAAGGGGGAGAGTGATATTAAATTAATCAGGTATATCGTAGCAATTAGGAACCATTTTTATTTGGATGAGAGAACCGACTCATATGGTTTAATAAACAAGGGTCGGTGACATCAAATGCCACGCGTAGGCGAATACTGGAATCTAATTACCAAGATTGAATCACGCGATATGAGTAGGCGGATGAACACCC
This sequence comes from Dioctria linearis, assembly GCA_963930735.1. Taxonomy (NCBI): domain Eukaryota; kingdom Metazoa; phylum Arthropoda; class Insecta; order Diptera; family Asilidae; genus Dioctria; species Dioctria linearis. The sequence goes on along the minus strand of OZ005742.1, from coordinate 210,473,645 downwards.
ATCTGAAGGTTGTGTTTAGCATATCTGCTGATCGCGCAAATTATAGCTGAGGGGATGAGGTAGGCTACACCACGAAAGGAATTGAATCCAAATTCAATGTCTCGATTACCTGTATACATACATGCAATACTTACGAGAGACGTTCCCAGATATATTTTAATTACATAAAGTTGCACATACTACATATATTTAAGACGTGAACTTCTAGAGACATTTTAAATGCGTATATAAGAGTAATTTCATAGAGATAGCGAATTAGCTATGTATACAGTTACTATATTTACGATTCGAACTTTTTGAAGTATTCCATTAATATAATTACTATATTTACGATTTAGATCTTTTTGAAATATTCCATTTATATATTTACTATATTTACGATTTAAATCTTTTTGAAATATTCCAATTCCCTATATCTATATACATTTAATGTGTAATGTGTAATAACAAGGTATAGACGTGTTTATTTGTGCTCCCGTTTTTCTCCGTTTTTAAGTAGTTTAAATTGGTTTTTCCTATTATTTTCTTTCACTGTTCTGGTGCCTGAGTGTTTTATTTATTTATTTTCTGTGTTTTATACTAGTCAGCATAAGGAATAAATCATCAAAATTAATTTATCATTTCGTTAATTTTCATTTGTTTTCTCACTTGACCTTACGGATTAAATTATTTTCGCTATGGGAGAAAGATCGGCTGACCTAACAAAAGAACCCTCTGGAGATCTAAGAGAAAGCAAAAGGGGAATTAATTTAAGTGCACCTGTGCCTACGTCTCGCTCAACTAGAGCTAGAATAAAGCTAGCACCGTCTGCTGCAAATTCCCCTACTGGATGTGATAGTGATTCAGCTTTAACATTGCATAACTTTAAGGCTAGTCTGTTGGCTAAAATAAATCAGGTTCTGCTCGACTCGGAGAAGCGTATGACTGCCAAAATTGAGAAAACGATCAGCAATTTCAATGATCGATTCCGTCAGATCGAGAGTTCTATCAGTTTATTCGCAGCTAGAATACAAACAGTAGAGGATTCCTTAAAAGCCTAAACTCTGGGTACTCAGCTCTTGCTGATAATGGTGAGGAGCTTTGCCGTTTGCAACGATCATCTGATGTGGTTATACGTGGTGTTCCATATAAGGCAAGCGAAATACCAATTGAAATTTTTCGCAAAGTTTGTCTACGCATCAAGCACGCACCTTTTCCTTATATATCTGCCTTTCGTGTCAGAACCAGACAGAGTGCAAATGACCTCGATGCTGCAAGATCTTCTACCTCGCCAATTATTGCTAGTTTTTCGTGTACATCCAAGAAGCGTGCTTTCTTTGCTGCCCTCAAAACTTTCGGCAGATTTAAACTAGCTGACATCGATGGCTTTGTTGCTCAGAGCCCAGTGCTATACATGAGAGTATTACCCCTACTACAAGCAAGCTATTAGGGGAGGCTCTACGACGACGTCAGGAGGGGAAAGTCAGCTCTGCTTACACTCGTGACAGCCACTTGTATATTAGGCTGGTGAAGGATGGAAAACCCTACAAAATTATCAACTTGGATATGCTACTATCTCTTTGCGATGCCATACAGGGAGCCATGTGATGTATTGTGCATGAATTTTTTCTGTTCTAATTGCTTTTTTTATTAATATTGTTACGTGCAATAGAAAGAGACAACTGGTGACATCTACTGGCAATAAACAACTTCAGGTTCGGAGAGTAAATGACTTCAGGGTCGGAGAATCGATTATGAAATAAGTTCAGGAATAGAACAAATAGAATAGTCAAGGAGCTTTTGGAATAGAACAGTCCAGAATAATCCGGAGCGTTTCTAGGGTATAAATATAACAGTTGTCATCGCCAGGATAAGAGTCTTGTCTTAGACGTTGCAGTGTTAAGAAGCGAAAGCAATAAAGAAGCGATAGTGTTGGAAGTGTATGTAATTAGATTGCGATAATTGAAAGTACGATAAAGTTGAGTTGATTAAATAAATGTTTGTGAACTTTATATGATTTAAGTGTAATAAAGAACTTATATATTAATTATTTAATATTGTGTTTTAAATAACGAACCAAAGGCCACGCTCGCAACAACTGGTGTCAGAAGTGAAATATATTTGAGAAATAAAGTGGTGGCAATTGACTGAAAAATTAAAAGTGTGATTAATTTTGTGGAATTGTGTTAAATCTTAAAAGTTCTGGAAAATAATTTATATTCAACTGTGAGTGAATTACTACAGTAATGGGGCGCAAAGTGGAGGAGCTTCGAATACAGGATTTGAAAGTGGAGCTAGCGAACCGCTCATTACAAACGACAGGTGCAAAGAAAGTTCTAGTCGAGCGACTTAGACAAGCTTTGATAGCGGAAGGAAAGAATCCTGAGACATTTGTTTTCGAAGAGAACTTGGAAGGAACCGAATTTGAAGAAGAGCCTGAGATGAAAATGGAACAGCTTTTGAGTATTTTAATGAGCAAAATGGAAACCCGTTTTGATGAACAAAAGAATTCTCTGGAATCACGTTTAGATGAACAGAAGAAATCTATGGACGAACAAAAGAATTCTCTGGAATCACGTTTAGATGAACAGAAGAAATCTATGGACGAACAAAAGAATTCTCTGGAATCACGTTTAGATGAACAGAAGAAATCTATGGAAGCCCGTTTTGATGAACAAAAGATTGATTTTGAGGAACAAAAGAAATCTCTGGAAACCCGTTTGGACGAACAAAAGATCTCTTTGGAGAATTGTCTAGAAACTCGTTTGGAGGAACAGAAGACTTTCCTGAAAAACTCATTAGACGAACAAAATTTGAAAATTGAAGGAATCGAGCAGGAAGTGGCGGAAGCTCAACAAAAAGTCACCGAGCAGCTTGATAGTTTTAAATCAGATCTGGAAAGAATAAAGCATCGTCAGCCTCTAAGCGGAGCAACTGAAATATCCGGTGCAGGTAGAATGAAACCTCCATATTTGATGGACAAAATTCGTGGCATATCTTCAAGAGACAATTCGAGGCAGCTTCAGAGGTAAATGGATGGAATGATGAAGACAAAGCTATAGCTCTGGTGTTAGCACTTCGAGGTCCTGCGTCAGAACTCTTACAAACTGTACCGATTGAAAATCAACGTAATTACTCTTCATTAGTACAGGCGATAGAATTACGTTACGGAGATGAGCACATGCAGCAAGTATATCGCCTACAGTTGCGCAACAGGATTCAAAAACATGGCGAATCACTACAACAACTGCAGGCAGATGTAGAAAGATTAGCGCATCTGTCATACTCCAGCGTGAATGCGGATTTTCTCAATGAAGTGGCGACGGAGGCATTTGTGAACGCTATTACAGATCAAAATTTACAACAATCATTGAGGCTAGCAGGAAAGAAATCAACAGCAGAAGCACTAGCCTATGCCTTAGCATACGAATCCGCCAGACAAGCTTCACGGAGTGCAGTACGAGTGAGAGAAATTTCAGTGGAAGTATGTACTTGTAATAGAGTGCAATCATCACAGAGCCCGCCTTCACGTGGTGTCCCTCGATGCTGGAATTGTAATAGACCAGGGCACCTTCAAAGAGACTGCAGAAAACGTCGACGAGTGGAATCACCAGAAGAAGAGGGGAAAGAAGAATGCCAAAGATGTCGAGCCAGGGAACAAGCAATTCGTGGAGAGACTAGATATCAAACAGCGACTAGTCGCATCGTCTCTCCTCTTGAGCAGTCGGAAAACTAGTAAAAACCAACTTCGTGGGGCAGAAGTTGGTTGGTGGAATCGACAGCCCCGAAGTCATCATCCAAGTAAGTCAGTTACAGAGAAATAATAGCAGTCTTGTTATATATGGAAGTGTAGGAAAAAATGACTGCGCAGTTACTATCGATACTGGAGCTTCAAGATCAATTATTAGAGCAGATCTTGTTAAGAACAAATGGCTTCACAACACCACCAAATATCTACTAAGAACAGCAACTGGAGCGGCAGCACAGGTGTTTGGAGAAATAACTTTAGATGTTCAACTAGGCGAACTACTATTTCCTCACACTTTCCTGGTTTCAGACATAATGGATGACTGCATTCTTGGAATAGATTTCATGACCACATACAAAATAAATCTGGATGTCGGAGAGCGGATTCTCAAATATGGCAACATAGAAATTCCTATGAAACTAGGAGAAGAAGCAGATCATCCTGCGAAAGTAAGGACGATGGTTTGCGAAAATATTACTCTTTCGCCATGCTCCGAGACACTAATATGGACAAAGCTTACTGATGACATCGGGACCTGCCGATTCTATCTGGTGGAGCCTAACCCCACAAAAGTTACATCGAACATCATCGTTGGCAAGACTTTAGTGAAGGCAGAAGGTGCAACATTAATTCCAGTCAGAGTGCTTAACACATCCGAAAACGAGATACAACTAAAAGAAGGTGCTATAATTGGAAATTGTGAACCCGTTTACCAAATCGTCAATTTAGATAATGGTAGTAATGTCAAGGAGACAAAAACTATACCAGCTACTACCCAACAGGTTCAGAAACTTCTTTCGTCCAGTACCTTAAGTGAACAACAACACAACGATGCCAAAGAGGTGATCGATGAATTTTCGGAATTATTTGCAATGAATGATGATGATTATGGTAAAACAAATCTTGTCCAGCATCGAATCGATACAGGAGATTCCAGACCCATTCGACAGACACCACGAAGATTGCCATTAGCCAAACAACCAGAAGTTGCAGACATGATGAACTCCATGAAGAAACAAGGCATCATAGAGGAATCTAACAGCCCTTGGACATCGCCGGTTGTTCTGGTTAGGAAGAAGGATGGCAGCACCCGATTCTGTGTAGACTACCGCCAACTAAATAACGTGACGAGAAAAGATAGCTATCCATTACCAAGGATTGATGACACATTGGATACCCTTTCCGGAGCGCAATGGTTTTCCACGCTGGATTTGAAGAGTGGTTACTGGCAAGTGGAAATACATCCCGAGGACCGAGAGAAAACTGCTTTCTCAGTTGGCAGTGGCTTATGGCAATTCAAAGTAATGCCGTTTGGGTTATGTAATGCTCCAGCTACATTTGAACGACTAATGGAATGTGTTCTACGAGGTTTAACCTGGAAAACATGTCTTGTCTATTTGGATGACATAATAGTAATCGGATGGACATTCATGGAACATAAAAACAACTTACGGGATGTACTTCAAAGGCTCAAAGATGCAAAATTAAAGCTCAGTGCGAGTAAATGTGCTCTATTTAAAAAAGAGGTTAAATATTTAGGGCACATAGTTTCATCACAAGGAGTAAGAACCGATCCAGAGAAAATAGAAGCCGTCAAAAATTGGCCAGCTCCAAAGGACAAACATCAATTACGGAGTTTTCTTGGTTTAGCTACCTACTACAGGCGATTCGTGAAAGGTTTTGCAGATATAGCAAGAAGCCTACATCAACTTACCGAAAAGGGAAAGCCGTTCATATGGTCGGATAAATGCAACGAAAGTTTTGAAAATTTGAAGCAAAAGCTCTGTGAGGCTCCAGTACTTCACTATCCAAAGCTGGGAAAAACATTTACATTAGACACGGATGCCAGCAATGAAGGTATTGGTGCAGTGCTTTCTCAGGAGGAGAATGGTCAAGAAGTTCTAGTAGCTTACTATAGCAAAGCACTTTCAAAGTCAGAGAAAAATTATTGTGCTACAAGAAAGGAGCTACTTGCCATTGTAAGTTCAACAAAGCATTTTCATAAATATCTCTATGGGCAGAAATTCATCCTTCGCACCGACCATGCAGCGCTTAAATGGCTTCTGCAGTTTAAGAATCCTGAGGGACAAGTGGCGAGATGGATAGAGCGACTCCAGGCTTATGATTTTGAAATACAACACCGAAGAGGTGGTATCCATGGAAATGCAGACGCCCTTTCACGACGTCCATGTAAACTTGAGTGCAAACATTGCACACGAATAGAAGAAAAAGAAACAGCAGCAACTATACAGTTGGTAACCGTGGAGCCATCTACAGGTTGGGACAACGAGGACCTACGAACAGCACAACGAGAAGATCCGGACATTTCACCTATTCTTGCTTGGAAAGAAGACATGGAAAGACCAGACTGGAGGATATTTCGGAACGGAGTGAGAAGCTAAAAAGTTACTGGGCTCAATGGAACTCTCTTCATGTTGAATGTGGTATATTAAAACGCAAGTGGGAAGCACCTAATGGCGAATCTTTCCGAATGCAGATAGTCGTGCCGGCATCAAATGTCAAAGATGTTCTAGAAGAAATGTACGGTGGAACCTCTGGAGGACATTTGAGAGTGAACAAAACCATTTCCAAAATACGAGAAAAGTTTTATTGGTTACATATGCGAGAAGATGTGGAGGAGTGGTGCCGCAGATGCACTGTCTGTGCTGCTTGCAAAGGTCCGCAAAACAGAAGCAGAGGAGAAATGCATAAGTATAATGTCGGAGCCCCCTTTGAAAGGATAGCTATAGACATTGCTGGACCTTTTCCAGAAACGGATGGCGGTAACCGTTTTATATTAGTTGCCATTGACTATTTCAGTAAATGGCCTGAAGCTTATGCAATCCCTAATCAAGAGGCAACCACAGTTGCGGAACAAATAATAACGAATTGGGTCAGTAGGTTTGGTGTGCCTCACGAACTTCATTCGGACCAAGGACGGAACTTCGAATCGCGGACTTTCCAGGAGATGTGTAAAATGTTGGGAATAAGAAAAACTAGAACAACTCCTCTACACCCACAATCTGATGGCATGGTAGAGCGCTTCAACAGAACATTGATCGAGCATCTAAAGAAAGTAGTTGACTATCATCAACGCGATTGGGATCGACATATTCCTGTATTCCTAATGGCTTATAGATCAGCCGTTCATAGTACTACCGGACAAACCCCAGCTAAAGTCATATTCGGAAGAGAGATGCGTTTACCTAGCGACCTCAAATTCGGTACCCCCAGAGGTGAACAAAAGTTACCAGAAGACTACGTATCGGAGCTGAAACAACAATTAGCCGATGTACAAAAGGGCCACGGGGGCAAAATTAGCAGTAAGTACCCATCGGATGAGGACACGTTATGACTTACGTGCGAATTCAGCAGGATTCAATGAAGGTGATCTTGTTTGGCTGTACAACCCGAAACGACGTAAGGGACGTTCTCCAAAATTGCAACAACACTGGGAAGGACCATATTCAGTAGTAACTAGAATTAATGACGTGGTATACAGGATTCAGCGTGGCACAAGAGGCAAGCACAAAATTGTTCATTTGGACCGCTTGTGTCAATACTACGAGCATCAAGACCGTGGACCACCTGTTGTTCGGGACGAACAAGTTTAAGAAGGGGGCAGTGTTACGTGCAATAGAAAGAGACAACTGGTGACATCTACTGGCAATAAACAACTTCAGGTTCGGAGAGTAAATGACTTCAGGGTCGGAGAATCGATTATGAAATAAGTTCAGGAATAGAACAAATAGAATAGTCAAGAAGCTTTTGGAATAGAACAGTCCAGAATAATCCGGAGCGTTTCTAGGGTATAAATATAACAGTTGTCATCGCCAGGATAAGAGTCTTGTCTTAGACGTTGCAGTGTTAAGAAGCGAAAGCAATAAAGAAGCGATAGTGTTGGAAGTGTATGTAATTAGATTGCGATAATTGAAAGTACGATAAAGTTGAGTTGATTAAATAAATGTTTGTGAACTTTATATGATTTAAGTGTAATAAAGAACTTATATATTAATTATTTAATATTGTGTTTTAAATAACGAACCAAAGGCAACGCTCGCAACAATACGTTAAATATGTCTTTCTCATTTATTTTAGTTAATCCTTTTTATTTAAGTTTAATCTATTTCGTTGGCTGTTTAGATTTTATCATAGTGATACTATTATATTTCGTTGAGTGCTTATATTGTTTATTTATTCAAGTCTTGTTATATTTAATTTTTGTCAATCTGTTACCACAGAGTTTTAGACCACTTATTATATAAGTATTTTGTAGTTCACTCAGTTTTTATGGTGATATTGTCTTTTTTCATTGGTGCTGATCGTGTTTTTGTTCCGTTCACTTTGGTCAGTCGCAGCTCTTATGTTTATCATTATGAATGAAAACATCTTTACGCCGAACAGAGTAAGAACTCTAATCAATATTTTTTGTCGGCAGTCGGAAGGTCTTAATGTATTTAGCTTGAATGCCAGAAGCATTAGACCAAAATTTGATGAATTATGTGATATTTTTGTGGGTTCTGACATTCATGTGATTTTGGTATGCGAGACATGGCTACATTCCCATATACCTTCTATTCTTGTTAGATTTCCTGGTTATAATCTTTTTAGAAATGACAGGTTGGTTCGAATTGGTGGTGGAGTGGAAATATGATGATATTAATCTATATCAATTGAGAGATGAGTGTGCCTCGCTGCCCTGGAGTGACATCAGCCTGTGTACCTCAGTGGATGAGAAAATTAATGGTTTTAGCGTACTACTACCTCATATTCACGATAAATTTGCTCCAACTCACTCTCGCAGAATCAAGGAAAACGGTTGTCCTTGGTTTTCTGCAGTGATTCAGTCACTTATCGCTGAACGGGATTTTTTATATCGCAGATATCTTAGACTAAAGACCACTGAAAGCCGTGCGCATTACAAATTGATTAAAAATTTGGTCAACTCTAGGGTACGTGTGGCCAAGAGGCAATACTTTCAGCAAAAATTTGACCCCCTACTATCATCCAAAATCTTGTGGAGAAACTTGCGTAAGGAAAGTCGCAGTGCATAGTTTTCTATCGCAGAGCAATTGAGGTATCTGACCTTCCACCTAAAATTTTAAATAACACGGTGCTGCAATTTTCGAATCACGTAAAAAATCTTGGAATCTACCTCAATTCTAGAATGCTATGCTGTGACCATGTTAACGATATGACAGGTAGGATTTATGGTTAGCTTCGTCATCTGTGGTTGTCTTCGGGAACTTTGTCTACGAACATGCGTTCGATGCTGGTTAAATCTTTGATTCTGCCGTACTTTTCCTATGGCTGTCTCCTTTTTCCTCACTTGTGTCCCTCCTGTTCCGGCAACCTAAATGTGGCTTTCAATGACTGCACAAGATTTGTTTTGTGCCTTAGGAGATTCGATCATGTTTCGCAATATCGTAGCCATCTACTTGGTTGCTCCTTAAAACAATACCGTTTACGTAGGCTTCTGGCATTTCTACATAACCTCATATATTCTAAAAAACTTAGTTATTTATTTAATAAATTAGAATTTTTAGGCTCCACAAGGCGTTTCGATTTGCTGATACCAAACTTTCATTATTCAGTAATGGAAAACTCTTACTTTGTTCATGCTGTTCGAGTTTGGAATAACTTACCATCCGGTATTCAGCGTGCGAGCTCGACTCGTGGGTTTATGGAGCAGATAGCGCGCTGTAGCACCATTTTGGAATAGGCATTTGATTTTGTTTTAGATGGTCTTGACTTTGTGTTTTATAGTTTTTAGTTGTTATATATTTGTATTTTTTATTTCGTTTATTTTATTTATCTATTTATTTTATTTATTATTTTATGTTTTAAGTATTATTTGCCCATTTTATTTATTTTACAATTTTTAAAATTTAGCTTTTAATTTTAATTTGCTTATTTTTTAAATTTAAATTTATATTATTAGTCGCTTACCGATCTAATTTTAATTTCCGCCTTCTTTTCATACTAAATAAAAGATATTTTTACGTGCAATCCAGGTGTTGTCAAAATTTCCAACACGGGTTTTTAAATGATGCAACACAAAACCAAGCCAGCAGCTAGCCTCAAGGCCTAGCCGCAAAGCGCGCTTTGCTCAATGTTGAATATTTTTCTCTCTCAGGTCTACTTCTGTCAACAGATTTCTTTTTTTCTTTAATTTTGCTTTGTCAAACGAGATATTTGCCACTTAAGGTTCACTTGAAATTTATAATCAACATTTTTGAAAACCGATAATAAATTATTTCTGCTCAGAATGTAAAAGAATTGTCGCAAATACCATCAAAATTACAATGACAGTACCGAGCTCTGTGGTGTCATTTTATTTTCATTTCTCTGAGGCAAGCCTTGAGGCGAGCTGCGAGGAAGCCTGAGAGAGGCCAGGCCTGAGGCTTGCTTGGATGTGTTTCTGCCTTAAACGACTACAGGTTCGGAGAGTCGATTATTATTACAGGAAAGTTCAGCAATAGAACAAATAGAATAGTCAAGAAGCTTTTGGAATAGAACACTCCAGAATAATCCGGAGCGTTTTTAGGGTATAAATATAACAATTGTCATCGCCAGAAAAAGAGTCTTGTCTTAGACGTTGCAGTGTTAACAAGCGAAAGTAATAAAGAAGGGAAAGAGTGTAATTAGATTGCGATAATTGAAAGTACAGTGTTAGCGATAATTAGAGTTGAGTTGATTAAATGAATGTTTGTGAACTTTATATGATTTAAGTGTAATAAAGAACTTATATATTAATTATTTAATATTGTGTTTTAAATAACGAACCAAAGGCCACGCTCGCGACAACTGGTGTCAGAAGTGAAATAAATTCGCGAAATAAAGTGGTGGCAATTGACTAAAAAATAAAAAAGTGACTAATTTTGAGAAATTGTGTTAAATTGTGAAAGTTCTGGAAAATAATTTATATTCATCTGTAAGAGAATTATTAAACTAATGGGGCGCAAAGTGGACGAGCTTCGAACGCAGGATTTGAAAGTGGAGTTAGGGAACCGGTCATTACAAACGACAGGCACAAAGAAAGTTCTAGTCGAGCGACTTAGACAATCTTTGATAGAGGAAGGAAAGAATCCTGAAACCTTTGTTTTCGAAGAGAACTTGGAAGAAATCGAAGCTGAAGAAGAGCCTGCGATGAAAATGGAACAGCTTTTGAGTACTTTAATGAGTAAAATGGAAGCTCGTTTTGATGAGCAAAAGAATTCTCTCGAGGAACAGAAGAAATCTATGGACGAACAAAAGAATTCTCTCGAGGAACAAAAGAAATTTATGGAAACCCGTCTGGACGAACAAAAGAATGCTTTTGAGGAACAAAAGAATTCTCTAGAATCCCGTTGGGATGAACAAAAGAATACTTTGCAGAATTGTCTAGAAACTTGTTTGGAGGAACAGAAGAAATTTCTGAAAGTTTCATTAGACGAACAAAATGTGAAAATTGAAGGAATACAGCTGGAAGTGTTGGAAGTTCGACAATAAGTGTCGGGAGTACAACAAAATGTCACGGAACAGCTTGATAACTATAAAGCAGATCTGGAAAGAATAAAGCATCGTCAGCCTCTAAGCGTAGTAACTGAAATATCCGGTGCAGGTAGAATGAAACTTCCCATATTTGATGGACAAAATTCGTGGCATATCTTCAAGAGACAATTCGAGGCAGCTTCAGAGGTAAATGGATGGAATAATGAAGACAAAGCTATAGCTCTGGTATTAGCACTTCGAGGTCCTGCGTCAGAGCTCTTATAAACTGTACCGATTGAAAATCAACGTAATTACTCCTCATTAGTACAGGCGATAGAATTACGTTACGGAGATGAGCACATGCAGCAAGTATATCGCCTACAGTTGCGCAACAGGATTCAAAAACATGGCGAATCACTACAACAACTGCAGGCAGATGTAGAAAGATTAGCGCATCTGTCATACTCCAGCGTGAATGCGGATTTTCTCAATGAAGTGGCACGGAGGCATTTGTGAACGCTGTTACAGATCAAAATTTACAACAATCATTAAGGCTAGCAGGAAGGAAATTAACAGCAGAAGCACTAGCCTATGCACTAGTGTATGAATCCGCCAGACAAGCTTCGCGGGGTGCAGTACGAATGAGAGACATTTCCGTGGATGAATGCACTTGTAATAGAATGCAGTCATCCCAGAGCTCATCTTTGCGTGGTATCCTTCGATGCTGGAATTGTAATAGAACAGGACACATACAAAGAGACTGCAGAAAACGCCGACGAGTGAAATCTCTAGATGAAGAGAGGAAAGTGGAATTGCAAAGATATCGAGCTGAGCAGCAGACTTGCAATAGATTGCAGTCATCACTGAGCACCCCTTCACGTAGTGTTCTTCGATTTTGGGATTGTAATAAATTGGGACACCTTCAAAGCGACTGCAGGAAACGCCGTCGAAAGGAATCAACAGAAAAGAAAGGGAGAGAAGAATGTCCAAATTGGCGAGCTAGAGAGCAAACTATTCTTAGGGAGACTAGAATCCAACCTTATGGCTTTGAGAGCCAACACAGCAAAAGACGTATCCATATAAATGCAGAAGCCTTGGTACAACGTCAATGGGAACCTGAATGTAAGCATTACGGCTGGAAGAAAGGAAATGAGCAAACAGCTACTATACAGTTAGTAACTGTGGAGCCATCAATAGGTTGGGACATCGAGAGTTTGCAAACAGCGCAACGAGAAGATCCGGACATATCGCCTATTCTTGCTTGGAAAGCAGACATAGAAAAACCAGAATGGAAGGATATTTCGAGGATGAGTGAAAAGCTGAATAGCTACTGGGCTCAGTGGAATTCTCTTCATATTGAATGCGGCATATTAAAACGCAAGTGTGAAGCACCTAACGGTAAATCGTTCCGAATGCAAATAGTCGTGCCGGCATCAAAGGTCAACGATGTTCTAGGTGAAATGCATCGCGGAGCATCTGGAGAACATTTGGGAGTGAATAAAACAATTTCTAAAATACGAGAAAAGTTTTACTGGCTACATATGCGGGAGGATGTAGAGAAGTGGTGTCGCAGATGTATTGTGTGTGCTTCTTACAAAAGGGCCGCCACGTAGCAGCAGAAAGGAAATGTATAAGTGTAATGTCAGAGCCTCATTGAAACGGACAGCTGATGTACAAGGGGCCACGGGGCGAAATTAGCAGTAAGTACCCATCGGATGAGGACACGCTATGACTTACGTGCGAATTCAGCAGGATTCAATGAAGGTGATCTTGTTTGGCTATACAACCCGAACCGACGTAAGGGATGCTCTCCGAAGTCACAACAACAGTGGGAGGGACCGTATTTAGTAGTAACTAAAATAAATGACGTAGTATACAGGATTCAACGTGGTACAGGAGGCAAACGAAAAATCGTCCATCTGGATCGCTTGTGTCAATACTACAAGCATCAGGACCGTGGACCACCTGTTGTTCGGGACGAACAAATTTAAGAAGGGGGCAGTGTTACGTGCAATAGAAAGAGACAACTGGTGACATCTACTGGCAATGGAGAGTAAACGACTTCAGGTTCGGAGAGTCGATTATTATTACAGGAAAGTTCAGGAATAGAACAAATAGAATAGTCAAGAAGCTTTTGGAATAGAACACTCCAGAATAATCCGGAGCGTTTCTAGGGTTTAAATATAACAGTTGTCATCGCCAGAAAAAGAGTTTTGTCTTAGACGTTGCAGTGTTAACAAGCGAAAGTAATAAAGAAGCGAAAGAGTGTAATTAGATTGCGATAATTGAAAGTACAGTGTTAGCGATAATTAGAGTTGAGTTGAATTTTTGAAGATATTTCAATTATCTATGTACACACGTTCTATATTTACGATGTGAATTTTTGAAGATAATTAATTACCTATAAAAGATTCTAGTACGTATATTCGATGCTTAGAACCTGATGTTTGAAGAATTGCACTAGGTAGTTCCAAACTTTATATATATACATAGACAACATTTGACGACATGCTCACCTTAGTTGTAGACACGTACATATGTGTTATGAAACTATAAACTAGATGTAACGATCTAGGCTCAGGAATGTGTACTGAATATGCGTAGGGCCCTAAGCCCAAATAGATTTATTGAGGTTAGAATTTTACGAAAGCAAAACCAGTTTGTGTACCTACTGTCGTGTAAAGAAAATCCCGGGTGGACTTATTGAATTCGTGAGTTCCCTCCTTTAAATTTTTAATTTCAGAAGCACGGCTACTCCAGGAGGCCTTCCTGGAGGACAGTTTCAGTCAAAGCAAATGAAAAAAAAGTATTTCTGTTCGGGATTTGTCTGTAACTCCTTCTTGTAAGGTAATGATGTAGGTATGTAATTGGGTTCCTTAGCCTAATTATTTGTATATGTTCAACCTAGTTTACGGTAGGGACTTGAATGAATAAGCGAAGTATTTATGTGCATAGCCGAGGATGTCAACTCGAATAATTAAACAATACTTTTATAACGTAGCAATGCACGGTGTTTTCTAATTTCCTCCTTTCACTTTCCTGGATCCCTCTTGCATAAAGGTCGTCTAGGTCCGCTAGTCTCTCTTTCCAGGTCTACAAGGGACTCTGAAAATATCTGCCCTCAGAGTCAGTTGGGTGGTTGGGGCATGCAGGAACGCAGACCATCTGCGCCTTCAATGAGGATGTAGGTAAGTGACGTAAAGGTCCCTTCAGGACTGAATGTGTGCCGGTGCTTTTCGTTACAGGCACGAGATTTTTTTGTATATGGCAGTCGGCAGCGGCAACCTTTTTCGTGGAATTTCCCCACACCCTCCGCCAATAGCCGAGGCGAGCTAGCGTGCCGCCCTGCAGTCAACGCTGTCCGCCGAGTGATCTGTCAGCTCATGCTGGCAGTCCGGACTTTACGTCCAAGCCAATCACTCAACATACTTAGTTCCATAACAACCTCCTTTTCTTATATTCTAAAGAAACTTTCACATCAAAAACAAGAACAGAAAAATGTAAACCGAAAAACTCAATTTATTCCACTTTAAAACAAGATTTTTGTTCCAATTATTAATAAAATCCAGGGAAATAGGATAAACTAAGAATTTTACTGAGAAAATAGATATATTTATTTCAGATTTTGAAGAAAAACACAACTTTTATGTTTTATCGGCCGAATCTAAGATAAATATACTATTTTATTAGTAAAATTATTATTTTATTTTATTAATCATTAGAGCAAAAATTTTGTTTTAAAGTGGAATAAATGGAGTTTTTCGGTTTACATTTTTTCGATATTTGCGTTTGATGTGAAGGTGCCTGAAGGCTGTAACATACCGCACTTTACAGAAATAAGTGTATCGATACTTATTTTTCAAGAAATATTGACAAAAATGGATTTTTCGATAAGAACGACATCTTTTTGCCAATAGAGAAGTAGAGTTTTTCTGTTCGAATTTCTTGTCTCTAGCATACTACTTCAAGTAATCGGCAAAGGAAAAATTCCTTGAGCATTCCAAGACTTTTTTTACATAGTTTTTGTATAGGAACAAAAATTCCTTGGCTCTAGCTTACCGGGCTTTAAACGAAATCATAAAAAGTGTAATGAAAAATATGAAATCTACCATTCTCTATACTCAGAAGTAAATGAAAATCCAACAACATTTTTTAGTATTGCTTGCTGTTGTAGTTCTCCGAAACAAGTCGATGCAGTACAGTAGTCTCACAAAAAAAAAAGCAAGGCACAAATATTTTCATTAGGAAGACAAATGTATATACATTTTTATAGGAAAGACGGAGAGAGGAGACCGTACCGAGGGTACCGTACTTTCCTATACATTTTCACAATATTTGTCACTAATGGTGGAACGTGGTTCGTAATGGGAACTTCTTACATTCTCTAGCCATAGCCCACACAGGGGAGGATATTGGCACTTTTTACAGGCGAGAAGTATTCGGCGTGTGGAAAAATGCCGAAATGCCAAGTTTCGATTAGGAGTACGGGCAGCATACCAATACGCCAATACTACAGCAAGCCGACCATTTTGAAATTGCACAATTTCTGAATTTTCTCATCGGCCGGCTGCACAGATGTTTATTTGTGATTTGAGGTGATAATATAATAATTAAATAATCATGTTGTGAATTTGTGATACAGTAATTGTGAAGGAACATTATTGTTTGGCACGTCTAAGCTAAATTACGTCCTCCCCTAAAATGTTCTCGTCTGGGTTCGTTCCACTGACTTATAACATTGGACTGAGCGATTTGCTATTTCATGTGGGAAAAAAATATTGTGTTTCTGAATATCACCGTTAGAGCACCCTTTAAAACGATTACATAAAAAACATGTAAAACTCAACCAATCAGATGAAATTTTACACCCGTAAATCGAATTTAATTTAAAAAATATATTTTCTTGTGCCCAAGTGATATTTTAATCGCTTATAACTTCCAAAAATTCGACGTTCGACAATTTATCGATAGTCGGTGTGCTCTAACCACTGACTTATAACAATGGATTGAGGAAAGCATGGCACAAGTTTTATAGTTCTCTCTTTCGCCCTATGGCAGAGTTGGAGCTACCAACACAAAATATTGCGTTCTGAAACATTTGCTTATGCCATTTGATGTTTTTATGTTGGGTACAGATGCAATCACCGCAGAAGGAATAAGGTAAGGATAGTGTTTACCATGCTCCGTCTCTCTTGCCCATAAGCAGGATTCAGTTAAGAATATCTTTTGAAAATTAAAGTCGGAATGAGTTTAATTCCTTATAAGCGATTAAAATATCAAAATATAATACAATTTTTAAATTAAATTCGATTTACGGGTGTAAAATTTCATCTGATTGGTTGAGTTTTACATGTTTTTTATGTAATCGTTTTAAAGGGTGCTCTAACGGTGATATCCAGAAACACTATATTTTTTGTGCCACATGAAATAGCAAATCGCTCAGTCCATTGTTATAAGTCATTGGTTGAACCCTTTCGACAGGCGATAATTTCGATAGAATATCACTGAGTTTTGCTGAGAGTGATAGTACAAGCGATGATTAAAAAATGTATGTAACTTTAAGAAATTAGATTTATATGTTTCTTTTGTTTTTTAATTTATTCAATATAAAAGTTTTTATATATTAATTATATAGATTTTTCAAGCTTGAAGTTAAAAACTTGTAAGAATATTTCTTGAATTTAAAAATTAGTAAGGCAGTACTTTTTGTTAAGCATATCCATAACATAATGCGTGAAAAATTCATTAATTTCAATTTTATTATTATTAAAATTTATCAACAACTAGAAAAAGAATCTATAAATGTTATTTGTGCTAGGGGAAAAAATTCGGAAATAGTTTCGAAACAAGCAGCCTGTCGAACGAAAATCTTATAACATACCGCCGGAGCGAAATTTTCGCTTCGATGATCGCTTTCGATCCAGTTATAGGCGGAACCACAATACATTTACTTACGTAAAGCGAACGCGCCCTTCAATTTAACAGGCGTACACAAATTAACTTTAACTCGTGGGAGGGGAACTTTCGTTAAATTTAAATATCCAATTTTAAGTAATTATAGTGCGGTAAGAATCGCACATTCCGTAAGAACGCGATGTGTCAAACAGTTAAATTATTATTAAATGATTAAAAGTGCAATGTAAAACTTAAAATGGAATAAAAATGGTACTGTGAATTAATAGAAAGCACAAATCTTCAATTAAATCAACTTCCAATTGTTAATTTTTACACTTTTACTTTACCACTTCCAATTGTTAATTTTTTCCCTTTGCGAATTAATAAGAAGGCACAAATCTTCAATTACTTCAATTTCCATTTGTTAATTTTTTCACTTTTACCACTTTACAAAATTGAAAACATTAAACATCATGCCTCATTTTCATCGATAAGTTAATTTATTTGATTAATTGAAAAATATCTCCATCTTTAGCCAATTCTTGCAACAGTTCTATAATCTTTTCTCCCTCGCACATCTGAAATTTTGTTAACTTAAACCACAAGAATACCGCACTTACAAAGCCAAATATTTGACACAGCCAAACTTTTCATTCGAAATTAACACATAGCGACACGTGCGGCGAAAATATATATTTATTTATCTTCTTAAAGTGACTAGGATAAAGGAATTTTACAATAATCTTGCTAAAAGTAAATATTTAAAAATAATTATTTTATAACCCACTTTTTTCATACAAATCCAAATTAGTATTTAGAACTACAAAATTAACAGGAAAATTAGTCAAATGAATTAACTTAACGATGAAAATGAGGCATAACTCTGACGGACTGAGATATATATTTAGGTTAAAAGTAACAATTTTTTGTAAGTAAACCACCAGTCTCGTTTAATTTCGTAAAGTTATTCACTTCTATTGTGATTCAGCCTTTATAACATATCGCCACAGAGCGAAACTGGAGGGTGATTCTAGAGGGTGATTCTGATCTTTTGTTGTACTTGAATGTCAAAATATACGAATAAATTAAATGAACTTTTCTAATGATTTTTTCGTGTTTTTATTCAAGTCAGCAACCCTTGCATGAAAATGACATTTCACATTACAAATTCAAAATAATATTTCGAATTTAAGCACTTGTAATGCTCTAATTAGGTGTAGAATTTCCATTTACCAGTGCAATATTTTTGTCACAACCTCTGAGAGCAGGAGGGTGATTCTGTGCTCTTTGTCGTTCTATTTAGTCGTGAATTTTTTTAACACAGTTCATTTTGTGTCTTCACTATTATATACCACAAAATGAACTATAATGATTTTCGATGAACAAACGTCAAAAAACACGACTAAATAATCGACAAATGCTTAAATTCGAAATAATATTTTGAATTTGTAATGTGAAGTGTCATTTTCAGTTCATTCTACGTCATGCAAGGCTTGCTGAGCTGAATAAAAACAAGAACAAATCAGTAGAAATGTTCATTTCATTTAGTCGATTATTTTGACATTCAAGTTCGACAAAACCCACAGAATCACCTTACAGTTTACTAATTTGTCGTATATTTAGTCGTGTTTTTTTAGAATTGTTCATCGAAAATTCATTATAGTTCATTTGTGGTAGATAATAGTGAAGACACAAATGAACTTTGTTGAAAACAAATGTACGACAAAATATGTCAAAATTGACGACTAATAGTACGACAAAAGATCAGAATCACCCTTCTGATCTTTTGTCGTACTTGAATGTCAAAATAATCGACTGAATGAAATGAACATTTCTACTGATTTTTTCGTGTTTTTTGACGTTTGTTCATCGAAAATTCATTATTGTTCATTTTGTGGTAGATAATAGTGAAGACAGAAAATGAACTATGTAGAAAAAAAAGTAGACAAAATATGTCAAAATTCACGAATAAATAATACGACCTACGAGTAAGAAACTAAAGAGAGGCCATTGTGTGTATATACCATATATGCCATTTTTGCGTGCCGAACGTGATGCTGTTTCTCACTTTCTAACATATGGTTTCTGTCTACATGTACCCTAGGTGTCACTATTGTTTATGTTCGGTAAATAAATTTACCCTAGCACAAAAGCCGTAGGTAAGGTTAAAATTGGTAGGGTACTAAATAGAAAAATATTTACATTCTTTAAGGTGGAAATTTAGTAATACTGTACTTGTTCATTTTTTTGGAAATAAGCTGGGAATTAGAATATTGGTAAATGTTTGTAATTTTGATAAAAGTAAAAGAATTTTAATACATTTTCTTATTATGGATTTACCAAAAATGAAATTTTAAGGCAAGTTATTGGGCAACCGAAGATGGAAATAGGCTTACTGGGGAACCAGCAATTTCAAAAAGTTGTTTTGTATTACTAGTTCTCACTATGCTGCTGCTGGTATAGAATTTTCTGTCATACTTTCAAAAACCTTGCCAAAATCCCTTGCATAACTCTTTTTTCCATCCGCGTGCAATGCGATTTTTTTATAGTATGTGTATAATCTTATAAATTTTTGAGATTGGCACGAAAAATGTTGTTGATGGGCCTCTCCTTTATGGCAGAAACACATCCAAGCAAGCCTGGCCTGGCCTCTCTCAGGCTTCCTCGCAGCTCGCCTCAAGGCTTGCTTCAGAGAAATGAAAACAAAATGAGACCACCAGGCTCGGTGCTGTCATTGTAATTTGGTTAGTACATCTGTTGACAGAAGTAGGCCTGAGAAAGGAAAATTTTCAACATTGAGCAAAGCGCGCTTTGCGGCTAGGCCTTGAGGCTAGCTGCTGGCTTGGTTTTGTGTTGCATCATTTAAAAACCCGTGTTGGAAATTTTGACAACACCTCGAGGAAGCCTCGAGGCCTGGATGTGTTTCTGCCATTAGTTACTCGAGAAGTACGACAAAGAAAACGACATAAAGGCCGGATTACATTAACACCGCTGACGTCGGCGTGGTCGTCGTTTTATGTCAAACATATTTAGAGACAGTACTGCATGTATAAAATGCATTACATTACCTACGCCGGCGTGGTCGTCGACCCATCTCTAATCCTAAATTTAACGCTGGCGCTCCATTGCTGCCAATATGCCAGAATCTAAATCTATTGTTGCGAGCGTGGCCTTTCGTTCGTTATTTAAAACACAATATTAAATAATTAATATA
Organism: Dioctria linearis; assembly: GCA_963930735.1. NCBI lineage: Eukaryota > Metazoa > Arthropoda > Insecta > Diptera > Asilidae > Dioctria > Dioctria linearis. Next base: position 210,453,336 of record OZ005742.1, on the reverse strand, counting down.
TAAGTTCTTTATTACACTTAAATCATATAAAGTTCACAAACATTCATTTAATCAACTATGCTCTAATTATCGCTAACACTGTACTTTCAATAATCGCAATCTAATTACACACTATCGCTTCTTTATTACTTTCGCTTCTTATCACTGCAACGTCTAAGACAAGACTCTTTTTCTGGCGATGACAACTGTTATATTTATACCCTAGAAAACTCTCCGGATTATTCTGGACTGTTCTATTCCAAAAGCTTCTTGACTATTCTATTTGTTCTATTCCTGAACTTTCCTGTAGATTTCATAACCGATTCTCCGAACCTGAAGTCATTTACTCTCCGAACTTGAAGTTGTTTATTGCCAGTAGATGTCACCAGTTGTCTCTTTCTATTGCACGTAACACTATTATGAAACAAGTGAAAAAGCTAGAATTGGTCTAAGACCAATTCTTATGATACCCTAGATGAATGCACGTATGAAATTTCGTATGGTAACCCATATGAGCAATTTTGATTTTTTGCATTGGTTCCTCGCATATATTTCTAAAACGGCTCGTCGGACAGAAAAAATGGTTATAACCAAATTTATAGGATTTATTATTCTGAAGATGTTTTTAGTACAATAAAAATGTCTAGGACTGATCGTTTTCAAACTATATGTAAAAAATATACTTTTTTATATGGCAACACCAAGAAGGGGTTGTCCGATTTAGTCCATTTTTGAAATTTTATTTGCTATTAGTATGAAAACACAATGTACCAAATTTCAGATTTCTATATCGACGTGCTCTCAGGTAGTGTCCAAATATATCGTGGAAAACAAAATTTTTGTATGGCACGAAGGAGTTGCCCGATTTGTCTCATTTTCGAACTTAATTTTACTTTTTTTTTTTAATGTCCGTATACAAAATTTCAGCTTTCTAAGTGAACGCGTTCCCGAGTTTTCTTGCGCACGGACGGACAGACGGACATGCAAAAATCAAAATAACTTTTAATTTTATGCAGGGGTGTCCAATCCATTTTGCTCTACCATCATTATTTCTGTGCGTTACAAACGGAATGACAAACTTAGTATACCCCATGATACTGTTGCGAGCGTGGCCTTTGGTTCGTTATTTAAAAACACAATATTTAATAATTAATATATAAGTTCTTTATTACACTTAAATCATATAAAGTTCACAAACATTCATTTAATCAACTCAACTCTAATTATCGCTAATACTGTACTTTCAATTATCGTAATCTAATTACATACACTTCCAACACTATCGCTTGTTTATTACTTTCGCTTGCTAACACTGCAACGTCTAAAACAAGACTCCTTTTCGGGCGATGACAACTGTTATATTTATACCCTAGAAACTCTCCGGATTATTCTGGAGTGTTCTATTCCAAAAGCTTCTTGACTATTCTATTTGTTCTATTCCTGAACTTTCGATTCTCCGAACCTGAAGTCATTTACTCTCCGAACCTGAAGTTGTTTATTGCCAGTAGATGTCACCAGTTGTCTCTTTCTATTGCACGTAACAATACAAAGAAACAAGGTATGGTCGAGTTTTCTGTCAATTTGGTGCTTACGTCATAGGATGACAAAAGTCATTCAATCGCGCGATCTGTCATTGTCTCAAGTTGTGATTATTTATTTGAGAGAGCTAAAATTTCATATTATTTCACAACAGTTCGTGATATATATAATAAAATTAAAAAGTGTGATTATAAAGTACCCAATTGCTTAAGGGAGCACTGCTGATATGATAATTTGTTGTAATGTAAACTCAAAAAACGGTCAACAATCGGACAACTTCTTATAGCGAATTCTTTTATAAAATTTTATTAAAAAATTTATAAAGTTTTAAACATCCAAACGCAACCAAGCAATCTTTTTTCTGTTCACTGACAGATACAAATATTTTGATATTTTACAAAATAATTGATATGCTTTGACAAATGACTTTTGTGTCCACATGACGTAGTAACCCAAAAAGCTCCTCTCGAATCGGCCATACCTTAGTATGCCCTATAGATTTCATCTAGGGTATAAAACATGACAAAAAGAAACGATATTTAAATTTCTGAAAATAAATGATTTTATATTAAAAAAATGTGGACTTGAAGGAAAAGAAAATATATTTTTTATTATTATTTAAAATTTTATTGCAAACCGGCAGAGATTACAAGCAAATAACTCAACTGTAAAATGTAAGGGTAATTAAGATATGGCGCTGCCGCCCAGGTTAATGTAACTTGCCCGGCGTTTTGTTCGGCGTTTGACGACTACGACGACCACGCCGGCGTCGGCGTTGTAATGTAATCCAGCCCTACGTTGTATATGTATATATGTCAGTGGCTGTCAATGACATTTTGTCATTCGTCACGTTAATCGTCAAACAACCGACGGATGACCGAACAAATCGCTAGGTGGAAAAGTTTTATTTTCAACTCAATATGGTGTTTCTAACAAATATTCTTCTTAAAAAAGCAAAAAGCAAGTATGTAATTATCTTCATAAAATTGTGTCCCATTTAAAATGAGTTTTTTAGGCGTATCTTGGTACTTATGGAAAGTATTGTGAGCGGACATCAATTCAATTTATTTCGAGACCGATTGGCAGATAAATTGGAGTTAATTCACTTTGATCCGTACAGTTAGTATTTAAACAACTTTACACTGCATTGGAATTAAATTAAATCTATTTTATCTTGATTTTATTCTTAGTTCAGAGACCATGCATATATCGCGAAAGGAAGAAGATTCGAAGTGCGTGAGGTATTAACTGGAATAATTTAACTTTAGTAGATTTTTAAATAAAAATTATTGTACAAGAAAATTACTTGTGGATAATATATTATGAAGAATTGAACAGTGTTCATAGTTTAAACACAAAAAGCTATAATTTGTTAGAAGAATAATTATTGTTGATAAAATTAACGGTAAACATTGACAGTCGCTTGCAAGAAGGAAACACTCAACAATAAGTGCTCGATGATTGTACATACAAATTTATGTAGATTTTGATGGGACTATTTCAGTGTTGCACTTTTTCTGGCAGCGGAGAACTGGGAGCACTGAAGTCCATCGAACATATTTCTGTCATTCTCCTTGTATTTGTAGACACACGAAACTGTCAAACGTAATAAATATTGATATATATACATAAACATTTATTTATTTGATCACCCGTGCCAAAGGCACGCTGAGCGTTAGGCACATCTTAGCGAGTTACATAATAGATACAAACATATTTAAGCAAAATTAAACAAACAAGAGCAAAGCATTGGAGGCTTAGAGCAACTATAGTAGCAAGGAGCAGCGTTAGAGCAGCAAAACAAAAATTATAATTCCATAGCAAATTAATAAGAATGAAAACAATAAAAACAATAGCATGATTTGTAGTATGATTTTGCAATATGATATTACATATTGCCAGAAAATAGATATATAAAAATAGAAAGGCGACAAGTTACAGCGGGTCTTGGCGACTAACTAGTATATCTAGTATAGGCAACTAGTTAACACTGAGCACTTAAAGATAACTTAAGCTTAAACTTAACTATGTACATTAAACAAAATGAATTACCAACTAGTGTAGGTAACCAAAGAACACATGGTTGGACTAGAGATTAAACATAACATAAACATAGACATACTATCAAACAAAAAGAATTACCTTTTAGTGTAGGTAACCAAAGAACACTTATGGTTGAATTTAAGACTAAGCATAACTATATACCTTACTATATACATCAAGCAAGATGAATAACTTGAGATTGGACATAACTATGTACTATCTATCAAAATGAATACTGTGAATCAAAATGAACTATCATTTGGTGTAAGTAACCCAACAACACCTATGGTTGAACTAGAGAATAAACATAAATATAAATATATTCTATCAGACTGTATGAATTACTAATCAGCGCAAGTAACAAAAGAACACCAATGGCCCAGCCCGAGACTAGACATGACCAAATACATTGTTATTTACATAAGGCAAAATGACAAAATGACTTATCTGTTAATCTTTTACATTCTACGATGGTTCTCAATATGATTTGACATGACCGCGTGATTGTGAATACTAAAGCAAAAAACATGCAACATGTATGCATGCAATGTGCAATCAAAGTACACTTATGGTTGAACTTATGATTGAACACAATTATACACTATATACAATATAACATACATAAAGCAAAGTGACCTATCTGTTAGGTTTTCACATTTTAAGCTGGTTCTCAATATGACTTGACATGACTACGTGATTGTGAATACTGAGGGAACAACAACATGCAATATGCAACGAAAGAGCACCAATGGTTGAACATGAGATTAAGCATAACTGTATACTATCAAACAAAATGAATTACCCTTTAGTGTGGATAATCAAAGGACACTAATGGTTGAACTTGAGATTAAACATAACTATATACTGTATAACTGAATACTATCAAATAAAATGAATTACCCCTTAGTGTAGGTAGCCAAACAACACTAATGGTAGAACCCGAGATTAAACACAGCCATACACAGCAAGAGTCATTAATCTTTTGCTATGTTTTTACGTTTTACGTTAGTTTTCCAAATGACTTGATTTAAATGCGTGATTATGAGTTTCAATGGAACAATAACACGAATTCCACTGAATGAGATATCGTCAAGAGAATCAGAAGTTGAGCCGGTTTGTGTATTCTTATATAGATATGATTAAGTGAGTAGATATATTAAAATGTAGCAACATTTATGTACTATTCCTGTTGCGGAAAGCGATTAGGAAACCCCCCTCAAGAACTCAAGAGCCTTATTTTTGAATGTGTTTAGTGTGGCACTACGCCTGACCTCATCAGGCAGCTGATTCCACAGAGTGGCCCCCCACATGAAAGCACTTTTCCCGCCATATTGCGAATTAACCCTGGGAAGGACAATCCTGAACCTATTCCGCGAACTCCAGTTGAACCGACCAGCTACATAACTGGGTAACAGGCCATGTTTAGCCTTGAAGATAAACATCAGAGTATTTAGAACATACATGTTAGCCAGTGAACATGGGAGAAGCACCTCAATGAGTTGAGATGGAACATGTGATCTCCGCTTGATGCCGAAAGCATATCTGGCACAGGCCTTGAATGCACGAACAAGTTTATCAACATTACCACAGGACATTGGAAACAAAACAACATCAGCATAGAAGAAATGTGGTAGGATTAGAGCTGATAAGAGTCTTGTGCGAGTGACCTCATCAAAATGTTGGGATGCAGCATAGAGCGAACGTAAGCCGTAATATACTCTAGCGCAAATCTTGTTAATTTGAGGCTCCCATATGAGACCAGGATCCATGAAAATACCAAGATTAGAGATTGCTCTAGCCGAAAGCTCAATGCTATGTCCCAAAATGCACGAGTCAGGTAGTTCCGACACATTGGCTACATTTGAAGCACGTATTGAGTAGATCATTGCTTGGGTTTTGGATGGATTAAGGGACAGGCCATTATCAATAGACCATCTAGCAATCCTTGAAAGAGTTCTGTTAATGATAGTCACTGACTCACTGAGATGATTCCTTGGAGCACCATGGAAAGCCTGCAGATCATCCGCGTAGATATGGAATTTGACATAACCCAGAACAGATGTTACATCGTCTATGAAGAGAGTGAACAAGAGAGGAGCCAACACAGCCCCCTGTGGAACTCCAGTCACAACTGACCTCATCGAAGAGCAAGATCCAATACAATTAACGTCTGTGACTCAAATAGCAACCAATTAAACTGCATGCGGACGCAGAAAACCCGAAACGAGCACTAAGCTTGTCAAGCAGCAACGAGTGCGGGACAGAATCAAAGGCCTTACTAAAATCCAGCAACACATGAATTACATTGTTACCACTATCACAAAGATCCCGAATGCCTGTAGCCACATCAAGAAGAGCAGTGCTAGTCGAGTGACACCTTCTAAAACCAGATTGAAATTTTGACAATAAATTATGCGTGCAGATATGAGAGGTAATTTGTTCAGCGATGATGAACTCAAGTACCTTGGAAATGGTTGGCAGTACTGTAATGGGTCTCCAATCAGAAATATCAGAGGAACGTTAACATTAGGAATAGGAGTGATCAGTCCAACTTTCCAGTGATCAGGAAAGCTGGAAGAGGACAGCAGTCTATTAAACAAGTGTGTGAGAATTGGTAATATAAAGGGCAGTATTAATTTATAAAATTTTAAAGGGACATCATTGTAGCCAGTTGCATTAGATTTCATACCACTGAACGCATTCACAATCTCCATCTCCGACACCCCAGAGAAGCTAAAAACATCATTCACCGCAGACATACCAGAGTTTTCAGAGAGCGAGCTAGGAGGACGCAGATTAGTAGAGGATCCATCGTTCGAGGACACATGCAGAGCACTGACTGAGTTGTCACTCGTTTCACCAGACAGTAAATCACTGGGGCAGAGATAATCCGCATATTCGCCTGGTTCAAAGTCAGGCTGAGCCGAAGCTTTGAAGCCCAAGCCAAGATCATTGACCTACTTTCAGTTAATAACACTGCCCTCCCTAATACCCCTCCTTGTGTCCTCTCTCAACTTCGCCCTAATCAAATAGTCGGCCTGTCTGCGTAACCGACGGAAAGAAATGTCTTCTTAAACTTTATGCAAATAAGTTAAATAAAATCTTTTAATTTATTTAACTTGAAATTTTCACAAATAATAAAGATAAAGATAGATAAAGAAACTTTATTGGGACTATATTTTACACTTTGAACATAACATGAGTCTTCGTGACTTCCTATGACTATATGTTGCCGACTTAATAGTATGTCTGGCCTCACTAATTATCAAACGACGAGGTCTGGATACCTCTTACACATTGCTGATTGATTTGACAAAAGGTCTGAACCAGTGTTGGGCCTAATCTGATTGCAGTGTAATTTAATTAATAATTCCATTACAGTTTAGTCAAATTACAAAGTAATCTAATTAAATTGTATTCGATTACATATCAATCAGATTACTTATGCGAGAATATGTAATCTATCAAATGTGTAATCTGTTACAATATAATTAGATTATTTTGTAATCTAATTACATTGTAACAGATTACTTTGTAGATTACTTAGAAGTAATTATTAATATAATGAAATGAATTGAAAGTAAATAGTATTGTTCTCGTACGAAATTAGTTTTAGGGAGTTTTACGAAGAATTAGAATACAAATACCTCAAATATCTTAAATGTCTTAAATGTAATCACATTAATTAGATTAACATGTAGTGGGATTAACTTGTAATCGATTAATGTGTAATCAGATTAACTTGTAATCACATTACACGTTAATCGATTACATTATGTAATTATGGAAATGGATTACATTAGTAATCTGATTACAGATTACATGGTTAATTGTAATTGTTAATCATTAATCAGATTACATTTTGCCCAACACTGGTCTGAACACAGTTACAATAACCTGCGTGTGCTTGCTCCCGGCACACCTTCACAACATTGCCTCAAGCGGGCCTAACAACAACAAACAACTTATAACTAGGTAACTAATATCCCCGAAGGGAGAATACCCTGAGTATTATCACAAATTTTAATTTGGCAATGGCCTTACTTCAGTCTGACTTATTATAGGCTATTTATATCTAACCTACTTGAAATAAGCAGGTTTACAGTTTCCCTGCCTGATTTTTTATTTTTTTTTTATTTTTTTATTTGCTTCTTCTTGTTCTAGATTGAGCCTATGCTGGTAATGTTTATTAGATTTATATCCAATTGTGTACATTTTGTAAGACTAGCAGGTATTAAGAAGAAATTTAATCTGCATAAAATAATTATTCATAACTTATTAAGGATAGGTGTAAACTTCTTATTTTCTAAGGAGAAGCCCTACTTATATACATGTTTCCATATTACAAGTTCTTATGATCAAATAATAACTGAAATGATTACTTAGTTTATTCTATTCTGACCTTTATGTATATGCCTAGTCCAGTATGAATTACTAATATCCTATTCTAGATTTCTGATGATTTTATACAAAAGATGAAAAGGGATGGAAGACATTTGGAAGTAATACTTCATGTAAGCTAATATTTGAATGATTTTACAATGATGCCAACTTTTGGGTGGCCTTTTTATATACTAAATATATATATATTTATTACAGTAGTAGTGTATTATTGTTGAATTGAGACTTCATTCGAGTTACTATTTTAAGAATGTTGAGCCAAGGATTTTGGTTATGTCAATGCGGCAAGGGCGCAGGACACCGTGTTTTAACCTCTGTAGTTGCAAGCCGAAGCCTTCTCGTAGAATGGGATCAAGAGTTGGTTTTCCTGATTAACCTGTAAAGGCGGTTGAGATCCCTCATGTAGTATGTTTATTGGGGAGAGGTAGTAATTATCTGCCAGGGAGTCGTTACGATTCATGTCGTTTATTGTTTTAATAATTGCGTTTTGATGATCTGCTAGACGCTCTAGTGATTTGATACCTAATTTTATCATATATTGGGTGAGGGGATGATATCCGAATCTTTATAAAGGACTGAGTTGGGGAACCATTTTTTATTGGGTCTTCTATATTAGCTTGTGCAAAATCTGAGAAGTCTTCTTTCAAAGCTATTAAGCTGTTTAGCCACACATGGGGAGATGGTAAACCATGTGATGACACTGTACGTGATGACGGGTCATATGAGAGTTTTGTAGATCAGAAGCTTGGTGTATTTGGTAAGAATGTGAGCTAAGTAGAGGTTTCAGTATCGCCGAGGCTGCTTTTGCTTTGTTTAGCGCTTTTCTGGCATGTGCGTTAAATCGGAATTTGTTATTTAGCCTAATACCCAGGTAGTCTATTTCTGTTTTGAGCGGTATATTATTATTGTTGATGCTCATTTTGAGGTTTTTACTTTCACGTACAGTTAAGTGATGTCCCTTCCCACTAGCGTTTCTGAAGCAAATCAAGCCACATTTGCCACTGTTTAGCTTAAGGCCCCATTTATTATAATAGTTGAGTAAAGATGGAATTTTGTTTCTTAATTTGTCAAGGGCATCAAGTGGACGTTCATCGCTCGCTATAATGATTGTGTCGTCAGCGTATAGGATTGCCCCCGGCTCATCACCCATGGGGTTCTTTATCGGAAAATCATGTAGAAAAAACGATTAAATAATTGCGGCCCCAGAATGGAACCCTGCGGTACTCTCGAGCGCACAGGGATTGCTGCAGTGGATTCATTGCCTATCGTGATGGAGATTTTCCTCTCCGCGAGAAAACTAGATATTGTTTTATCAGCCCCACAGGCAGGTTTAGTTGCAGCAATTTAAAGGACAGACCTTTGTGCCATACAGAGTCAAAGCTTTTTCTAAGTCAATGTCCAAGCAAACTGTGAATTTTTTGTTCCTAAGATTGTGGATGATTTTATTAGACAAGAGTAGCATAGCCTGTTCCGTAGAATGCCCCATTTTAAAGCCAAACTGATTTTCTTGGATGATATTCAAGTTCTCACACGCACTTTCCAACTTTTCCGCCAGAACCTTTTCGAATAATTTACCAACTTTCGATATCAGGGAAATTGGTCTGAATTCACTAATGTCTTTAAAGTTCCCTTTCTTGGCAATTGGGATGAGTTTTGACTTCTTCCATATTACAGGGAAATGTCCGTTGTTAATACAGTGGTTGAAAATCGAAGCCAGTATTAGATCAAGAGTAGCAGGACATTTGCGAATGATGAAATTGGAAATTAGGTCCGGCCCACACGATTTTTTGTTATTCAGGTTTAATTTGAAAAATTGGATTTTACTAGCGGAGGTGAAGCTTAGTTGGTTATTTGGGTTAGATGCCTTGTTGTTTGAGGAGAAGGATGTTAGTTGTGACTCTCCGACTGTGGCGTTGAAGTTCTGAACCTCTTCATGAACTAACCTGTTAAGGGTTATATCATGTGTTGGGTGTTTTTCGGCATATATGTGGGAAAAGTATTCTTTAAAGGCTTCTAACTTATCTTCAGTATTGACAAGATCTTGGTTATTGTACGTGAGGGAGTCTCTATTTATGTCAGTTCCAAAAAATTTTCTATTAGTAATTTTATCTATTTCATTAAAGGCTTGGGGCGATGGAACAATTCTACTAAGTCTTAGCTTGAAAGCCTGGTTAAGTTCGATCCTTACCCTGTCTCTAATGATCTTATTGAGGCATTGAATTCTGGAATCAATTCCCGGTATTCGCTGTTTACTCTATTCAGGTGTCTGTGGAAGGTTCTTTTCAAGATTCTAAGCCAGGTGTTTCTGAGTTTTAATAGTTTTTTGGTCGTAGTAGAGATGTTGTGATACTTATGGTGTGAGATGTTACGTGTTATGGAGTGCCTTTGTGTGCAATCAGGTATTTCCGTGTTAATCCTAGGTATATAGTTATCAATCTCTTGATTTGTAATGTTCTCTTCATTTGGGACACTAATGAGTTTAAGTCTTTGATCAAGGTCGTACCTGAATGCACGCCAGTCTGTATGCTCAAAGCTCGTAAACGTCTGTGGTGCAAGTAGGAGGGGAGCGAAATTTTCAAAATGTGTGATCAGTATAACCCCAAAATGATCCGAGGAAGAGGGTATTGTAAAGCAAGTAGAGGCTCGAGCTCTGTCTGATGGAACAGTCAGGGAGGCCGAGATAAGAAAGAGGTCCAATATCGACGACGTTCTCGGATATGTGGGACTATTGGGAGATATTAGATCTAGTGAGAGAAATGGGCCATTGTGTAGCCAGTTATATATGGTATTTCCATTTCTGTTATTTAGCGTGTCCCCCCAGCTGGTATGCCTCGCATTGAAATCTCTCCCCAAGATCAGCGCGTCAAAGCTATTTGTTAGAATGTGTATTCTATCTAGTTCCCTGGCAATATTTGGGTTGGAGTTCGTGGGTATATATATACTACCTAGCAACAGTTTCTTTGTTACGTTTGTGTTGCTGTTGTATGTTATGCATACAAGGCATGCTGAAATAAGATCACTATGGAACGGGATGTGTGAGAATTTAAATTTATTATTGATTACTACTGCTGTGCCTCTGCCCTTGTCATTTCTAATGATGTTAAATCCGTTCACTCTAGGTTTGTGATTGTTTTTAAGTCTTGTTTCAGATAGAAGTATGTTATGTTGTTTTAGTCAACCATTAAGCGCAATTCTTTTGTCGTGAGATACCATAGAGTTGATATTTAATGCAAGAGTTTTAAAATTAGAAGAGTTCATTTGGCTACTATCGAAGCAACGAAATCTAGATATGCGAATATTTTATCTTCTTTACTTTTTAGATTCAAGTACTTGGGCCAAAATTGGGTGATACGGCCTATGAGTTCTTTGAAAGGAATGTCAAACAATTTTTGAGATTCACTCATGAAATTGCTCAACGCTCCCTTAGTGTGGTTATGTTCCTCTGAGCTTCCTTTAAGAGTATCTTCGAATGACACTGAAGGGTTGATGAAGTTGTTTATCGCTCGGTTCGCTACCACTCTTCTGTTGGTTGCCAACTGCCTAGCGTTCTCTTTTAGCGTGTCTCTTTTATTTTTGTATTTTATGAATTCCGGGCAGCCCCCATAGCTGGCCGGATGCCCTGAAGCCCCACAGTTTGCACACACACTTGGCTGACAGTTTATTCGTGTTATCTTTATTTGCTTTAATGCAAACTTCAGAGCCATTGCCCTCCCCGCATACTACGCACCTGCTAGCGTAAGCACAAAATTCACCCGAATGCCTAAACCTTTGGCACCTGAAATATCTGGTAATATTTCTTTGCCTCTTTCTCTCCCATGTGATGGCTTGATACAGGATGTATCTGATAGAGATGAGTTCAGAAGTGTTTTCTCCTGCCTCCAGCTGCACCACAAACAATCTGGTACTTATGCCTAATTCTCTTGTGCGAGCGGTGCTGAAGGCCGAGACCTTGGCGATTTTGGTATTAGGTGCCTTTTCTTTAAGAGACGAGGCAATTTCCTCAACTGGCGTTTCACTCTCTAAGCTTCTGAGAAGTATAGAGATTTTCTCGGCTCCCTTGGGAGCAAAGGAAAAGGCTTCCACTTGTGTGTTTCTAAGTTTCTCCATCAGTAGCTGATGCACCCCTGCATCATTGACAAAAACCTTGGTTCTCCTAAAACCCACATTCGTGAATTTGTATTTAATATTGTTAGCTTTACAGTCTAAGGCTGTCGCCTCTATAGACTCTATTAAAATTTTTATGTTAATGCCAAAAACGAAAATTGGCGGACAAAATCCCTTCTAGAAAGGTTCACTTTATTTGCAATCTTAGATGCTGTTGCTTTTGAGCTTGTTTTCTTATTAACTAATTCTTTTATTTTATTTAAATTATCAAAATTGTGATTCATTATCACTATCGTCCCGGTCCATGACGTCATCATCATCAGACAGCAAAGCGTATTTATTTGCGTACTTTGAATGAGTATAAGCCTCCTTACCTTTTACTTCCTTTTCGGAATGTTTCTTTCTTTCTTTTTGCTTTAATCGATGTGAATTCACGCGTAGCTCCTTTAAGTTTAGCTTCCCCATTTCCAATTGTCTGCGTAGTAATTGTCTCATTGTTCTGAGGATGCTGTTATGTCTTTTCAAAATGGCTGCTGCTGGCTTCCCTGGTTGAGCTTTGCCCTCCAACCTCAAATTTTCTGGGGTTTTCTACATCTTGTTCTGTGAGCACCTCAGCAACGCTTCTCATGTTTTGTTTATTTTTAGTTTTCTTTACAGATGATTTTCTTCTGTTGACCTCATTAAAGAGAGGTTTATTATTCAGATAGTTGCTGCCACTTACAGGGTCAGCTCCTTTCAAGCACTCTTGTTGTGCTTCCCCACCTTAATTCTTCTTTGTACCCTTTTTGCTGGTATACACAATTCAAGATCTGGAACAATTATAAGTTCCCTTCTTGGACTTTACACAATATAATGTATTTAGTAGCACCTTTCACTACAATATTATCTACAACAAACTCCAAAATTATATAATTTACTTGACGATAAAATTTGGCATCCGTACACCACAAGGAATCCGCCATCTTTTCCTTTCAAAAATAATCGAGACAGTACACTTTGACAGCAGATGACAATTCAAGTTGAATATGCATTTGTAACACCGAGAAAATATCCAGCGCAACGTAGGGGAAGTCAGTGTTGCACTTCTGTTATAAAAGTATCCCATTGAACATTTTCAGTGCTGCACTACTAGAAAAAGTGCGACACTGGTGTTGCACCGAAGTTCCATTGAAATCCACATAAATAAGAAATTTCCAAGCAACACGAATTAAATTGATTAACAATTTATGTAATGGGGAACTATTTTTGGTTGCCGGCCACTGATTGTTTAAATGACAAAAATGAGGCTGTCTTTTCCTAATCTTAATTTAGACCAATAATAGCCCTAATGAAACAATTATCAGCATAAGTAGAGCTTTTGCTTATTGGAAGGTCGTCGGAGGGATTAGGAAGGAAATCTAGTTTTATTTCTTTGTAATTTTGCATATTTCCTAATAGTTCTTCCAGTATTCTTGCTCTGATAAAAATTAGTAGCTTTTTGAAAAAGAGTCTAAAATCTAAATTTTTAAATTATCTTGTAAATGATGTGATCTGATGTTTATCTCATTTAGATGTGTGTTGAATTTTCTTTATCCAGTTAGACACCTGTAAAAATTGATTGTTAAACATCTTTAAAAAATACTGGGTCTTTGTGAGCGTATACCTACTATAGAATCCTGTCGATTGCCGAGAATCCATCTATGTAGTTCATGCTTGGTCCATTTGGTTACGGGTTTACTTTACAGTGTTAGTTTCGCGAATTTATACTAGATGCTAAAAAATTATTACCTGAAAAGTGGGATATCAGTGGTATTTGTAATAAAGATTATTGTTTGTTTTGATAAAGTGCATGCAATTGCAAAGACCCCATAACCGCATTGGTTACCAGAAAAGTGGATTATTAGTTATATTAGTGAAAAAAAAAAATTTTTTTTTGCTAAATTACCTGCTGATTGCAGAGACACCATCACCGCATTATTTACCTGAAAAGTGGACTATTAGTTATATAGTGATAACAAAAAAAATTATTATTGTTGAAATATTACCTGCTGATTACTGACACGCCATTGCAGTATCGCTGACCTTACTGTGTAAAGGAAAGGTTCTCATGCTATTCGCCCCATTGGGCCTTCCGATTTTGTAGCCTCAGCATTAACGTTATAAAATATATATGTACCAGATCTGTAGCAATTAAGTATAAAAAAAAGAGGTCAATGTACCCAATGAAATAAAAAAAAGGGGTCAATGTACCCAATGATATATGTACAAATAAAAAAGAGGTCAATGTACCCAAACTATTGACGATTTTTCTTACCTGGAGAAAGGCGTAAGAGGGTGCACCCTATCAACAGTATTCCAGTTGAGGGAGGGATTCGTTTTGACTACCAACGCATAGCATCCAGGTGTCGTATGTAGTTAAGTTCATTATTGATTTTTTTTTGTTCCTGTATTTGCATTCATGATCTCATTTGAATTCTATATATATATATTTTTTGTTTATTATATTCATACCTATATACATTAGTTCTAGAACAGCTAGTAGGGTCTAGGTCTAGAATAAGGTTGTTAGCAACCTTTCATTGTAAAACCCAATGAGGTGAACTACCTGCGATGGGAGTTATTGTTAGAGCATTAAAAGAACAAGGGCCATAAGCTCGAATACATATACGAAAAAGAAAGGGGAACTTTTTTTTTGTTTGTTTGTTCCTGCCTTCTCCTTTATATATCTTCCTTTTTTTTTATCTCCGTCATACACGGTGAACACGTCGAAACGTCTTGCTGCTGTGTTTTTTTTGTGTTCTTTCGGTGCGGATCTCACGTAGAACTCTATTGAAAGGTGCAGATAAACATACCCATTAGGGGCGGAGGATGATGGACCACGTGGAAGATACCGTAATGTAACACACAAATACCATATGGGGCTGATCATTTTGATACGGCTTTGGAGGCTTAGCCAGGGTAGATGGGGGCGATTGGGCCCAATATTACCCAAGGCCGGGGTCTCAACAACATCGGAGACCCCTCTCAGCTCTCTCACTCTCTCTCAATCGTTCTTCTGCCAGCGTTGAAAGCTCTCCGGGTGAATTAGTACTTGCTCGGCGTTGCGGAGGTCTTCTCTTCTTCTTTCCTTACAGCATTCAATCATATAAATTTTGGTTCTTTCCAGCCTTTCAGGTACCACCAGAAGGAGGAAGTCCATATAGATCCTTTTTTTTTGTCTGTCCGTCCATCTGCAGTCACACATACCAGCTCCTTTCTTTACTGTCCGTCCGTCTGTCTGGTCAATCTTCGTATTTGTGCACAGCTTAACAAGCATTGAAGGGATGTGGGTGGCAAGGACTCCCCTAGCCGACTGATCGCTGGCGGCAATTGCTGTGCAGCCACCCACGCATATCCTGGATATGATTTTTGTAGCAAGGAGGTGTCGGATGCAGTATCCATCTATATCCAGGTAAGAGTGGATCTGTCGCCTGACAAGCTTTGCGTTACACGTTGTATAAATACCTGTATATAGATTACCTGGAAAATATAAAGTTTCAAATGTTTATTAGCATTTCGTGTATGATATAGTTACCTGCGTATAGACGCATTTTATGCAAAATTGGTGCTCTTCTGTGGATTATCTAAAATATAAAGTTTCAATTGTTTTATAACATTTCGTGCTTAATATAATTACCTTCGTATAAACACAATATGTGCAAAATTTGGTGCTCTTCGTTAGCATAGTGAATTACCTGCAAAGGAAAAGGTTTTTTTTATTGCATTTGTGCGTGCGTAGATATTGGTACACTGTCACGAATTTATGAAAAAAAAAGAACATTGGTAATCAGTAATTTGCCCAGTGCTCTGACGTGCAGTAAATTCAGGGACTACCTTCTACCAGCACTGTGTGCAAGCGTCAACTTGCCAAAATCATTTTGTGATAGGGTCGACCTTATCTCACCTATCAGGCCCAAATCCGGTTTGGCTCCTCAAATTCTGCCTAAAGTTTTTATTAGGTTTTATAATGAGGAAGATTGCAATGAATTTTTTCTAGCATACTTAAAGCAGCTAAAAATAAAATCATTAACGTTAAATTCAATTGATGCTGTGGGTGCCAAAACCAGAGTTTATATTAACGAAGACCTGTTACCTCAAGAGCTTCATCTTCTTTATTCCGCACTGGGCCTTAAGAAACTAAATCAAGTGGAGAGGGTTTACATAAGGACGTTTATATCTCATACAGGTCGGCCGACTGTGCCACCAACTGTTTAGCAGCTCGTTTCACATTGGAATTGGCACAACGTCTCTCACAACTAACAAATTCACCTGTTACCTTAACGTCCCTTAATCCGCATGAGCGGTCATCACTATAATGTTCCAACGCAAGCGGATCTTTCTAGCTACCTCCCACCTAACAACTTCAATGTCATGTCCTTTAACGCCCGGTCTTCCCCCAAAAATATCAGTGGCATCAGAACCCTTAGCGCTCTGTTGGTTTGTGAGACGTGGTCCAAGAAACATCACTCCTCGAGGATGCTGGAGAGTCCGGGGTATAGGCTGCATAGGCTCGACAGAGCGTCCAAGAAAGGAGGCGGTGTGTCTGTCTATGTGGCTGATTCCCTGAAATCCCGTATCCTGTTTCGGTGGATTGATAATAGCTGGGAGATCCTGGCTGTTCAGGTTATTAATGGTGATGCCGATTTTGAGCCCATTACGCTAATGGTCGTCTATAGATGTGTAACGAAGTCACATGCCTGTCACCTACACTACCATCCCATTTTCCCTATCTATATGCAATACTGCAAGAATCCAGCCAAATTCCTATCATCTATATGATTTATTTCTCTATCCATAAGAAATAAATCATACCAAAAATACATCAGCAACACCAGAGCCGATCACGCGGCCAGGACATGACAGAGTATCATACACTCAATGACACTGCGCCGGCGTACCACACAGATGCTGATCGAAGAAGCCAGTCAACCAGCAGTGGGAGAATAGACAAAGCTAGCGCCGCCAGGTCTATCACACACTGCACTACTGCTGACCGTGCATATATAAAGGGGGCCTGCCGCTGCCATAAATCAGTCTTGATCGTGAGCTCGACCAGAGCAGAGCTCCAGGGCCAGCCACTATCAGTAACCAATGGAAATCAAAGTCCAAAGTCCAGTCCAGTACAGCCCGTCCGAGTAGACCAGACCATACCAGACCAGAAGAGGTACAAGTAAAGCCAGATCACCAGTGATCAGTCAGTTGCCTCCCAGCAATCAGACTGTCGAGAACTCCCGACTATCCGTGCTGATTCTGCCTAAGACGTGCGTACGACTTTCGTATTGGTCTAGGACAGAATATTCGCACACAATTTCCCCCGTCGACCCGTCCCCGTGCTGTTTCTGCCCAAAGACGTGCGTACGATTTTCGTATTGGTCTGGGACAGAATATTCGCACACAATTTCTCCGTCGATCCGTCCCCGTGCTGTTTCTACCCAAAGACATGCGTACGATTTTCGTATTGGTCTGGGTCAGAATATCCGCACACAAATTTACCGCCTATCCGTCCCCGTGCTGTTTTCTGCCTGAGACATGCGTACGATTTTCGTATTGGTCTAGGTCAGAATATTCGCACACAACTACCCGATATTCGCCCCGTGCTGTTTCTGCTTATGACATGCGTACGCCTTCGTACTGGTCTGAGCAAGAATATCCGCACTTACACTCATACTAAGGCACCCGACCTCGTTATATACTCACTAGGGTATACGAAGTGTGAGTAGAGTATTGACGTGCAATCCTGAATAACCAGGAAAGAACATATCAGATGGATTATAGATTATAGTGGCAATAGTGAACTAAATGTAGTATTAATAATCGTGAAATACATTAGTGAATAGCAAACTAGAATTAATAGTGGAATAATAATGGACTATAAACTAGAATACATAAGCTTAACAAAATAAGACTTAGTGCTAAACTAAAATTGTTAGGGATAAGCAACAAGTGAATAAAGAAAATATATAAAATTACCCAAGTGTATCATTAGTAACACAAACGTCGAGGAACCCAACCCTGGACTACTCCCGAGCTATCCGCACACCATCACACCCGACGTTACAGATGTGCGGTGACGTTCAATGATAATGAGATGGATGTCCTTTCTGATGCGCTGGAGCGTGTAGTGAGCTACTCCCCGCGCGTTTTGATTGGTGGTGATTTAAACATTGATGTCAGTCTTCCATCCACCTTAGCCCACACTCTGACAGACCTCCTAAGTGAAAAGGGTCTGGAAATTGTCAATTATCTTCCCACGCGGCATGGGCCAACGTCCGTCGGCTACTACATTGGATCTACTAATTTCGCTTCCAAGTTTTTTACCAGTGTTCTCTGGTCAATGCCCTGGCATATCTGATCACGGTTTGCCACTTTCAGTGTTCATTGTCAAGCTCTGAACCGCTGGAAGGCCTTCAGAAATTTCTCAGGTATTCAGGACAATGCTCTTCAGGCAGACCTAGAAAGGACTGATTGGTCCCCCATTTTCATCGACCCCGACCAAAACTCTGCAGCTCAATATTTCTCCGACACACTATGCTCAAACTTTGAGAGACAGGTCCCACTCAAAACAACTAGAATTCGCACTATTAATGATACAATTTTTAAATTCCCGGAAATTCTACTGAAATGTCAATATGGCGATCTCGCATATAGAAAATGGAAAAGTGATAAATCGGTTGCGAACCATCGTGAGTTTCAACTATTGAGAAGGCTACATGATCAGATCTAATTAACAGATTACACGATGAAGGGCATCAGGGAGGGGAATGTCATCAATTGGAGGAAGGTAAATGACATAGGCTTGGGCTCCAAAGCGAGGGCTCAACCTGATTTCGATCCGGACGAATATGCTGAACATCTCTGTCCCAGCTCTATTTTAATGCCAGATGATCAAAGAGACAACACTGCGGATGTGCAGCATGTTCCCTCCTCTCATCTTCCTGAGGCCATTCCATGCTCCCATGTCACGGTTCCTAGTGTCACCCAGGCATCCACCGACACTGAAGTTTTTAGCTTCAGTAATGTCTCGGAAGTTGACATAGTGAATGCATTTCGGAAAATAAAGTCAAATGCAACTGGATATAATGATGTTCCTCTCAAATTTTACAAGATTATTTTACCACACATTCTGCCGATTATCACACACCTCATGAATAGACTGCTGTCTTCATCACAATTTCCAGACCACTATAAAGTCGGTCTGATCACTCCTATCCCCAAAAATAATTCCCCAGGTAATATCTCCGAATGGAGGGCGATTACAATATTACCAACCATATCGAAAGTCCTTGAGACACTGATAGCGGATCACATCTCTACACATGTGGACACTAACAATCTAATGTCAGACCGAGAATCTGGATTCAGGAGACATCATTCAACCAGCACCGCTCTGCTGATGGAGCGCCACAGGGAGCGGTGCTGGCCACAATCTTGTTTTCGCTCTTCATAGATGATGTCAGTGCAGTTCTGAACAGAGTGCGTTTCCACATATATGCAGACGATCTCCAGATATACTCTGGTGCACCCGGGGACAATATCAGCGAGGCTGCGGAAACTATTAACTCAACTCTGGCCGGGATTGCGGAGTGGTCTGCTAACAACAGTCTGTCCCTCAATCCCTCCAAGACTCAGGTCATCCTATATTCAATTCTCCTCAGAAACATCACCAACTTATCTTTTGATCTTCCAAATATTCATCTTCTAGGCCATACCGTTACACTCTCAACCAAGCCGATCTTCAATCTTGGCCTCCTCATGGACTCAGGCCTCACCTGGGAGATAAACAAAATTTGTTCTAGGGTATACTATAGTTTGCGTTCGCTCTATGCTGCTTCCCAGCATATTGATCTGCTCACCCACACAAGGTTCTTCTCGGCTCTGATTCTACCGCTTTTTTTCTACGCTGATGTAGTCCTTTTCCCAATCTCCATCGGTAATCTGTCTAAATTAATCCGTCCGTTCAAGGCCTGCGCTAGATATGTCTTCGTTTTCAAACGAGGTTCACATGTTCCCCCACAGTTTCTTGCGATACTTCTTCCTTGTCCACTTCCTAACATGTACGAATTTAACACCCTAAAGTTGATATTCAAGGCCAGACACGGTCTACTACCAAACTACATTACTAGACGTTTCGCTTGGAGCGCCCTGAACAACCACAGAATTGCCCTTCCCAGGGTTCGTACGCAGTTCGGTGGGAAAACTGTGTTCCTGAGTGGAGCCGTATAATGGAACCGTATGTCAGATGAGGCTGATGAAGCTAGACGCAGTGCCTCAATAAATTCAGTCTGAAGCTCTGGACTCCCTGACAGCAGCTATCTAATAGCCCTCTGCCTTCTATCATATCACTAATCTCTGCGTCAATATTGTCTCCAATTTTCATTAATTTATACTTCAGTTGCTCCACAGCCTCCGGTCCCGGGCTTGGATTGGTTACCAGATATCCATCATTCAGAAGCTTCAACTATCTGTGCTGCACCTTTATCTTGTCTTATTTTATTCTTTAAGCTATGCAGGTCTATTTGCCAGATGCACTTTGCACTGGACTATGCTATATTGTACTGTATTACTTCTATCTTGTTATATTTTATATTC
This sequence comes from Dioctria linearis, assembly GCA_963930735.1. Taxonomy (NCBI): domain Eukaryota; kingdom Metazoa; phylum Arthropoda; class Insecta; order Diptera; family Asilidae; genus Dioctria; species Dioctria linearis. Next base: position 210,432,663 of record OZ005742.1, on the reverse strand, counting down.
TATATTTTATACTGTACTATATAATAAGACTAATGTTATTCGCATTATTTTATTATTTGTTTTGCTAATATGTAAATCTACTATGTAACTTTCTAAGATGTGCCCAGCGCTATGCGTGCCTTTGGCGGGGGTACTCAAATAAATAAATGTTTATGTTTACCTGCATAGAGACGCATTTTATGCAAAATTGGTGCCCTTCTGTGGATTATCTAAAATATAAAGTTTCAATTGTTTTATAATATTTCGTGCTTAATATAATTACCTGCGTATAAACACAATATGTGCAAAATTTGGTGCTCTTCGTTAGCACAGTGAATTACCTGTAAATGAAAAGGTTTTTTTTTATTGCATTTGTGCGTGCGTTATACAAATACCTATATATATATATATATATATATATATATGGATTACCGGGAAAATGTAAAGTTTCAAATGTGTATTAACATTTCGTGTATGATATAATTACCTGCGTATAGACGCATTTTATGCAAAATTGGTGCTCTTCTGTGGATTATCTAAAACTATAAACTTTCAATTGTTTTATAACATCTCGTGCTTAATATAATTACCTGCGTATAGATACATTATGTGCAAAATTGGTGCTCTTCGTTGGCACGGTGAATTACCTGTAAAAGAAAAGGTTTTTTTTTCATGTTGCATTTTGATCATTTCGTGCATAATATACATACCTGCGTGTAGTTATACTCACGCATAAAATATATGCGCCTCGTTAGTGAATTACCTGTAAAGGAAAAGGGTTTTTTTTTTGACATTGCATTTTGAACCTTACGCATGTCATATACCCACCTGCGCATAGACAACTTTACATATAAAATTGGTGCAAGAAAGAAAAGAAAAGGGGGCAGAAAAATCGTACTCTGGGTACACCTTACTTACCTATATCAATAGTGGCACTTCACGCCCGCCTTCCAACTTGGCGAACTATAACCAAAAGGTTAGTGCTAATCAGAGTACAGATACGTTATTTTTTTTTGTGTATCATATAAATCATAAGTCTTAACTTCCGAAAGCACCCTAAAGAGGTGAAAAGGAAAATAAAATAAAAGAGGTCAATGCACCCACAAAAACAAAAAAATAAATCCTAAAACCAGAGTAAGCTACACTCACTAGCTGTCAACCATATCGAAGGGTGCAACCGTCAGTCAACACCAGCCACCGAGGGATTTCTCCGACTAGGGTAGTGTATTGTATATTGCTGTCCTGCCAAGCAAGTAAGTCTGTAGTATACATATCAAGGTATTAATCTTAGTTATTTTTTTTTTGCTGAAATTATTCATGTACATATATATGTATATAGTTTCTTCTTTATTTCATTCGCCTACTTTACCCTGTTTCATTAGCACAATTAGGGATTACTTAAGATTGTTAGTAGATTGTTCCGTAGAATTAAGTCTAGGGCAATGTAGGGTAGGATACGCAGAAGCCAGAACTATCTTTTTTTATTTTTTTTTTATCATTGTAAAAGTTCGCTAGGATGAACGGCGGTCACATTGGAAATACCATTGACAAATTCACTTGTTTCAACGAGAGAAAGTAAGTGATATTTTTGGTTGTTGATGTGTACCCTCTCGAGAAATTATACATTTTGGTATGTTAATTGAGTTCGATACTTGCTTCCCCCCTTTTTTCCATTCCCCCATTCTTTCTATATCACAAAATAGCAATCCCGGGAATAACTCGCAACAACATCAAGCAATCTTCTGAAGATAAGTTTTGTTCCCTATGGTTAACGCTTCGAGGGGATCGAGAACGTTTAGAGGAACTATCGCTCAAACCGAGCTTGGAGCAGTTAGGTTCTCTTTTTTTCACCTTCTTGGTAGAGGAGCGATGGGTGACTAAACCCCGCACCTGAGGGGTGGTACGGCCATACGACGAGACATCTGAGCGCACACATGCCTTAGCAGAACAGTATGGGGCTAAGAAATTCCTGATGGACTGCGACGTCTGAGCCAGGGTGGATGGGCGCGATGGGCCCAAATCATGTCCAGTCCGGACTTCATCATCATCTTAAGTCCACGTTCTCTCTCTCTTTCTCACTCTCTGCGTTGTGTTCTTCTCCGGGTGCTATAGATCAAATGTCCAGCGTCGTATGGAATTTACAGGAGTTTTCAATTCCCCCCCCCCCCCCCCCCCTTTTTTTTTTTTGCTCCAGATTTTTTCTATTTCTTTCAGCTTTTCAACTTTTAGGTTACATCAGTGGAGGCGACCCAAGTCGAGTTGTGGAGTTTTCTCTTGTCCGTCCGTCCGTCTGAAGTCCCTGTTGTTTATGTACGCACAGCTTTCAAGCACTGAAGGAATGTGGGTGGCAAGAACCACCCCAAGCCGGCTGATCGCTTGCGGCAGTGTGCTGTGCGGCCACCCACATATGTCCCTAAGGTGATTTTTGCAGCAGGAGGCGTCTGTTGCAGCACGTATCTATACTCATGGCAAGATGGATGTAGGTAGGGCTGACAGCGGGCGCGCACTTCGTTACAATGGCGCCCAAACTTTGGCTTAACATTTTTCCTTTAATCTTAAAATTTTATATTCCTGGTCGCTCATTGTCTTCGTTACAATGGCGCCCAATTGATTTTTTTTTCTCCGGCCTCTAGTCAAGCTTCTCTTGACTAAAGTGCAATGCTTTTCTTCCTCAGTATTCTCTCGGTTTTAAAATATTTTCTTTTTGTTTCTTTCTTGTAAAGTTCTAGCTTACATTGTGTCAAACTTATTTCCTTTTGTAGATCTACCGGTCATTTCATAAATGATTTTGCCAGTTTGATACATATTCGCCCAAGTTATTCAGTACCTTTCTTTTCAATTTCGATTTTTCAAATAAGTTCTATATTGCGCATTTTAATTCATTTCAAATGAAAGTCTTTTCGTCAATTTAAACATGCAACTTTTAGCTTACTGGAACGAGTTGCCTTGCTATGCTGCCAATGGCTCGGTCTACGCAGAGCTACCCTTTTCTCCCGTAAAGCGCGTTGCTTTCGTGGTAGTTCCCTTTTATCTCTCGTTAGCCGTATAATGGAACCGTATGTCAGATGAGGCTGATGAGGCTAGACGCAGTGCCTCACTAAATTCATTTAAGTCTGAAGCTCTGCACTCCCTGACAGCAGCTATCTAATAGCCCTCTGCCTTCTATCATATCACTAATCTCTGTGTCAATATTGTCTCCAATTTTCATTAATTTATACTTCAGTTGCTCCACAGCCTCCGGTCCCGGGCTTGGATTGGTTACCAGATATCCATCATTCAGAAGCTTCAACTATCTGTGCTGCACCTTTATCTTGTCTTATTTTATTCTTTAAGCTATGCAGGTCTATTTGCCAGATGCACTTTGCACTGGACTATGCTATATTGTACTGTACTGTGCTGTACATTAAGCTACTACTTCTATCTTGTTATATTTTATATTCTATATTTTATACTGTACTATATATTAAGACTAATGTTATTCGCATTATTTTATTATTTGTTTTGCTAATATGTAAATCTACTATGTAACTTTCTAAGATGTGCCCAGCGCTATGTGTGCCTTTGGCAGGGGTACTCAAATAAATAAATGTTTATGTTTACCTGCATAGAGACGCATTTTATGCTAAATTGGTGCCCTTCTGTGGATTATCTAAAATATAAAGTTTCAATTGTTTTATAACATTTCGTGCTTAATATAATTACCTGCGTATAAACACAATATGTACAAAATTTGGTGCTCTTCGTTAGCACAGTGAATTACCTGTAAATGAAAAGGGTTTTTTTATTGCATTTGTGCGTGCGTTATACAAATACCTATATATATGGATTACCGGGAAAATGTAAAGTTTCAAATGTGTATTAACATTTCGTGTATGCGTATAGACGCATTTTATGCAAAATTGGTGCTCTTCTGTGGATTATCTAAAAATATAAACTTTCAATTGTTTTATAACATCTCGTGCTTAATATAATTACCTGCGTATAGATACATTATGTGCAAAATTGGTCCTCTTCGTTGGCACGGTGAATTACCTGTAAAAGAAAAGGTTTTTTTTCATGTTGCATTTTGATCATTTCGTGCATAATATACATACCTGCGTGTAGTTATACTCGCGCATAAAATATATACGCCTCGTTAGTGAATTACCTGTAAAGGAAAAGGGTTTTTTTTGACATTGCATTTTGAACCTTACGCATGTCATATACCCACCTGCGCATAGACAACTTTACATATAAAATTGGTGCAAGAAAGAAAAGAAAAGGGGGCAGAAAAATCGAACTCTGGGTACACCTTACTTACCTATATCAATAGTGGCACTTCACGCCCGCCTTCCAACTTGGCGAACTATAACCAAAAGGTTAGTGCTAATCAGAGTACAGATACGTTATTTTTTTTTTGTGTATCATATAAATCATAAGTCTTAACTTCCGAAAGCACCCTAAAGAGGTGAAAAGGAAAATAAAATAAAAGAGGTCAATGCACCCACAAAAACAAAAAAATAAATCCTAAAATCAGAGTAAGCTACACTCACTAGCTGTCAACCATATCGAAGGGTGCACCCGTCAGTCAACACCAGCCACCGAGGGATTTCTCCGACTAGGGTAGTGTATTGTATATTGCTGTCCTGCCAAGCAAGTAAGTCTGTAGTATACATATCAAGGTATTAATCTTAGTTATTTTTTTTTTGCTGAAATTATTCATGTACATATATATGTATATAGTTTCTTCTTTATTTCATTCGCCTACTTTACCCTGTTTCATTAGCACAATTAGGGATTACTTAAGATTGTTAGTAGATTGTTCCGTAGAATTAAGTCTAGGGCAATGTAGGGTAGGATACGCAGAAGCCAGAACTATCTTTTTTTATTTTTTTTTTATCATTGTAAAAGTTCGCTAGGATGAACGGCGGTCACATTGGAAATACCATTGACAAATTCACTTGTTTCAACGAGAGAAAGTAAGTGATATTTTTGGTTGTTGATGTGTACCCTCTCGAGAAATTATACATTTTGGTATGTTAATTGAGTTCGATACTTGCTTCCCCCCTTTTTTCCATTCCCCCATTCTTTCTATATCACAAAATAGCAATCCCGGGAATAACTCGCAACAACATCAAGCAATCTTCTGAAGATAAGTTTTGTTCCCTATGGTTAACGCTTCGAGGGGATCGAGAACGTTTAGAGGAACTATCGCTCAAACCGAGCTTGGAGCAGTTAGGTTCTCTTTTTTTCACCTTCTTGGTAGAGGAGCGATGGGTGACTAAACCCCGCACCTGAGGGGTGGTACGGCCATACGACGAGACATCTGAGCGCACACATGCCTTAGCAGAACAGTATGGGGCTAAGAAATTCCTGATGGACTGCGACGTCTGAGCCAGGGTGGATGGGCGCGATGGGCCCAAATCATGTCCAGTCCGGACTTCATCATCATCTTAAGTCCACGTTCTCTCTCTCTTTCTCACTCTCTGCGTTGTGTTCTTCTCCGGGTGCTATAGATCAAATGTCCAGCGTCGTATGGAATTTACAGGAGTTTTCAATTCCCCCCCCCCCCCCCCCCCCCCTTTTTTTTTTTGCTCCAGATTTTTTCTATTTCTTTCAGCTTTTCAACTTTTAGGTTACATCAGTGGAGGCGACCCAAGTCGAGTTGTGGAGTTTTCTCTTGTCCGTCCGTCCGTCTGAAGTCCCTGTTGTTTATGTACGCACAGCTTTCAAGCACTGAAGGAATGTGGGTGGCAAGAACCACCCCAAGCCGGCTGATCGCTTGCGGCAGTGTGCTGTGCGGCCACCCACATATGTCCCTAAGGTGATTTTTGCAGCAGGAGGCGTCTGTTGCAGCACGTATCTATACTCATGGCAAGATGGATGTAGGTAGGGCTGACAGCGGGCGCGCACTTCGTTACAATGGCGCCCAAACTTTGGCTTAACATTTTTCCTTTAATCTTAAAATTTTATATTCCTGGTCGCTCATTGTCTTCGTTACAATGGCGCCCAATTGATTTTTTTTCTCCGGCCTCTAGTCAAGCTTCTCTTGACTAAAGTGCAATACTTTTCTTCCTCAGTATTCTCTCGGTTTTAAAATATTTTCTTTTTGTTTCTTTCTTGTAAAGTTCTAGCTTACATCGTGTCAAACTTATTTCCTTTTGTAGATCTACCGGTCATTTCATAAATGATTTTGCCAGTTTGATACATATTTGCCCAAGTTATTCAGTACTTTTCTTTTCAATTTCGATTTTTCAAATAAGTTCTATATTGCGCATTTCAATTCATTTCAAATGAAAGTCTTTTCGTCAATTTAAACATGCAACTTTTAGCTTACTGAAACAAGTTGCCTTGCTATGCTGCCAATGGCTCGGTCTACGCAGAGCTACCCTTTTCTCCCGTAAAGCGCGTTGCTTTCGTGGTAGTTCCCTTTTATCTCTCGTTAGCCGTATAATGGAACCGTATGTCAGATGAGGCTGATGAGGCTAGACGCAGTGCCTCACTAAATTCGTTTAAGTCTGAAGCTCTGGACTGCCTGACAGCAGCTATCTAATAGCCCTCTGCCTTCTATCATATCACTAATCTCTGTGTCAATATTGTCTCCAATTTTCATTAATTTTTACTTCAGTTGCTCCACAGCCTCCGGTCCCGGGCTTGGATTGGTTACCAGATATCCATCATTCAGAAGCTTCAACTATCTGTGCTGCACCTTTATCTTGTCTTATTTTATTCTTTAAGCTATGCAGGTCTATTTGCCAGATGCACTTTGCACTGGACTATGCTATATTGTACTGTACTGTGCTGTACATTAAGCTACTACTTCTATCTTGTTATATTTTATATTCTATATTTTATACTGTACTATATATTAAGACTAATGTTATTCGCATTATTTTATTATTTGTTTTGCTAATATGTAAATCTACTATGTAACTTTCTAAGATGTGCCCAGCGCTATGTGTGCCTTTGGCAGGGGTACTCAAATAAATAAATGTTTATGTTTACCTGCATAGAGACGCATTTTATGCTAAATTGGTGCCCTTCTGCGGATTATCTAAAATATAAAGTTTCAATTGTTTTATAACATTTCGTGCTTAATATAATTACCTGCGTATAAACACAATATGTACAAAATTTGGTGCTCTTCGTTAGCACAGTGAATTACCTGTAAATGAAAAGGGTTTTTTTATTGCATTTGTGCGTGCGTTATACAAATACCTATATATATGGATTACCGGGAAAATGTAAAGTTTCAAATGTATATTAACATTTCGTGTATGATATAATTACCTGCATATAGACGCATTTTATGCAAAATTGGTGCTCTTCTGTGGATTATCTAAAAATATAAACTTTCAATTGTTTTATAACATCTCGTGCTTAATATAATTACCTGCGTATAGATACATTATGTGCAAAATTGGTGCTCTTCGTTGGCACGGTGAATTACCTGTAAAAGAAAAGGTTTTTTTTCATGTTGCATTTTGATCATTTCGTGCATAATATACATACCTGCGTGTAGTTATACTCACGCATAAAATATATGCGCCTCGTTAGTGAATTACCTGTAAAGGAAAAGTGTTTTTTTTGACATTGCATTTTGAACCTTACGCATGTCATATACCCACCTGCGCATAGACAACTTTACATATAAAATTGGTGCAAGAAAGAAAAGAAAAGGGGGCAGAAAAATCGAACTCTGGGTACACCTTACTTACCTATATCAATAGTGGCACTTCACGCCCGCCTTCCAACTTGGCGAACTATAACCAAAAGGTTAGTGCTAATCAGAGTACAGATACGTTATTTTTTTTTGTGTATCATATAAATCATAAGTCTTAACTTCCGAAAGCACCCTAAAGAGGTGAAAAGGAAAATAAAATAAAAGAGGTCAATGCACCCACAAAAACAAAAAAATAAATCCTAAAACCAGAGTAAGCTACACTCACTAGCTGTCAACCATATCGAAGGGTGCACCCGTCAGTCAACACCAGCCACCGAGGGATTTCTCCGACTAGGGTAGTGTATTGTATATTGCTGTCCTGCCAAGCAAGTAAGTCTGTAGTATACATATCAAGGTATTAATCTTAGTTATTTTTTTTTTGCTGAAATTATTCATGTACATATATATGTATATAGTTTCTTCTTTATTTCATTCGCCTACTTTACCCTGTTTCGTTAGCACAATTAGGGATTACTTAAGATTGTTAGTAGATTGTTCCGTAGAATTAAGTCTAGTCTAGGGCAATGTAGGGTAGGATACGCAGAAGCCAGAACTATCTTTTTTTTATTTTTTTTTATCATTGTAAAAGTTCGCTAGGATGAACGGCGGTCACATTGGAAATACCATTGACAAATTCACTTGTTTCAACGAGAGAAAGTAAGTGATATTTTTGGTTGTTGATGTGTACCCTCTCGAGAAATTATAAATTTTGGTATGTTAATTGAGTTCGATACTTGCTTCCCCCCTTTTTTCCATTCCCCCATCCTTTCTATGTCACAAAATAGCAATCCCGGGAATAACTCGCAACAACATCAAGCAATCTTCTGAAGATAAGTTTTGTTCCCTATGGTTAACGCTTCGAGGGGATCGAGAACGTTTAGAGGAACTATCGCTCAAACCGAGATTGGAACAGTTAGGTTCTCTTTTTTTCACCTTCTTGGTAGAGGAGCGATGGGTGACTAAACCCCGCACCTGAGGGGTGGTACGGCCTTACGACGAGACATCTGAGCGCACACATGCCTTAGCAGAACAGTATGGGGCTAAGAAATTCCTGATGGACTGCGACGTCTGAGCCAGGGTGGATGGGCGCGATGGGCCCAAATCATGTCCAGTCCGGACTTCATCATCATCTTAAGTCCACGTTCTCTCTCTCTTTCTCACTCTCTGCGTTGTGTTCTTCTCCGGGTGCTATAGATCAAATGTCCAGCGTCGTATGGAATTTACAGGAGTTTTCAATTTTCCTCCCTTTTTTTTGCTCCAGATTTTTTTCTATTTCTTTCAGCTTTTAAACTTTCAGGTTACATCAGTGGAGGCGAGCCAAGTCGAGTTGTGGAGTTTTCTCTTGTCCGTCCGTCCGTCTGAAGTCCCTGTTGTTTATGTACGCACAGCTTTCAAGCACTGAAGGAATGTGGGTGGCAAGAACCACCCCAAGCCGGCTGATCGCTTGCGGCAGTGTGCTGTGCGGCCACCCACATATGTCCCTAAGGTGATTTTTGCAGCAGGAGGCGTCTGTTGCAGCACGTATCTATACTCATGGCAAGATGGATGTAGGTAGGGCTGACAGCGGGCGCGCACTTCGTTACAATGGCGCCCAAACTTTGGATTAACATTTTTCCTTTAATTTTAAAATTTTATATTCCTGGTCGCTCATTGTCTTCGTTACAATGGCGCCCAATTGATTTTTTTTCTCCGGCCTGTAGTCAAGCTTCTCTTGACTAAAGTGCAATGCTTTTCTTCCTCAGTATTCTCTCGGTTTTAAAATATTTTCTTTTTGTTTCTTTCTTGTAAAGTTCTAGCTTACATTGTGTCAAACTTATTTCCTTTTGTAGATCTACCGGTCATTTCATAAATGATTTTGCCAGTTTGATACATATTTGCCCAAGTTATTCAGTACTTTTCTTTTCAATTTCGATTTTTCAAATAAGTTCTATATTGCGCATTTCAATTCATTTCAAATGAAAGTCTTTTCGTCAATTTAAACATGCAACTTTTAGCTTACTGGAACGAGTTGCCTTGCTATGCTGCCAATGGCTCGGTCTACGCAGAGCTACCCTTTTCTCCCGTAAAGCGCGTTGCTTTCGTGGTAGTTCCCTGTTATCTCTCGTTAGCCGTATAATGGAACCGTATGTCAGATGAGGCTGATGAGGCTAGACGCAGTGCTTTGGTAGCTGGCGAGATGGCTCGTGATTTCGTTCCGTTGGTGTAACTACGTAAATCTCGTCGAATCACATTCAAATGATATGTACATTTTATTTCCTTTTGAATTTTAAACCCTCCATGATGAAGTATCCATCTTCCTCGGTAGTGAGCAGGTTTTGTGCGCTAGGCGTACGCTCCGAGGATAAAGCTTCAGCCCGTGAACACTGGGGAGAGGATCATTCAACGACCAAACGTTTTCCACATTTAAAGAGGTGAACGGCGTTCATCTCCTGATCCTGTGGTGTCTTTGGCGTCGGGATTGAGTTGGCAAGGCGTTCGGAGAGATGATCCATAGTTTTTTTTTAAATTTCAAATTCTGCTTCCCCTTCGTCGGTGCCTTTCGTAGGACATCGGTACTGGTAATGCAGGACGATCAAGTGATCAGTGGACATCGAACGTTGTATGCGAAGCATACTTCACGATCCTCAGCTCCGTTCACAGCTGCTAGTTCCAGGAAGAAGCCAGTATTTTTTTTTCTGTGTTTTCTTTTGTGGCAGTCAATGTAGTAGTTCGTCCTTATGGGATATGATTAGTGATGGTTCATTTAGCTTTTTTTTGGGTATCTTATTACAAAAGAGGCTACTGCTTCTTCCTGAGTACTGGTAGCCACCTAACAATTGATCATCAGCTCCTGACTTGGTTTGGCCCACTGCCCCGGTAAATTGATGAGCTAAGTTCATCTTTAGGACACAGGTCTTTGCTCGAGCGGTGAAGTCAGCCAACTTGTATTAATTTCTTTTCTCGCTAACTAATTCTCTTCTTGTGACCAGTCCGAGAGTTGGACAGAGATTGAGAGCGATTTGGTTTCGTTACAGCATTGGCCAAACCACCTCCTCCGTATGAGTGTACGTTTTAAATAGTATACGCACAATTTCCAGATCTTCCTCTTTGAATGCACAATAAAGTAATATTTGTGAATTTTCGTTTGAATATATATAGTTATATACGCATAAATTTGGTACGAGTAATTTATAGATCTCCCATTTTAGATCTATTTGAAGGTTAATGTCCAGAATTTTCGTTTGAATTTACATAGTTATATACGCATAAATTTAGTACTAAATTTCTAGATCTCCCTCTAAATAAATAAGATATTAACCCTTTGCACTCCGTTGTCGCCGCTGCGGCGACAATGTAAGGTAAACATACAGCTCCGTTGTCGCCGCTAAGGCGACATAGTAAGATAAGCTACTACTCCGTTGTCGCCGCAGCGGCGACTTCTAAAAGAAGCATTGTTTTTTTATTTAAATATATAATTTTTTTAACCATTTTTTGTGGTTGTGTTCGTCTCGATGTCGCACATCTTTTAATGGTGTTGGTTTTTGGAGAGGGGCTCGCATCCGGCGGGGCAGGAGGGCAAAGTTTCAACTTCTTTTGCTTATAACTCCTTATCGAAAACGCGCACAGAGCTCATTAAGGACTTAAATGAAAGCTACCATCGGGGGCTACAAGTGGTCGCTAAGAGGTGGTTAAGGTGGGGCGCTGGTAGGCGAGAGGGCGGAATGGAGGGAGCCTAAATCTCAATTTTTCGTCCTATACATGTACAAAAAAGTTTGCAGGTGTAATCTCCGAAGACACTTATCTGATTTACTTGATTTCAAAGCTGTTTTTAGACAATCGCCTAGATGGACAAGCAGGGTACTACGTCTTTTGATTTTTTGGAGGGGGAGGGGAAACGGTGGAGGTATTTAGTCTTTCGCTAATAACTCAGCCATGTCAGCTCGGACCATAGCGGTGTGGGTACTCAAAATCGATATAAAAACATATTATAATTTGTACTAGATTTTCCGAAAACGTACTAGAAAAAATATTTACCCCTCTGCAAGGAGCACAGTATACTTTCTAAACTTTTTCTAAACCCGCCGTAATTCTTTGTTTTCACTTCTCCTTCGATCTCCATACCCACTTTTTTTACATAAGAATCATAGTTTGTTGGTTAAAAAGCGTAGGAGGAGATAGCTTTTTCCGAAAAGACAAAGTGGGTTGGGGTGAAAAAAAAGCTTTATTTTAATTTCGTGTTTGCGAAGAACCGCTACGTCGACGAAATTTGCCACCCAAACAAAAAACGTTCACAACAGACCGCTAATGCATTCGCAAGAATGCAATAAATGCAATAAATTTCAGTCTGTTAGACGAGAAATCTTCTTCGTAGGATTTCTACTTGGTTTATCCATGTGCCGCCAGGCAAAAAGGGGGATTAATCACCCAATTTGAAAAATGCAATGAGAAATCTTGCCACCATATAATTCAAACTTACTTTTTATAAAAAGTATTTATATGGGCAATTGGTGTGACCTCCATCATTGAACTTCTATGGTAGGCGATCAGAGATAACCATACCGATGAGACCACTCTGATCGCTGGGTCGAAAAGTTCAATCATTTTTTTGCACTTAAATGCATTTTGTAAATTTATTGAAATTATTTTCAATAAATTTCAGTCTGTTAAATGAGAAATCTTCTTCGTATAATTCGCAAGAAAGAATATATATATATATACATATATGCAAAATTAAGGAAGAGGGTGTATATAACCCAAGTCCCAAAAAATCCTTTTTAAACAGTAAAAACGTCTATATGAAGTTTACAGGATCAAAACAAGAGCCTCCGCTCTATTACACTCTCTTCCCTCTTTAATTTGATACCCCCACACCCCATTTCGGACAACGCTTCGGGGGGTAAGACAAATCTTTCTTCATCTATCATCTTCTACCGAATACCACAGATTCAACTAAAAAACCGCATTCCTCTATGGCCATCCCACGTAAAGTTATTTTTTTTATGAATTTTTAAATCACTGTATACCGTAAAATCCCGAAGTACTATTATGAACAATATTTATTTTCGTTCAGTGCTTCTATATTTTTTTGTAAAAGGTATAAAGCATTATGCTTCATTCAGCATTTATATCAGAAAAATCGGTTGCTTCGTTCTCGAGATATGATTTTTTGAAAATGACGTTTCATTGTAAAATCCCGCAGTTTCTAACCTCTCTAGCGGGGAGTTGGGGCATGGTAAGTGGAAACAAAAAAATACGTGTCAGCTCTTTTGGTATCCTACACAAACTGTAAAAGTTTCATCCAAATCTGGCGTTATAAGCTCACTGTTATGGTTCTACTTTATTGAGGGCAGGATGATGTGAAGTCATTCAGTCAACGACGACTGACAGCTCACTCCGTGGTAGCTGTATGGCAGGGCGGCATGCTAGCACCTCGGCCAGAGCGGGAGAGTAGCGGGGTGGGGAACCCAATAACCTGCACTACCACGTACCATAATCAAAAAATTCATGCCTGAAATACAACGACAATTTACTTTAAACTGAAACTAACACACATCAGGTCCAGAAGGGACCTCGCCACTCACCTTCGAGTCGAGGATCGGTTCGTGATGATCCTCCGTGTCCTAGTCCCCATCCTCCTCCATGGCATCGTCGACACAATGTTACAATAAAAAAATGCCCCTGTGTATTTTCACACGAAAATGGAAAAACGAGCGAGGGATCACCCAATGAGCTAAGACAACAGGGCTCTGGGAGTGGGATGGAAAAGAAATAAGCTTAAGGCTGCATCACGTTATAAAAATTTATTCAGTACCAACATCCCAACCGAACTCAAGATCATAATGGCTGCACAAATTCTAGAACTACCCCTAATACTGACACGATTTCACACAAGTTGAATTCCAATGATGATTCTATACTAATTTCTAAGCCTTAATTTTTTTTGTTTTTGTTTTTACACATCTATGATCGTATGTACCAGGACCTTCATCGGTCTCGTAATTTTCTGATTTTAACTTATACCGAACTTACAATGATTGTCACCGTTTCAAGACGGATTACTGAACAAATTGTCTTATCCTATTGGCTGATGAAGCGCCAAGTTCCTCCACGAAGGCCTCCTGGAGTGCGTGCCTGTAATCAACAAAAAAACAAAAAAAAATGTCTGTCCGGGACTTCCTTTACAGCAGATTACTCTAGTCCGTTTTCCTACTTCTAAAATTCCTACTAATATTATTATCAATAAATTAAAAATAGTCTTAAACTCCAGCAAAGTTATTATTAATTCAGTTTTCCAAGATCTAAAGGTTCTAGTAATGTTACTATTGGTTCCCTTTTTTCAAAAATCAAAAATTACTTAATTATTATTAATTCAGTTTTCCAAGATCTAAAGGTCCTAATAATGTTACTATTGGTTCCCTTTTTTTCAAAAATCAAAAATTACTTAATTATTATTAATTCAGTTTTCCAAGATCTAAAGGTTCTAATGATTACATTTATTGGTTTCTTTTCACAAATTATAAATTACTAAGAATGTCATCATTATTAAATTTTTCATTTGGCGAGGTTATGTACATATGCATGCACGTGGCTAAAGGCCCGTTTAGCATCCCTCAACTGGTTGGATCCTGATTTGGATAATTTGTCTTTTGGTCTTTTTTTGTTTCTCTTCGATTTCCTTGTTTATACCTCTTAACTTATAATGAAATTAGAAAAAAAAATATCCTGACCTTAATATGGTTAATCGATTTGCGTTTTCTTCTGCCCCCTTTTTGGGGGAGGACTGTACCCGTTTATCCGCGCTGTTTCTGCTACTATTATTTTCCACTTTTCCAGAAGAATCACATGAATTTTTCTCCCTGCCTTGCTTTAGGCTTCACTCTCTAATTCCAGGTGTGCGAACTCCGACCGACTTCTTTGGCGGAGTCTCCCTGTCTCAGCAACAATACTCCACGCTGCCGATTTACACGTGATGCTCTGTGTGCAAAACGTTTCTTTATATCATAATGTAAAAATTTATGTGTAGCATACCTTTCTTTTCTGTATTTTTTTGTTTTTTTTCGCGCAATTTGCTATTTCCCGCTGACCACAAGACACGTTACCACTTAATTTCGAATGAATTCAATCTTTTTAGTATTCCTCTAACCCGCTTCGACAGCATCTCTTGTCTCTTGCCGTTCGATGGTCCCGAAGTGAATAAAATCGCCCGCCTTTCTGTCACTCTTCTTCTTATTTTCTCAACTTTTGTTCACCCCCAGATCTTTCTCACCCAGTGGTGTCAAAAGTGGCAGCACATTCGCCGTGTGGCTTGATATATAATTTGCCGCCAGATCACAGTGCCAGCACGACGCAGCATACTGCACTGTGTGACGCTGCGACCATAACAGGGCAGGATCGTATGCTTCGCCGGCGAAGCTGGCGATGCTGGAAAGGGTCGTAACTACTGAATTCGACTGAGCTAGCCGGTCTTTAACCATGGGTTCGATAATTGTGGGCGCCCCACGTGTGGCTCGACTCACAATTACTCTTCCAAAAAGGTGAACTGTGCTAGCTCTACAAAAGCCGTGAAGGCTTGTCAGTCTCTCTCTTTAAGCGTGCTGAGTCAGGGCTACTTTCGAGGTCTAAGCACACACAGTAAGGGTGCTTGCACAGCAGCTATTAAAATTTTCGAAGACGTTTTGCAAGGTGGGATTCCTACGGCGGTGTAGCCTCTGTAGGGTACCATGTGGGAGGGGTTCCGACGCATTGTCAGACGAGGGAGTGTGAAAAAAAATGAATTTGGCAACAAGAGGTATACCGGCCGCTAGGCTGCGAGGGTCCTAAGCGGCACATTGGTATCCTGTAGTTACCAGTTAAGCTGGCCGGATGCCTTCTTAGGGCTACCAGGATAAATAAATACCAGTAAACCTAACAAACTCTTCAATTAAAGCGATCAACCATCATGGCCTGATGTCTTTCGCGTGATATACCCCTAATTGTTTTCCTTGTAAATCTTCAAGTTCATACAGCGCGTTCCCCTTCGGAGCGCGGATCCTACATTTTAGGAATTTTTTCCCAAGTTTGGCACTACGTTGATGTTTGAAGCTACTCTGTTGGAAGTTCCTTCGGAACACTTCTTGTCCCACTTTGAACCTCACTGGTTTGGTCCGAAGATTATATGACTTGGTACCCATTTTGAAAGCTTTATCAAGGTTTATTTGTGTATCTGCACGCAATAGCTGCAGCTTGTCAGAGGAGTCTACGGTCTGGGATTCGTTGACGCCCCCTATGCTCCGCAAGAGACTGTAAGTAGAAGCGTGTTCGATCATCTGCAGTCCAAATAGCAGTTTATACGGCGAGAATCTGGTAGCCTGGTGGATTGAGCTTCGGAGAGAACTAGCGATACAGCTTAGTTTCTCGTCCCATTTGGTGTGCTCATTATTAATATAGGCTCGAATCCCCGCTAAGATCGATCTATTGACTCGCTCTGAGGCGTTTGCTTGAGGGGAGTATAGTCCGGTTCGCAAGTGCAGAACTCCATATCTTTTTAAAAGTTCGGCAAATTGGACTGATTTGAATTGAGTTCCGTTATCCGTCAGGATAGTTTCAGGGACTCCAAACATGTGGAAGATATTCTTTTCTATAAAACGGCATATCAGTGTTGTACTGGCCTGTTTTAATGGTTCTATAACTGGGTACTTGGCAAAATGGTCGAGGACTATTAGGATACAGACATTCCCTGTTTTAGTACGCGGGTACGGACCTAGCAGATCTATGTAGAGGCGTTGCCATGGCCTTTCAGTTATTGGTTGATTTCCCATTGGTGGTCGCAAGGTAAAGTTGGGTGCTTTTATCTCTTTACAAGTGTCGCAGGAGGCAACATATTTTCGGACATCAATCGTCATCCGAGGCCAATAACAGTATCTTCTGATTTTGTCTAGAGTTTTGGAGATTCCACCATGGGAAGACAGTGGCGGATCATGCGCCCTTGCAATGACGTCAGGGATAAGTCCACGCGGAATCCAAAGCTTCCAGGCTTCTTCCTCTTGGACCGGATCACCCGTCCTCGGAACTGTCCGGATGTAAACGAAGTCATCGCGCACGCATAGGTCAGGCAGGCTCATCTTATTCGTTTTAACTTTAAGCCTGCGGAGGCAATTTGAAGGCGGCTGCAGCGCCTGGAGGTGATCTCCCGATAAACATCGTGGCTGGTTATATATTGTCGGGTGCTACTACTGTTGGACTAGTTGTAAGCAGCACTCAGGTAAATTAGTTTACAATGAAAAACATAGGCAAAGGCCGATGTTGGAATGTAGTCATAAATTCGAGGTACTATGAAGGAGTTTGGACTAAGAGGTATCTTAGTGTTCATTAGTAACATCAAATTGAATAAGGTATACGTACAGATCGAAAGTAGGCGTAAGTTATTCCATTTGTCTACTTTCCAAGTTCATTCCTCAGCCGATCAGATCATCTCTTGACCTAGCGTTATGTATATTATTAAGTTTAAGTTTAAATTTATATTTCTTTTCTTTTCACGTTATCACAAAAAAATTCCTGGTTATTTTGAAAGGATTCGTTTACCCACTTAATTCATTAACACGAGCAATATCACCCCAAATGGAATGAACGTTTGAAATTATTGGCAAAATTCAAAATGTAGTTGCAATTGTCCCAAGGACTAAGCGAAAATAATAAAAACGATAATATTCAGTAATTTAACTCTTCTCTTCCCCTCTCCGAAGCCCTCGTCAAAAGAATCGATGGTCTTTCGCTCCACTCGTTTAATTCCATAATTTCTCCGGCAAGCAGCGTTGATGTGTGTTGTGTACGATAATTGAAAGAAAGTCGAGTAGTCCGGGTTCTCAATGGAAACCCATCGGAAAGGTCGGGCCGCGCTATCAAGGAATGAGAATGCTGCTTCTGGTTCCTCAGTCAGGCAGTTAGCTACAGCCAACTCCTGAATACCGAGGATCCCAGACGACACTCACCGCCATCGACGTCCCTTCTCAGACTGCTTCTGCATCCGGCCATTCCGCTGAGCAAAACCATGAATCCGGTTGACCAGATATCTATCAACGAAGGGAGTCACCTCTCCGAATTCACAGCTCCGCCCAGTCCAATGATTGGAACACCCGAAACTCCGTGAGACCCCGAAATTAAAATTTAATAAAAAAAACCCGTGGAGACCTCCCCCCATTTCCGTGGCTTAGGGCCATAAAGAAATTTTACCGAAACTGATATTTAAAAATCGAAGACACTCTACCAATTTTTCTCTAAAAACCAAGAAAGTTATTCAAGCCGACCAAAAACTTGAGTAGACTTTACCACTTCATGAAAACTTTACAAAAAAAAAACGAATACGAAATACGAGTTGAACTGGAACTGATTTAACTTGACCTGGACTTTGTTATTCGAAATGAACAAAGACAGCTAGGCTACAAGTCTTCATGTCGCCTCCTCTGACTGTGAGTCGGATTTGATCTTGCTGGTAGCCAGTGAATCATCAAATGAAATCATCGACGTCTCAGTCCCCCGTACAAGCGGCACTTACACCACTGTAGTTCAACTGATGGACTCCCCACGTTGAGCGCCATTTTGTTATGTGCATAGCACATAACACGCACAACGTAAAAAAAATATGAACAAGAAAGATTCGAACAGAAGGTTCGCGTGGAGCCGAGTACTATGAATTCAAAAGGATTTGAGCCTAAGGTTCATCCCCTCGTTACTGGATGTGTGACTCTGAGTTAGGAAATTGGCTTACAGCCAAAATTCCAAAGAATCATTCAGAGTCTCGGTCCCCAGAAAAGATAGGCCTGAAGTACTCCAAATGTGATCTGGCCCCACGTTGGGCGCCATTTTGTTATGGTTCTACTTTAGTGAGGGCAGGATGATGTGAAGTCATTCAGTCAACGACGACTGACAGCTCACTCCGTGGTAGCTGTATGGCAGGGCGGCATGCTAGCACCTCGGCCAGAGCGGGAGAGTAGCGGGGTGGGGAACCCAATAACCTGCACTACCACGTACCATAATCAAAAAATTCATGCCTGAAATACAACGACAATTTACTTTAAACTGAAACTAACACAAATCAGGTCCAGAAGGGACCTCGCCACTCACCTTCGAGTCGAGGATCGGTTCGTGATGATCCTCCGTGTCCTAGTCCCCATCCTCCTCCATGGCATCGTCGACACAATGTTACAATAAAAAAATGCCCCTGTGTATTTTCACACGAAAACGAAAAAACGAGCGAGGGATCACCCAACGAGCTAAGACAACAGGGCTCCGGGAGTGGGATGGAAAAGAAATAAGCTTAAGGCTGCATCACGTTATAAAAATTTATTCAGTACCAACATCCCAACCGAACTCAAGATCATAATGGCTGCACAAATTCTAGAACTACCCCTAATACTGACACGATTTCACACAAGTTGAATTCCAATGATGATTCTATACTAATTTCTAAGCCTTAATTTTTTTTGTTTTTGTTTTTACACATCTATGATCGTATGTACCAGGACCTTCATCGGTCTCGTAATTTTCTGATTTTAACTTATACCGAACTTACAATGATTGTCACCGTTTCAAGACGGATTACTGAACAAATTGTCTTATCCTATTGGCTGATGAAGCGCCAAGTTCCTCTACGAAGGCCTCCTGGAGTGCGTGCCTGTAATCAACAAAAAAACAAAAAAAAATGTCTGTCCGGGACTTCCTTTACAGCAGATTACTCTAGTCCGTTTTCCTACTTCTAAAATTCCTACTAATATTATTATCAATAAATTAAAAATAGTCTTAAACTCCAGCAAAGTTATTATTAATTCAGTTTTCCAAGATCTAAAGGTTCTAGTAATGTTACTATTGGTTCCCTTTTTTCAAAAATCAAAAATTACTTAATTATTATTAATTCAGTTTTCCAAGATCTAAAGGTTCTAATAATGTTACTATTGGTTCCCTTTTTTTCAAAAATCAAAAATTACTTAATTATTATTAATTCAGTTTTCCAAGATCTAAAGGTTCTAATGATTACATTTATTGGTTTCTTTTCACAAATTATAAATTACTAAGAATGTCATCATTATTAAATTTTTCATTTGGCGAGGTTATGTACATATGCATGCACGTGGCTAAAGGCCCGTTTAGCATCCCTCAACTGGTTGGATCCTGATTTGGATAATTTGTCTTTTGGTCTTTTTTTGTTTCTCTTCGATTTCCTTGTTTATACCTCTTAACTTATAATGAAATTAGAAAAAAAAATATCCTGACCTTAATATGGTTAATCGATTTGCGTTTTCTTCTGCCCCCTTTTTGGGGGAGGACTGTACCCGTTTATCCGCGCTGTTTCTGCTACTATTATTTTCCACTTTTCCAGAAGAATCACATGAATTTTTCTCCCTGCCTTGCTTTAGACTTCACTCTCTAATTCCAGGTGTGCGAACTCCGACCGACTTCTTTGGCGGAGTCTCCCTGTCTCAGCAACAATACTCCACGCTGCCGATTTACACGTGATGCTCTGTGTGCAAAACGTTTCTTTATATCATAATGTAAAAATTTATGTGTAGCATACCTTTCTTTTCTGTATTTTTTTGTTTTTTTTCGCGCAATTTGCTATTTCCCGCTGACCACAAGACACGTTACCACTTAATTTCGAATGAATTCAATCTTTTTAGTATTCCTCTAACCCGCTTCGACAGCATCTCTTGTCTCTTGCCGTTCGATGGTCCCGAAGTGAATAAAATCGCCCGCCTTTCTGTCACTCTTCTTCTTATTTTCTCAACTTTTGTTCACCCCCAGATCTTTCTCACCCAGTGGTGTCAAAAGTGGCAGCACATTCGCCGTGTGGCTTGATATATAATTTGCCGCCAGATCACAGTGCCAGCACGACGCAGCATACTGCACTGTGTGACGCTGCGACCATAACATCACATTCAACACATACAAAATCTCGACGACATATGGATGATTATATTCCGGAGTAGCTGTTAGCCCATAGTAAAAATGGTTCGGAGTTGCTGATAGGTCATATTAAAAATTGTTCGGAGTGCAAAGGGTTAATATTAATATTGAATAAAAATACCAATTTTGAAGTTACTTTCGAACGTATGTATATATACTTATATATGCAAATACTATACCCGCACAAGAATAGTTCTTTCTTCCTTAAATATATAATAAAGTTATTATTTTGAATTTTCACTGAGCTGAGATAATAATAGAATGCACAAGTTACACATCTTCCTCTTTAGATCTATTATAAAGGTAGTATTTTGGATTTTCTTCCGAGTTTACACAAGTATTATGCGCTAAATTTACAGAGAACTCTGGTCTATCGCATATTCGTCACTTTGTACATCTTCTGGGTACAGAACACCTAACTACATACGAGCCATATACATCTTCCCTATTTCCGGGATATTGGTATGACCCCAATACAAATTCCTATTCCAAGTGATCAGTTTCAACTGACTAAATATCTTCAGACGAGCTGGCGGTCGAGTATAGTGTGCGCAACATCGATCCATCTCACGAGAACGCCCGAGTCCAGCTTCTCAAGGCTTCCGAAGCTGAGCAGCTAGATCCTAGCAGAGAAGCGCAAAAATTACATGCGCACAAAAATCCCTCGCGGATGGTCGACTATATCAGCAGCCGAGTGGAGGTTTTGAGGTACGACCTCGCTACGGACCCTATTCGAACGGATGGAGATCGCACTCGCTATCGTAACCAGATCACTCACGTTGTTCACAGAGCCCGACGGTTGCACAATACTTCTCCGTCTGTGCGCGCAGAAGTCCGAGAACATCTCTCGACATTGGAAGGTCTCCTGACTGCGGTTGAGACAGCCCAGCTTCCACTGCAGGGTCATGGGGAAGGCGCTCCCGGCCTGGAAATCCCATCCGTTAGCGTAACAGATAGCGAGCTTGGAAGGATGTCCGCAGCGGGTGTTATTTCCAAACCTTTAACTCGCTCAATCTACTCGACAGTGAGTACTCCCAAGCTTAGTACAGGGAGTCCCCGCTTCAACCCAGGTACGCCGGGTCCCAACTGGGCAGCGGCCGCGGACGGCCTTTCTGGAGGGAAGACCACGCTTCTGTTCGGTGAACGAACGCTTAGAGGCCTTGCACACGGGACCAAACCGCGGTACAGGAGCAGATCCCCCACCAAGTCATAATTATTTTGATTCACGACCACCCAGGCCACCAGGGTCAGGAGTCTCACCGCTGAACGCATCAGCATATCATCGACAGAGTACTGCCAGAGACCATGGTAGTATGACAAATAGTCCTGTTTTTAGATGGAAACTATACTTCGATGGTACCTCATGTCTAGATGTGACTGAATTTATTTTTCGAGTAGAGTCACTAGCCTTGCAAGAGCAAGTGCCTTATTCCGAGCTATGCGCCGGTTTTCATTCGCTCGTCACTGGAAAAGCCGCGAATTGGTACTGGCTGTACCTACGAGACCACCGTTCTCATTCTTGGGCGGAACTACGCGCGGCACTTCTTCGGGAATTCAGGAATCAGGAGACTGATTACGAAATGCGTAAACTAGTAGAGGATCGAACACAAGGTCCCTGAGAATCTTTCAGCGACTATCGCTTGGCGGTTCATGCGCTGGTGTGAAAAATGTCTCGCCGATTCCCGAAGAGGAGCTCGTGGAGGTCCTAAGGAGGAATATGAAGGCGGCATTACAGGAGGCATTGCTGCTGCACCACACAACAAACGTTCTCGACCTGAGAGACTTCTGGTGCAAATTCGAAAAACTTTGGTCCCAGACCAAGCCACAGTTTCGAGAGTTACCGCGACGACGATCGGTTCACGAATTATATTCGGATAGTCAATATCTGTCAAACCACCCGGAAGTTGAAACGTGGTAGCAGTTCTTCAAGCTATGCCACAGAGGGATTATCAACCACCATTCAGACCAAGATTGATCTGCTGCAACTGTGCTGCAGAGGGACACGCCCATCACGCTTGTCTGCGACCATGGCGAATATACTTCTACGGATGTGGCTCAGCAGGTGTTGTAAAAAGCAAGTGCCTAACTTGCTCGTCGGGAAACTTGAGGCGGAGTCCGAACTCAGTGGGAACTCCGCGTATTCTGACTCCGGCCCAGATCTCCAGACGTCCCACAAGCGAAGCCGCAACAAGTACCGAACCAGAGCGCTTCCGCTAGGTCATGAGTGTGTCTCGCCCAAAGGCAGGCCAGTAGAAGTTCTAGACGTACCTGGACATAACCCGGTCCTAATAGTGACCAAACCTGCACAGTCGTTCACGGCACCAATAACCACACGAGATGTGGGCGTCCAAACCATCCAGACTTTATCAATGGAGGAACCATGGGACTCAGAGTCCTGTGGTTGCACATCCTCCGAAAATATATCAACAGTTTCCGCCACCGATGCAGATAGTGACTCTAGTGAAGAACCGTGTTCCTTTGCCGGCACAAACGTGTATCCGCCCAGGACCGTATCACGCACTCGCCGTTACCACAGCCTGCGCAGAGATATAAAGGCTGCCGTTGCTGAAACAATGCTACCAAGTAGTACAGACCTCCGGCCTTACGCTGATGTCTTCATCCAAGGCCAGCGAATAAGGGGGTTACTAGACAGTGGCGCCAGCGTGAGCGTGTTGGGCTGCGGGGGCGAACAATTTTTGGAAAGGGCAGGGATACGTTTTCATTCCATGCCATTCTCGATTTCAACTGCATACGGTCAACAACAACAAGTGTTGGGCCATATCCGCGTACTGGTGAAATACGGCGAAAAGACACGCATGATGCGGCTCCACATCGTTCCCACTCTACAACAGTCGTTATACTTGCGGATTGATTTTTGGAGAGCTTTCGGCCTAGCTCCAGTCATGGTTAGCGAGCTACCAAAGCCTGCACCCATCTGCTCTCAGCAGCATAACCTCTCCGATGAAGAAAACCAGAGCTTGCAGACAGTGGTTGAAACCTTTCCATCTTTCAGCAAACACGGCGTCGGTCGCACACCTTACGTTGAGCACGATATAGATGTCGGTGCTGCAAAGCCCATTCGGTGCTGCAAAGCCCATCAAACAACGCTATTACGCTGTGTCCCCAGTGATATAGACAGCAATGTACGACGAGCTCGACCGTATGCTAGCAATCGGAGTTATCGAGGAGAGTCAGAGTGTATGGTCTTCTCCCGTCACTTTAGTGAGAAAACCAAATGGAAAGGTTCGATTATGTTTGGACGCTTGCTAGGTGAACTCTGTGACTGAGAACGCATTTCCTCTATCTATCGACGCGCTTTTGAGTCAATTGCAAGAGACTCAGTTTATTTCAGCCATCGATCTGAAAAACGCTTTCTGACAAATTCCACTAGCAAAACCTTCCCGCGATAAGACTGCGTTCGCCGTTCCAGGGCGGCCGTTGTACCAGTTCACAGTACTCCCTTTCGGGCTCTGTAACCCTCCTCAGACGATGTGTAAGTTAATGTGTAAGGTCATTCCACGCCAACCTCACGACCAGTTATCTGTCTACTTAGACGAGCTCATTACCTCCTCCATGTTTGATGAACATCTCAAGCTGCTTAGCACAGTCGCAGAGCTGTTCCGAAAAGCCGGCTTAACCATCAACGTGGAGAAGAGTAAGTTTTGCATGCGAGAAGTCAGGTACCTTGGTTTTGTAGTTGGATATGGCTGCTTGAGGGCAGACCCAGAGAAAGTGACTGCTATTCAGAACTTTCCAAGACCAAACACCGTCAAAAAGGTCCGAAGCTTCCTGGGGGTCTGTGGCTGGTACCGGCGTTTCAATCCGCAGTTCGCGACAATCGCTACTCCTCTCACGGATTTGTTAAGAAAGAACGTCAAATTTGTGTGGAACGAACAGGCTTAACAAGCTTTCACGCAGCTGAAGGGGTGCCTTACCACTGCGCCAATACTCGCCAATCCAGATTTCTCTCGGCCGTTCTTTATACAATGCGACGCAAGCACGACGGGAGTGGGCAGCGTGTGATTCCAGCGATCTTCTGATGGAGCTGAACGCCCCATTGCGTTTATGTCGCAGAAGTTGAATGCTGCACAAAAGAACTATAGCATCACCGAGCTAAAGTGTCTGGCGGCAGTACTGAGTGTCAAACGCTTCCGACCATATGTTGAGGGCCTAGAGTTTGCGATTATCACCGATCATGCTGGTCTTAAATGGCTCATGGACCAGAGGGATCTATGTGGCAGGCTAGCACGGTGGAGTCTTAAACTCCAAGCCTTCACCTTCAACATCGAATATCGGAAAGGCAAAGAAAACGTGGTGATTGACGCTCTGTCTCGATGCTTCGCAGAGGAGTTGGGAAGTTCTCTAATGGTGAAGGACGCCTGTTCTCCCGCCATCGGATCAATCGTTCAAGACTCACAGGCATATCTTGAAACTTCTTACCTCGAGCGAGCTCAGAGAATAACCTCTAACCGAAACGCTTTTGGTAACTTCCGAGTCACAAATGGCAGGGTGTACATATCATTTGCGTGTCCCAAGAACATCGTGGGAGCAAGTCAGTTCTCATGGAAGCCTTGGGTTCCCGAGGGGCTCACCACCAAACTGATTGCCGATGAGCACTGCTCCCCAACGTCTGCGCATTTTGGAATTGCCAAAACTTGCTTTTCAAGCTGCGTCGTCATTACTACTGGCCGTCTATGGGGCTCGACGTACAGAAATTCGTTAATCAGTGTGAGATTTGTAAAAGCATGAAGCCGTGCAACTACTCTCTCAAACCTCCTTTAGGAGTGAGACGTAACACAGAGTTACCTTGGCAGCTCGCGTTCTGCGATTTCCTGGGTCCTTACCCACGAAGCAAGAAAGGAAACAGGTACATCTTCAGCATCCTTGACCACCTAACCAAATTTGTGTTGCTGAAAGCAATGCCAGAAGCCACCTCTGCGAGGGTCCCAAGCTACCTAGAGCAAGAAGTATACCATGTGTTCGGGGTCGCAGAATTCCTTCACTCGGACAACGGAAGCCAGTTCACTTCTAACCTATTTATCCAATCGTTACAGAAGTATGGGGTCGAGCACTGTCTCTCCCCATCCTACTCACCTCAGTCTAACGCTTCCGAGCTAGCCAACTAATCAGTACTCTCTGCGATCCGCGCGTATATTGGAAACGACCATCGGAACTGGGATGTGTGGGACAGCGTTCGCTCTCCGAAACGTAGTGCACGATTCAAGCAAGTGTTCCGCGTATTTCGCGATGTTCGGAAGACACCCCGTAACACATGGGAAATCCTACAAATTATTGCGAGATCTGACCTCGGACACAGTTGGTGCACCTGAAATAATCCCAGTAAACCAAAGAGTGCACTCAGTGCGGGACAAGATCAAAGCGCATCTGGCTGAGATGTACAAAAAATACTCCGCAGGCTACAATCTCCGAATGGCGTGAGAACCTTTCAGCCAGGGCAGATCGTTTTTGTGCGAAATCACGTGCAGAGTAGCGCAGTCGACAGGTTCGCTGCTAAGCTGGCTCCAAAATTCACCAAAGCGACTGTTGTAGCGCGTATAGGCCGCGTTGCGTATCGTCTAAAGAACGACAAGGGGCTTCCGATTGGAGTTTACCATGCTCAGCATATTAAGTTCTGACCCGAGCTAAGTTAGTCTCGGTAGCCCTAAGAAGGCATCAGGCAAGCTTCACTTGCGAACCACGAGTTATCGCAAGCCCTCCTACTACTTCCTCAGTGGTGGGTGATAACCTCCTCAGCCTTTGTTACTAACCCCTTATGGGTTAGCCGTCATCTGAAGGGTTTTACTTTCCTGTCCTTTCTTAAATTTTCTTCCAATAAAAGAATGTCACAGCGTCAGCGAGTGCGGATGGAGTCTCAGCAATTTTTTTTTATATAGTGTACTATCTCTAAACTATCACGTTTAGATGGTCTCAGCCTTTGTTAGTAACCCCTTCTGGGTTAGCCTTCATCTGAAGGATTTTACTTTCCTGTCCTTTCTTCAATTTCCTTAGAGCTTGAACCCGTTTGCTGCATCCCGCGGGATTTCCGTCGTCCTGAGTGAGTTGATAGATGAATTCTATCTGTTACGAAGCGATTTCCTCTCTTGGGATTGGGGGATTTCCGGGATGTTGCGACCGGATTCAGCAGAACACAAAACAATAAGTAGCGGCATTTCACGGACGAAGTCGTAGTCTCGAGCCGAACATTCCCGTACCCAATAAATCAATCGCTGCCCCTCCTCCTGGTCAGTTCATTGGGCGAGGCGAGTTGGTAGACGACGTCTATTGGTAGATCAGTTCTCCCTCGTCCAAGACGAACTGGGATCTTATGTCTCAACAACCCAGGGTTTAGCGTATTCCCGGCTTGAGACTCTTGTGGGTCGTCCCCACGTTGGCCGCTGCTGCAAAGATATTATTCATAGTTCACCTCTCGAGTCAACCTTCTTGTTTTTTTTCTCTCTTTTCTCTCCCTTCCCCGTTTTGCCCGGCATGAGACTCTATTCTAGGTGGGTCGTCCCCACGCGTATACCCCCTTACGCTACTTTTATTTGGCTTCTCTACGTCTGTAGAGAAACCCCCATGATTTCCCAGAGGTACCTAGGAGGGGGATAAAACTTAGTTATTTTCGAGAAGCAGCCCTATGCTACTTCTCCATAGAACGAAATTCCTGAAAAAGATAAAATTTAGATATTTGCGAGAAGTAGCCCTATGCTACTTCTCCATGTTACAAAACTCCTGAAAAAGATAAAATTTAGATAGTTTCGAGAAATAGCCCTATGCTACCTCTCCATAGTACAAAATTCCTGAAAAAGATAAAATTTAGATATTTTCGAGAAGTGCCCTATGCTACTTCTGCATAGAACGAAATTCCTGAAAAAGATAAAATTAAGATATTTTCGAGAAGTAGCCCTATGCTACTTCTCCATGTTACAAAACTCCTGAAAAAGATAAAATTTAGATAGTTTCGAGAAATAGCCCTATGCTACTTCTCCATATTACAAAATTCCTGGAAAAGACAAAATTTAGATATTCTTGAGAAGTAGCCCTATGCTACTTCTCCAGATTAGAAAAAAAAGTGATAAAATTGTAAATTGTGCAGAACGCCCACAAATTGGAATTTTTCGTTTGAATATCACCGTTTAGCCACCAACATCCAGGAGACGAAAAACAGGAATTCGCCTAGCCGTAAAACATCGGGTGATATCCAACACAGAATAGATCACTGCACGCCTGACCAAAAAATTCCAAGAAAAATTTTCACAAATATACGGTAGCAACGATTTTGCCGAAAAGAATACACGTACACCCATTCATACAGCGAGCAGAAATCTCGATTTCAGCCCGAACGAACGAAAGTGCGCGCCGCTCGGTGGATGCTGTGAGCGGATCGCTTTTCGTTTTGGTAACTGCGCCACCAGGGCAGTTAGTTAGTTGATTCTGGGTTCTGCGTGAGGACGGTAATAATCGGTCAGTCATTCGGTAGCAAATATTAAGTTTGAATACAAATGAGTTTTTACTTAGTGGATTATCGGCGCATAGAAACGGTTTATTTTTTTGTAACTTTGCACTTTGAGTATCTCGGATATAATATAAGTACCTGCGTATATATGCATTTTATGCAAAATTGGCGTTCTACCGCGGATTATCTAAAAATATAAAGTTTCAATTGTTTTAGATTATTTCGGGCAAAATATAGTTACCTGCGTATAGATGCATTATGTGCAAAATTTGGTGCTCTTCGTTAGCACAGTGAATTACCTGCAAAGGAAAAGGTTTTTTTTTATTGCATTTGTGCGTGCGTTATACAAATACCTGTATATGGATTACCTGGAAAATATAAAGTTTGAAATGTTTATTAACATTTCGTGTGATATAATTACCTGCGTATATATGCAGTGTATGCAAAATTGGCGCTCTACTGTGGATTATCTAAAAGTATAACGTTTCAATTGTTTTCTTTTACATTTCGTGCAAAATATAATTACCTGCTTATAAACACATTATGTGCAAAATTTGGTGCTCTTCGTTTCGTTAGCACAGTGAATTACCTGTAAATGAAAATGGTTTTTTTTTATTGCATTTGTGCGTGCGTTATACAAATACCTGTATATGGATTATCGAAAAATATAAAGTTTCAATTGTTTTACAACATTTCGTGCTTAATATAATTACCTGCGTATAAACACATTATGTGCAAAATTTGGTGCTCTTCGTTAGCACAGTGAATTACCTGTAAATGAAAAGGGTTTTTTTTATTGCATTTGTGCGTGCGTTATACAAATACCTATATATATATATATATGGATTACCGGGAAAATATAAAGTTTCAAATGTTTATTAACATTTCGTGTATGATATAATTACCTGCGTATAGACGCATTCTATGCAAATTTGGTGCTCTTCTGTGGATTATCTAAAAATATAAACTTTCAATTGTTTTATAACATCTCGTGCTTAATATAATTACCTGCGTATAGATACATTAAGTGCAAAATTGGTGCTCTTCGTTAGGACGGTGAATTATCTGTAAAGGAAAAGGTTTTTTTCATGTTGCATTTTGATCATTTCGTGCATAATATACATACCTGCGGGTAGTTATACTCGCGCATAAAATTAGTGCGCCTCGTTAGTGAATTACCTGTAAAGGAAAGGTGTTTTTTTTATATTGCATTTTGAGCCTTTCGCATGTCATATACCCACCTGCGCATAGACAACTTTACATATAAAATTGGTGCAAGGAAGAAAAGAAAAGGGGGCAGAAAAATCGAACTCTGGGTACACCTTACTTACCTATATCAATAGTGGCACTTCAAGCCCGCCTTCCAACTCGGCGAACTATAGCCAAAAGTTTAGTGCTAATCAGAGTGCAGATACGTTTTTTTTTCGTTGTGTATCATAAATCATAAGTCTTAACTTCCGAAAGCACCCTAAAGAGGTGAAAAGGAAAATAAAATAAAAGAGGTCAAAGCACCCAAAAAAACAAAAAAAAAATGCTAAAACCAGAGTAAGCTACACTAGCTGTCAACCATATCGAAGGGTGCACCCGTCAGTCAACACCAGCCACCGAGGGATTTCTCCGACTAGGGTAGTGTATTGTATATTGCTGTCCTGCCAAGCAAGTAAGTTCGTAGTATACATATCAAGGTATTAATCTTAGTTTTTTTTTGTTTGCTCAAATTATTTATGTACATATATATGTATATAGTTTCTTCTTTATTTCATTCACCTACTTTACCTTGTTTCGTTAGCACAATTAGGTATTACTTAAGATTGTTAGTAGATTGTTCCGTAGAATTAAGTCTAGCTAGTAGGGCAATGTAGGGTAGGATACGCAAAAGCCAGAACTATCTTTTTTTTATTTATTTTATCATTGTAAAAGTTCGCTAGGATGCACGGCGGTCACATTGGAAATACCATTGACAAATTCACTTGTTTCCACGAGAGAAAGTAAGTGATATTTTTGGTTGTTGATGTGTACACTCTCGAGAAATTATAAATGTTGGTATGTTAATTGATTTCGATACTTGCTTTCCCCCTTTTTTTCCATGTCATAAATTAACAATCCCGGGAATCACTCGCAACAACATCAAACAATCTTCTGAAGATAAGTTTTGTTCCCTATGGTTAACGCTTCGAGGGAATCGAGAACATTAAGAGGAACTATCGCTCAAACCGAGATTGGAGCAGTTAGGTTCTCTTTTTTTTTCTCCTTCTTGGTAAGAGGAGCGATGGGTGAGTAAACCCCGCACCTGAAGGGTGGTACGGCCATACGACGAGACACCTGAACACACACATGCCTTAGCAGAACAGTATGGGGCTAAGAGATTCCTGATGGACTGCGACGTCTTAGCAAGGGTGGATGGGGGCGATGGGCCCAAATCATGTCCAGTCCGAACTTCATCATCATCTTAATTCCCCGTTCTCTCTCTCTTTCTCACTCTCTGCGTTGTGTTCTTCTCCGGGTGCTATAGATCAAATGTCCAGCGTCGTATGGAACTTACAGGAATTTTCAATTTTCCTCCTTTTTTCTCCAGGCTTTTTTTTTATATCTTTCAGCTTTTCAACTTTTAGGTTACATCAGTGGAGGCAAGCGAAGTCGAGTTGTGGAGTTTTCTTTTGTCCGTCCATCCGTCTGAAGTCCCTTTTGTTTATGTACGCACAGCTTTCAAGCACTGAAGGGATATGGGTGGCAAGAATCACGCCAATCCGGCTGATCGCTAGCGGCAATAAGCTGTGCGGCCACCCACATATGTCGCTAAGGTGATTTTAGCAGCAGGAGGAGTCTGTTGCAGCACCTATCTATGCTCATGGCAAGATGGATGTAGGTAGGGCTGACAGCGGGCGCGCTCTTCGTTACAAGTTATAGTTGTTTTCCAAGAAATTAGAAAACATCTTTGTTATTAATCCAAGAATTGTGTTTTGATGAAATTCCAAGACATTTAACGTAAGCTTTATCTTCACACTTATTTAAGATTTTCTCTACGAGATATAGGTTTGTATGTTTAATTTTCAGCAGCTCCAATTCGTAAAAGCCTCCTGTGATTAGATTTCCTTGATAATCTTCCAGCCGATATGTGATGGGGTTTGTGTTTTGAACTTTAATAGTTTTAAAAATCGCAACTATCCAGTTTGGTGTATAGCCTTTCTCAAATATATGCTTGTTTTGCTGATACGTACAAAATCTCCAACTTTATACTTTCCAGGAACAACAATTTTTATGTGATTGTATACAGTTGAAAGCAGTTGTTTCTCATTGGAGGCGTTGATATCACGAGGTCTCATTTTCGTAGTTCGATGTATTCTTGAGTTGTATTCAGTGAGTAGTTTCTTTACTATACCAATCCACTGATAAGTTCCATTAAAGTTGAATTCCTTCCATATCATATCCTTCAGAGTTCAGTTAAATCGTTCCACTATTGATGTTTGAGGAAACTGTACGTAAAGTAGGGATTACTTGCATGCTTCATCAAGAGATTTTTAAAAGACTGTTTTAGAATTCCTTTCCATCATCAGTCTGTAGGTTTTTAGGTATTCGTCCCTCGCTTAATATAGATTGCATGACATCTCTTACTTCAACACCAGTTTTTATTTTAATTGGAATTGCCCATGCATATTTGGAGAAGGTATCAATGACTGTCAGATATTTGTATGGATCAATTTCCACCAAGTCTGCCTGCCGCGTTATCTAGCCCTTTGATGATCACACGACGCCGTTTAAAATTTTTTTTCTCGCTGGTTTATGCAGCCCATTTACCACTTGTCTATTCACCCCATTTACCACTTGTCTATTACTCACCATATTTATAAACGAAACAGATTTCTCAAGGATTTTTACTCATATACACTTTGGTGTCAAGTATTTCTTACTTATTACTGAAGTAAACAGTTTGTTTTCAATCTTCGCGATTTCATCATTGATATATAGCGTTAAATTTGTTACCTCTATATTAATAGTTTTTCTTATTTCTTCAACACTTATTTTAATTTTCTTGTCAACATAGCATTGGGTAGTCGCATCATCATTTGCAAGGGGCTCACCAAGTCGTTTTATATACTTTGAGTTTAGATCGTAGTCTCCGTTTATCGTTAAATTAAATCCAATACTCCGCTTTCCTTGTTCGCCAGCTATACCCTGAGCTCCTTGTTTATCAGCTGGTCCTTGAGTAGTTGAGTTGTTTTATGGATCTTTCCTTTGACAACAATATCACCTTCATCATTAACTCAAAAGTTGAATTAATAATTCTCCACTCATTGGTACTGTCATCATAGTAAACTCCATAGGTGTAGTACTCTTAGGACTATTATCGGTGAATAGCTTTAAATAGTTTCAAACTATGTATCCAGACGTATGCAAAGAGGTGCCAGGATACCTTCCTATCAATGTTGTTGAATTTTTGGGTGTTGCGAATTCTTCTTCAGATGTTAAAGAGTAATCTCCATAATTTATAGGTGTGCTACCAGCTTCCACTTTTAAATATTTCCGTTTGGGTGGGGTAAAAGGCTCCACAATTTCAATTGGCTTCTTCGTCTTCTTTTACATCTTTTGGCTCAAATTTGGCTATATCCGGCGGCTCGTATTTGGCTCTTTTAACAATCTCTTTTAAGGCTTTAATGATTGGCTTAAAAGTTTCTTCAAGTTTTGCTTCTGCTTCAATCCTTCCCTTTCCTTCGCACTGCATTCCTAGTTTTGATAATTTCTTTAAATAGATTTTCATTCATCTTCGATATTAACTGAACAACGGCTTTTCAAACAGCTCTGATAACAGGTAAACGGCTTTCCAAACAGCTCTGATAACAGCTTAACAGCTATTCAAAGAGGTTTGATAACAGGTGAACAGTTTTTCGAATAGCTCTGATAACAGGTGAACAGCTCTGATAACAGATGAACAGCTCTGATAACAGGTGAACAGCTTTTCGAACAGGTCTGATATCAGCTTAACAGATTTTATCCACTTAATAGTAAACAACTTAGCAGGTCCACAGGCTCCGATGTAGTACAATGAAGGTATCAAATCCTTTACGGTAGCAGCCCTTGTTTAATGAGCAGTCCTTATCAATCATCAAGAAACCATATTCGTCCTTCCAACACTCAGCACAGTCTCTTCGAAATTTATCGAACTTCATGTCTGCATTCACATGATCATTATAGATATGTTTCAAATTCAAGTCATTTTGCTTGAATAAGATGATTAAATTAGCATTCTCACGTATTAAATGCTTTAGTATATGCGTATATGTTTAACAGAGATAAAAGCTGTCTATATCTTCGTGACGACCCATGCAAAAATAGAATCGCACATTATCTTGCTTTTCACATGCTACATCATCGAAAATAAAAACTGAATGTGATTTGGTTTCCTCTGGTGGTAAAATGTCGCAATTGTTTGAGAATTTATAATACCCCACTCCTGATATGGGAGTCATCACTCGCTTCAAGTATTCATACCTTGGTTGATGTAAAGATTTTGAATATATGTAAATATTTTCATATCTCAGACCATTGGGATGTTCCAGAAAATTTATTACAACATTAGTTTTTCCACAATTGGATGGTCCAACAATGATGCTCCTTATACTATTAGGCAATAGGGGGCCATGCTTCTTTTTCACCTTCATAACAGCTACATCAGCATTTCGAACAGGAAAAGTTTGTTGTTGTTTAATGAACCGCATATTGAATACTAACGGGATTCCTATAAATACAACTGTTTATATTACATTTCAGCAGTATCATCGGAACCTTATAAGATGCCGGTTCACAAATCGGAACGCTCCAGTAAATGTAAAGCTTCGAAAAGAGACAGAGGACTATTAAATTCTATTATCAACAGATGATTACCTGTGGAATTACATCTACCGGGATACCAGTACTATGGGCCAGGAACAAAGTTAAAACAAAGATTGAGGAGAGGAGATTCGGGAAATAATCCACTGGACGCAGCCTGCAAGGAACACGATATAACATATTCGTGACATAAAAATACAAGTGATCGACATACAGCTGATAAAATATTAGCTGAAAAAGCCTGGCAGCGTGCAAAATCTACGGCCGCAAATTTGAGCGAACGTGCCGATGCCTGGCTTATAACAAACGCAATGAAGGCTAAAATTATGCTGGGTATGGGCCTTAAGGCTAAAAATAAACGTCAACCCACATTCCGAGAAGCGTACGAAATGCACGTAAGGTTTTAAAAGTCAGAAAACCGAAAGACTTGATGGAAGCTACAAAAATAGCTCTTAGTAAACCTAAACATGTTATAAAAAGTAAAAAGAGGTCAATAAAAATGCACGAGTGATTCCTGTACCAAAGGTTGGTGGAGCCCTTCAGCACTAGGAACACTATCAGGAGGTGCAGCAGGAATAGCTAAAGCAGTAAATGACGCCAGTGCAGCAAGAGTAAAATTGGAAGAAAGCAAACGTCATAACCAAGCAATGGAAACTATAGCGGTTGGTAAAGATGGAACCGGGCTGTTCCTGAAGCCATACAGAAAGGGACTTGGACTATATCTGCAACCAGAAAAC
Organism: Dioctria linearis; assembly: GCA_963930735.1. Lineage (NCBI taxonomy): Eukaryota > Metazoa > Arthropoda > Insecta > Diptera > Asilidae > Dioctria > Dioctria linearis. Next base: position 210,398,048 of record OZ005742.1, on the reverse strand, counting down.
TACTAAAATCGCTACCCAAAAGAGTTCTATCTTCACAAGTATACCACACACTTGCCACACTTCAGAGGAGTATTTATGCATGATAATCTACATAAAAAATACTGGAAGCAAGAAATCGTTATTGTTAACTTGGACATCACAACTTGAACAGGTATAAACTGGGTAGCGTACTACAACATAGTTGATAACATCGAATATTTTGATAGCTTTGGCAATTTCCACCACAACTACAGTTCTTATCAGAACTATGATTCAGTAATTTGGGGTCACTTATGTCTAGAGTTTTTATATAATTGTTATAGTCATTAAATTTTATCTATAAATAAATGTATGGAACCGTTTCGGCAACCGCAAAATTAGCTAACAACGCTCTACCCTTTCTCTTTGAGGAAATACGCTATGAATTGAATGCAGTGGAAATTGACCGTACACGAAATCTTGGAATTGCGACAACACTAAAAAACTACATATCGTTAAATGCAAATGCAAGCAGGATACTACTCAACGGCAGTTGGTCACCACATTCATCCGTTATACCAGCCAATGATTGATTTCGGACGGTTCGTGTCTCTATGCATTTTGTAGTTCGAAAGTTTCTTCGAAGTTGCTCTACGATGTCTTTGGGGTCCGGAGGTGTGCCGGGAGATTTTTCCACGAAGATTTCTCCTGGTACTTTTAGAGGTTGGCCATACACAAGTTCTGCGGGCGTACAACCTAAATCTTCTTTGATCGCAGATCGAATGCCAAGTAGGACAAATGGTAGATCTTCTGTCCAAGATAAGGTGTTCCTTCGAGCCATGATTGCACATTTTATGGTTCGATGCAATCTCTCAATCATCCCGTTTGCCTGAGGGTGATATGCGGTCGTTCGTATGCAATGAGATCCCAGTAAGTTGGTGATCTCTTTGAAAAGTTTAGACTGGAACTGGGCTCCTTGATCTGTTGTGATCTCAGTTGGAACGCCAAATCGGCAAATGTAGTTATATACAAATTCTTTGGCTACAGTTACTGCACTAATGTCTTTAATGAGTATAGTTTCAGGCCATCTGCTAAACCTGTCGATGATTGTTAGGAGATATGAAAATCCGTTCGAAGGTGGTAGGGGACCTACGAAATCTAAATGAATGTGTTCGAAACGTCCTGATACAATAGGGAATCGACCATGCTCCGACTTGATGTGGCGAGAGATTTTGTTCTTTTGACAAGAAATGCAAGTCTTAGACCATTCATTGCTGTCTTTATTTATGGACGGCCAAAAGTACTTGGAAGTTAGTTTCTTCCTTGTGGCTCGGACACCAGAATGAGACAAATTGTGAATGGCTTCGAAAGCACGTCTTCGCAGTGGACGGGGTACAAAAGGACGAAAGTTTTTAGTGCTGGTTTCACACCAAATTTGCTCCTCTGAGATGGGTATTTTGATTAACTCAAACTTGATTTTTGAATTTGGCTCTTTTGATTTTGACAGTAGTTGACGTAGCTCATCATCATGCTTTTGGGTATGAACTAAGTTTTTTAAGTCAATTGAGACTTTATCTATCGATTTTGTGTCGATTGGACGAGATAAAAAGTCGGCTACCGTATTATTTTTCCCTGAGATATGCTGTATGTCACAAGTGAATTGCGAAATGTAATCAAGATGACGAGATTGACGCGGAGTGCGTTCAGTTTTGGAAGCCATCGCCTGTGTGAGTGGGCGATGATCTGTATATATACAAAAGTTTCTTCCTTCGACTAAGTGACGGAAGTGTTTAATTGCTAAGTATATGGCTAGCAATTCACGATCAAACGCTGAATATTTTTGCTCGGTTGGGGTTAGTTTCTTTGAGAAGAAACTAAGAGGCTCAGAAAATGTTGCATGGTGTTGCTGTAAGACTGCACCTACTGCTACGTTTGATGCGTCTGTAGTTATACTGTAGGTCGCATTTTCTATTGGATGAGCCAATAGTGTAGCATGAGCTAATGCATCTTTGGTTTTTTGATATGCGTCATTGCATGCATTAGGCCATGTAAATTGTTGTTTCCTTTTTGAATTCCTTTGTATATTTGCCAAGTGGGAATAGATAGGTGCCAAGAGTTCAGACAACTTTGGTATAAATCTATTGTAAAAGTTAACCATCCCTAAGAATTGTTGAACTTGTCGTAATGATGTTGGTGGAGCTATGTTGAGAATAGAATCGACGCGACTTTTAAGGGGGGTAATACCTTGGGGAGATATTGTATGGCCCAAAAATTCTAAAGAAGATGAGCCAAATATGCATTTGGACGGTTTGATGGTAATTCCAAATTCGGCTAGTCTTTTGAAAAGTTTTCTTAAATGCTGTTTGTGCTCCTCTTCATTTGCGCTACCGATGAGGATATCGTCTATGTAGGCATAAGTAAAATCGAGATCTCTTACTACTTGATTGATGAATCGTTGAAATGTTTGGCTAGCATTGCGTAAGCCAAATGGCATTTTAGTAAATTCAAACAGACCAAACGGTGTCGTTATCGCTGTTTTATAAACATCTTCTGGAGCTACAGGGATTTGGTGGTATGCTCTAACTAAATCGATACGTGAAAATATCTTGCATCCGTGTAGTTGCATGGAGAAATTGTGAATGTGTGCGATTGGATACCTGTCAGGTATTGTTACTGTTTTGAGGCGTCGATAATCGCCACAGGGTCTCCAGTCTTCGCTGTCCTTCTTTGTCACCATATGGAGGGGTGACGATACAGGTGAAGACGATAGTCTGCATATACCAAGGTCAATCATGTGCTGAAATTCCATCAAGGCGGCCTTGTGCCTTAGTGGATCTAAGCGCCGTGCCTTGGAAACTGGAAGCTGACCTTTAGTTAAAATGTGGTGTTGTACAGTATGACGTACAGGTAAATTGAAATTCGGTGGTTGTGTAATTGTAGGAAAATCGCGAAGGATTTTTCCATATTCGTTTTCTATTGAGAAATTGCGTATCGACTGAGCATTTGAGGTGACGCTTAGGGCGTTGACGGAGAACTTCGTGGTAGAGTCAATGAGCCGTTTCTTTCTTAAATCAACTAGAAGATTGAATTTGTTTAGGAAGTCTGCCCCTATGATAGGCTTATTTACCGCGGCCAGTATGAATAGGTGAATGAAATTTCTGCGTAAGCCTAGGTTTACGTTCAAGAGTTTGGTTCCATACGTCTCGATACGCGAACCGTTGGCTGCTGATAGTGAGAAACAAGATGTTGGTTTGACGTTGGGAAGGATGCGTGAGGGAGAATTGACAAGTCTGCTCCCGTATCGACCAGAAATGTTAGATTGTTATTGGTGTCGCGAAGAAATAGGCGGCGAGACAAATTTTGCATTCTACTGTTTGCCGCATGAACAGTAGATGAATTTAGTTTTTTAGTGCGTTATGCTTTACTACGGATGTGTCAGGTTTGTGTTGAAAGAACCTAAATGGCTGTTGACAATTCTTGGCTTTGGAGCCGAAAGTTGAATGGTACCAACAGATATCTTTTCTGATATTGCCGCCGGTTCTACTGCGACTGCGAGACCTCGAAAATTTTCGTTGCTGTTGTTGAGTTCTATTTGCTTTATTTACCGTAAGAGATTGCATGAGATGTTTCATCTCTTGAATTTCTCTTTCGAGCTTGCGGAATTGTGAAGATTGTTGTTGAGAATTATAATTGGGACTATTTGAGTCGAACGTTTGTGATTGTGCTGATGCAATGCATTTGGAAGTATCCGACGCTTCCCAGATTTGATCTGCTAATGACGTAATTTCATCTTCACTTTTATCAACCAGTGGAATTAATGAAATGTTTATTATCTGTGGGAGCCGCCTCAACCACAGTTTCTTAACTAACGCGTTGCCTGTAGTACCGGAGGTTCCCGCTAATTGTTTTAGCATTCTTAGAAAATCAGATGGTTTTCTATCTCCTATCTCCTCACTGGAAAGGAGCTTTTCCAATCGCCGTTCTTCACTGAATGAGTGACGCTCTATTAATTTTGTTTTCAGATTTCTATATAAATCTGATTGCGGAGGATTTTGTACTATGTCTAGTACTGAGTCTAATACTTCCTGAGGTAATGCTCCAAGTACATAATTGTAACGCAGAAAATCTTTTTGTATTTTGCTAACCGCGAATTGTGCCTCGGCTTGAACGAACCACGTAAGGGGGGAATTGATCCAAAAATTCGGTAATTTTATTGCTATATTTGTAGCATGAACTTCGCTGGAGTGAGCGTTGTTATTATTTGATTTATTTTCTCCTTCGCCGGACGGAGTTTCTTTTTGTGGTGGTTCCATTGGAACTGTTACTAACGGACCGTGAAAAAGAAAAAGGAAAAACAAATTACTAAATTAATTACTATAAATTTTGAATTGAATGCTTTAACGTGTTAGGATGCCACAATATATAACTGCACGATAGAAACAAAAATGGTTCCACCTTATTTACTGCTCTTGAACTTGTCTTAATGCCATTGACATTCGCTTGAAATTCGGATATAGTTCGTGCTATAAATCACTAAAGAAACAATTAGATTTAAAACTGGTTCTGTCTCCTTTGAGCTTGAAACTGTTTAAATATCACTGTTATTTATTTTGAATTTTGAATATATTTGATGAAATTATTAAAAAATAATATGACGAAAGCTTTGAACACTGTGAGGATCCGCAAGGTTTGCTATATTGCTTGCTGTTAAATCAAAAAATTATTTATTGTTGTATATGCGTGAAAATATAGTTGAATAATTTTAATTTTTTAAATAAAAATTTTAATTTTAAATAATTGTGTTTAAACTAATTTGTGAAACTCAAATCAAAAAATATGTTATTAATTAAATTAAAATTAATTGAAAAGAAAAGTAATTCTAAGGAAATGTTTTGACGTTTCTAAATTATCTTTTTCCGAGATGAATATAAAAGTTTTTGTTTGAACTGTACACTATTCTCTCACAGTCTAATATTTCTGCTGTTCCAGTGATGCGATTATAAGCGATGGTGATGATTAGCAGCAATTTGTATTTATTATCTGCTCTGGGGCCGGATTCTGCAGCACGGAGAATTTGGGAATTTGGGAGATGAGAATTTCGTTTTCTTAGGATTCTTAATTCCCTAATTCTCCATTCCCAATTCACTAACATGGTTGGAGAATTAGGGAAAACGAAAGAAATGTGAAAAAGTGCGAATCGCCTGGGACGATTAAGGGTATCACTTTTTGTTGTAGAGGGTTGGACTTTTTTTCATATGTGAGGTACATCTGCCTATTACCTCCCACTGTCAAAATAAATTTAAATTTCTTTTTTGTTGGGGTAGTTTTTGAGGGATGTAGGAGGGTAGGTTCTCTCGAGTTTTTCCGGGATAACGAGAGAATGGAGAGAAGAAGGAGAATGTATGTGGTATCAAAAAAAATGGGAGCTTAGGGCGAACAAGATAGGTGTAGGAAATGGGGTGGGAAGAGTGCGGGGTAGAAATGGGGGCTGATTAACGGAAATTTAAAAAAAAATAAAGACAATATCAGGAGCTGTAATAATTCGCTGGGGTAAGCTCAGGATCTGTAAGTCCAATAAAAAAAATAAGAATTCACTTTGGTAACTAGGTATGCATAGGTATTATAGGCTATATTTTATTTCAATTAACGGTAATTTGCAGATTTGAGCGGCCTCGGCGGTAAATTTTGCTATCACAATATTCACGGGCGCCTAACTCTGTGTGGGAGGGTTGTAGAGTATTGGAATTTTTTTTGGTAGATTAAGGGTTTAGAGTGCAAAAATATAGGTGAACAATTTTTGGGGCAGGGTCTTTTGGGGGTTGGGGGTCGCACCACCCCCCCATAGGGGGTTGTCCAAACTACGTCATGTTTGGTACCAAATTAAAGAGGGAGTAGAGGGTAATCGGGTGGTGTAGTTTGTATTTGATCATTTTAACGTAATAGCTGAATTTTGACCGCCGAAACAAGATTTTTTTACACTAGGGTCAAATACACCCAGTTCCTATATTTTGCATATATTTCTTCCGTTCTTTGTTTTACATCCATTAGTACTCCTTTGTGAACATTTTTGTCATGGGAAGTAAATTTCCACAACTTACTAGTTCTTCGCAATGATGAGTTGAAAATATGTCAATTTTTGTACCAAAAACGGCCATTTTTTCACCTTAAAATGGACTGATACACTTCTTTTACAGTTATCTCCAAAATCGTATATCGGATTCAAAAATTAAATACATATTTAATTAGGGGACAAAATTTCATGGTACACACAAGCTTTACCGTGTATAATCAAAAATTTTACAGCATCTCTTCTGTACTGGACGACGACCAAATTGATCATTTTCGCGTGATTTATAATTTTTAGTGGGTTCCTTGAGACACAAAATCCATGTTCCTCTGTAAGTATTGCATGGATTTCCTTAATTTGTTTTTTACAATATAGCCAGGATATGCAGTGAATACATAACTCAATTTGAAAATCCTAGATACCTAGATACCTTCATAAAACGCAACAAAAGCAGAAAATACAATTTTTCCACTTACTTTTCCCCTAGCAAGATACCGGAGAATTAACAAGTGGAATGGAGAATTCGGGAATTCTCTACTTACTTTTCGTCTTACTTTTCCACAAGCAAACATCGGAGAATTAACAAGTGGAATGGAGAATTCGGGAATTCCGTACTCACCTCTCAAATTCTCTCTTAATTCAGAATTTTTCGTCTTACTTTCACTTCTCAAATTCTCCGGTGTTTGCTTGTGGATAAAGTAAGACGAAAAATTATCAACTGAGAGGACTTGAGAAGTGAGTACGGAATTCCCAAATTCTTCATTCCACTTGTTAATTCTTCGGTGTTTGCTTGTGGAAAAGTAAGACAACAAATTCTCAACTGAGAGGATTTGAGAAGTGAGTACAGAATTCGCGAATTTTTCGTCCTACTTTCACTTCTCAAATTATCCGGTGTTTGCTTGTGGAAAAGTAAGACGAAAAATTATCAACTGAGAGGATTTGAGAAGTGAGTACGGAATTCCCAAATTCTCCATTCCACTTGTTAATTCTCCGGTGTCTTGCTAGTGGAAAAGTAAGTGGAAAAATTGTTTTTTCTGCTTTTGTTGCGTTTTATGAAGGTATCTAGGATTTTCAAATTGAGTTATGTATTCACTGCATATCTTGGCTATATTTAAAAAAAATAATTATGGAAATCCATGCAATACTTACAGAGGAACATGGATTTTGTGTCTCAAGGTACCCACTAAAAATTATAAATCACGCGAAAATGATCAATTTGGTCGTCGTCCAGTACAGAAGAGATGCTGTAAAATTTTTAATTATACACGGTAAAGCTTGTGTGTACCATGAAATCGCATCAATATTTTGTCCCCTAATTAAATATGTATTTAATTTTTGAATCCGATATACGATTTTGGAGATAACTGTAAAAGAAGTGTATCAGTCCATTTTAAGGTGGAAAAATGTCCGTTTTTGGTACAAAAAGTGACATATTTTCAACTCATCATTGCGAAGAACTAGTAAGTTGTGGAAATTTACTTCCCATGACAAAAATGTTCACAACGGAGTACTAATGGATGTAAAACAAAGAACGGAAGAAATATATGCAAAATATAGGAACTGGGTGTATATGACCCTAGTGTAAAAACATCGTGTTTCGGCGGTCAAAATTCATCTATTACGTTAAAATGATCAAATACAAACTACACCACCCGATTACCCTCTACCCCCTCTTTAATTTGGTACCAAACATGACGTAGTTTGGACAACCCCCTATGAGGGGTGGTACGACCCCCAACCACCAAAACACCCTGCCCCAAAAATTGTTCGCTTATATTTTTTCACTCTAAACTCTTAATCTATCAAAAACAATTCCAATACTCTACAGCCCTCCCGCACAGAGTTAGGCGCCCGTGAATATTGTGATAGCAAAATTCACCGCCGAGGCCGCTCAAATCTGCAAATTACCGTTAATTGAAATAAAATATAGCCTATAATACCTATGCATACCTAATTACCAAAGTGAATTCTTATTTTTTTTTATTGGGCTTACAGATCCTGAGCTTACCCCAGCGAATTATTACAGCTCCTGATATTGTCTTTATTTTTTTTTAAATTTCCGTTAATCAGCCCCCATTTCTACCCCGCACTCTTCCCACCCCATTTCCTACACCTATCTTGTTCGCCCTAAGCTCCCATTTTTTTGATACCACATACATTCTCCTTCTTCTCTCCATTCTCTCGTTATCCCGGAAAAACTCGAGAGAACCTACCCTCCTACATCCCTCAAAAACTACCCCAACAAAAAAGAAATTTAAATTTATTTTGACAGTGGAAGGTAATAGGCAGATGTACCTCACATATGAAAAAAAGTCCAACCCTCTACAACAAAAAGTCCCAGGCGATTCGCACTTTTTCACATTTCTTACGTTTTCCCTAATTCTCCAACCATGTTAGTGAATTGGGAATGGAGAATTAGGGAATTAAGAATTCTAAGAAAACGAAATTCTCATCTCCCATATTCCCAAATTCTCCGTGCTGCAGAATCCGGCCCCTCGTATGCACGATGAAGGCATCGGATTGTAAGAATTATGATGCAATGCCAATTGATTAGATATGTATGCGTTGCATGTTTGTCGTCCTCGAACTTATTTTGATTGAGTGTATGTGTTGTTGATATGTACTGCAAGCTTGTGAGAGTATGTATGTATACATGTACGCAGAAATGCGACACTGGTTGTTGATTTGGTATGCGAAAATGTGCGATCACGAGGCACGATGTGCCGTTGTGTGTAGCTGTTGTTGAGCACCGCTACTTTGCCACAATTGAAATTATAAAAGTTACCTTTTTGAAGGGAGTTGACTGGTAACTAAAAATGTATCGCCTTTGAAATCTTTTAGATTTGGTTGATTTTTATCCCTTTAGATTTCCTGCCTCCGATGTATGCCAGGCCCTTCACTGATAACTTTGTAGGCTGCCACAGATTGCAATGGTCCGAATTGTTTGTCGATTTCCAATCTATTGTATGATGATATGCTTTAGATTGGTTTAGAATTCCAAGCATATAATGAATTAAGATGAAATGCTGGTTTCAGAGTCATCCGTTAAGTGGTTGCCTATATATTGCACCATATAATGAAGCGCTTTTTAGCGTCGGGGTCACCAATGTTGAGGACGGGTTTGGTAAATAATAAAAAAACTCGCGTGTTTTCTAAATGAACACATTTACTTCAATAGTTTCCTAAATGAACACATTTACTTCAACAGTATTCGTTAAGAACTAAAATATAAAAATACAAAATACTTGTTGCACTATTTAATTCTACGCGCGAACTCTGCGGAACCTTCAGTGACAGCGATCTGTAAGCAAGTGAGAAAATCTCATGCGCTCATGACGTGATGCGATGCGAACTTTATTCTAGCAAAATTTAAGCAGCATTGCCAGGTTAATGATTTATTGCAGCATTTCATTTTGTGGAATATTTGGTATTAATTTCTGCGAAGATTATGCTTACGGTCACTACAGATTGTTCAACTATTGTGTACCTCTGAAATCTTTATTGGGATTCGCTGAAGATTACAAGAAAATTTTTATAAATTCCATAAACCAGTACAGTCAAGAATCAATGGTGTATCCAAGACATAAACCAGCAAAGTCAAGATCCAAACCAACATTTGGCATGGGCTCTAACCCACCTAGCGACGGTGGCACCATCTGTGAGGAGACCTCTGAAATAAAAACTCTGTCCCAAAAGCGCCATAGCGTAACGTATTAGTTACGCTATGGCGTTTCTGGCACCGAGTTTTTGCTTCCAGAATTTCGCCATAGGTGCGGACACAGTTGCTAGGTGTGTTCGTATCCATGCTAAATTTAGAGCGCAGCTTTGTGGGTTGGCTAAAAGAAATTGCGTTTGCGGCTTGGTTAGATGTGCGGTGCGCCTAAATTTAGGCTTTTTGATTATGGTTTTGCTGTCTTTATGCGTTGCGCTAAATTTAAGCATTGCTTTGAATTAATATTATGTATTAATAATTCAAGTTACCCTAGGATAATTTTTGTTCATGCCAATAAATTCTAGACGGAACGGGTGGGGCTACAATTTTCATCAGAAATCTTCTACAGGCTTTGATTTTCGAGATATTAGCGATTTTACTTTTCCATATATAGTTATTATTTCCTCATATAGTTAATATTAGAGAGATTTGCTGAAATTGCTTCAATATACCTCAAACTGCTGATGTAATTTTTCCTCACTTACTTGCGAGATATTGAAATTTTTAATGAAATTTACTTATTGTAATTTTTAGTGATTTGTATAAAAACTCTGGGTTTATACTTATTGTATAACCTGAGTCATATGGATCCATTTATGCATATAGCATCAAGGAGGACGAGGACTATGTCAGCACTTATCTTTACAACAGTCTCATCTTAACTGTTCAGAAAACAGAAATAAGGAGAACTTGCGATTTTTATGAATTAATGTTCTACCACTACCCAGAACAGAATTAATGACAGTTATCAAATGGCAGGCATATGGTATACAGGAATATACAAGATTTTTAGATTTAGATTTATTAACGGCTTAACGTACAATAACATTACACATGTTTTTAGTACAAAGAACGTTGGACTAACTATCTGACTATAAACTTAAACTAAATACTTTAAATAAGATGTAAAATGCATATGTGAAATATAAAATAAGACATAAGTAAAAAAAAATAAAAATAAAGCTTTATATAATACAAAAAGATATAATATTCACAAACAACAAACTAAAATTACAGAAACTATATACTCGATCATTGCCAGGACCACCTCCTTCAGAACGAAAACATTTTAAGTGGTGGCAGTGTAACTCTGTGCCATCAACCTCCAGAACCTGTCAGTCGAACCCACATGCTGAGCATCAGTTGGTAAATTATTCCAGGCCCGAATAGCTCGAACAAAGTAAGAGTCGTCCATTATGGAATGTTGAAACCTAGGTATCAATAAGTTGAAATGTCTGCCAGAGTTTAGAAATTCAAGTTGGTTAAAAAGGTACCGAGGCTTTTTGGAGTGTATAATTTTGTGAACGGATGCCAGAAGCCTACGCCTTAAATATTCCATCAAGGGACAACCAAGCAGATGGCTACTATGTGGTGAAACATGATCAAATCTTCTTAGGCCAAACACAAACCTCGTACAGTCATTGAATGCAACAGTTAATTTCATTGAGCATACAGAATCTGTTATGGAACTATGTTGAGTGATTGGCTTGGACGTGAAGTCCAGACTGCCAGCATGAGCTGACAGATCACTCGACAGACAGCGTTGACTGCAGGGCGGCACGCTAGCTCGCCTCGGCTATGTGCGGAGAGTGTGGGGAGGTTTCACGAAAAACCTGCCGCTGCCGTCTGCCATAATCAAAAAAAATCGTGCCTATTCACCAAAAGAAAAACGCCGGCACACATTCGGTCCTGAAGGGACCCTTACGTCACTTACCTATATCCACACCGAAGGCGCAGATGTTATGCCTTCCTTGCATGCCCCAGCCACCCATTTGACTCTAAGGGCAAGATTTTTCAGAGTCCTTTGTTGACCTGTAAAGAGACTATAGTGGACCTAGACGACCTTCATGTGAGAGGGCTCCAGGAACGTGAAGGAGGAAATGAAAAGCCTCTAAGTCATGACTACGTTATAATGAGGCTTATATTTCTGTTGGGAGTACCATATTTTTATAATACCATCGCTAATTTCCTCCTTCCCTAATTCTACAATACAATACAATTTTTTTTTTAATAGAGCGAGCACTACTATAAGGCTTTTACCAGAAATTTAAACGTACTGGAATAAAAAAATTAAATAAATTCTCATCTAGGCTTCCACACTTTCATATTATAGGTATGCGGGATTGATCTCAGCTCAATGGTACTTCTGGACCCTTTGTTTCCTTTTTTTCAATTTTTCAATTCAATTATAAGTCTACAAATTTATAACATTTTTCCTTTTTGTTATAATCTTTCTGGGTTCAATTTATTTCTACGTTTATTATATCTTTTTCCTTTCTTTTTTTCTACATATATTAAATCAAAAGAAAATTAATAGTAATGAAAGCGCTTCATCTTAATTCGTACCTAAAATTATTAATAATTTACATAGACAACAGAAGTCGTAAAAAAATGAGGTATCTAACTCTGAAAATTTATTATTTGAATATAAAAGTATCTTAACGGAATTTTGGTAAAGCCAAAATTACGAGAAAAAAAAATAAATTAAGAAAATAGCATTTCAAGCGGATTAAAAGTCCTTTCTTTTCATGGTTCATACGCTTTTTCATTCAAAGCAAGTTTGTTTTTCATTATCGTAATAAGAAAATCTATTATCAGCTCAATAAAGGTCTGTGTTTACTTCAGATATGTTATTATTTATCGTGTCATTAATTTCTTGTACAAGTGAATCAAATGGTGATTCCAATATAAGAAAATTTAGGATATTCCGCTGACAAGTGCTTTCTTTTTGGTTTCACTATTACGTTTTCTTTTTCTTGAGTTTTATTGCTCTTTGAACGTCGCTCGTTTACAGAGCTACATCCCTTAGCTTAACATTCGAATTTGAAGGAACATGACGTATGTGCGAGGTGGCGACTTGTTTATGTTTTAGTATTATTGGATTCTTTCTTTTCGTTTTCAAATATGAAAGTACTGGAATAAACCTAAATCGCTATTATAGTGTATTGGAATATAGTCTTACTTTCTTTCTCAAGGTTGTAATCTAGTACTGAATTAGCCTTAGTCTTGCACATAATACTTAGTTAAGTTAGCACTGAATATCTTCCCGTAGGCAATTGCAAAAAAAACTTATGTTATAATTAATGTAAATTTCGTGTGACTAATTTCACATCATCTCTAGTTATGTTCTAATGAATATTTAATATCATGAAATTGCAAAAAAACTTAGGTTATGACTACTCCAAAAGCAATCCAAGTAAATTCCATGTGACTAATTTCGCAAAATCTCTAATTATGTTCAATTGATTAATTTCAATCGAGATATTTAAATTGGATTAGTTCGTCTAGGAACTTACAAAAAGAAAAATTCTATCAGAGGGTAAAATGTACTAATAATAAAATGTGGTACTTATCAAAAACAGTTATCCTCCGCAGATACAATGTTGAAAATTCCGTCGCTTTTGAGGACGTTTCATATTCCAGAAAACGTGCCCGATCCTGATGGCCTTTACAATGTCCCTCTTATCATTGGAAAATGTGTATGTTTGTATTGCGCGTCAAAAGTGGTCCTTTAGGACTAAACTCTTTGGGGGCCAATTCTGCCTCCTATACAGCGAGATTCTCGCCAACTTTAAGCTATTTGCGGTTGCCGGACGGGTAGAAATTGATGGGAAAATGTTCACCCGCCTGTTCTCTTGTTTCCAATGCAGCAATTGCTTGAGGACATTCAACGGGGTATTCTCGGCGTCCTATAAAGGTTCCGCTAGTTCGCAATCAAGTGTCAATCACTAAAAATTGATATACTCTTAATCGATCTTTATACTTCCCGGAATATACAACTGTAAAAATTTCTATTCTCCAGTGATAGATTGTCCTTTATTGGTTAAATCTCTTCCGATATTTGTGGATCACATTAGTGTCTTTTTTACTTTGCACTTTGCCTTTCGCAAACAAAAGGAAGACAAAACTCTTCTTCTTCCTTGTCACAATCTGCATGGCACACCGAGCTCGTGCGTCGAGTTTGGGGTGTGTTCAGCAGTCGGTTTAACCAAAGGCCGGCATACATGCTACAATGCTATATGCAATATGCAATGTGCTACGACCATAACAGGGCAGAGTGGTCTAGACCACCCGTGTTTCAGACAACGCTGAAAAATGGTCGACTGTGCTAGCGCATCTTAAACATAGGCCTCATCGCTGCGGGCGCCCAATGTGTGTCTCGACCCACGACCCAATGAGCATTCCTCATTACTCGTACTCGATTACGACCGTTGCCCTTGCTTGACTGATGACGCATGGAGGACACATCCTTGAAGTCTCGTCAGTCTTTGATCAGACCTCGACATCCTTCTCCGTGTTGGAAACCAAATGTACATCGACAAGCTGGTAACCAAAAAAATCCAGCCGGTCGATGTCTCTTTGCCGTCCTTCACCGAGATGCTGAGGAAGACTCGCGATCAGTAACCTAAACAACTGATCGCTAAGCTTTCCCGGCAAAACATATCGCTCCGATCTCCGACCGGTGATTGTTCAGGGGTATGTCCCTAGGGCGTCGTGGAAGTGGTGACGTTTGTAGCGTATACTCCCCCCCCCCTTACGCTACTTGTTTCTTTTTGTTGTTGTTTGGCTTCTCTACTTCTGTAGAGAAACCCCCATGATATCCCGGAGGTGCCCTCGAATAAAAAATAAAATTTATATATTTTCGAGAAGTAGCCCTATGCTACTTCTCCATAGTACAAAATTCCTGAAAAAAACAAAATTTACATATTTTCGAGAAGTAGCCCTAAGCTACTTCTCCATACCACAAAAATCCTGAAAAGAGAAGCAAAAGAAAATATATCCATATACGGCCGCATATAAGTACAGACCTCAAACAGTGTGAAGAGAGCAAAAAAAGAGTAAAGCAGCAAAAACTTAACAAAATTATAATATTCTAAATTGTGCAAAAACGCGCACAATTCACAATTTTTCATGTAAAAACTTACCGCTAGTCACCAACATCGAGACGACGGAAACTGTAATTCGCCTAGCTGTAATGCATCGTACGATGCCACCATACAAAGACATTACAGCAAGCCCTTCGAAATTCCGAAAAATAATTTGTGGGCACAGCATACATGTTGGCTGCTACCAAAGTACAGGCGTGTGATACACACACACACCCGTATTCAGGCAGTAGCGCAAACGCTAACGTTCGTCGAAGTTTCCGAGAAAGACGAAAAATGTTCGTGTGTCGGTGGCTGTAGGCAAGGCGGCTGCGATGTTGGTAAGCTGCAGGAGTCGGTTAGTCAATTTTTTAACAAGCGAGGAGTGAGTGGCTACAGGCGCGAAGTGCTTAACGGCGAGGTATTTTTCTTGGAAGTTTTTTTTATGTATCTGAGTACAGTAGTTTGCGGTAATTGTTTTCGTGGTTTCTTACCTGCATCGTCAGTGAATTCGTCGTTATATTCTTTCACGCATTTTCTCGAACTGAAAAGAAAAATTTTATATACATTAGTGAAAATTCCATTAAGAATAAGGAATTTAGTGATTACTTACCTGCGTCGTCAGTGAATTCGTCGTCATTTTCTTTCACATATTTTCTCGAACTGAAAAGAAAAATGTTATATACATTAGTGAAAATTTCATTACGAATAAGGAATTTAGTGATTACTTACCTGCATCGTCAGTGATTTTTTTTCTTTCGTCGTGATTATCAACGCATTTCCGCGAGCTGAAAAAGATTATTTTTGTTTAAATAGGGGTAATTCTATTAAGAATAATGAAAATCCTATTAAGAATAAGTCATTTAGTGATTACTTACCTGCATCGTCAGTGAATTCGTCGTTATTTTCTTTCCCACATTTTCTCGAACTGAAAAGAAAATTTTTATATATATTAGTGAAAATTCCATTAAGAATAAGGAATTTAGTGATCACTTACCTGCATCGTCAGTGAATTCGTCGTTATTTTCTTTCACACATTTTCTCGAACTGAAATGAAGAATTTTATATATATTTGTGAAAATTTCATTAAGAATAAGGAATTTAGTGATCACTTACCTACATCGTCAGAGAATTCGTCGTGATTTTCCACGCATTTTCTTGAACTGAAAAAGGAAAATTGTCTTTATATTAGTGAACATTCTATTAAGTATAAGGAATTTAGTGATCACTTACCTACATCTTCAGAGAATTCGTCGTGATTTTCCACGCATTTCCTCGAACTGAAAAGGAAAATATTTTTTTTTTATATTAGTGAAAATTCTACTAAAAATAAATAATTCAGTGTTCATTTACCTGCATCGGCGGTGATTTCGTTTTGTGGTTGTTCTCACGCATTTCCTCGAACGGGAAAAGGAGTATACTTTTTTTTTATTGGAAATTCTATTAAGAATAAACCGTCAGTGATCATTTACCTGCATCGACGGTGATTTCCTCTGGTGGCTGTTTTTCACACGTTTCCTCGAACTGAAAGGAATAATTTTAATTTCTTTTTTTTTCTATATTAGTGGATTACTCTCTTTTCCCTCAATTTGCGTTGAATTGTCCTGAAAGAGGATTTCGTATTAAAATCATTTGATTGTCCTCATTGTATAGACTTACCTGCAAGCAGTGATAGTTCGAAAGAAAATTTCAATTTGTGGTGGGAGTTTCCTGAAAAAAGGAATTCGTGTAAAGAAAAAAAGAAACCATTTATCGACTTTCTTGTGTTATTTACCGGGTGAAAACGCAGTGGAACCCGGGCATCATACCCGAAATAGAAACTTAATGATAACCAATGACAAATTACTTGTGCTAAAATTTCATATGTAACTCGCCTATTGAGATCGCTTGTTTATTTTTATTCCGCCATTCAACCTGCTCCCAACGCATTAGCAGAATTAAGTCAAGCAGATAGGAGCCTATAAGCCTAGGAGCACATAAGAAAGTAAAGCAATCAAAGTGTAAAAGAAAAAAAAGAGGCCAATGAGCCCAAAAGAAAAAAAAATTAAATAAAAAAAAATATATAAATCAAAAAAAAAAGAGTCCAATGAGCCCACCAACTAATGCAAATTTGTCGTTGTTCAACACGGAGAGGAAACGGGTGCACCCCCAGCATTGCCTGATCGCCAGTTCCTGCCAGCGTGGGATTCGTCGCCTAAAGAGTAGTGTATTTTCCTGTCGTAAGAAGTAAGTCTGAGTTTTTTTTATTTAGCAATTTTTTTTATTAGTATTATCAATATATGATTGTCATTCAGAGTACATTTGCATGCGTAGGATAGTTAAGGATAGCTTGAGGTATTTAACCAACCTAGAACTAAGGCAGATAATACGGTTTACCTTAGACTAAGACAATGTTAAGAAGATTATATGGTATGAGGTTATGAAACGCAATAGACAAGGATGAACGGCGGATGGTCTGCATAAATAAATCAAACTGAGGCGGCGTTCCTTAGATTTCATTATTTCAAACAAAAATCTGTTTTCTTTTTTTTTGCCTGCCCTTTTTTTTGTTGTTTTGTTATATCCTCTGGGGAATCTATTCGGCACATGCATCTACGGCACGATGGATAACTAACTTCCACTCAAGAAGGGGGTGAAGGTAGGATGAGACACCGTTAAAGGCCGCTTATAACACACGAGGATGGGGCTAAGATTCTTTTGTACTGCGACGTCTTAGCCAGGGTGGATGGGGGCGATGGGCCCGTCTACGTCCAGTCAGGACTCCATTGTAACCGGGAGTCCACGCTCTTTCTCTCTCTCTCAATCTCTGCGTTTACCTGTCTCCGGGTGTTAATCACTTGTTCGGCGTTGCTGAGGTCTTCTGTTCTTCCTTTCTTTCAGCATTTAAGTACGTAAATTTTCTTCTTTCCAGCCTTTCAGGTACTACCAGAAGGAGGAAGCCGATATAGATATTTTTCTTTTTTGTCTGTCTGTCCGTCTGCAGTCACACTTACCACTTCCTTTTTCTTTACTGTCCGTCCGTCTGTCTGGTCAATCTTCGTATTTGCGCACAGCTTAACAAGCATCAAGGGATGTGGGTGGCAAGAACCACCCCAAGCCGGCTGATCGCTAGCGGCATATTTGCTGTGCGGCCACCCACGCTAATCCTACGATGATTTTGTAGCAAAGGGGTGTCGGATGCGGTATCTATCTACATCCAGGTAAGAGTGGATGTAGGCAGATCTGTCGACTGACAAGCTCTTCGTTACAAATTGCGCCGAAATTGGTTTTTTTCTCGGCCTTTAGTCAAGCTTCTCTTGACTAGAGTGCAATTACTATTTTAATGATTTTTTCTGGTCGCCCATTTGCGTTACAAATGACGCCCAATCATTGGTTTCTTTTCCGGGCTTTAGTCAAGCCTCTCTTGACTAAAGAGGAAGCACAAGTTCAAATTTAATTTTTGATTTTTCTGGTCGCCCATTTGCGTTACAAATGGCGCCCAATTGGAAATTTTCTGGCCTTTAGTCAAGCTTCTCTTGACTAAAGTGCAATCAATATTACTCATTCCTATACAAACTTTGAATTCAGGTTTTGCTGTAAAATCTTAATTTTTTATATTTCTGGTCGCCCATTTATCGTTACAAATGGCGCCCAAATTGGTTTTCTTTCGGCCTTTAGTCAAGCTTCTCTTGACTAGAGTGCAATTACTATTTTAATGATTTTTTCTGGTCGCCCATTTACGTTACAAATGGCGCCCAAGTTCGGTTTTCTTTCGCAATTAGTCAAGCCTCTTTTGACTAAAGAGTTAGTGCATTTTCAAGTTTAATTTTTGATTATTTTTGGTCGCCCATTTGTCGTCCAAGACGGTTTTTTTTTGCTTTAAGATCCTATTTTTATTTGTTATTTCTGGTCGCCCATTTGCATTACAAATGGCGTCCAAAACAGTTTTTTTTTTGTTTTAAGATCTTATTTTTATTTGTTATTTCTGGTCGCCCATTTGCGTTACAAATGGCGCCCAAAGATTGGTTTCTTTTCCGGCCTTTAGTCAAGCTTCTCTTGACTAAAGTTGCAATTACTATTTCCAGAATCAATTCCTATTGTTATTTTAAAGTAAAGCTTTTCGGATGCGTACTCACGCGATTTCGGGTAATCCAGAACGGTCCAATTGAGAATTTCACTATCTATTAGCATGGCTACTTCTTGTCTATAGCAGCTTGCGGCCTGAGGTGGGTTGCCTGGCTGGATGCAAGTGACAGAGTCTACGTAGAGTTTTATTTTGCTTCTGAAAAGTGCGTTACTTTCATGATAGTCACTCTTGGCTCTCGTGAGGCTCGACCTTTTGTGTTACGGCTGGGTCACTCGATCATGGTCCTGGCTGCATGAGTAATAGCAAATCGCCTTCGGTCAAGTCTAAGTTAATTTCCTCCCTACATTCAACGGTTTCCTTTGTTTAAGTGCTCATCCCCTCGTCAGCAAGCGAGTCTTGTGCGCGAGGCGTACCACCTTTGAAGCAAAGCTTCGGCTCTTTAACACCGGAGCGATGACCTTTTGGCAGTATGTCTACATAACGAGCTGGTCAGCTGACCCAAACCTGGCAAGTTGTTGAACGATGTTCTTCTTTAGATTCTGTCCTGGTCTGGGCGTTGGAGTCAGCTCACCGACTCCAGTGTGTAACCTAGCACCACGTTTTTGTTCAAACCCCTTTTCCCTTAGTATAAAATTCTATAATCCCTCCTGATGCTCCCTAGTGGAGGTGTGAGTTGTTCAGTTGGCAGTGGTCAGTCAGCGTTGTATGCGAGGCATACGTTTTTGAAATTAGTTCCGCTTACGTCTGCTGGTTCCAGGGAGAAGCCAGTATATTATCAAATTTCTGTGTTGTTGCGGGCTCTGAGCCATTCTAGTTTTGGGTTTTGTAAAGCTGCTCTGAGGTTTGCATTGTCACAATGCCTGTTAATTATGTTAATGATTATAATATATACAATCAGCTACTGCTTCTCTCCTGAGTACTGGCAGCCACTGAGTTACTGACAACTCACATTCGCCTTTGATCTCAACTTCATTCCCCATTAACCTTCCCTAACTTCTAGTGATGGGAGGCTAAGTCGATTAGTGGTTATGAACGTTGTATGCGATGTTTGAGTACGTTCCGTTCACTTCTGCTGGTTCGGAGAAGAAGCCCGTATTATCTCTTATTTAGTTTTAGTTGGGTTATCCCGTACAGATATTTAGTTTTAGTTGTGTTGTCCCGTTCAGATATTTAGTTTTAGTTGGGTTTTCCCGTACAGATATTTAGTTTTATTTGGATTGTCCCGTTCAGATTCATCTCCATATATACATCACCGCTTCGGCTTCTTACTCGAGTACCAGCAGCCACTTAATCACCGAACTCTCACCTTACCTTGATGTGTTGACTTCAGTCTCTTGCCAAGTTGATGAAGGATGTTCATCTCTCCCGATTTTATCCTTGGTTAAGGGAGTGCTTGTCACGGTCATGCATTGTAAGACGGCAACTCGAAGTTCTGTTCTTCAACATTGCAGTAAATCCCTTCCTATTTAGATAATTGCTCATTTGCTTGGTGGGAGTACAAGCTTAGTGCGCGTGGTTCAGCACACCCCTCGTAGAAGTTTTGCCGTTTATGTTCGGACAGCCACCAAGTTCATGACCATTTGCTAACAAACATCGATTAACGTTTGATAGAGTTTTTTCTCTTATTATTTAAATATAGATTGACCGAAGGTTTTGCGATTGGGCTGATTCCGAGCGACGACACCTTGGAGAGTGGTGGATGACGGAGAGGGAGAGAGATTAAGAGAGAGATAGAAGGAGACAATTTTTTTTTATTATTTCAGCAGTGGCTGAAATTTATTTCTTGTGTTGTGTGGGGCGAGTGTGTTTTTTTTTTGCGTTAATCTGTCATGCTGACACCGCCTTTATTATTTGAGCACCGTCGATTTATATTTGGATTTGTTTTTTTTTACGCAATAATATCTAACGGCAATTGGCGTACATCTTATTGTCCTTACCGGTTTTTGTTTTTTTTAATGCTATCGTGGTAATTGTCCAGTTCGAGTTAAACCAGTTTAGTGTTACGCTGTTAGTATTTATTACCAGCTAAAATGTATTTCCTTTCTCATAAGTAGATACGCATTATTCCATTTTCTTTTTTTTTCATGCTTTCAAGATGCCTTTAGTAAATTCTCTTCTTTGAAAAAATTTTTTCCTCTCTTCGCAGGATATAAAGTCTTGATCAAAGTTGCTTAGATCTCGGTAGCCCTAAGAAGGCATCCGACAAGCTTCACTTGTGAACTTCAGGTTGTCACAAACCCTCTTACTACTTCCTCAGTGGTGGGTGATAAACCTCTTTCACCGTGTTACTAACCCCTTCTGGGTTAGCCTTCATCTGAAGGATTTTGCTTTCCTGTCCCCTCTTTAATTTTCTTTCTATTAGTGTTCACACCTGAACAATAATTTAATATTTTTTCATCATAAACGTTGTTTGTAATTAGGTTAAATTACTTCTTCACAAAAATATTTCCAAGCTGATTTACCCATGTAAGCATTCCTTCATACATTGCACTTATCGGGCATTGTACTGATCGGCACAATGTAATTTTATGCAATGCAGCATTTTTATGCACACAGCATGAGTCAATGAGCTTGACCGGTGAGCACCACAAAAAGCTTAGCGGTACAATTTTTAAATATATTTTTTTGTTATTTAAGGCATGTGCCTCTCAATAAATTTTTTCAGTGTTAATTACCCTATAGTAAAAAGCGTTTTCTTTTAAACTACGATTTTTCAATATTCAACTTAAGGTTGAATATTTGACATGGTCCTTCGAGCTATTAATTGAACCTTAGGAATAATTCAAGAATCATGGGATTATTTTATTTGGACAATATAGCCACCAACACAAAAGCAGTAATCCAAGAACCATTGGATTCATTATTCTCCGAACTCAAAGCAGTAATCCATGAACCATTGGACTAATTGTTTTTCTACGAACTCCAAGAACCATTGGATTATTTTTGTTAACAAGCTCCGTAGAAACGATAATTCAAGAAGCATTGGATTATCTTTCAATCGACAAGCCTGCAGATCATCTCGACTAGAATACAAAACCCAATTAGACTACGTAGAAACTACTTTTCATTGAATGAATTTTTTCAATCTCCAACGCTGGGAATTATCTTAAACTCTCATATTAGATAGAGTTCCAGTTTTGAAAAAATTACTGAAATTTCAAGACGCTTGAATAGCAGAAGCGATCTAGAAAACTGAGCTAGATAAATCTCATCAAACATGGCTGAAGAACTTCTCTTGGCAAACCAGAAGCAATTGGCTAAGCCAATTGACGACCTCTTAGCAAATATTAAAAAGGACGAACATATTCGCAAAACTCGTGAATACATAACCAAAAAACAAGCCGCACTAATGACACTATGGGAAGAGTTTGACAAGGCTCACGATCAATTGAAAAAATTACTTTCTGAGAAATAGATCTAAAGCTTGAACAATTTTGGAATATTGAGGACAATGCCCCATCGAGCCAGGAAGTCGTTGATTGTGCAAGACACTTCCAACAAGAGACACATCAAAGAGCAAAGGATGGGAGATATATTGTCCATCTACCATATAGAGAAATTTCAGGAGAGCTTGGACACTCTAGGGCAGATCTAAAGCTCGCTTATTACAAATAGAGAAAAAGTTGAAAAAATCCCCAAACTTAATGACCGAATACAACAATTTCTTAATGGAATATTTGATCCTTGGTCACATGAGTCCAGCAGAACCATATATTGGATATAAAGCCAATGTATACTATTTGCCTCACCACGCAGTATTTAAGGAGGACAGCACAACTACAAAATTGCGTGTGGTGTTCGACGCATCTTGTAAAACATCATCTGGACTAAGCCTTAACGATTTATTGCATAGCGGGTCAAAAATACAACAAGATCTCAACCAAATTCTGCTAAGGTGGCGAAAGCACCGTTATATATTTACAGCAGACATTGAGAAAATGTTTATACAGATAGAAATAGCGCCAAAAGATAGAAACTATCAACGAATACTCTGGCGCCAGCAACCAGCAGAGCCTGTCCAAGAATATGTGTTGAACACTGTCACCTATGGCACAGCACCGGCAACATACCTCGCAGTCAAGGCCCTCAATCAACTCGCGAAAGATGAAGGCAATCAATTACCAGCAGCCAAAAGCGTGCTGCTTAATGATTTCTACATAGATGATATGCTAACAGGTACTGACACCAAAGCCGAAGCACACCAGCTACAAAAACAATTAGATTCCTTGTTAAAGAAAGCACGCTTCAATCTCCGGAAATGGACATCGAATAGCCAAGAGCTGTTGAAAATAATTCCAGAGGACCTAATAGAAAAAGGGATTCTGGAAATCGGAGACAAGGACACAATTAAAATGCTGGAGATACACTGGAACCCCAAACGAGACGAATTCCAGTTTAAATTAAAAATCAATACCACCGATGCCAAGTTAACGAAACGGGTATTATTGTCGAGAATTGCGACAATTTTTGACCCCATAGGTTGGCTAGCTCCAGTAACCATAACCGCAAAATTCATTATGCAGTCTCTTTGGAAAACAGAAACGGCTGGGATGAACTACCTCCTGACGAAACTATAAACTACTGGAAAAAGTTAGAAGCAGAAATGCAACAATTGCAATCAATAAGAATTCCTAGGTGGTTCAGACAGCGTACAGGTCAAGAAATTCAACTGCATGGATTTTGCGATGCCTCTGAAAGGGCATTTGCAGCCGTAATATACACCCGTACAATTGATTGCTTCGGAAAAATACACACTACGCTATTAACCGCGAGAACCAAGGTAGCACCTCTGAGACAAAAAATCGCTCTACTATTAGAACTCTGTGGCGCTCTGCTGTTTGCTCAGCTCCTAAGGTCCACCATCGATACTTTGGGAATAAATTCCCCTAAAATATTCGCTTGGTGTGATTCAGAAATTGAAATAGCATGGATAGCTAAAAATCCGAACAACTGGAAAACCTTTGTAGCTAACAGAGTCAGTGAAATACAAAGCCTCTTTGACAAAAACATATGGAGACACATATCATCTCATGAGAATCCTGCAGATATCGCCTCCAGAGGAATCAGTCCAACCATGCTTTCTTCCCACAACCTTTGGTGGAAGGGTCCACTTTGGTTAACTCAACTTCCAGATGCTTGGCCCTCAAACCAGCCCAATGTCATCACCACTGAGGAAGAAAAACAAACAGTTGCAGTTTTTAAGATGACTACTCAATCGGACGAAATATTCACGAGCTCAAGTTATACAAGGCAATTGAGAATCATTGCATACTGTTTCCGATTCATGAAGAATTGCAACCTGCCAAAAGCGCAACGGAATTTTGACTATCTATCTTCTCACGAACTGCAAGAAGCAGAAAACCACATTATCAAGATTGGGAGCCACTAAAGAAAACCAGAAAACTGCTTACTTTGCATCCATTTTTAGATGAAGATGGAATTCTAAGAGTGGGGGGAAGATTGAAGAACTCGGCACTGCCAATAGACGCCAAGCATCAAATGCTTCTTCCCCAGAAACACCACATAACAAATCTTGTCATTGACCATGCTCACCAACAAACCCTACATGGTGGCACATAACTAACCTTAAATCACATAAGGTCGCAATTCTGGATAATTGACAGTAAAAGAGTAGTACAAGGCAGAAACCATAAATGTATAACATGCGTAAGATATCGCCAAAAGAACACCCAACCATTGATGGGTGACTGTCTGCAGTACGCATAAATCCTTCCCGCCCTTCTCAAATTGCGGAATTGATTATGCCGGCCCATTTCTTACCAAAATGTCAAAAGGAAGAGGCAATAAAACTATTAAAGGCTACATAGCGCTTTCTGTCTGTATGGTAACAAAAGCTGTCCTTTCTTGCGGCTTATAGCAGATTTGTTGCTCGCCGGGGACACTGCAAGCAAATATACAGCGATAACGGGACAAATTTTGTCGGAGCTAGCAACAAATTGGATAAGGACTTGCAGCTCGCAATTACCCGATCCACAAAACAAACAGCAGAGGCCATAGTCAATGACCGAACAGAGTGGAAGTTCATTCCTGTATCCAGCCCCCATTTTGGCAGTTTATGGGAAGCTGGTGTTAAGTCTGTCAAAGGGCACCTTAAACGTGTGCTGGGAGAGACCCTGTTGACCTTTGAGGAGTTTGCCACAATATTATACCAAGTAGAGACATGCTTAAACTCGAGGCCGATAGGGCAACAATCAAGCGACCCGAGAGATTTAGAACCATTGACTCCAGGCCATTTTTTAATCGGACGCCCTCTGATTTCCCACCCTGAACCTAACATCGATGACAAGCAAATCCACCAAAGATGGAAATTAGTCACAAAATTGCACCAGGATATTTGGCATAGATTGTCGCAAGAATACTTATCCTTATTACAACAAAGAAGTAAGTGGAAAGCAGAGAGAAAAAGCCCATCGGTCGGAGAAGATCAGTTACCGCCTCAAAAATGGTCTCTAGGACGAATCGTACAACTCCACCCAGGAAATGATGGCATAGTACGTGTTGTATCAGTGCAATATAGAGACAGCGTCAAGAAGCGACCACTGCACATGGTCTGTCAGCTGCCCATCAGAATACACAATTCAGAAAATGAAAGCTCCGACTCTAATGCTATTACAGCAACAACGACTGTGCGAAGGTCCATCAAATTGACAAATAGACGCATCCGTAATACCAAGCAAATACAACCAGAACTACTATGGTCAAAACCAGAGCATTTTCATCGAATTACTACAGAGACCACAAGGCGGAAACCTGATTCGAGTCCAACTCCACCCACCAAAAGTAAAAGAACAAGAATTGCACCTTGTACTTGGGCATCAAGATTACTCCACTCAACCTTGCCACTGTTTTCCTGGTTGACTGTAGTTTTCGCAGAAGATTATACCATATTTCAGCCAGAGTCAGGATTCTGCGTGGAAAATCTCGGTAATGTTCAAGTTAAACGAGGCAACTTAAGCCTTCAACTAACACTTCCAATGGCTGAAATCTTCACTGACCAGAAAAATATAGATGTCACCTGGAACCAAATAAAACAAATGTGTGATCGCACTAAGAAGCTCACCGACATAACGCACTGCCTAGTACTTTTCCAGCATCTATCCAGTAGAAGACAAAATCTACTGAAGGCAATTGAAGAGATCCTTCATCTAGAACCCAAAACTAGGAAAAGAAGAGGCCTTTTGGGGAAACTTCTCATCAGTGTATTCGGAGTAAACGACCACGTTTACAAAGGCATTGAAGAATTGCACAACAACCAAGAGACTCTTCTGCATTTGAATAACCAACAGGCAATTCTCATTAATACAAAACTCAACCAATCCAATTTCTTTGTGCTCGAAAAGCTGAAACATTTCGACGCCAGATTGTCCAAGGTCATTAACTCAATCAACCAGATGACTGAATGGTACTGGAGTGCTGATCACAACAGGATCAGCATTGAGGTGATAGCTACATATCTCAGCGCTGAGGACTACTACGATGAACTTCAAGAAAAATATACACACTGGCTAAACGCAGTTCATAATCATGGGCATTTGCTGAATTTCATCACTCTGCATGACATCAAGTCAGTTGTACAGAACATATCTCAAAGTTTCGGTGTATGAGATCTGGGCTCAACGTCAGGAGGGGGTGCCGGTTTGTAAATGGATAACTCAACAGTTTTTCAAATATAAAATTTTTATTCAATATATATGTTGCTTATAACTAATATCACAATTCAATTCTCCTTTTAATTCAGTGTTCTTAACCTATGAAAGTTCAATCCCTAAAACTAGCCTTAGCCTACCACAATAATTCACTAATTGAATGACAATTCAAAAAAAATAATTCAACAAATTTAAAACCAAATGAATTAAACAAAATTCGTACTAATTCAGGAATAACTCCAATTTCGCCACTTTGTTGGTTTCTAAAAGAGAAGAAGAAAAAATATTGTTTAAGCAAGCGCTAAACGTGTGAGTAAGCCTTTATAGATAAATGCGATGCTTGAATTAATATATATGCATGTATTCTGGACAATGAACTGCCACGTGAAAACACAACTTGCTCGTGTAAGCAAAGTAGCAGTACCAAATCTAAATGTCACGCAGAAGTAAATTTCTGCAGTCGGAGTAAATTCCTACTCGGGTGAAATGAAAATATAGCAGAATTAAACTTCTGCAGTAGGAGTAAATTCCTACTTTAGCTGGACAAGGAATATTAGCAGAATTAAATTTCTGCAGTAGGAGTAAATTCCTACTTTAGGTGGACAAGGAATATTAGCAGAATTAAATTTCTGCAGTAGGAGTAAATTCCTACTTTAGGTGGGCAAGGAATATTAGCAGAATTAAATTTCTGCAGTAGGAGTAAATTCCTACTTTAGGTGGACAAGGAATATTAGCAGAATTAAATTTCTGCAGTAGGAGTAAATTCCTACTTAGATGGAAGCAAATAAGGCTTAGGATAGTTGGAAAAATCAGATTAAACTCTGATGTGTTCAGATTAAATTCTGAACTAGGAATGGTTGATTTTGCTGCGGCTTGCTGCTTATTTATAGCCGCCGCAAACCGCTATTTTGTTGCTTCAAACATGCGTTGCCCTGCCAACGCTAATTTCATAGTTTCGTTTCTATTGCGGCGAGAGCGACAGCAGCTGATTTGTGTAATGTCATGTTGATGACATTAAAGAATGTAAATAATCGCAGCGAAGTGCGATTTTTTTGGTAAGTTGGAGATATTTGTATGTTTATTGTTTATTTAATAAGTTTCTAATTTATTTTTAGGTGAAATTGGATTCAGTGTGAGTAGATACAGAACTTCCCGTGGATTATTTATGAATATGCCATGCGTGATCTGGGATTTGGAAGATTAATAGGATTGCCTTCTTTCTTTTCTTTAGATAAGTATCCTTCGAGTTTTGTTATTCCAGAGTGAGATACTTTGTGGTATCTTTTATTTTGTTTTCAGGTGTATCTACTTTGAGTTTAGTTCAACGCTTGGCGTATCTTTTGGCACGGGTGCTCAAACGAACAAAGTTCATGAGAAGAATCAACGCGGGATATGTCAATTGTATGTGGACTGAACATCTTCCCGCCTCAAAAAAAAAGGGGAATATAATAAATAAATAATCTATCGCTAGCCTTCAAGACAAGTGAAAAAATATGTAGGGGAGATGCTCTTTCAACAAAATATTAGTTTTTATAAATTGACTTACTGTAATCTGTGTTTTGAAGTGTATAATGTCCCTTTTCTTGGTGACTTTTATGGTGACATCGCCAGGGAGTCGAAATCTGTAGAATTTCCTTGCTGATTTGATATCATCCCATGGCACGTAGGCAGTTTCCAACAATTTAATAACGATGGGAGTAGCCATGATTTGTCCCACCAGGTCGACTGGGATCCCTGGACTTGGTTGTAATGGTTCCTGGTTGATTGATGAGAGATCCTTTGGTGCTGGAGGATTGCTTGGTGGGTCCTTAAACTGCATTGGAGGTTCCAGTAGAATATCCTGCAATGGCAGAGGTGATGTTGTCATGGAACCTTTGGTTGTCGTCTTTGGTATTCGATAATGTGCTGGAAGATCCATTAATCGAGGTATTGGTTCCCGTATAACATCCTGCGATGGTGGATTGTAATTTCTATTAGGTACTTGCTTGGGCTTCGTTGAGGTTCCTATATCGGCTATTTTTCTCTTTCCACTAGGCACCACTTCGAGTAATTCTGGCATGTGTCTAGGAGTTTTAGTAGCTGCTGCAGGTAGCCACGGCTGAGTCTGAACCCGCACTCCTGGGCAGTACTCCCTAGGTCTTGATTTAAATTCGAAGCTGTCATTTGGCTTGGGTTCCTTTTGAAGCCGTTTTAGTTCTGCTGTAGCGGGCCTTGCTTCAAATGGCCTACGTATTTTTTTTACAGGCACAATTTTTTCGGATGGTGGGTGCATTATGGCAGATTTGAGTTGTTGCCGTGCCTTCTTCGGAGGCGATGGTCGGACAATGGCTGATTTGATCCTCCTTCTTGCCTTTTTTGGTGTTGGAGGTGGTGGACTGATCGGCTGGATCTTTTTAATAGGAGCTAAGAGCTCTGGTGGAGTGGGTGGCATGTCCACGTCGGTGGAATCTAAAGATTCCGAGTTGAAAATTTCCAAAAGTTCCTCGGCGGCAGACATGATAATAGAAAAAGTCAAAAGATACTCAACTGAAATAAAAACGAATTTAAACCTCGACGCGCACTTGTCACTTTTCAAAATTGAAGTGAATTTTGGCGGTTTCTGAGCTCGTTTTTATTCGAATATAACGGTAAGTTTTGAGATTAAGTAATGCCAGAGAGAAGTGGATTTTGGTGGGGATTTTAAAAATTAATATTGAGAGGTAGATGTTAAAGGGAGAGGGCAGATTTTTGTAATTGGTCTGGTGAGAATATTTTTTGGTGTTTGGATAGTTACTGCTCGTACTAAGTTGTCGTGGCCAGGATGGATATCTATTATTCTACCTAATGGCCATTTTCCAATAGGTATTTGGTCGTCTTTTATTAGAACGAGAGTACCTATTTCTAGATTTTCCTTCTCAACTTTCCACTTGTGTCTTTGATGCAGAGTATGGAGATAGTCTCTTGACCATTGTCTCCAGAAGTTGTAGGAGAGCGATTGGATAAGTTGCCATCTTTTAAGAGGATGTTGGAGAGGATTGAGTGGGGGAGGTTCACAAGTAGTGAGGTTATGTCGACCGGTTAGGAAGTGTCCGGGAGTGAGGATATTGTAGTCAGTTGCATCGTTTGACAGAGGGGAAAGAGGTCTGGCATTTAAACATGCCTCAATTTGAACTAAAACAGTGTATAGTTCTTCGTAAGTGAGCTTCGCCTCTTTGATGGTTTTGTAAAGATGGCGCTTGGTGGATTTTACACCGGCTTCCCATAAGCCTCCAAAGTGAGGTGCTGCAGGAGGGTTAAAGTGCCAAGATATACCTTGGTTTGCAATTTCGCTGGCTAGATCAGTTTCGATTGCTTTGATCGATTTTTCTAAATTTGACTGTAAGAGTCTGTTAGCTCCAACGAAGTTGGTGCCTCGGTCCGAGTAGATGTGAGAGCAGAGGCCTCTCCGTGCGACAAATCGCTTCAGGGCGGCTATGAAAGCTGGTGTTGACAAATCAGAGACGAGCTCTAAATGTATGGCCTTGGTGGCCAAGCAGACGAACAGACAAATATAAGCCTTGGTTATTCTCGCTCCTCTCAGTGTTGACGTTTTCATCTCAAGCGGACCTGCGTAATCTACCCCAGTGTGTTGGAATGGTAACGATATACTGATTCTAGCTGAGGGCAGAGAACTCATTAGCTGAGAGCTAGGTCTAGCGTTGAACCGAAAACAGTCAACACATTTGTGAATGCGATGTCTAATCGTATTGCGTGCATTTAGTAACCAATAATTGTGTCTTAAAGTACTCAGTATTGTTTGGGTGCCTCCGTGTAGGGTATAAAGGTGAATATGATCTATCAGAATGTTGGTTAGGTGATGGTTATTAGGGAGGATGATTGGATGTTGTTGGTCGTAATTTAATTGAGACTGTGTGAGACGACCTCCAACTCGTAGGATATTTTCAGAGTCGAGTATAGGATTGAGAGACAGGATTCGACTTTTTTTAGGAAGGGGAAGCCTTTTTTGTAGTTGAACAATTTCGGAGGGGAAGCAGATTTTTTGGAGAAGTTTAATTAGGCATCGTTCTGCCTTTTTTAATTCGGAGACAGATAAATACTGAGTAGAGGGATATGTTTTGCGCATGCTGTTAATAAATCTAAAACAGTATGCAGTTATTCTGATAGTTTTTTGAAATGAAGAATATTTATTTAGTAAAATCATTTGTTCATCGATAGTGTTGGTGAGAACTTTTGATTTTTTATATTCTAATTGAGTCTGTAGATCTGACGATTGTTGAGGCCAGAATTCCTCATCTTGATGTAGCCAGTCTGGGCCATTCCACCACATCGATGCAGAGACTAAGATGCTTGGCAGAATGCCTCTTGATGCTACATCCGCGGGATTGTTTTTGGATGAGACATGTTTCCAAATAGCTTGTGGAATATTTTCATGGATTTCGGAGATGCGATTGGCTACGAATGTTTTCCATGTGGAGGGATGTTTGTGTAGCCATGCCAAAACTATGTTGGAGTCTGTCCAGGCTACGACCTTTACTTTCTCTAATTCTAAATCGATGCTGACTTGTCTGATAAGCCGAGAAAGCAGGACAGCACCACACAGTTCCAAACGTGGTATTGAGACTGGTTTAATGGGAGCTACTTTGGTTTTTGCTGTTATTAATTGGACTCTAGAGTTCTCCTGTATTTTCAGGTATAGAACTGCTGAGTAGGCATGAATAGATGCATCGCAGAAGCCATGTAGCTCCATCGCTGTTGTGTTAGGCTGATAGCCTAGCCATCGTGGAATTTGTATTTTCTGTATGTTGTGTAATTGATCTTTGAGTTGATTCCACTCTCTTGATATGTCTGTCGGCACAGCATCGTCCCAATCACATTTTGAGAGCCAGAGTTTTTGGATCAGTATTTTGGCTGTGATAACACAAGGAGCTAACCATCCCAGGGGATCGAAAAGAGAGGAAACCTCAGATAAAATTATCCGTTTCGTATACGTGGGTTTTGGCTCAGGAACATTGGTTTTGAATGTGAAGTGGTCGGTAGATGGATACCAATGAATGCCGAGAGTTTTTATAGACTCATGTTCAGAGAATTCCAAATTTGTTTTCAACTCTCGGTGTTCTAGTGGTATATGTTTGAGTAACTCATGATGGTTAGCAGTCCATTTGCGTAGGTTGAAAGTTCCTTTGGCTAGGGTTGCGATAAGCTCGTGTTGTAGTTGCTGAGCTTCGTTCAGACTGTGTGCGCCTGAGACCAAATCGTCTACGTAAAAGTCGCGCATGATGCTCTTTGCAGCGAGGGGATAGTTGCTTGCTTCATCCTTTGCTAGCTGCTGCAAAGTTTTAATAGCAAGATATGGTGCAGGTGCTGTACCAAAGGTAACTGTAGTCAGAGCGTAGTCCTTTAACTCTTCTTCTTGTGAGTTTCTCCAAACTATTCTTTGGTAATGTTGATGTTCAGGTTTTATCTGAATCATCCTGTACATTTTTTCAATATCTGCAGTGAAAGCAAATTTGTACAGACGCCATCTCAATAAGGTGGTCCAAAGCGTTGGTTGGATTGTAGGTCCAATCAATAATTGTTCATTCAATGATCTACCATTAGAGGTACGTGCAGATGCATTGAATACAATTCGTAGCTTTGTAGTGGTGCTCTCTTTGAGCACTGCATGGTGGGGTAAATAGTAGTATGTGATCTTGTCACATGCTTTATTTTCTGCTGATAATTGTGTATGTGGGATAAGTTTCATATGTTTGAGATGGTCGTATTCCTCAATACAAGTTTTGTATAATTTGAATAATTCAAGATTATTGGCGAGTCTTTTTTCAAGCTGCAAGAATTGTTTGACAGCCATGTTTCTAGACTGCCCGAGTTGGGGAATGCTGCAGTCTTTGAAGGGTATACTAACCTCATATTTTCCAGAAGACAGGCGCTTTGTGGTCTTCTGGTAAAGCTTCTCGCACAGCTGGTCTTCTGGGGATAGTGCTGGTGCAGCAGAGCATTCCTCCAATTCCCAGAATCTTTTTAACTGACTGTCTAAATCAGTATTGATCATGGTGTGGGTGGATAGCATGGTAGTTATCATGCTTTTAGTTTCTGGTACTGCTCCGACCAGAATCCAGCCCAGTTCAGTGTTTTGGGCTGTTGGAGTGTTGCCAGCTCCTCTCCTTATGCCATTTTTAATAATGGCTGCATAGATATCTGCTCCCAGCAAGATGTCGATTTCTCCTGGAACTGAATCTAGGGTCTGCTAGTGGGAGGTTGATAATGTGTCTCCAACTTGACACTTCGATGGTTTGAGCTGGCAATAATTCAGTGATTTTTTTTATCACGAGCATATTGCTCTCTATTTTGAACTTAGTATGTATTGAGTTGATTGTGACAGTTGCTTGTTTTAAAGCTGTCTTGGTGGGAGTTGTACCAAGTCCGATAAGTTGGTGGGTGGTTGGAGATCCTTTAAGCTGGAGACGCTTAAAGGTTTTCTCTGTCATAATAGAGACTTGCGACCCGGAATCTATTAGTGCTCGGAATGTCATCGTGATTCCGGATGCAGCAGTGACATTGATCAGAGCTGTAGAGAGCAGAGCTCTTTTCATGTTTGCTGTTAGAAAATTTTGAACTTGTTGTTCATCATTTCTACAGGCGGGTGGACTTGCTTCCATATTTAATTTTTGGGCGGATTGATTGGGTGATTTTGTCACCGACTGTTTTTGCTCATAATGAAGCAATGTGTTATGATTTTTCTGGCAATGATAACACTTTTTGTTGCTAGTGCAATTTGTTAAATTGTGGTTGGGTGATAAGCAGTTTTTACATAAATGCTTATTTGTGACAACTTCGTGACGTTGTCGGGTGGTCAAATTTCTGAACATCGGACAGTGGAATATTATATGATTTCCTTTGCAATGGCTGCAAGAGTATGTTTTTGTAGGTGGGTGTATTTGTTTTGAGCTCTTAGTATTGTTCAAGAGTCCATAGGTGGGTTTGGGAGAGAATGGTTTTCTCTGTGTCGTTGATGACGTAGTTTTGTTTCCTATCATTTCTAATGTTCGGAAACGAGATTCTAGGAATTTTTTTAATGTCTTTAATTGGGGTAAATCGGTGCTATTGTGGAGGCTTTGTTCCCATAATTGGTGCGTGTCTGGGTGTAATTTTTGGACCGTCAAATATATAATTATTGGGTCCCAATTGTCGGTGTCTATTCCCAGATTTTGTAGCGCTAGTAATGCTTCAGTTATATTGTCTAACAGCCTTTTGATATTGTCGGCGGTATCATGACTTATGGATGGAAGAGACAATAATTTTTTTAATTGTACATTCACTAATATTCGCTTATTTGAATAGCGTTCTTTTAGTAGCTGCCAGGCTGGTTGGTAATTTGCATCACACACTTCGTAGTGTCTGAGCAGTTTTTCGGCTTCTCCCACCAGATTAGTCTTTAGGAAGTACAATTTGTCAACGTCTCTTAAGTTATTGTTGTTATGTATAACCGAATTAAATAGATCGTGGAATGAAATCCACGTAGAGTATTCTCCATTGAAGGTGGGAAGTTTAATTCTGGGGAGTCTTTCATTATTACATGAATTTGTGCTAGCATGTGATGTCTGAGTCTGAAGAGGATTATTGACAGGCGTTGGTGTTAGTTTGTCTATATCCTCTTCCATGCTTGCTGCTTTTTCAATATAATACTCCTGTGCATCACTAAATGTCTCTTTCGTGAAATACTCTAATTTGCGATCTTCCTTTGTCGCTCTCTTTTGAATTACCCTATGCCGCATTTGGAATTCTTTCCAATATTCGGTGAACGTTTGTAGGCGTTTTTCTGTCGATTTGACAGTTTTCTTTTTACCATCTCTTTGATGCCTTCTAAAGAGGTCTTCCATTAACTCTTTGACCTCTTTTTGAGACTCAACTAACTCTAATATTGAGCTAATGGTTTCGTCTCCGGCGTCAGGTATACTGCCTTCATCATCTGTAGGCATTTTGTATGGAGAGGCTTGAGTCACGTGATAGTCTTAAGCGATACTTTTCTTAACTTTATATTTGAATAGCTGAGTTATCGTGCTCGAAGGACCATGTATGAGATCTGGGCTCAACGTCAGGAGGGGGTGCCGGTTTGTAAATGGATAACTCAACAGTTTTTCAAATATAAATTTTTTTTTCAATATATATGTTGCTTATAACTAATATCACAATTCAATTCTCCTTTTAATTCAGTGTTCTTAACCTATGAAAGTTCAATCCCTAAAACTAGCCTTAGCCTACCACAATAATTCACTAATTGAATGACAATTCAAAAAAAATAATTCAACAAATTTAAAACCAAATGAATTAAACAAAATTCGTACTAATTCAGGAATAACTCCAATTTCGCCACTATGTTGGTTTCTAAAAGAGAAGAAGAAAAAATATTGTTTAAGCAAGCGCTAAACGTGTGAGTAAGCCTTTATAGATAAATGCGATGCTTGAATTAATATATATGCATGTATTCTGGACAATGAACTGCCACGTGAAAACACAACTTGCTCGTGTAAGCAAAGTAGCAGTACCAAATCTAAATGTCACGCAGAAGTAAATTTCTGCAGTCGGAGTAAATTCCTACTCGGGTGAAATGAAAATATAGCAGAATTAAACTTCTGCAGTAGGAGTAAATTCCTACTTTAGCTGGACAAGGAATATTAGCAGAATTAAATTTCTGCAGTAGGAGTAAATTCCTACTTTAGGTGGACAAGGAATATTAGCAGAATTAAATTTCTGCAGTAGGAGTAAATTCCTACTTTAGGTGGGCAAGGAATATTAGCAGAATTAAATTTCTGCAGTAGGAGTAAATTCCTACTTTAGGTGGACAAGGAATATTAGCAGAATTAAATTTCTGCAGTAGGAGTAAATTCCTACTTAGATGGAAGCAAATAAGGCTTAGGATAGTTGGAAAAATCAGATTAAACTCTGATGTGTTCAGATTAAATTCTGAACTAGGAATGGTTGATTTTGCTGCGGTTTGCTGCTTATTTATAGCCGCCGCAAACCGCTATTTTGTTGCTTCAAACATGCGTTGCCCTGCCAACGCTAATTTCATAGTTTCGTTTCTATTGCGGCGAGAGCGACAGCAGCTGATTTGTGTAATGTCATGTTGATGACATTAAAGAATGTAAATAATCGCAGCGAAGTGCGATTTTTTTGGTAAGTTGGAGATATTTGTATGTTTATTGTTTATTTAATAAGTTTCTAATTTATTTTTAGGTGAAATTGGATTCAGTGTGAGTAGATACACAACTTCCCGTGGATTATTTATGAATATGCCATGCGTGATCTGGGATTTGGAAGATTAATAGGATTGCCTTCTTTCTTTTCTTTAGATAAGTATCCTTCGAGTTTTGTTATTCCAGAGTGAGATACTTTGTGGTATCTTTTATTTTGTTTTCAGGTGTATCTACTTTGAGTTTAGTTCAACGCTTGGCGTATCTTTTGGCACGGGTGCTCAAACGAATAAAGTTCATGAGAAGAATCAACGCGGGATATGTCAATTGTATGTGGACTGAACATTCGGGTCTAATCTCATAATATTACCAACACCGCAAGATCGGTTGAATATGAGAGCAGAAAACAACACTGTGAAGTTATACGGGTACCTAAACATAGTGGAAAGGAGCATATACGAGCTAATACATGTAACTCCAACGCCTCATATGATCGAAAGCAACAAATTGGCAATTTCGGACATAAAGCTCTCTACTTTTGCTATTAACTTCGATCAACAAATATATTTCAACTTGCAGGAGCAAGAATTAAGGGCTTGCTTAGTTGAAGATAGCCATACTCATTTATGTACTCCAACAATCGTACACAGCATTCAGGATAGCCCCTCCTGCGTCATTGATGAAATTTATGAACGTCATCCCAAAACGATGCGTTAGTTCACCGGAACAATATGGAACGCTCTTATGATGAAGAATATGTGGCTCTACATCAATAACCAAATCAAGGTCACTGCTGTAATCTTCAAGGGCTCAAGGAGAGAGTTACTCCTAAACAAAACGGGAATTATTCACCTTCACGACGACTGCTACATTAAGACCAAGGAGATTACCTTGAAAACAAATCTTGACCAAAATACAGACGTTCTAACCACGCACATGAAGGAAGTTCCTCCAAATCCAGTCATCATCAATTTCAGCACGCCACCATTAATGCTGCAACCAGGTCGACTAATAGGTCCAAATGAACAAATACTGGACTACAGTATGATAACTGAATTGCATCCTGCCATCCTCAAGAAGACTCTGATCATACATACCACCGCCGCAACATTAACGCTGATCATATGCGTATTGGCAATGTTGATCTGGAGATACTGGACCAGCATTGGGGCAATGCCTCAACCCTGCCACAAGCAACAGACAGAACCTATTCAAGAAAGAGTCTCGCCCCTGCAATTATCCAGTCCAGAAGCACATTCATCTCCTAAAGGCTCAATCATGCGACATTTTGATAGAGTACTACCACCTACACCTGGCGGCCCCAGCATGTTCACGCCTGAAAAATAATTTAATATTTTTTCATCATAAACGTTGTTTGTAATTAGGTTAAACTACTTCTTCACAAATATATTTCCAAGCTCATTTACCCATGTAAGCATTCCTTCATACATTGCACTTATCGGGCATTGTACTGATCGGCACAATGTAATTTTATGCAATACAGCATTTTTATCCACACAGCATGGGTCAATGAGCTTGACCGGTGAGCACCACAAAAAGCTTAGCGGTACAATTTTTAAATATATTTTTTTGTTATTTAAGGCATGTGCCTATCAATAAATTTGTTCAGTGTTAATTACTCTATAGCAAAAAGCGTTTTCTTTCAAACTACGATTTTTCAATATTCAACTTAAGGTTGAATACTTGACAATTACTCTGGCGTGTCAAGTAGTGTCGTGTGAGCAGAGTCCGCGGAAATTTTGGTTTCTAGTGCAATACCTCTAAGCGAACGAGTTTAGAGCGTCACCTCTCCATGCTACTAACGCCTTCTGGGTTAGCCTTCATCTGAAGGATTTTACTTTCCTGTCCCTTCTTCAATTTTCTTCCAATAATGCGGATGGAGTCTCAGCGAATTTTTTTTTATGTAATGTATTATCTCTAAACTAAACCACCACATTTAGATGGTCTCAGTCTTGGTCACTAACCCCTTCTGGGTTAGCCTTCATCTGAAGGATTTTACTTTCCTGTCCTTTCTTCAATTTCCTTAGAGCTTGAACCCGCTTACCGCATCCCGCGGGATTTCCGTCATCCTGAGCGAGTTGATAGATGAATTTTATCTGTTACGAAGCTATTTCCTCTCTTGGGATTGGGGATTTCCGGGGTGTTGCGACTGGATTCAGCAGAACGATAAGTAGCAGCATTTCACCGACGAAGTCGTAGTCTCGAGCCGAATATTCCAGTACTCAATAAATCAATCGCTGCACCTCTTCCTGGTCAGTTCATCGGGCGAGGCGAGTTGGTAGACGAGGTCTATCGG
The DNA here is from genome assembly GCA_963930735.1 of Dioctria linearis. Lineage (NCBI taxonomy): Eukaryota > Metazoa > Arthropoda > Insecta > Diptera > Asilidae > Dioctria > Dioctria linearis. The sequence continues at coordinate 210,360,226 of OZ005742.1, read as the reverse complement.
TAGATCATTCCTCCCTCGTCCAAGACGAATTGGGATCTTAGGTCTCAATAACACAGGGTCCAGCTTATGCCCGGCTTGAAACTGTTGTGGGTCGTCCCCACGTTGGGCGCGGCTGCAAACAAGTCATTCATAGTTCACCTCCAAGCAAACCCTTTTGTTTTTTTTCTTGTTTTTCTTCTTATTTTTCTCTTTTCTCTCCCTTCCCCGTTGTGCCCGGCATGAGGCTCTATTCTCGGTGGGTCGTCCCCACGCTGTAGCGTATACCCCCCCCCCCTTACGCTACTTGTTTCTTTTTGTTGTTGTTTGGCTTCTCTACTTCTGTAGAAAAACCCCCATGATATCCCGGAGGTACCTAGAATAAAAGATAAAATTTATATATTTTCGAGAAGTAGCCCTATGCTACTTCTCCATAGTACAAAATTCCTGAAAAAAACAAAATTTACATATTTTCGAGAAGTAGCCCTATGCTACTTCTCCATACCACAAAAATCCTGCAAAGAGAAACAAAAGAAAATATATCCATATACAGCCGCATATAAGTACAGACCCAAAACAATGTGAAGAGAGCAAAAAAAGAGTAAAGAAGCAAAAATATTCAAAAATGATAAAATTCTAAATTGTGCAAAAACGCGCACAATTCACAATTTTTCATGTAAAAACTTACCGCTAGTCACCAACATCGAGACGACGAAAACTGTAATTCGCCTAGCTGTAATGCATCGTACGATGCCACCATGCAAAAGCATTACAGCAAGCCCTTCGAAATTCCGAAAAATAATTTGTGGGCACAGCATACATGTTGGCTACTACCAAAGTACAGGCGTGTGATACACACACATCCGTACTCAGGCAGTAGCGCAAACGCTAACGTTCGCGAAGTTTCCGAGAAAGACGAAAAATGTTCGTCTGTCGGTGAATGGAGGCAAGGCGGCTGCGTGCGATGTTGGTAAGCTGCAGGAGTCGATTAGTCGATTTTCGAACAAGCGAGGAGTGAGTGGCTACAGGAGCGAAGTGCTTAACGTCGAGGTTTTCTTTATGTATCTGAGTACAGTAGTTTGCGGTAATTGTTTTCGTGGTTACTTACCTGCATCGTCAGTGATTTTTTTCTTTCGTCGTGATTATCAACGCATTTCCGCGAGCTGACAAGCATTCTTTTTGTTTAAATAGTGGAAATTCTATTAAGAATAATGAAAATTCTATTAAGGATAAGTAATTTAGTGATTACTTACCTACATCGTCAGTGAATTCGTCATTATATTCTTTCACACATTTTCTCGAACTGAAAAGAATTTTTTTATATACATTAGTGAAAATTCCATTACGAATAAGGAATTTAGTGATTACTTACCTGCATCGTCAGTGATTTTTTTTCTTTCGTCGTGATTATCAACGCATTTCCGCGAGCTGAAAAGGATTATTTTTGTATAAATAGGGGAAATTCTATTAAGAATAATGAAAATTCTATTAAGAATAATGAAAATTCTATTAAGAATAAGTCATTTAGTGATTACTTACCTGCATCGTCAGTGAATTCGTCGTTATTTTCTTTCACGCATTTTCTCGAACTGAAAAGAAAAATTTATATATATTAGTGAAAATTCCATTAAGAATAAGGAATTTAGTGATTACTTACCTGCGTCGTCAGTGAATTCGTCGTTATTTTCTTTCACACATTTTCTAGAACTGAAAAGAAAATTTTTATATATATTAGTGAAAATTCCATTAAGAATAAGGAATTTAGTGATCACTTACCTGCATCGTCAGTGAATTCGTCGTTATTTTGTTTCACACATTTTCTCGAACCGAAAAAAAGAATTTTATATATATTACTGAAAATTCCATTAAGAATAAGGAATTTAGTGATCACTTACCTACATCGTCAGAGAATTCGTCATGATTTTCCACGCATTTTCTTGAACTGAAAAAGGCAAATTGTCTTTGAATTAGTGAACATTCTATTAAGTATAAGGAATTTAGTGATCACTTACCTACATCTTCAGAGAATTCGTCGTGATTTTCCACGCATTTCCTCGAACTGAAAACGAAAATATTTTTTTTATATTAGTGAAAATTCTACTAAAAATAAATAATTCAGTGTTCATTTACCTGCATCGGCGGTGATTTTGTTTTGTGGTTGTTTCTCACGCATTTCCTCGAACGGGAAAAGGAGTATATTTTTTTTATTGGAAATTCTATTGAGAATAAACAGTCAGTGATCATTTACCTGCATCGACGGTGATTTCCTCTGGTGGCTGTTTTTCACACGTTTCCTCGAACTGAAAGGAATAATTTTAATTTCTTTTTTTTCTATATTATTGGATTACTCTCTTTTCCCTCAATTTGCGTTGAATTGTCCTGAAAGAGGATTTCGTATTAAAATCATTTGATAGTCCTCATTGTATAGACTTACCTGCAAGCAGTGATAATTCGAAAGAAAATTTCAATTTGTGGTGGGAGTTTTCTGAAAAAAGGAATTCGTGTAAAGAAAAAAAGAAACCATTTATCGACTTTCTTGTGTTATTTACCGGGTGAAAACGCAGTGGAACCCGGGCATCATACCCGAAATAGAAACTTAATGATAACCAATGACAAATTACTTGTGCTAAAATTTCATATGTAACTCGCCTATTGAGATCGTTTGTTTGTTTTTATTCCGCCATTCATCCTGCTCCCAACGCATTAGCAGAATTAAGTCAAGCAGATAGGAGCCTATAAGCCTAGGAGCACATAAGAAAGTAAAGCAATCAAAGTGTAAAAGAAAAAAAAAGAGGCCAATGAGCCCAAAAGAAAAAAAAATTAAATAAAAAAAAATATATAAATCAAAAAAAAAAGAGTCCAATGAGCCCACCAACTAATGCAAATTTGTCGTTGTTCAACACGGAGAGGAAACGGGTGCACCCCCAGCATTGCCTGATCGCCAGTTCCTGCCAGCGTGGGATTCGTCGCCTAAAGAGTAGTGTATTTTCCTGTCATAAGAAGTAAGTCTGAGTTTTTTTTATTTAGCAATTTTTTTTATTAGTATTATCAATATATGATTGTCATTCAGAGTACATTTGCATGCGTAGGATAGTTAAGGATAGTCATCTTGCTGACAAACACTCCTGTGTTTCTTCCTCGAACACGCTTGAGGTATTTAACCAACCTAGAACTAAGGCAGATAATACGGTTTACCTTAGACTAAGACAATGTTAAGAAGATTATATGGTATGAGGTTATGAAACGCAATAGACAAGGATGAACGGCGGATGGTCTGCATAAATAAATCAAACTGAGGCGGCGTTCCTTAGATTTCATTATTTCAAACAAAAATCTGTTTTCTTTTTTTTTGCCTGCCCTTTTTTTTGTTGTTTTGTTATATCCTCTGGGGAATCTATTCGGCACATGCATCTACGGCACGATGGATAACTAACTTCCACTCAAGAAGGGGGTGAAGGTAGGATGAGACACCGTTAAAGGCCGCTTATAACACACGAGGATGGGGCTAAGATTCTTTTGTACTACGACGTCTTAGCCAGGGTGGATGGGGGCGATGGGCCCGTCTACGTCCAGTCAGGACTCCATCGTCACCGGGAGTCCACGCTCTTTCTCTCTTTCAATCTCTGCGTTTACCTGTCTCCGGGTGTTAATCACTTGTTCGGCGTTGCTGAGGTCTTCTGTTCTTCCTTTCTTTCAGCATTTAAGTACGTAAATTTTCTTCTTTCCAGCCTTTCAGGTACTACCAGAAGGAGGAAGCTGATATAGATCTTTTTCTTTTTTGTCTGTCTGTCCGTCTGCAGTCACACTTAGGAAGGGACTATAAAGAGGTTATCTACTCATAAGGGGTAGATGTTTGCTGATGAGATTGAATTCCTAAAGGTATATCACCCACCATTGACGGGGCAATAGGAGGGCTTCGCGATTACCTATAGTTTACCAGTGAAGCTGGCTGGATGCCTTCTTAGGGCTACCAGGAATAAACGTGACAGTATATAGATGACGCTTCTAGAATCGATATCACTACCTGATGTCTTTGGGTTGATAGACTCCTAAGGGTTTCCCCTGCAGATCTTTAAGCTTGTTACTCCCCTCGTGGAGTAACGAGGCTAGTTCAGGAAAAGGGGGGTTCGATGTGTTATACACACTTGTTCTGGGCGCCAGGTAGTTTTGGAGTCCACCAACTCGTGCATTAAGTATAGATAGAGATGAAAGGAATTATTATAGAAAAAAAATTAATTAAAATGTTTTCAAATTTATTCCGAAACAACCAAAAAAAGATTAAACTAAGAAAAAAAAGAAAACATAGAATTAACGAGGCCGCGCACAAAAGTAATGAGAATATATATATCTCTTTAAAAAAAAAGGAATAAGGAATAAAACAAAAGACGGGCAGTACTTATCTTTTGCTGATAGTTATCCAACTCCTTTCCTCTTTCTGGTCCCCTTCAGATTTTTTTTCCTTTTGATTTTAATTTATTTTATTTAAAACTAATTACTCTCCTGGTACTTGCTGATCTTGAAATTTTGATAAAAGACTGGCCCCTCGGCTTACTTCGGGTCGCGATTTATAGACTTTTTCCCCCTATTTGGAAATCACTTCCAATATTAATTCCAATCGAGGCAATATTTCCATGTCATTTTGCAATCAGTTCGATTTAAAATTATTATTTTTTTTTGTGTTTTAAAAGGGTCTCCCATTTATTAATTATTCTAAGTAAGCCAAGTAAAATTATTAGGCACTTAAAAATTTAGATATATTTGACCGACGGAAGTACTTGACAGTTGCCTACAAGATTGGATTTTCTTTTTTTTTGTTAATTTTCGGGGTTTTGGCATCTTTCTTTTATAGAACGCAGACCTCGGAGCGATTTTAAAATTTCTTTGCAACCTAACCTATAAGCATTGAAGGTGACTTTTAGCTTGAGGAAAGGAGTCTTAGATAATTCCTGCACTAGAACTACCTTTTAAGATATTTACCAGCTCAACAAGTGCTGCTGCTTCAGTATAAAGTAATCCCTCTGCGAGTTGTGCTAATACAATTTTATTGAATGGCTTTTCGTGAGTCTCCTCGCTTTACCGTACATAAATCGGCATTATTTCCTTATTTTATTTTGTTTTGCGTTGCGTGTGAATTTTCCGGTAGTCCTATGGAAATATCCTGGACTGTGCTATGGGCTTGGATGATCCAACGTGATAGTGCTCCAACCGTTTATTTTTTTCCTTTTTATTTTTGTGTACCTGCGAAAGAGCTCCGGCTATCAACCTCATCCGTGACCTAAAATAAAAGATTTTGCAGTAACTTGTGTTGGGTCCAGGAACGCAAAACAACGCCACAACAGGTAGGTAATTTATTAAAAAAATAATTGAATAATGGAATTGATTTTTCTCGTTATTTTCCAGAATGGTGCGTGAATTTTGGGAACGTAACACCCCCCTTTCCTTCGGGAGATTTCCTAGGAAATCTCGTCTAAACTCCTTCAAATATGCAAATAAAATTATATTTTCCATGTTAAATACCCATAATATTCTTATCTATATGATACACTAGAATTTCATTCAATATTTTCCAAAAGATGTATCTAAAACCTGAGATCCTTAGACAGCTAGGGTTCGCAGCTGTTATGCATTTGAATGCCTTGACTTATTACTAACGGATCCTTCCTATCTGTATTGGATACCACTGGCTTGATACGACAAACAAGCATTTATGTGGTGACAGTATTTCATTTGAACATCAATGCCAAGATTACGTACCTTATCGACAAATAGCAAGATACTCCCACTCTGCGAAACAGGGGAAAGAGACAGTTGACCTTTAAAGCGGCTTGAGCACTGGACTTGACACATTGCTATGAACAACTAACTACCTACTCACTAAAATAATAATTACTATATGTAACAAAATCCTGAACTATTTAGCTGCAATTTCTAAGATACTTTGCACTTCAATAATCCGAATCTAGACCAGACCAATCTGATCCCAATCTTATAAGATTTCATATAAATTTAAGTGCTAAAAAAAATATAGATATAGAAATACAGCCGCTAAGTGAAAATTATTTTTACTAAACATCCTCCTTATCTGAATAATATGGCTTTAGATCCTTTGTTATGGTCGTAGCGTATTGCATATAGCAATATGCTATACGTACTGAAGCGTGTAGGCGGCTGCGTCAAGCATAAGAAATGAACGCACCCCGACCGAGAGAAATGCATTTCCTCAACCTCAGTATGACATGTTGGTGGAAGGAAAGAAAGAAGAAGACAACCGACTCATTTTGGCAAGCCTTTCACAGTGAACGCGTCAAAAAGAAGAAAAAAATTATTCGAAAATTGTTCAAAGCCATCGGCAAGGAATTCCATCCATACCGTACGTCCAAAAGATTTTTATCCTTACTATTATTAAAATTTCAATTAGGAAAAAATATTTTCTTCGTTAGCAGAAGAAATCCGCCACCTGCATGGGAGTGCGAAGTTTACATAACCCCACTAATTGCAAGTTAATTTCCGCATGGAGCACCCTTCCCGACTGGTCTGAAGTTGATCAACCTATCATACTTTGGGAGAACGAAACAGCGTTCGCGGAAGATAGTAGTTCAGGGAACGGCAAGGAATATTATCCCTCACCGAAAGCTGCAATAAAAACTTTATTCATCAATGGTTTGTGGGAGTTCGGGTGCTCTCCGTTACCCGGAAAAAAAGTGAATAATTCTTAGCGAGAACATTCGAACGAAGCGTAAAATTAGATTAGAGTACAAATCTGAAGTTTTTCAACATCTCAATGGCGCTGAAGCTGATGTTAAATTGGATGCTAATACACAGACTGGAGAAGGAACTTGATATAAAGTGAATTTTATGACATATCCCAGTATCATTCATGGAAATGGCCCAAGTAATGTCAACGTAAGTTCATTTGCATACTACCTTGCTGGGACTTTTACTGCAGGCGAGTGCAAAATTTATGAAGAACATAAAATTAGTTTAAATTATTTTAGAAGAACTAAATTTACCGATTGTCACACTTGCAATTTTCATAGAGAGAGTAGTTCCTTTCTTTAAAGAGTTTTTGGAGAAAACTTTATCAAAGTTGTGGCCTTTTCAATGAGCGTACGGAATCGTTCTCGTATATTTTACTTGCCACGAGATTAGGCAATTTTGAGACATTTACAGCAGTTGACTTTATGTGATGTGACTGTGAAAATATATTCAATTTATATTTGTTGTTCGCACACTCTACCGCAAGATTTTCGTGCAGCGATTTTGCATGACAGACAATTGCATTATAAAGTGTATATAATTATACCTGGGTAGGGCACTCAAAATAAAATTAGGGCAAGTGGCAAACATGTCATGTAAATGGTAGTAGCCGTTGAATTATTCTCGAATGGAAAAACATTGGATTTTCTCTTAAAACGACTATGTTTACTTGGATCCCCTCCAATGACGGGACACTGGACAACTGAAGGATTCTCCTGTTCTTCTGTACCTTTATTGACACATATTTTCTAATTTATATTTAGAAATTTCAATCCAGTGAAAGCAAATAGGAAACACACCATAACCTCAATTCATTAACAACTTTGTCCCAAAGATAGAAAATGTGTTTCTGGGAAATTATTTCCATGAAACACTATACCAAGTGTTGATAATGAGAGAAAACGTAATTATATTTAGATATAAAATGTATAGATCTAAGCTAAAGTGAGTGACGGTAGTAGCAAAATGCACAAAGCAGGATCAGATTCGGATTATTCTGATTCTTCAGAGAGTGTTTCTTAGACAAGTTCAGGATCAAATGCAAACAAAAATATATTTTTATATAAAATTTGTACAGAAAGCGACATTGGCTTTTAGTTGTACTATTTCAAACTCTGCTTAAAGAAAAAAAAGGGGGTTAATTTCGTCAAGATATATATATACTTTAGATACGAGTGCCGCGGGGCAATTTCATTTTAAATTAACCGTATTATATTGTTGTGATAGGACCTACTAAGCACAAGCCGAGGCTGAATTTCAGTTTAATTCTCTAACTAGGTGGCGGATGTTGAAGCTTCATCAGGCCGTGGAATTTTCACCGTGAGTATTATTGAGATTATATATTTCTTTTGGTATACGTATGTTTCGGCTTCAATAATTACTTGCTCGTAGGACTTTTTTTTCATTGACATTCTTTTTCTGTAACTATATATATATTTTCGATTTAATAATAGCATTTACATAATTATACAGCTAATCTAGTGTAACTATATATGCATATATATCCTCGATTTAATAATAACGTTTACGTAACTATACATCTAATCTAATGGAGTCTTTGTCCGTGTATACTTTGGATGATAATTTTTCTTACGGACTCTATATATATATATCTATATACCTACCTTTAATGATGTACATACTTACCCGTATCTAATAAGGGCCTTACGTAGGATTTTTTTTTATTGACATTCTTTTTCTATAATTATATATATATTTTCGATTTAATAGCATATTTACGTAACTATACAGCTAATTTAGTAAAATCTTTGTCCGTGTATATTTTGGAAAACTTTTTTTTAGCTGACTCTATATATATCTATATACATACTTAATGCTATACGCTTATGTAGTTTTATAATTCAATGGTATTCTTATGTATATGCCTTTTTATTGTACTCATTTTGAATTAATGAGATTTTTTTGGTATACGTATGTATATACCTTTTTCTGTACTTCCTAATGCTATACGGCTATATATTTTTATAATTTAATGGTATACTTACCTAGAGACCTATGTATGTACTTACCTTGAATTGAGGGTATTTTTTCTTGATAATTATAACGTAAAAATGAAATCTTGAACGTTTTAATTCTTCCTTTACTATCCTGGAGCCCTCTCACATAAGATGAAGGTCGTCTAGGCTCGCCTAATCTCTCTCTCTCTTTTTTCAGGTCAATTAGGGACTCTGAAGAATTATGCCCCTCAAAGTCAGATGGGAGGCTGGGGCAGGCAAAGAAGGCAGAACATCTGCGCCTTCAAAGGTATACAGGTAAGTGACGTAAGGGTCCCTTCAGGACCGAATGTGTGCCGGCTTTTGTTGGATAGGCACGACGAATTTTTTTGATTATGGCTGACGGCAGCGGCAGGTTTTTGTGGAACCTCCCCACACTCTCCGCCAATAGCTGAGGCGAACTAGCGTGCCGCCCTGCAGTCAACGCTGTCCGTCGAGTGATCTGTCAGCTCATGCTAGCAGTCGGGACTTTACGTCCCAAGCGAATCACTCCTCATAGTTCCATAACACCTTGACATGCCAATTACCACCACATTTACCCCTATTATCTTCAAGTTCATATGTCCATGGTGATAAGATCTTAGCAACCCCAAATGGTCCTACATATTTGGGTGCTAGTTTAGCATTAAATTATTTTGCAGCATCTGACAATACGTAACTCTTACGCCAGACCATATCGTTTACTAAAAACTGTATATCCCTTCGGCGAAGATCATAGTAGCGTTTTGAAGATTCAGCCGCTTTTCGTAACCTCTTCTTTACCTCTAATCTCAATTCTTCTAATGCCTTAGATCGCACTTCTGGGTCAAACACATCTTCCTTATCAAATTGCTTATGCATCTTGCCATCTGTCACCATCTCCCGGCCAAAGTTGATAAAGTACGGAGTTAATCTTGTAGCCTCTCCTGTTGATGTTCGGATAGCACAATCAATCTTTGCAAGCTGCGAATCCCATATTTTATTGTTCTCCGACACATAAGCACGAAGCATGGATTTTATTACTTGATTAACTCTTTCGGCAGGATTAGCTTGGGGATGGTATAGAGCCGTATACCTAATCTCTATATTGTAGCCTTCACAGAGTTTTTTGAATTCTTTTCCTTTGAACTGCGGGCCATTGTCGCAAATAATAATTCTGGGAATCCCAAAAAGTAAGAGAACACTGTCTTCTAGAGCTTGATTAATTTGACTAATAGTAGCGGAGCGTATGGGAAATAGCATAGGAAATTTACTGAAGTGATCAACTATTGTCAAAATATAAGCAAATCCGCGCTTCGAGCGAGGCAAAGGACCAATCAGATCAATACATAAGCACTCCCATGGTTTATCTGAAATTTTGCGAGAAGCCATAAGACCCGCTTTCTTCTTAAGCTCAGGTTTTATAGCTTGACAGGTCAAACAATTCTTTACATACGAACCGATATCAAATTTCATCTTAGGCCAATAAAAAGTCTCGCTAAGTCTACCGTATGTTCTCTGGACGCTACAATGTCCTGAGGTTGGTATATCATGCGCCTTGAAAATCAATCCTTTTCTTTGAGATTTGGGGACTACTTGCTTCCAGCTATCTGCTCCCATGGCTAAAGAGGGCTGTGTAGGGCGAACATGTTTATACAATTTTCCATTTTCCGTCTTCCAATCCGGATATTTACCAGATTGGTTGCTTACATTTGCTAGCATCTTAGCGTACCATTTATCTTCAGAGTTCTTCGCTTGAATACAGTCTATGATTGGCACTGATCGCTATAACCAATCAGGCAACAAATGTTCCTTCCCTTTCCGGTGAATGATTTCGTAATCATACTGCTGAAGTCGCATCGCCCACCTAGCAAGCCTACCGGTTGGATCCTTCAAATTATTAAGCCAGACTAGAGATGCATGGTCTGTTATCACCGTAAATTTTGGTCCTTCAATATACGGACGCAGCTTATCAATCGCCCATAAGACAGGCAAACATTCTCGCTCGGCCGTTGAGTAATTACGTTCGCATTTATTTAGTGATCTTCTCAAGTACGCGACTACCTTTTCTTCATCTTCAACCTGCTGCGTTAAGACCGCACCTAGGCCATATCCTGAGGCATCTGTATGTATTATAAAAGGATACGCGAAATCGTGGCATGAAAGGATCGGGGCCGTTACCAGACTTTTCTTTATGGTTTGGAATGCTGTCTCGCAATCTGAGGACCAGAAAAATTTCTGCTTTTTTTTTTAGTAGATTCGTGATCGGAGCCAACAATGCTGCAAAATTTGGTACAAATCTCCGGTATCATGCAACCATACCCACAAATCGACGAACCTCGGAAACAGTCTTTGGGTTTGGTATATCTAGGATACACTTTAGCTTTTCAGGATCCACTTGTAACCCCTGTTGTCGAACAACATACCCCAAATATCGCCGTTCAGATCGACAGAACTCACATTTCCCATAATTTATTATTTAGCCCGCTATACACAGTCGATTTAACACCTCTTCCAGCACTGCCTTGTGACCATCGAATGACTGTGTGACAATGATTACATCGTCCAGGTAGACAAAAACGTGCTTTTCTAAATTCGCCGAAAGAATTCGGTCTATAAAACGTTGCCAAGTCGCAGCTGAGTTACTCAGGCCAAAAGGCGTCCTCCTAAATTGTAATAAGCCACGGTTAGGAACCGTAAAAGCTGTGTATTGCTTCGAACCTTCTTCCATGGGAATTTGGCAAAACGCTGACTTAATGGCCAAGGACGACATATACTTCGCGTCCCTCAGTTTATCGAGTGTTGCTGAAACATAAGGGAGTGGGTACGCATCCTTTTTCGTGGCTTTATTTAGTTTGCGAAAATCCACGCAAAATCGGTAAGTGCCGTCTTTTTTCCGGACCATTACGATTGGCGAAGCCCACGCACTATTGGACGGCTCCACGACTCCTGTTTCCAGCATCTTATCTAATTCCTCGTTTATGATTTCTTGAATTGCTGGAGATACCATGGATAATACCTTTGTTTTTTTTGGCAGACTATCGGTTTGTATAATATGCTCCACCTGGTTGGTATGTTCTGCCCTACTAATTATATCGTCAAGCTCACTGTTTTCCTCTACTGTAAGGTTTGACTGGCTCTTTAAAGCATCGATAAGTACTTCTGAATTATTGCCGCTAAATCTCCATGAATTAGTTTTAAAATCCGCGGATATACCGATAGATCTGCAAAAGTCAATTCCGAGAATAATTTGATGGGATAGTTCAGGGATGACTAGAACATCAACAATTTCAATCCGTTCCTCTAGTTCGATGGGTACGCTTACTTCACCGAGAACATTTATTTGTTTACCATTTGCCAAGCTAACAGTTTGCGCACTAGCCCTTTTGACCTTCAGACCCATTCCACTAATTAATTCCCATCCAAGTCCTCCAATTATAGTTCTCGATGCTCCCGAATCTAATAAACCACGAACTCTTACGCCAAAGATTGAAATGTTCAAATGCGGACGGGTATCCTTCCCTGCGGGAGCAAAAATATAATGAATTAATGACGATAGAGCATACTCATCCACTCCGGTAGATTGACTTTCAAAAATCAATTTATTCCCTTTATCAGCGGCTTTTGAACATTTGTATGAGCTCGACTCGCCGCCTACCGACGAACTCCACTTCCGTTTCCCGAATTTTGATCTGGCTGTGTGTTAATAATATTATTGTTTCTGCGATGCTGACTCCCCGCTCTCTCTCTGCAATTATTACAATTGGGTCGAATAACGCCTTGTGTACCACAACCGTAAGATCGTAGTGGGGTTCGGCAGAAGCGTGCTAAATGTCCTACGCGACCGCATTTAGAGCATCTAGGTTGTGTATTATAATTTATATTAGGAATATTTACATTTGTAGAACTAGATGGTTCTGTGGAAATATAAGCAAGATCTGGCTTTAAAAGCTGGCTATTTCTTTTTGATTGGGGGGCGGGGGGGGGGGGGGGGGGGGAGAAATGCTTCAACTGACGTGCATACAGACTCCAGACGTCTGCCAAAATCCACTAAGTCGTGAGTAGTTTCTACTTCAGTCAGGGCTAATTGAGTTTGGTAAAACGGAGAAAGATTTCGTTTCAATATCTTTAATTTTTGTGCCTCGGTTAAGGAAATGTTCAACCGAGAAAACATACTAGATATTATGGCTATGTATGTCCCGATGGTTTCATCTTTACTCATAGTCCTTCTTTTGATTTCATCCATTAATCTGTCGTTATAATCAGCAGGTAGAAACTCTTTTCTCATTTCCTTTACTAAGTCGGACCAAGAGTGGAAAGCGGACTTGTTAGCACGATACCATTTCAATGCGCGTCCGGTAAATAGATCTAGAGAAGACCGAAACAATTGTATCTTTGCTACCCCTCGGGCCTCAGCGAGCTCTATTACCCTCTCCAAGAAAGAATTAAGCGATTGTCCGTGGTCCCCAGAGAACTGAACACCCCATTTATGTAGCAGGACGCGTGAAATGAGGCTGACCTAGAAACTTCTGCATCACTATCTTCACTATCTTCGCTACCTTCTACTTTGCTTCGCATTTTGCCCAGGGCCAATATTAATTCGCCTCTAATTTTCGTCTTTTCTTTTTTCTGTCCCTCTTCGAGAGCCTTAGACCTATCCAATCTATTTAATTCTCACTCAATCTTGGTTAAAAAATTTTTATACTCGAGAGAATCTATATCCCCTATAAAAGCTTCTATAAGGTCTTCAATTTCTTCAGATTTCTTCGTTAAGGCTTGGCTATCTTCCGCGAATTTAATTGGGTACGGATTCAGTATTGTGGACCTTCCACCTCTCTCGACTTTAAGAGCTGCTCGTAGGGAGACCCTCATATCATCCACCTTACCCACAGGTAAGCCTCTAATCGTGACCTCATAAGTGAGTTCGTCTTGGTTTAACCGATTTATTTCCATGCTAATTGTAAAGTCGCTACTAGATCCAAGTCAAAACGAATCAGGAGATTTGAGGTAACACTGTAATATTTCTTAATATTTAAGGCCTATCTTCTCACCCTGAATAGTTACGTCTATAATTACATATAATCAATTAAATAACAAATCCGGTATGTGCATAGATATGTTATAATTTCCCACTTAATCGGAACTCTCAAACCCCAAGGCCTTAAAGGAAAATTAGCATACAGAGATTCCTAAACAACTAAACCTAATTAAATTTTCTTTACCATGTGGCTAATCATCTGACCTTTTGATAATATGTCTACTATACTCAGTAAGTATGTCTATTTAAAAGAAGACGTATACAGCTTTAAAATATGTTTCAAAATTGTATAATACGAATCATACTACAAATCTGCAATATTTTATCATATTCAAGACAAATCGGTAATACGGTACACCAAATTATTTATAAAAAAAAATATTTCATCACGAAACACTATTGTGCCTCACCAAAATTCAATTTCGGAGGAAAGGGAGCTGTTAACATCCCAGCTGAGAATAATTATTACTGATGAAGTGATAAGAGAAAAAACAACAAAATAAACAAAATTAGATCGGGGAATTAGGTTAGCAATTGTATTGTATGTAGGTCAGTGAATGAACTTGAATTTCACTCGCCCATTCAGCTACTGCTTATTGATTCCCCTGATTGTCTCGATAATAGAACACATAGTTTAAGTACAAAATATTCGCTCCCGGTGAACTTCCATTAATGAACAATATATTTGACTACTCTTATACGAATTTATAAATTTTTTGGATGAGTTTATTTGCAACTTTCGGTGCATGTGGTTAAAATAAAAACGTGTCCATATTAATTCCGAAAATTTATGGGATAAAATATATTAAAAAATATTTATAGTGTATATATTTAGTGTGCGATATATTCTAGGTGAAAATGTTGAAATTAATTTCCAAAAGTAGTAGTGAAGCTGTGCCAATATGTAAAGTAGAAACTTTGAGCATAAAGCGTGAAGTGTACTATCATACCCATATATTATGCCACCAGGCAGGCCACCATATCAAATGGAATATAAATCAAATGCATTGACCACCAAAATTTCATTGACTTGGTAAGTAAAATATTAAATTTTCTTTTTACTGCACTTGAACGTCTGTTGCACCACTCTATGTAGCCAGCAACAATTTCTGTTGCTATTGCCACATTTATCTTGCAACTTCTCGAATTCAAACTGTCTGTCAAACACTGTTGCACTCAAATACTTTAAAACCACTTCACACTTATTACGGCTTCAATTTCTAACTGCTCAGCGGTCACCTTCAAAACATATAACTTGTAATTAAAAATTCATAGTTATTTTAATTAATACACCCTTTGTAATCTTTCGGGCCACACGTTGGGCGCCAACATTTTTGTTACTCCCCTCGTGGAGTAACGAGGCTAGTTCAGGAAAAGGGGGGTTCGATGTGTTATACACACTTGTTCTGGGCGCCAGCTGGTTTTGGAGTCCACCAACTCATGTATTAAGAATAGATAGAGATGAAGGGAATTATTATAGAAAAAAAATTTAATTAAAACGTTATAAAATTTATTCCGAAACAACAAAAAAAGATTAAACTAAGAACAAAAAGAAAAAAAAGAATTAACGAGGCTGCGAACAAAAAGCAATGAGAATATATATGTATATCTCTTTAAAAAAAAAAAGGAATACGGAATAAAACAAAAGGCACACAGTACTTATCTTTTGCGGATAGTTATCCAACTCCTTTCCACTTTCTGGTCCCCTTCAGATTTTTGTTTCCTTTTGATTTTAATTTATTTTATTTAAAACTAATTACTCTCCTGGTACTTGCTGATCTTGAAATTTTGATAAAAGACTGGCCCCTCGGCTTACTTCGGGTCGCGATTTATAGACCTTTTCCCCCCATTTGGAAATCACTGCCAATTTTAATTCCATTCGAGGCAATATTTCCATGTCATTTTCCAATCTGTCCGATTTAAAATTATTATTTTTTTGTGTTTTAAAAGGGTCTCTCCCATTTGTTAATTATTCTAAGTAAGCCAAGTAAAATTATTAGGCACTTAGAAATTTAGATATATTTGACCGACGGAAGTACTTGACAGTTGCCTACAAGATTGGATTTTCTTTTTTTTTTTGTTATTTTTCGGGGTTTTGGCATCTTTCTTTTATAGAACGCAGACCTCGGAGCGAGGGTACTATTTTACCAAAATATAAAGTTTTTGGCGCAATTTTAAAATTTCTTTGCAACGTAACCTATAAGCGTTGAAGATGACTTTTAGCTTGAGGAAAGGAGTTTTAGATAATTCCTGCACTAGAACTAACAACAAGTGCTGCAGCCTCAGTGTAAAGTAATCCCTCTGCGAGTTGTGCTAATACAATTTTATTGAATGGCTTTTCGTGAGCCTCCTCGCTTTACCGTACATAAATCGGCATTATTTCCTTATTTTATTTTGTTTAGCGTTGCGTGTGAATTTTCCGGTAGTCCTATGGAAATATCCTGGACTGTGCTATGGGCTTGGATGATCCAACGTGACAGTGCTCCAACCGTTTATTTTTTTTTTCTTTTTGTTTTTGTGTACCTGCGAAAGAGCTCCGGCTATCAACCTCATCCGTGACCTAAAATAAAAGATTTTGCAGTAACTTGTGTTGGGTCCAGAAACGCAAAACAACGCCACAACAGGTAAGTAATTTATTAAAAAAATAATTGAATAATAGAATTGATTTTTCTCGTTATTTTCCAGAATGGTGCGTGGATTTTGGGAACGTAACAAGCTCGTATAAAGAGTTTCCTCTCTTGGCTTTAACCCGACACTTGACAAATTTTCGTCTACCTCTTGACCCACTCTGAAATCAACAGGCTTCGCCCTGAGATTATAGGCTCTAGAACCCTGTTCGAACGCATTGTGGAAGTTCTCCTGCACTCTCGCACGGATCAATCTCATTTTGTCTTCAGCATCTACTCTCAGAGGCTCGTTAAGAGTTCCAAGGCTCCTCAAGATGGAATAGGAGCTGCCATATTCAATCATTTGCTAACCGAAAAGTGCTCGATAAGGAGAGAAACCAGTTACTTGGTGGAAAGAGCTCCTGAGGGAACTAGCTATCCGGCTCAGCTTCTCATTCCACCTCGTGTGTTCCTTCCGAATATACGCTCTAATCCCTGACAATAGAGACCTGTACACTCGCTCTGAGGCGTTTGCTTGCGGCGAGTAAACTGCCGTTCGCAAGTGCTTCACCCCATACTTGTCCAGTAATCTGGTAAACTGTGCCGAGCAAAACTGGACTCCATTGTCAGACACTATCGTTTCCGGGACTCCGACCACATGGAACACTTCCGCTTCGATGAACTGGCGCACATTGAATGTAGATGCTTTTCTCATAGGTTTGAGAATCGGGAAATTTGAAAAGTGGTCAAGGACTATTAAGATGCAGACATTTCCTCTCACTGACAGAGGATATGGACCCAGAAAATCAACATACAGCTTTTGCCATGGTCTTTCTGTCACAGACTGGACTCTCATAGGTGGTCTCAGAATGGTATTGGAAGCCTTTACACACGTCACAGGCGCCTACGTAGTTTCTGACATCAACTGTCATTCGTGGCCAATACAAGTGTCTTCTCAGGCGTTCCAGTGTTTTCCCTATACCTCCGTGAGAAGCTGGTGGCGGATCATGTGCTCTTGAAATAACGTCGGAGACAAGCCCTCGTGGAATCCAAAGCTTTCGAGCTTCTTCTTCCTGAATCGGATCGCCTGTTCTCGGAACATTCCGAATGTAAACGAAGCCATCCCTGACGTAAAGATTTGGTAGTTTGCCAGAAGTCGTTTTAACCTTATGCCTCAGTTCCTCATATTCCAAGGAGTTGAAATATGGCGAACTAAGGTCAGGATCCTCGTTTGTGGACAGGCTGTCGCAATGAATGCGTGACAGCGCATCGGGGACGTCCTTCAGGCTTCCTTTTCGGTGCTCAATAGTGAATTCGAAACCCTGAAGCTTCAAACTCCACCGAGCAAGTCTACCGCTGCGGTCCTTTTGAGACATCAGCCATTTCAAGCTCGCATGATCCGTCACTATCTTAAACGGCATAAGTTCTATGAAGGGCCGGAACTTCTGTACACCTAAGATTGCAGCTAGGCATTCCTACTCTGTGACGGTATAATTTCTTTGTACTGAGTTCAACTTTTTCGAGCCGTAGGCTATTGGCTTCTCGTGGCCATCGTCATCTAGTTGAATCAGCACCCCACCAATACCTTGTTGGCTCGCATCGCACTGTATAACGAACGGCTTGGTGAAATCTGGACTCACTAACAACGGAGCAGAGGTAATTTTTGTTTTAGCATCACCAGAGACGTCTGGGCTTCAGGTGTCCACTTGAACTGACTAGGGTTCTTCAAGTTGTCAGTTATGGAGGCAGTTAAATCAGCATAGTTCGGGATGAACCGTCTATACCATCCCGCCATACCTAGTAGGCGTCGGGCTTGCCGAACAATTTTAGGTGACGGATAGTCAACTATGGCTGAGATCTTGTCTGGGTCAGTCCTAATTCCTCCTTTCCCGACTATAAAACCCAAGTATTCAGTCTCCTGAATGCAAAACTTACTCTTCTCAACGTTGATAGTGAGACCAGCTTTCCTCAAACAATCCGCTACACTGGAAAGCAATGTGAGATGAGAATCAAAGTCTGATGACAGAATTAGTAAATCGTCCAAGTAGACGAGAACATTTTCACGAAGATCGAAAGGAATGACTTTATCCATTAGGCGGCACATCGTTTGTGGAGCGTTGCATAGGCCAAATGGCATCACCGTGTACTGATAGAGAGGGTGACCAGACACAGTAAAAGCGGTCTTCTCTCTGGAATCAGTGTCAATTGGGATCTGCCAGAATGCGTCTTTCAGGTCCAGAATTGTAATGTAGTTTGCCGGAGGAAGTCGACTCAGAAGCGCATCTATCAGCGGCAGCGGATAGGCGTCCTTTTTGTAACGGAGTTGACCTTCCTGGCGTTAAAACAAAGCCGAACCTTCCCAGGCTTCCGCACTAGTACAACTGGAGAGCTCCAAGGACTCTGGCTCTCCTCTATCACACCCAGTTATAGCATTCGCTCTAATTCAGCATCCATCAAACTCTGTACTGCCGATGAAATCGGATAAAAGCGTTGTTTTATCGGAGCTGCGTCATTCGTCTCAATCTTGTGAGTAACCAAAGATGTCTTTCCCAGCCCTAAAGAGACGAAAGAAGGGAAAGTTGTTTAGTAGCGTCTAGACGCTGTTGATCTAGACTGGAAAGAACATGGCGGTCGGTGTCAGAGGTCGCTAGTAAACTTGGTGTCACTTCTGCAACTATACCTAGGACATCTGGAGCCAACCCAAATAGACGCCAGAAGTCTATTCCTAGATATAGTGCCTGTGTGAGCCCAGGAAAACGCACGTTTTGGGTCTTACCACGGAAAGTGATGTCCAAGTTCACATGACCATGCACAGCCGTCATGGCACCATTTGCTACTTGAACCTGTGTCCGATACCTCTTCCATTCAACCACTGCTTCCGCAAGCTTCTCTAGAGCTCCCTGGCCTAGAATCCTGACAGTGGCACCACTATCAAGTAATCCAGTCTCAGTTCGCCCGACTAGTCTTACTTCGGCATACGGTCGAATGTCGTCTGGCATCGACACGGAAATCTGTGCCAGTTTTTCCTTTCCAGTCTCATCCGTCCACAGTATTCCCGCCAACGAGCGATAGATCTTTTCTTTCTTGGTCTCATATCCAGGTCAGGGTACATAATGTCAGCTAACTCCGCTACTGAGGAGAAGATGCGGGCCCTTACTGCATTATATTTCTGCAGACGCGTATGATACGGCGTCAGCGGATGTACAACAGGCTCACGCCCACTCGTCATAACAGAGCTTGGTGGCCGTTTCAATACAGAAATGCCATGAGGCCAAATCTCATGCTCAGTAGCCTTGTCAGCTAAACGTGCTGTCGGTGTCATCGGGACATCGAAAATTAAAAACTCTTCCAAAGAAGTGTCTAATAATGTCATGGGCTCCCCAGAAATGGAAATGGGAGCTTGAAAATCTGCGGAGAAGTCTATCAGGTTCTCCGTCTCTATCAACCGATCGTTAAGTCTATCAGGTGGTGTGCTGATATCATCAGAGTCACTGAGTGATATCAGTGGACAATTCGTGGATTCGTCGTTAAGGTCTGCTAATGGAGCGGACCTTCCTCCTTGTTCAAGGCTTGAACTGGAGTGTTCGTTACAGTTGGTGCTCGGGACGTTGACGCTGGTCGAGAAAAGGTGTTGGGATTCCCGACCCATCTCTCGTTTTTCTGTGCACAGCGTCCGCAGTTGGGCTTAAAAATGTTCTTGCGTCCGCATCCGTAGCAGAACACTTGCTGTCTCACTTGCAAGCAGTCTTGGTATAAATGACCTTGCTGATCGCAATTCCAGCACACTACTGTGTGTCTGGTCGAAATGGCTGACACGTCGCCTAAGCTAGTGTCACTGCCTGTTGCTATTGACAAGTCGAGGTTTAAGGTCTGGAAGTCGTCAATCTCGTTTACTCGTTGGTTCCGGTAAAGGCTCCAACTACCAGCTGTCGCAATTGGTAGCTGTGTGGCTTGAATTCGAGTAACGAGCAATCTTAACTGTCCTATAGTATCGTTGGAATGCAGACATATCTTCTCCTGAATCTCAGGCAGTAGATTAGACCTGGCGATTTCCAAGAATTCTTGGTCTGGGATGGCGTTTTGCAATTGGTCACGCAGCAACACTAAATGGTGGTGGTACATGGCGAATAGTTCACCAGGCTTCTGCTTTCGCGGCATCAGCTGCAATCGGATTTTCAAATCATCTTTGGGCACTCCCCATTAAATCGACAATCCAGTTTTAACAAATTCCCAAGTTGGAAAGGGGTTGTGTCTTAATAGCGACCAGTACTAGTCCTTCGCTGGTCCCGTCAACAACATGAGCATGTTCCTAACAAGGAGATCAAAATCGCCATCTAGAGCGGAGTGCGTGAGCGCTTCGACTCGAAAAATAAATTCATCTACGAAAAGCTCGGAGTTATTGCCATTGTATATCAGGTTCCATCTTCAGATTGGACTGCCTGATCGTCGTTGTCCTACACTCGCCGGGATACGAAGAGGTGGAGCTGGTGGAAGTTGCCTAAAATTTGGTCTAGGCTGACCACTAGGCTGACCAAAAGGTGATGATGGTCTGTTAAACGAATGCCTATGCGTATCGTTGAAATCGTGCGGTGGTATCGGTTCACCCATAGAAAGAGGTGGCCGTGAAAAATCGATTGGTGGCATTGCAGCTGCTATTTGCTGCCTAACGCTACTTGTCAATTCAGTCCGTAATGCATTCAAGCTCTGCTCGAGGCCTTCTCCAACTAAGTCCTGCAGCTGTATGCGCAGACCTGCCAGCAGGGCTTCAGTCGCTGCGGAGTTCTGTCCGCTGCCAGAAGGCAGTGGGCTATTTCGTCGCGAGTTGGGATTTGTGAAGGTAGATCTGGC
Organism: Dioctria linearis; assembly: GCA_963930735.1. Taxonomy (NCBI): domain Eukaryota; kingdom Metazoa; phylum Arthropoda; class Insecta; order Diptera; family Asilidae; genus Dioctria; species Dioctria linearis. The sequence continues at coordinate 210,339,029 of OZ005742.1, read as the reverse complement.
ATTCCAGGTAATAGGGATCTTCGACTAGTTGGTGGAATCGTCAAAGGTGGTAAATCTAATGTCGACATGGGAGGCAATGGATCGTGACTGACACACTTTCCGGGTTTCGTCATCTTCCGGATAGCGCATGTATACTCAGTGAAATCATACTGAGTGAGATGGAATCTGCACTTCGGGCAGTTTGAATGCTGTCCAATCCACGTTTTCAGACATGCTTTGTGAAACACATGTCCACAGACCGTCTTCACTGGCTTCCTCTGTCCTGACCAGTCGCCCTCCTGGCAGATGGAGCACGGGTCTGGTAACAGCATCGGTACCCCAGTTACTCGCGGTGGTGTTCGCGCTGTAGCCATTGTGTATTCAGTCGTAAGTCAGGCTTTCAAAAAAAATTACAAACCAAGGGTATGGAAGAAATGTCAATAAAAATTCAAGGAATTCAAAAGTTCGGAAGAGATAACAGGCTCTTCAGAAATTGAGATGCAGAGATACCAATTTAAAACAATCCAAAGTTGGGACGAGATATGAAAATTCCAAAAAAAAAATTTTTCAAAAAGTCCGGATGCCAAAAAGAATTAAAAAAAAATCAAGAGTTCGCGAAGTTAGCAAAATCTCCCCAAATCGAGAGAACAGAAATACTGATTTAAAAGGAACTCCGGAAGTTCGGAAGAGATAGCAAAGTCTTCGAATAAAAATTTTCTTCTAAAAGTTCAGGAAAAGGCGAAAAATCCCAAGAGATCACAAAAGTCAAATCAAGCGTTTCAAAAAAACTTAACAAGAACCATACCATTTCTCCCTCACTCTCCAAGAGCCAACTCTACACAAAAAACTCCTCCAGGCCGCTCCCTCTTTCAGGTGAGAAATGTTGATGCAAATAAGCGACATGAATGTGTGCATGAAAAAATGTTTGAGTTCTCACAGAAATCTGGGCAGAGTCGGGTTGGAGAAGCTAGAGACTGAAAATGATACTAGAGATTCTTCAGCCAGGCAGTTAGCAGTATGCCAACTCCTGATTACTGAAGGTCTCCAGCATCACTTCTATCCTTCAACAACTCTTTCCATCCTCTTCACCTGATTGTCATGTCTAGGTAACCTTCCAACTGGGCAAAGCCATGAATCTGGTCAACTAGTTAGCTGAAAGCCAAAAAGTCGTCTTACAGATTCACGACTCTGTCCAGCCAGTTGGCCAACAGAGACATGTCTCCGTGAGAACTCATTCAAAAATGTGTGAGGCCACCCACCATTTCTATGGCAGAGGGCCAGCGGGAAAGATCATTAAAAAACTAGACACCTGTTCAGACTCGAGGCTTGACCAAAGTCAAACCTAGAGTCGAACTTCAATTCAAAAACTTCCAAAAAAACTTTACTTTACTCAACAAGCTTTCAAAAAAAACTTTACTTTAATCAACAACTTTCAAAAACTTTCAAAAACCCATTACGTTACTCTGCAAAAAATTTTTACAACAAAACCAGTCAGCCTCAGGTCCGCATGTATCTCCCACTAGATATGAGACTACCGAGTCAGACGATTTAGCTACGAGCCAAATGTCCATATCTACAAGTAGTCTCAGTCCTGAGTGTCAAACACATTTGCACACCGAAGTTGACTGAGGTGGCCCCACGTTGGGCGCCATTTTGTTATGGAACTATGTTGAGTGATTGGCTTGGAAGTCCAGACCGCCAGCATGAGCTGACAGATCACTCGACGAACAGCGTTGACTGCAGGGCGGCACGCTAGCTCGCCTCGGCTATTGGCGGAGAGTGTGGGGAGGTTCCACGGAAAACTGCCGCTGCCGTCTGCCATAATCAAAAAAAATTCGTGCCTATTCACCAAAAGAAAAACGCCGGCACACATTCGGTCCTGAAGGGACCCTTATGTCACTTACCTATATCCACACCGAAGGCGCAGATGTTATGCCTTGCATTGCATGCCCCAACCACCCATCTGACTCTGAGGGCAAGATTTTTCAGAGTCCCTTGTTGACCTGTAAAGAGACTACAGCGGACCTAGACGACCTTCATGTAAGAGGGCTCCAGAAAAGTGAAGGAGGAAATGAAAAGCCTCTAAGCCATGACTACGTTATAATGAGGCTTATATTTCTGTTGGGAGTACCATATTTTTATAATACCATCGCTAATTTCCTCCTTACCTAATTCTACAATACAATACAATTTTTTTTTAACAGAGCGAGTACTACTATAAGGCTTTTACCAAAAATTTAAACGTACTGGAATAAAAAAATAAAATAAATACTCATCTAGGCCTCCACACTTACATATTATAGGTATGCAGGATTGATCTCAGCTCAATGGTACTTCTGGACCCTTTGTTTCCCTTTTTTTTTTCTTTAATTTTTCAATTCAATTATAAGTCAACAAATTTATAACATTTTTCCTTTTTGTTATAATCTTTCTGGGTTTAATTTATTTCTACGTTTATTATATCTATTTCCTTTTTTTTCTACATACATATATTAAATCAAAAGAAAATTAATAGTAATGAAAGCGCTTCATCTTAAATCGTACCTAAAATTACATAGACAACAGAAGTCGTAAAAAAATGAGGTATCTAACTCAGAAAATTCATTATTTGAATATAAAAGTATCTTAACGGAATTTTGGTAAAGCCAAAATTACGAGAAAAAAAAATAAATTAAGAAAATAGCACTTCAAGCGGATTAGAAGTCCTTTCTTTTCACGGTTCATACGCTTTTTCATTCAAAGCAAGTTTGTTTTTCATTATCGTAATAAAACAACCTATTATCAGCTCAATAAACGTTTGTGTTTACTTCAGATGTGTTTGTTTGTTATTATTTATCGTGTCATTAATTTCTTGTACAAGTGAATCAAATGGTGATTCCAATATAAGAGAATTTAGGATGTTCCGCTGACAAGTGCTTTCTTTTTGGTTTCACTATTACGTTTTCTTTTTCTTGAGTTATATTGCTCTTTGAACGTCGCTCGTTTACAGAGCTACATCCCTTAGCTTAAAATTCGAATTTGAAGGAACATGACGTATGTGCGAGGTGGCGACTTGTTTATGTTTTAGTATTATTGGATTCTTTCTTTTCGTTTTCAAATATGAAAATACTGGAATAAACCTAAATCGCTATTATAGTGTATTGGAATATAGTCTTACTTTCTTTCTGAAGGTTGTAATCTAGTACTAAATTAGCCTTAGTCTTGCACATAATACTTAGTTAAGTTAGCACTGAATATCTTCCCGTAGGCAATTGCAAAAAAAACTTATGTTATAATTAATGTAAATTTCGTGTGACTAATTTCACATAATCTCTAGTTATGTTCAAATGAATATTTAATTTCATGAAATTGCAAAAAACTTAGGTTATGACTACTCCAAAAGCAATCCAAGTAAATTCCATGTGACTAATTTCGCAAAATCTCTAATTATGTTCGATTGAATAATTTCAATCGAGATATTTAAATTGGATTAGTTCGTCTAGGAACTTACAAAAAGAAAAACTCTATCAGAGTAAGATGTACTAATAATAAAATGTGGTACTTATCAAAAATAGTTATCCTCCGCAGGTACAATGTTGAAAATTCCGTGTCGCTTTTGAGGACGTTTCATATTCCAGAAAACGGGCCCGATCCTGATGGCCTTTGCAATGGCCCTCTTATCATTGAAAAATCTGTATGTTTGTATTGCGCGTCAAAAGTTGTCCTTTAGGACTAAACTCTTTGGGGGCCAATTCTGCCTCCTATAAAGCGAGATTCTTGCCAACTTTAAGTTATTTGCGGTTGCCGGACGGGTAGAAATTGATGGGAGAATATTCATCCGCCTGTTCTCTTGTTTCCAATGCAGCAATTGCTTGAGGACATTCAAGGGAGTATTTTCGGCGTCCTATAAAGGTTCCGCTGGTTCGCAATCAAGTGTCAATCACTAAAGTTGATATACTCTTAATCGATCTTTATACTTCCCGGAATATACAACTGTAAAAATTTCCAAAACTTTACCTGAACGATTAAACTCTTTATCGTGATTATTCTCCAGTGATAGATTGTCCTTTATTGGTTAAATCTCTTCCGATATTTGTAGATCACATTAGTGTCTTTTTTAGTTTGCACTTTGCCTTTCGCAAACAGAAAGAAGACAAAACTCTTCTTCTTCCTTGTCACAATCAGCATGCCACACCGAGCTCGTTCGTCGAGCTTGGGGTGTGTTCAGCAGTCGATTTAACCAAAGGCCGGCATACATGCTACAGTATTTCTCAGTGCAGCATATTGCTATATGCAATATGCTACGACCATAACAAATCCAAGTGCGGGAATATTAGACAGCTGGCTGTAAGCTAGGGTAGAAGCAGGGACTAATCACTACATTTCAATCGGGAGTTGAGAAAAACCCCTAGATTTCGCACACGATCAGTAAATTCTAGCACTTGATTATCCAGAAATTTAGGCGGTAAATCAGAAACTTCAATCGGTCGTCCATAAAAAGGAATGCATTGGCATTTTTGGCGGTTCAGTTGTAAACCATTATTAGTCGTCCAACTCGGGACATTCGTCAAGTCAGAGTTTAAACGGTCGATGCAATCCTCCCTTAGACCAGTGGGACGACCAATATATGATTGCACATTATCAGCATATATGCGAATTTTACAATCCTCAATAACCTCAGGAAGATCATTAATATACATGCTGAAAAGTAAAGGGCCCAAAATAGATCCTTGAGGCACACCACGAGTAAGAGGCAAGGCATCAGAAAAACTGTTCGCTATTCTTACACACAGAAAACTGCCGATAAGGGAAACTGCAGTTGAATGAAATTGAAAGTTAGTGGACAACTTAGATAAGAATTTAGAGTAGCCTACCGAGTCGAACGCTTTAGAAAAATCAAGTAGAGCTAGGACACATAGCTCATCCTTATCTAACGAGCTGCCTATATCGGTTATAACTCTTAATAGAGCCGTTTCACAACTATGCGATTTTCGGAAACCAGATTGGCATGACTTTAGCATATTATTGGTCTCAAGATATTGAACGATTTGCCAGGTCAATAGCTTTTCCATCACTTTGGCTAGAAAGCATAACAGGCTGATTGGTCGGAAGTCCACAGGATCTTTAGCTTTATTGATTTTAGCCACCGGTACCACCGTTACGATTTTCCAGCTAAAAGGGAACTGAGAAGTAGTGATGGAGATATTGATAATATTAATTTTTCAAAGAATACGAAATACTTGATTCATTATCATAGAGGATTTGATGGAGATAAACATAATTGTAAAAATTTCAAATCAGTTTAAGGGATACAGGACGTGGCGAGTTTGAGTTATATAAATCGGTACCATAATTACCGAATCTGGCGATACAGAAGAATATTCTTGTGTCCCAAATAAAAAGTCAAGGAGCATTTATCCCAGTTATCCTGGATATGGTAATTCCCACTACTCTTATTCTTCTGTTATTTGTTTTGATATAATGTGAATCTACTATGTAACTTTCTATGATGTGTCCAACGCTTTGCGTGTCTTTGGGATGTGTACTGAAATAAATATATGTTCATGTTTATGGTATTACAGTAAGATTACAGTTAAAACGAAATACTTAGAACCCTTCTTTGATCAGCTCACCCTCTACGGGCTATGGTTTTCGTGATATTACATCTTACCTATTCAGGTGTAATCAATATTACTAACAATTCAAGTTAGCCTGGGGAGTTGTAGATATCAGCATGATGTCGTCTTGGATTTGCTGTTTTCTTACTTGAAGATTTCTTAGCGAGGAATTTGTAGATATGTTACATACATAACCTCCATAACCTAAAACATTGCACAGATGCGCTATCATAATACATACCTATATCATTCCTGCTTCATGCGGAATTACAATTCCTATCAATGAAGAAATGTCAACATGTAGATACATACATACCTACATCATTTCCATTGCAAGCAGAGTTGTAATTCTTATCAATGAAGAAAACCCAGCTGCATGTACGAACATACCTACAGATATCATTCTTCATGACATACAAAAAGCCACTCATTCATTACTGACCTACGTTAATTGCTTAATCATTTGAAGAAACAATTGAAGGTAGATCGAGTGACATAATACCCCTGCGCGCAAGATTTCACACGTTGCAAAAGATAACCTTGCGTCAGCGGTAGAACATAGATGGTTCACAATAATGATGTCATAATAACAAGCGGCAAGCGCTTTATGATAATTAATATTTATGTATGTACATATGTAACAATAGCAAAGCGAAAAGAACTTTGCGGAAATAGATGTTTATACGGAAATTGATATACATATGTATATACATGAAGCAGCGAGTGCCATAGGGAAATAGAATTAAGAATTTTTAGCATTACAAAATTATAACCAATGTTACTCTTAAGAAATGTAAGCTAAGAATTGTATGTAAATATACTTGTGTTTTAGAATAAAGAACAGTTGTGTCGAGAGTTGAAAAGAGAGTAGTGCCGAGAATAGTGTGAAGATTAGTGTCCAGAACAGTAGCCAGCTCAGACACAGTTAGTCAACATAAACCAAGTTGTTTTAAGTTCAGGCAGCTAAGCTTATTCAAGCTACTCCACTCCACCCACAAGGGAGCTAAGCTTACTCAAGCTACTCCAAATCTCCAGCCAAACTATTTTATAGAAGTCTATAGACACTAACCAATCAGCGACTGAGATGGCCCCCGATCATCATCATAGAAATATTCTTGTGAGACACTCGACATTTTAGGAGTAACTCAATACGTGTATGAGAAACTCCAACAGATATCAAAAGTTCTGGATCACTTTCTATGGGGGTTCTGGGGCAGTGGGGCTCTGGGTATCAAATACTAAATGTTTACCAAACATTAGGCATGCCCCTGTTTATGATGTGATTTGATATCCCTACACTTCCTATTTACAACTTCACATTCCAACTGAATGAGTCATGCACACATGTATAAACAAATCCTCCCAGCTGAATAAAGTAAACAATGAGTCATCTTCACGTAGTTTGATATCACCCCACAAATTCGAATTTAAGCTCAATGAGTCACACCTGTATAAACAAAACCGCACAGCTGAATAAGATTCGCATGAAGTAAACAGCGAGATGTTCCTATAAAAGCCCAAGAAAACTCTTAGGAGCCATAAATCAGTTTTAGTGAGTCTCAAATAAAAATAAAAATGACAACCGCGCAAGTAAATAAAAGTTCTGAAGTAATTAAAAACATGCGGAAAGATGTGTTGAAGTGTTTGAAAGCAACAAATTCAGTGAATAAAGACAATATTGTTAAAAAGTGCAATAGAAACATTCATAAATTTCAAGTTCCATTTCGGGAGTATAATAAGAGGAAACGACATTTCGAGAGCTGTCTCGAGCAAATTAAAGCATTGAGAGCTCCCCATCGAGGTGGAGGAATTACTCGCGTAAGAAGAAGTGATTTTGTAAAGTGTGAGGAAATAAAGACAGCGTTTACAGACAGAATTCGACAAGGTATCGATCCGGAGCTAGTTATGCAAGATGCAGCTAAATTATTTACCCGCCGTATTAAGAACACTCTAAAACGTTATCTTAATATTAAAGTTGCTACAACGCTGTGTGGTGAATTTATAAAACAAACTGCAGACAATGAAATCATAAAGGACACTAAATATTTTCAAGCGAGAACTGTTCCGATTAGTACAGATGATAATTTAGAGGAGTGTTATAAAGGCAACATCTTGAATCCAATACACAAGCAGCTATAGGAGTTCCAGGAAAAGGATAGTGGCTGGGCACTGCACTCAATAATACATCTAGCAGTGCATATCCACAAGCCGGTTCGAGGATCGTTTTATATACCTCTACCAAAGGAGATTGCATCTGAGAATGCTTGCATCAATGTGAAAAGTAATGATGAAGCATGCTTCGCGTGTGCTGTAACATCAACGCTATATCCTGAAACTGCCGACTCCAATAGGACTTCATCATATCCACATTATTCTACTGTGCTAAATTCAACTGGGATAATATTTCCCATGAGGCTTAAGCAAAATACGCGTTTTGAAGACCAGAACGATTTATCACACTCCTGAATGCGAGAAGCTAAATGATTGCAGAATTATGTTTCCGTTATAGGAAAAGAAATGGCTAGAATATAAAAATTATAACCATAAGAATCCTATCCCATTGAAGCGGATTCAGGGAAACGATCAAAATTCACAGCGAATCCAGGAACATGAAGTTCACAGCATAGGATTCTATTTCCACTGCAAACATGATTCTGAGCTCTCATATTACAGAGGATATCGAGGCAAGAATTGTCAGCAATGGTTTGCATTAGAATTGCAAAAAATTGCATCCTTACCTGTACAGGAAAAGCTGAACATCAGGCCAATGCAGCCCCTGACTAAAGAGGAACGTCGTTCGCATATGGAAAATACTGGCTGCCATATATGCGAAAAAATGTTTGCATCCGATGAGGAACGAGTTCGAGACCACTGTCACTTAACTGGAAAATTCCGAGGACCAGCGCACAACGCATGTAATCTCATCTATCAAGATTGCTCCATAGTTCCAGTAATTTTTCATAATTTATCCGGATATGATGCCAATTTCATAATTAAGGATATAGCTACATGTTTCCCAGGAAAAGTTGACGAAATCTTCGAAATTGATATCCCTCTGGACTACATTAGTCTTTACGCCTTTTGCTTTCTATACAGCTTTACCATCGTTTATACGCAGGCTGTACGCAATCCTACAAGCTCGCTCATGATTTTCCCATTCACTCATCCTTCATTAGACCAGGAATCTTTTTATTCATCTTTGAAATTTCCAAAACTGCCATTCCAATATAGAGAGGCTTATTGAATAAGATTTTGAGACGCCTTAATTCCACAGCAACTAATTCTCATCAAATATCGTTGCACTGTGGAAGTTGGGTGCCGCAAGTCGAGCTTTTGCATCATAGCGACCTTCTAACTTTATGCAAAGCTTTATATCGCTATAGTTGCGAACATTTTCCATAGTCTTACCAAAAGCTGCATTATTCAACTTCTTATAGCTGTCCTTCTCATTATCGCTGGTAGCCTGTTATCGTTTGGTGGTATTTAAGTCAATATATGATTTAAGCCAAGCTGATTGGTTGAATTGAAGAACCCGGTGCACTTTTTTCAGGATGAGGCCATGTGATAAGCATTGCATCTAATTTCGGTAGTGTATAACATATGTATTTAGTTTTAGGATGTAATGTTATCAAAAGCTTTTCTAATTTTGCTCCAGGTGGTGCTGCATGCTCATAGCAAAACGGTAAATTCTTATACTTATCATGTAGATGTTGAGGATAGTCCAAGTTGACTTCGAATACGTAATCAATTGGTAAATCATCAGGAATTTCCAAAACGTCCATATTGGGAATATCAACCCATTTGAATCCTCCGGTTGGTAAATGTTGTGACATGACCATCGTAATACATCTAGTATTTCTCTTTCTCGTCAAGCTTAAAATCATCCATATATTTATTATTTGCTTTACTATATCTGTTTGAACATTGACTTATACCACCTCGAATGCCTCTCTCTATGAATAGCAGTATATCTACGTCGGTTATCAGCTCTAATTTCACATTAGTGTATTTTAGCATAGCGTCCCATGATAGACCTGGCATGGTGTAATAATGTGCTGGATCTAAATTGTAAGTCTTCATGCACACTTCTCGAAAGTTCTCAAACTCATCGGCCAATAGGAGAACATCAGTCTTAAGGTATAGATCTGAATATTCATTAAGTGTTTGTATTTCAAATGTTTGCCAGACCTTTTCAGCATGATTGTAGTCCTTAGGAGATATAGCACTGTTAGTCAGATTATTGTGGAACGCTTCCTGTGTTGTCAAGTTCCGGAAATCCAATTTATCCAGTCATCAGTAAAATCATATGGGAAGACACCTTTGCGCGTAAGAAGCTTAATAGCGTCATCATCTAATCTCTGCCATACTGATCTTCTAGTATTTAGTTTATCCATCGGCAGCAATGATTCTGCCATAAAACGGAAGGAATCGATGAATCTAAATTTTATGTTACTGCCTTTCATGTGCTTGTTGAACGAGATATATCTTTCCGTATTTATTGGTAAGAGATCAACTTTTCATGGGAAAGATGTAGCTATATCCTTAATTATGAAATTTGCAACATATCCGGATAAATTATGAAAAATTACTGGAACTATGGAGCAATCTTGATAGATGAGATTACATGCATTGTACGCTGGTCCTCGGAATTTTCCAGTTAAGTGACAGTGGTCTCGGACTCGTTTCTCATCGCCTGCAAACGTTTTTTCATATGGGAGCAAGCATTTTCCATATGCGAACGACGTTCCTCTTTAGTCAGGGGCTGCATTGGCCTGATGTTCAGCTTTTCCTGTACAGCTAATGCAAACCATTGTTGACAATTCTTGCCTCGATATGCTCTGTAATATGAGAGCTTAGAATCATGTTTGCAGTGGAAATAGAATCCTATGCTGTGAACTTCATGTTCCTGGATTCGCTGTGAATTTTGATCGTTTCCCTGAATCCGCTTCAATGGGATAGGATTCTTATGGTTATAATTTTTATATTCTAGCCATTTCTTTTCCTATAACGGAAACATAATTCTTCAAATTCTTCAAAACGCGTATTTTGCTTAAGCCTCATGGGAAATATTATCCCAGTTGAATTTAGCACAGTAGAATAATGTGGATATGATGAAGTCCTATTGGAGTCGGCAGTTTCAGGATATAGCGTTGATGTTACAGCCCACGCGAAGCATGCTTCATCATTACTTTTCACATTGATGCAAGCATTCTCAGATGCAATCTCCTTTGGTAGAGGTATATAAAACGATCCTCGAACCGGCTTGTGGATATGCACTGCTAGATGTATTATTGAGTGCAGTGCCCAGCCATTATCCTTTTCCTGGAACTCCTATAGCTGCTTGTGTATTGGATTCAAGATGTTGCCTTTATAACACTCCTCTAAATTATCATCTGTACTAATCGGGACAGTTCTCGCTTGAAAATATTTAGTGTCCTTTATGATTTCATTGTCTGCAGTTTGTTTTATAAATTCACCACACAACGTTGTAGCAACTTTAATATTAAGATAACATTTTAGAGTGTTCTTAATACGGCGGGTAAATAATTTAGCTGCATCTTCCATAACTAGCTCCGGATCGATATGTTTCACATTTACAATAACACCTTGTCGAATTTTGTCTGTAAACGCTGTCTTTATTTCCTCCCACTTTACAAAATCACTTCTTCTTACGCGAGTAATTCCTCCACCTCGATGGGGAGCTCTCAATGCTTTAATTTGCTCGAGACAGCTCTCGAAATGTCGTTTCCTAGCACTCTTATTACACTCCCGAAATGGAACTTGAAATTTATGAATGTTTCTATTGCACTTTTTAACAATATTGTCTTTATTCACTGAATTTGTTGCTTTCAAACACTTCAACACATCTTTCCGCAAATTTTTAATTATTTCAGAACTTTTACTTACTTGCGCGGTTGTCATTTTTATTTTTGTATGTTTTAAACTATTACTGAGACTCACTAAAACTGACTTATGGCTCTCAAAAGTTTGCTTGGGCTTTTATAGGAACGTCTCGTTCATGCGAATCTTATTCAGCTGTGCGGATTTGTTTATACAGGTGTGCATGACTCATTGAGTTTGAATTCGAATTTGTAAACAGGAAGTGGGATGATATCAAACTACATGATGATGACTCATTGTTTACTTTGTTCAGCTGCGAGGACTTGTTTAAACATGTGTGCATGACGCATTCAGTTGGAATGTGAATTTGTAAACAGGAAGTGTAGTGATATCAAATTACATCATAAACAGGGGCATGCTTAATGTTTGGTAAACATTTACTATTTGATACCCAGAACCCCACTGCCCCAGCACGCCCATAGAAAGTCATCCAGAACTTTTGATATCTACAAATTCCTCGCTAAGAAATCTTCAAGTAAGAAAACAGCAAATCCAAGGCGACATCATGATGATATCTACAACTCCACAGGGTAACTTGAATTATTAGTAATATTGATTACACCTGAAAAGGTGGCCAGATCCTCCTCAAAATTTATCACCTCCAGTGGAAGAAGAAGATGTAAAAGAGTTGGAGGAAACGGGACACTTTTTGTATGGAAAAAGTGAGCCAGAATCGGCATAGCGTAACTACTTTTTTCATAATTTATCTGTATAAAAATTGTTTACAAATATTTCAGTGTGGTCGAAATTTCTAATGCTAGTTGTATTACAGTTAATCACATCTAGAGATGTGTCATTCCGAGGAATTTTTGGAACCGGATCCTGATCTGGATCATTTAATTTGGACCCGATTCCGCGGATCTGTTCCTTCGTTCATTTCGTAATTCAATTGAAAGAAAGATGTTTGAGTTCAGGTCATTTTTTATTA